>CM030800.1:21465391-22065391 GCA_018127125.1 Rhododendron griersonianum | reverse complement strand
TTCCCAATGATTGAGAGGCTGACTTTTCTGGAAATGGAGAGAGAGAGCACTGATTCTGAGGAAGGAGAACATTCTTCCCCGGAGAGAAGGTGACCTCACTCGTCTGATTCCGGAAAGGGCAGACGTCATTCACCCCCCGCGGAGAACAAAGGAGACACGTTGCCTTTGTCTTTTCCGTACCTCTTGCTCTAGCCCTCACCCCACGAGATTATTCCTCTTTTCCCCTTGGTACTGATTATCGACCAATCGAACCTCTCCAGCTCACTTTTTGTACACGTAAGCGACCTCACAGAACCCGCTCTCCACCCACATTTAGGCGACTCTGCTGGGGAGGTGTCTTTTGGTTTATGGTTAGTACCCGTTCCACGGAATACATCGAGCGGCCGCTATCACGCCGTAACGCAATGGCGGCACAACACGACGGCACGCCAGTTATCGAGGAGGTCGAGGAAACCAATAGCGCGGGCACGGCCGCGCAGGCGCTGCGAGCCCTCCAGGACGGCCAGCGGCAGTTCCTCGAGACGCAGCGACAGCTGCTCGCGGCTTTTGCTGGTCTCACCGAGGTCATCTCAGCGGCGCTCCCAAAGGCCGCGGTCGGTCAAAACGATGAACCGCCACAGAACCAAGCGGGAGGCAGCACTAGCCAGACAACGCAGCCCCAGTTTCCCCCAACGGTGCCTCCCCACTTGCGCCCTATACTCGTAGGGGGCGTCGCGGGAAATAACACTGGAGACCGCCAGAAGGAAGCAGCCACTGACGGTGCTAGCACGCCCTCCGCGGGACCTTATATTACCATGGCGGAAGTTCAGGCCTTGCTAGCGCAGCAGAAAGCGAGCGAGGCGAGCAGGAAGGAGCCGGCCATTACTGAAGTGGGGGCCTCGTCCGCGGGACAGTTCATCACCCTGGCGGACGTACAAGCCCTCCTCACTAAGGAGAAAACCAAGATGGTCTTGCCCTCTCTTCCTAGCTCAGATATCCGCCCGCCTTATCCTATGACGATCCTATCACTCCCGTACCCGGAAGGGTATGCCCCACCAAAATTTGTGAAGTTCGACGGAAAGGAAGGAAGTGCCCAGGAACATGTAGTCCGTTTCATGGAATCTCTGGGGGCACACGCGTCCGATCATAACTTACGGCTACGGGAATTCTCGAAGTCCCTCACCTCGCGCGCGTACACTTGGTACGTCAACCTGGAGCCTTATTCGATCACCACCTGGGAAGAAATGGTGAACAGCTTCTACGCTAAATTCTTCCAGGTCCGCGAAAAGGTGACAGTGATCAGCTTGACGAAAGAGACGCAGGCCAGCGGAGAAGACGTGGTGGACTACATCAGGAGGTTTCAGGATCGTGTAGTTGATTGCACCGAGTCCGCGAAGGAAGTACAACTAGTGGAAATTTGCATCGGTGGGATGATGGACGAATTTAAGATGCTGCTCATTAATTTGAAGTTGGGAACATTCTCTGCCTTATTGGAGTCGGCGTACAACATCCGCCATGTAGTCAAACCGGCAAGAAAGGATGCAAGGAAAGGCAAGACCGCCAGCGCCACTGTGGCTGTCGCGGAGGTGCCACGGACTCAGCAGGCCGCGGGAGGTCGAAAGCGGAGAGAACGCGAGATGGAACCAGCGCCAGATTTCCCATGTACGATGGATGAGGTGCGGGCCTTGGTAAATGCATGGGTGCAGGATGGAGAATTAGCACTCCCCCCCGTGGAGTATGAGCCGACGCGGGAGGACCGCGAGCACCCAAGGTACTGCATGTACCATAGGCATACCAAGCATCCAACGAGCGATTGTTGGTCTTTGAAGAGGTTGTTCAAGTGGAAGCAAAACGCAAACGAGCTAAGGATAGGACGTCGCGACGTCCGCGACGAGTCTTATCCAGCTCACGGAAACAACGGGGAGGTCAACATGGCGGAGTGCTACCCGTTCATGTACAATGATGATGACGAGGCCGAAAGCAACTACTACATGGGAGGAGACGATGAAGAAGCAGGGGCCTACATGGTCTCATGCTATGAGATAACCGAAGAGTTCGGGGAAGGTCCAGCACCCGCGGTGATACCAGACCCCAATGCGTCGGCCAAAACATTACAGAACAGTGCGAAATTCCGCGCATTCTTTGATGGTTTTGGATTCACGCCGGCGGCGAGGTTGGAGATTACAAAGGCGATTGTCAACATCGCGGAAGTCCATCAGGAGTCGTGCATGACCGCGGAAGGGTCCGTCCCGCGGACAATCCGCGATGAGTCTAACTCGGTCACCTTCTCGGACGTGGATCGACGGGTGCCTTACCCCCATAACCGCCCCCTGTATGTTACATCCCGCGTTAACGGGATGGAGCTAAAGAGGACTTTCTTAGATGGCGGAGCCTCCATCAATCTGATGCCGATGTCAACGTTTAAGAAGGTGGGAATACAGTCCAACAGGATCGTGGAATCTCCGATAACCATCACGGAGTTTGGAGGAGATAAGAAGCAGTCTTTGGGATACGTGGTGGTGGACCTGGAAGTGGGGGCAATCCGCTCGGCCACTAAATTTCATCTAATCAACGCGGATCCTAATTACCAGATCATTCTCAGAAGAAGTTGGATGCACAAGTACGCGGTTGTACCTTCCAGCTACCATCAATGTTTGAAAGGAATCTGGGCAGGAAAGAAGGTCATAGTCCGCGCGTCGGAAAACCCATTTGATACCAATGAGACACACCTATCGGACGCAGTCTATTTCTCAGAGCTGGGTGAGGTGTCTCAGGCGATCACCGCCAAGCCTCGCGCAGTCAAGATCCCAAGGTGGGAAGATATAAAAGACGAGAAGCCAGAGATACGCCAGAGAGACCCATCCGCGACAGATGCCGCAGCCCCCAGGAAGATTACTAAGACAAAGGAGGGGGGCAAGACAGTGTACCATTTGTGACGGTCCACCGGGGCAGCGGGTGATCATGAAACCGCTGGCCCCGGCGGTACATGTGCCGCAGCGGAAGAAGAAGAGGTAATAGACAAGCCGGAGCCCGCTCCGGAATGTATGCAGGACCGACCCAGGCCGCAGCAAGAGGCTTTAGAAGAAGTTGATTTAAGCGACGGGGTAGGCCCCAAAAGGCCGGTGTTCGTAAGTAAGGAGTTGAGCGGAGAGTTCCGCGAGAAACTGATAACATTACTACGTGCTAACTCAGACGTGTTCGTGTGGCATTACGAGGAGATGCCCAGGTTGGATCCAGAGCTGGTTACGCACCACTTAGATACCTTCCCAAATTCTAAGCCCGCGAAACAGTCCCAGCGGAAATACCACCCCGATTTGGAAGGACAGATCAAAGAGGAAGTCGAGAAGCTGCGGAAGGCAGGATTCATTAGCCCGATCCAGTACCCGGAGTGGCTGGCAAACATTGTCCCTGTAAAGAAGAAGAATGGCCAAATTCGAGTTTGTGTCGACTTCCGCGATCTCAACAAAGCGTGCCCAAAGGATGAGTTCCCGCTGCCACACATCGATACATTGGTGGATGCTACCTCCGGTCACCAGATGTTCTCCTTCATGGACGGTTTCAGCGGGTACAACCAGATCAAGATGGCTCCGGAGGACGCAGAGAAGACAGCATTCCGAACACCGTTGGGTAATTTTTACTACATTGTCATGCCTTTCGGGCTCAAGAATGCGGGGGCAACATACCAGCGGGTCATGACAGCAATTTTCCACGACCTCATGCACAAGATAATTGAAGATTACGTGGATGACTTGGTGGTGAAATCCAAGGAGCGCAAGGACCATCTCGCGGACTTAGCCACTGTCTTCGCGAGATGCAGAAAGTTCAATCTCAAGATGAATCCACTAAAGTGCGCATTTGGGGTCACCGCGGGAAAATTCTTGGGCTTCCTGGTACATCGCCACGGGATCGACGCAGACGAGGCCAAGATCAAGTCTATCACGGAAATGCCCCCGCCCCACTCACAGAAAACACTCAAGCGATTCCTGGGAAAGGTATCATACCTACGTGGTTTTATTCCCGCGATGGCGGAGATCGCGGCGCCGTTCGCGAACCTGTTAAAGGGAAATGCAAAGTTTGAATGGAAGGAAGACCACCAGCAGGCGTTCCAGCGGATTAAAGCGGCATTGACTTCTCCTCAGACAATGGTGGCACCAGTCGCGGGGAAGCCGCTGATCCTTTATCTGACCTCTACCCCGAGATCCATTGGGGCCCTGCTGGTACGAGAGGTAGATGGGACAGAGCGCCCAGTCTACTACATCAGCAGGAAAGTACATGGAGCGGAGGAAAGATATACCGCCATAGAAAGACATTGCTTGGCCCTCGTCTTTACCGCGCAGAAGCTCCGGCACTATTTCCTATCTTTTCCCGTCCAGATAATCACTAAGTGCGACCCCGTCAGATTTCTTCTGTCGCGCCCCGCCCTTACGGGACGGGTAGCCCGCTGGTTGCTGGCACTCGCGGAATTCAACATCTCGTGCGTAACTCCAAAAGCAATCAAGTGTCAAGCTCTAGCGGACTTGCTAGCTCAGTTCCCAAGCGGACAGTGCGAGCCGCTAGAAGATTGTCTACCCGGAGATGGTTTCGAAGCTCTCGCGGCCAGCACAGATGAACAGCACTGGACGCTCAGCTTCGATGGGGCCGCGGGTAGTGGATCAGGAGGCGCGGGAATAGTATTACAAACAGAAGAAGGAGATAAAGTGCACCTGGCGTACAAACTGAATTTCCCATGCTCCAACAATGAAGCGGAATACGAGGCATTAATCCTGGGTCTAATAGCAGCGAAAGAGAGAGGAGTCAAGCACCTAAGGATAGCAGGAGACTCAAAGCTGGTAGTTTTGCAAACGGAAGGGATCTACGCGCTGAAGGAACCAACGCTGGCACCATACCGAACAACAGTGCAGAAATTGATGAAATTCTTCAAAGGTGTCAGTATCATTCACAAACCCAGATCGGAGAACCGTTTCCCGGACGCTCTCGCAACGCTGGGGGCAAGGACGGAATTTGGAGAAGACAGAGCCTGCATTGAAATTGTAAAGATGTTTGAACCATCCGCGGTGGAGGACTTCGCGGAGCCAACCGAAGATTGGCGCGGATCTATTAAAACTCAGTTAGTCACCAGCGTAGGGCATCTGTCCACCGCGGAACTGTCGAGTTTTATAGTTTTACGCGGAGAATTGTATTATCGCGGCCCGCAGGGGTGGCTCGCGCGGTGTATTGGCGCGAAGGAGGCAGAAGAAGTATTGGACAGGATCCACATTGACAACTGCGCGGATAACGAGATAGCCCTATATAGGAGAATTCAGAGGCAAGGTTATTACTGGCCTACTATGAAGAAAGAGGCTGATTTGATTACGAAGAATTGCACTCGGTGTTCCCTGTACAGGCCCAGCCAGAATGCCTGATGGCAAACACTGACAACCAGGAGGTGGACTGGAGACAAGTCTACATCGATTACTTACGAGAAGGAGCCCTACCCACCGAGCGAGCTGAGTCCGCGAGGGTCGTCCGCGGTGCGCGGCGTTTCTTCCTGGAAAAAGGACTACTGTTTAGAAGAACTCTTGATGGAACGCCTCAAGTATGTATAGACAAGGAGCAGGCAGAAGAGGTTCTGGCCAAGACTCACGGAACTGAGCACCAAGGGTGGAGGAAGCTTTACGAGCAGATGGTTGACCTGGGGTATTTTTGGCCCACTATGGAGAAGGATTCGAAGAGACACGTGCGAAGATGTCGGGCCTGCCAGAAATTCGGGAACTTGGTTCACGCTCCTTCGGTGGAATTGCATTCCGTCCGCGCCCCTTACCCCTTCCACACTTGGGCGATGGATCTAGTCGGACCGATTAGACCAGCATCACGGAAGAACAGGTGGATCCTGGCAGCCACGGAAGTTTACACTAAGTGGGTCGAGGCTATTCCACTGAAGAAAGCAACAAGAGACGCGATAGCGGCATTCATCAAGGAGAACATCATTTGCAGGTTCGGCATACCGAAGGTGATCCTTTCTGATAACGGTACTCCGTTCATCAATTACCACGTGGGAAGCCTCCTCGATGAATACACGGTCGATCACCGTACATCTAGCGCCTATTACCCGCAGGGAAACGGACAGGCGGAAGCAACAAACAAGACCTTGATCAGAATCTTGAGCAAACTATTGGACGAGCGCGGTGGTACTTGGGCAGATCACTTGCCGATAGCTCTTTGGGCTTATCGAACTTCGAAGAGGAAATCTACCCGCGCTAGCCCCTTCAATTTGGTCTACGGAGCAGAAACAGTCCTGCTGGCAGAACTGAGCGTTCCTTTCGCGCGAATGATCCTCGCAATGTAAAATTCTGCGGAGGGAAGGATAGCAGACTTGGAGGCCCTAGAGGAGAGAAGAGCAACGGCGGCCATTGCCCACGAAAAATACTGGGAGTCTGTGGCACGCTACTACAACAAGGGCGTAGTGCCGCGGGTATTCGAAGTTGGGGAGTTGGTTTGGAAGGCTACCACGGCAGTAATGAGGGATATGAAAACACCTAAGTTCACCCCTAGATGGGAAGGACCCTATGAGGTGATCAGTGCCTCCGCTAGCGGGTACTACCACCTAGCCCGCGTTGAAGATGGTTTCGAGACAGGAGCGGTAAATGCCAAGTATGTCAAGAAATTCTACCCGTGAAGAGAAAGCGCTGGAAGCGAGCAAGTCGCTGTCCTGCCCTGCCAGTCTTTCCCCTTTGATTTTAGAAAAGTCTATTTCTTTTTCCCCTATTGTAACAAGTTGATTGGACCTATCATTAATGAAAAGATGGGTACTTACTCCCAATTGACACTGGCATTTAACTTTCTTTTTTACAATGAGGTAAAGCGATGAGGTTCCTCGGAGAGAACATTTCCGCGGTACTATCAACTCCTTTTCACAATTCCTTCATTTCAAACTTAACGATTATCAAAAGAGACAATACTAAGTCGCGAGAGGTCAGAACATGACCCGCGAGACTCATGCTTAGTGATTGTCGAGAAGAGATAATGTTAAGTCCTGAGCGGCCAGAACATGGCCCTGATCCATTCCTCCAAACTTAACGACTATCAAAAAGAGACGATGCTGAGTCGCGAAAGGCCAGAACATGGCCCGCGGGATTCATACTTAGTGATTGTCAAAAAGAGATGATGTTAAGCCTTAGGTGGCCAGAACATGGCCCCCGGTTCGTTTCTCCGAGCCTAACAACTAACAAAATAAGATGATGCTAACTCGTGAGAGGTCAGAACATGACCCGCGAGGTTTACACTTAGTGATTATCGAAGAAGAGATGGTGTTAAGTCTTGAGCGGCCAGAGCGTGGCCCCACCCGAGTGGCAGACTTGCTATTTGTTGAACGAAAATGATAAACGGGTCACAAGAAGTCAGAGCATGGCTCGCGGACCCCAGCAAAAATACGTCTCGTAACATCATCGACACAAAGACTGTTTCATTTCAGTAAGACCCAAAGGTTTTATTCAAATAAAAGAAAAAAAGAAATAGTACATGTGTTCAAAAAAAAAAAAAAAAAGGAGGTACAACAGCAACACTTGCTAGGCCTGCCAGTCCAAGAAAACAAGCCCGTCGGGGTCAGGGTCAGCCAGATTCAGCGAGGCGGCAGCCAGCTCCGCGTCGTGCTGCAGCACCCGAGCAAAACTGGCCTCCAGATGGGCCAGGTGCTGGCGTGTAGACTCCAGCTGGGCAGCCAGGCTTTGGATTTCAGGCCTCAGAGCGGCCCTCTCCCCCGCGGCCCTTAGAGCAGAGCTCCGCGCACACAGCCAGGCCAGGTCAAACCCGAAGACCCGCATATCTTCAGCAACCTCCAGCAATTCGGCCTCGGTCCCGGGGTTGAAGTCCCTGTAGCGAAGCTGCCCCCAAGGAGTGAGTACGTTGTGGAGGCTGCTAAGGTAGATCACCCCGAGCCGGGCGGACCGCGGGTTGAAGGAGCTGAAGGTCTCCGGGTGAGACCGGGCTATGGCATTCAGCAACGGCCAGTGTTCCACAGGCACATCATAGCCTGCGGGAAAGAGGCGGATAGGCTCCGCGGTCTCAGTGTCCATTGGCCCCTTCCCCAGATCTGAGGCAGGTTGCCTGGGCGGCGACTGCTCTCTCGACTCAACCTCGTCCCTCTGCTCGCCCATCTCCAGATCCAAATCAAGCTCGTAGTCCCCAAGGGCTTGGCTTCCCTGTCCCCCCAAAACATCGTCAGTTGGCAAGAAGTCCATTTCTTTAAATAAGGAATTGAAATATGAGTCAGTAATGGAGGTGGGGCCACCAATAAGTTCTTCGTTTACCTCCAGCTGTCGGTCTGAGGGTTGAGCGGAAGGCTCGGCCGGCGGGGTCGGCGGGCGTCTCGCGGACTGAAGAGGAGAGTGGGTTTGCGAAGTAGAGCATGCCGGGGAATGGGGACTGGCGGCGTCCATGGCCGTATCCCGCTCCGCGTTCGAGCCCGGGCCTTGAAGAAATGAGGCATTGGAAACCCCAGGGGAACCACCAGCAACCCGGCCCAGGTAACTCTCCGTTGACCGGATGCGGGCACTAGTGGACTGTTGGTGGGAGCCAGAAGGTGTGGAAGCTGAAGCCACCTCGGGTTGTCCCGCGGCAGACCCCCCGACGGCAGGGCGAGGAAGCACTTCGAGGTTGTCCTCATCTCCCTCCCTCAGCAATTGTGCAGCCGCCGCGTTGAGAGGATCCGCGGCGATATCGGCCTGGCCCACAGATTCGTGGGTATCCGCTGATGGTTGGGGCTCGCGGGCCTCAGAGGTCGCTGCGTGAGAAGGAGATGGGGCCGGATCAATAGATTGCACTATAACATGTCCGGATTCCTCCGGGGAAGAACACGACTCAGAAGAGACTGTGTTGGGATCCCCACCGAGGTCAACAACGGAAGGCTCGTCGGGCAACATACCTCCAATGACCGCGGAGGATTCTGGCTCCGGGTGAAGAAAAGGTACCGGCTCCGCACGAGGTTGGATCACCTCCGGGCCCCTCCGCTCCTCGGGAGAGTCGGAGATCTCCACTACACTGACATCCGCCGCGACTGGGTCCTTCGCGGACGCGGACGCTCGGGCCCGCAAGACACTGATGGGAACGTCGTCTTCATCATCATCGTCGTCATCCTCATCATCATCATCATCCTCATCGCCCGCCTCGTTCTCTTCCTCGTCGGACTGGGACAGAACTGTTCGAGAAGTCAAAAAAAAAAGAAAATAATAAAATATACAAGTCAGGGGCTGAAAGCCACAAGGCAACAGAAATGGCATCCTAACAAAATAGAGCTTACCATCGAGGCGGCGTCTCTTTGGTTGAGCATCTGGGGCAGCCTCTTCTGCCTCGTCCGCTGCCTCTTCCGCTACTGCGGCTGCCTCTGGCTCATAGGCCACGAAGGTGCTAGCATCTCGCTCCCGCTGCTAAAGAAAAGAAGAAGCAATGCAGAGGGAGTAAGTCCCAGAGAACAAAGAGGCAGAGGCATTGCAAGGAAGTGATTGAACACATGGGAAGGCACTTACATTGCGGATACGCTTTCGACGGCGGGGCCCCCCCGCCGCGGGCGCTTGAGAGGAGGACGGCTGAGATGGTCCTGCCGGTGGAGGAGGCGGAAGCTGTGTCCGCCCGCGGGGTCCCCGCGCGCGGGTTCGCCCCGGGCAACTTGAGCAGCTGCAGGGGCATCCACCGGAAAGACCCATTTCAAAGGCTCCGCGTGGATCACGGCCCATTGACCGCGAGGTCCGCGCCACTCAGTCGCCCGCACTGCAGTAATGGCCCGCAGAGAGGTATCCCGAGTCCGGACTTCAGGCACCTCAGGGACCACGGCCTGCCCGCGGACGAACGTCAAGAAGGAGTCAAGGTTCCTCCTCCAGAATGCACGGAATTCCTGTGTGTAGTGTGAAACCCTATCCCTGGCAGGGATGACCAAATTCCCAAGTTGCACCAAGATTGGGGAAAGCTCTCCCGCCATGAATCGGAGCTGTGACTCCGCAAAAGAAGACATCAAGGGAGCAGGGCCGGGCACCGCTTGGTCAAAACCCAATTGCCTCGCGAAGCGATCCGAGCGATACACCGCCACCCCGGATCCCTCACTGGACAAAGTCGGGAGCCACCCCGGAAGGGCAATGAGCGCGGAGTTGATCACCGTCCGCGCCGTGGGAGTGTTGTCACTCGCAGCATTGAGGGAAGAGCCAACTGGGAGAAGGCAGTGGCCCACACCCATGACGCCCGGAGAAGCAATGCTGTAGGGACGAGGAGTGAAGTTTGCCTCGATATCACAGGCCTGGTACCATAAGTCCTCGCTGCTGGCCCCGTGCCACTGTTCCGCGCGGGATCGCACTCCCGACGCTTGGAAGGCCAGGGGTCCCGGGGCGACGGTACGAAAATGCTCGAAGAAGTACGCGAGCAAGAAAGTGGAGTGAGCCATCGAAAAGTGGTCACACCTTCCGAGGGACCTGGCGTAATCCGCTTGAACCAGGTCCAGTTGGCGGAAGAGTGACCCCAGAAACAGCGGCGCTAGGGCGACAGGCTGGCCGCGGGCGAGAAGGACGGCCAGCGGGAAGGCCGCCTGAGAAATGCCATCAGCGGGGTAGTCGGGCAGGACAAAGTACGAGAGGAAGTAAGCAAAGAAGCCCGCCATGTAGAAGTGCTGGCCATATTGAGGGCCCGCGACAAAATCGCGCTCAGCACCAGGAGCGACAGTCCTCGCGGGCTGAAGGTCCTTGAAGAAATAACGCAGCCAACTGCCGAGGGAGGTCTTCTTGGCATTTGCCGCGAAATCCTTGCGGGCCCCTTGGAGACTGAAGATTGGCCCGTTCTGGGCCTGCTTGTGGAACGCCTTCAAGGCCTCCACTTCGTCCAGATCCGCCCGCGAGAGCTTGGCAAAGTCCAGGGTGTTGCCCCCGCGAAGAGACAGGCGGGTAAGAATGTGAACATCTTCGAGCGAGAGTCCACTCTCCCCCCATGCCCATGCAAAGGAGTGAGCGTCGCTGCTCCAGTGCGAGCACGCGAACTCCAGGTTCCTGACGGCAGCCCCGGAACGAGGAATGCTCAGACGCCGTGACAGTTGGACGGCTTCGAGAGTACCGCTGACCAGTAACACCTGCTTGCAGCGGGGATTGCCAACGACGTCATCAACCCAGTTCGCCCAGTCAGTGGGTACAGAGGCTTGGGATCCAAAACGGCATTCCACAAAGGGGAAATCCCCGCGCTCAAGGCAAAAGCGAAGTACCGAGGAGGGGTTGACGGGCTCTGCATCCTCCGGGGCGGTAGGGGCCGTGAAGAAAGTGGGGATAGCCACGGCGGCACCCACAACGGGATACGCCTCAGCGAGGGACCAGAATGGGTCCCCGACTGTTCGCAGATACGGGGCCCTCTGCCACTAATCCGCGGAGGGGACAGGGATCTCAACGATTGGACCACGCGCAGCCATTTGTGAGTGAAGTGAAAGAAAGAGGAAGGTGTTGACCGCAAAGGCTAGAAAGAGACAAGGAAAACGTTCGCTCGAAAATCAGAGGAGAAATTGACAGCACTTCGACGAAAATTTGGAGTTTGGTGAAAAAGGAAATAATGGACAAAGGGTTTATATAGTGGTCAAACGGTGTGGACATTTATGACGTCTACACACGAAGGGTCATAATGGTACACGAAGAGACGTGAGCAATTATCACGCCTGTTGCTCCGCGGAACAAACCCAGAGTGACCGCGGAAACTTACAAAGAGGATGGTACGCAAGCGGACGACATGCACTTATCGTACGCGCGCGGGGGGCATATGTAGGCGCGGTCAAAATTATTTACATGTCATCAGGGAAGACCTTTTGACCAGCCTATCGGCCATGGACACGTGGCGACCTGGTCCACGCGGAAAGTCGATCTTAGTCAAAACATTATTCCAAAAAGACGTTTGACTGACCAACGGAAAGGGAACACGTAGCACATTAAGATGGACGCCCGCGGAACCAACCCGCGGAACCGATCCGCGGAAGTGAAGATCCCGCGGGACACCCCCGCGGGCCCCGCCTGGAAGAACTGAAAGACATGTTGGAATTGACACAGAAACTTTAAGGAGACCCCGGGATCCTATTCTGACCCAAAAGGCAGGCCCAGAAGGGACCCCGCGGGAGGCAAACGATCGCCGCGGGTCGCGACCTTGCTCTTGCGGGAATTGGGGAAGCTCTTGTGGCTTGGTGGCTTGGGATGGAGGTAACGTCGCGGAAGTGCGGGTTCCCCCGCGGAGATCCTCCGCGAGAGGACGAGTCTCCCGCGACCTGGAGGTACGGGAGGGACACGTGTTAGGGTCTTATAGGAGCGCCGTCCTGGGCCTGACCTAGGCCCATGTGCCCTTAAATACCCCTGACATTCCCAATGATTGAGAGGCTGACTTTTCTGGAAATGGAGAGAGAGAGCACTGATTCTGAGGAAGGAGAACATTCTTCCCCGGAGAGAAGGTGACCTCACTCGTCTGATTCCGGAAAGGGCAGACGTCATTCACCCCCCGCGGAGAACAAAGGAGACACGTTGCCTTTGTCTTTTCCGTACCTCTTGCTCTAGCCCTCACCCCACGAGATTATTCCTCTTTTCCCCTTGGTACTGATTATCGACCAATCGAACCTCTCCAGCTCACTTTTTGTACACGTAAGCGACCTCACAGAACCCGCTCTCCACCCACAACCAACAACCCATCCATGGATCAAAGTGATTATAATCATTTTGCACCTAGATTTCTGTCTTCAAAGCCTTTACATACTCACTTTTATATATATACACTCCGGTTCTAATCCGGGATCCCGGATTGAGTTGTGGTGCGGGACTCCACTGTGGGCCGTTGGATTTAATCCAACGGCCAGGACAAGAGATCTCGCGAGAAATTACACTCTCCCCCTCACACTCACACTTTCCCCCTTCTCATTTCATTTCACGCCTCATACTTCGGACCAGAGGAGAGAGAGAGAGAGGCGACGCGAAGAACGCGAACCAGAGAACGAGAACGAAGACGAAGCCGAAGACGAAGAACGCGAACCAGAGAACGAAGAGGAGAAGAAGATCGAAGAGAATCCGAAGATCGACCGAGGTCTCTCTGTCTCTCGAAAAAAAAAACAAACTTCGGACCAGAGGAGAGAGAGAGAGAGAGAGAGGCGATGCGAACGGCGAACTTGAGAGGACGAACGAAGAGGAGAAGATCGAAGACGAACGAAGATCCACCGAGGTATCTCTGTCATATTTTTCTCCCGGGAAAAAAAAAAATTCTGGATGGGAAGAAATTTTTTCTCAGAAATTAGGGGTTTTTGTTTTTAGGACGAACGACGAAGAACGAAGAGGAGAAGAAGAATGACGAAGATCGACTGGAGGACGAGGTATCTCTGTTATATTTTTCTCTCTCGTTCAAAAAAATAAAAATCTGGTTTGGAAGAAATTTCTCAGAAATTAGGTTTTTTTTTTTTTTTTAAGGACGAAGAACGAAACACAGTTCGATCCAAACGATCTACCCAAAAGTCATCTCAAAGCACAGTTCGATATCAACTTTTGTTACAAAAATAAGTTCCACTCTGATTTCTCACTTGAGGATTAAACTCGAACTGTTGTCCATGGAAAAAAGAGTCAATATGAGAACTGATATATTGAGTAAACACCTTAGTTTCTGCATTTGGTAAGTAATAAACATTGGTCTGGAGGGATTTTTTTGAATGGTCTGGAGGTTCGGCTAGGTTGGGGCTTCAACTGGGTTGGGTAATTTTTCTGCCTTTGCTAGTTTCAAGTTTCTACCTTTCTGGGAATGTGGGGCCAGTGATTGCCATTGGAGCTGGTGGTTGTTCAGTGTTCTTCAAATCCAACTGGTAGTGGTAAAATGGAAATTACACCATTAACTATATCTGATCTCTTCATCTGATTGTGATACTGAGGCAATGTTGAGTTCAACGCTTTATAGGGTTGATAAACCACTCAAACTATTCGAGTTTGAGCTCATGTGTGCTCATTAAAAGATACCAAGCATATCATTTTGTCGAACTTTGTTAAGCCTTCAAATCTAGGATGAACAGGTTAATATACTCTATGTTCGGCTTATAAATGGACATAGTTCAAACAATTCAAGATTAGTTTGATTATAACTCTTTTGAGATTGGCTTGCCTCATAAGAAGTAAAGGGCCCGATTGGATGTGGGATTAGGTTTGGGGGTATTATTTATAAAGGGAGGATAAGATAAGAGGTGATATTATTATAGAACCTAATTTTAACTCCTGTTGGCAATTAGTCGAACTTATACGATGACATTGACAATGAATGTAAGTGTTTGTTTAAGTGAAATGCGGTCTTCAAATACGTAGTGAAATACGGACGACTTGAATGCTAATTTTATTTGTGTTTCAGGAACTATATGGGTATGCGGATATGGAGATGAAATTGGCACGCATGGAATTGTTGTTCTATTTTTTGGATGATTGGCTTGGTCTGTTGGTACATTTGTTGGATTATAATTTTTATTCCGAAGATAGTTGATTGGTTTAATTTCATATTCCGAATATGGTGGATTATAATTTGTATTCCGAAGATGTGTTGGATTATAATTTGTATTATGAAACTCAAATGCTTTAATTTCATATTTTCTGGAAACCAGTTGTAGTTCTCTGAAAGATGTGTTGGAATTGAACAGGGCAAAGACCCCAAGTTATTGAATAAAGCTTTACCTCCAAAGCCACACTGTAATTGCCGGTGTGATATCAGATTTGCAGATTAATTTTTTTTCTTTTCTATTGGACCATCCACCGTGCTCTTGATTGGAAGAGTGTGATTCATAACATCTTTATAAATCACCCAATCCCTGTTGGTTTAATGAAATCCAGATGCACGCACATTTTTCGGTTTTTCGGTAGTTGATACCTACAAATGCACTAAATTTTCTATTCTTAATGCTCTTCTCGTGACACCATGTCTTCATATAACCATAGCAATGGAAGGGACTTGTAGGTCAAGTCTTACTGGCAGGGCATAGTTTGGGAAGACCACGACAGTAGCCCGGCTGAAGAAGTTTTTCCAATCATTTAGAAGCTCAAACTGGCCATTCAACATGTATTGTCTCAAATGAGTAGCAAGTGTTCCTTAATGGTAAAGCAAATTCTGATTTCTATCTAATACAACTCAAATTTTCATTTCCAGAACACATCAGACCAAAATTGAACAGGGCAAATGCTTTCTTGTATGCAAAAAACAGATCATATATTCTGTCAAAACTTGTTGAGTCCCGAAGATTACATATCAACTCCAGCCAAAACATATGTAAAAAAGAAAAGGAGCTGTGGGGGTTCAGATACTTCCCCCCCTTCAATTGAATACCAAGGAGTCCAACATTATAGTATGACAATAAAATTGAAGGACCCATCTGTGTTGAGTTTGAATCTGCCTGCAGGTGGTAACATCCAACCAACCAACGAAGGGTTCACCAATGAACAGGTTAATATCCTCCAAGTGTTGGTTCTGTAAAAAACAAGAACACAATAAGAACTTAGGGTTTCAGCTCCAACGAACAACAAACAAATAAATTGGGACAATGCATGCAACTCACCTTATAGGTTTCGACAATACACCTTTAATGTATGTTATGGGTAATTTACCAACTGTACATATTTTCTTGCAAGATTCATGCAACTTTTTGGTTTAACCAAAAGCATAAAAGAAAATATTTTCTTCTGACTAAACTTTCGATCATGTTTTTTCTTCTAATCAAACGGACTATAGATGAAAACAATGAATCTGAATGCTCCACTTAATAAAGAGATCACCACGAAGTATTTGGTATATACTTCTGGTAGTGGGAAAGGTGATTGAATCCTTCTAATCATTTGACTCCATATGCTACTTCAGTAAGGAAGTGAATGAAACTCAAGACAGGCCTAGGTAAGACTTGGATTTAATCCTTGTAATTAACAAATGTCATGTGCTACTGTGTTTGATATTCATCTAGATAGGACCCTGTATCCAACTTAATAAGACTTCAGCAATTGACATTCGAAATGATTCAAGAGTATACATCTAAAGGTAAGTTATAAAATGATTATAAAATTTGCACAAGGCTCCAACAGTCAGTGATTGGAATAGCTAGAGAATTTCATGAAACCATTTGTCTTCAATCTTCATTCCTGTGAAGTAAATAAACACTGCTGTAATAGACTAAAATTTACGGGGCTTGGGCAGTACGAACTCAAAGCTGGGGGCAGAACTAGGAAAACATAAGATTTACCAACTGGTAATGCAGTTCAATTCCCTAAATAAAGTGCACAAATTTTGGTTTAAGTTCAACCAAGAGAATTATGATTAATAGATTGTGAGATTATGTTGGCTTCATGAACCACAAAACCATCTCTAGCAAACCAGAACCCGACTTACTTAAGTCGTCCAAAGATTGATTCTCAACTGAATACAGCAGTAATTTTTCTTTTCTGACATTCAAACAGCAGTACTGTCTGAGTCGAAATCAAACAATAACAAAAAAAAATCACATTCTTCTTCATTCAAACCCATTAGTGTTTGCAAAATCACATCTATTAACCAGATTTTTTTTTTCGACAGATACCTTGGTGAATGCTGACTTCAATCTTCGTTGTTCATCTTCATTCTTCTTCGTTCTTGTTCTCCTCTTCGTTCGTTATTCGAAATCGAAACCCTAACAGAAAAAAAAAAAAAAACCTAATTTCTTAGATAGAGAACGATCCAGAGAGAGAGAGAGAGAGAGAGAGAATCAAAACCCTAACAAAAAAAATCTGTAGTTTCCCCAATTTTTTTAGAGAAATGAAACCCTAAATCGAATGGGAACAAATTGAGAGAGAGTAGATAATCGAACTAGAGAGAGAGACCTTCAGCCGTTGGGTTTTCGTTCGTCTTCGTTCGTCGCGTTGGGTTTTCTCCTGGTTTTCTCCTCTTCGTTCGTCGTCTTCGTCGCGAGTTTTTTTTTTTTCGAGAGACAGAGAGACCTCGGTCGATCTTCGGATTCTCTTCGATCTTCTTCTCCTCTTCGTTCTCTGGTTCGCGTTCTTCGTCTTCGGCTTCGTCTTCGTTCTCTGGTTCGCGTTCTTCGCGTCGCCTCTCTCTCTCTCTCTCCTCTGGTCCGAAGTATGAGGCGTGAAATGAAATGAGAAGGGGGAAAGTGTGAGTGTGAGGGGGAGAGTGTAATTTCTCGCGAGATCTCTTGTCCTGGCCGTTGGATTAAATCCAACGGCCCACAGTGGAGTCCCGCACCACAGCTCAATCCGGGATCCCGGATTAGAACCAGAGTGTATATATATATATACACACACACACTCCGGTTCTCCTCCGGGATCCCGGATGGGAGAATGGTGCGGGACTGAAATGTGAACCGTTGGATTAAAATCCAACGGCCTGGATTAAAAGAAGCCAAAAAACTCTCCAATAATTACACTTTTTCCCCTCCCCTCACACTTTCCCCCTTCTCAATTCGTTTCACGGCTGAGACTTACGACAGACCACACAGAGAGAGGGACGACGAGAAGAAACGCGAAGAACGAAGACGAGAAGACGAAGACGAACGACGTCCTGCACCAACCAGCCAAGGTATCTCTGTATCTCTCTCTCTCTCGAACTCGAAAAATCTGGATCGGAAGAAATTTCTCAGAAATTAGGTTTTTTTTTTAGGACGAACAACGAACAACGAAGATCGAAGAAGAACGAAGACGAACGGCCAACATCCACCGAGGTCTCTCTCGGAAAAAAAAATCTGATTAGGGCTTTTTTCATACATTCGAAATCGGCAAAAAATTAGGTTTCCGATTTTGTTTTTCTTCTGATCTATCAGTGGAGAGTTGGAAGATGGTGGCTTTGGGTAGTAAAAAGGAGTGATTTTTCTTGTTTCTTAAACCTCCTGTGCCTACTTGCTTGTTTCTTCCGATCTTGTTTCTCAAAGAGTTCCAAGCAACAAATTGAGGGTAAGTGCTAGGATTGGGAAGTCTCATGAAACAAGCAAGTAGGCACAGGAGGTTTAAGAAACAAGAAAAATCACTCCTTTTTACTACCCAAAGCCACCATCTTCCAACTCTCCACCGATAGATCAGAAGAAAAACAAAATCGGAAACCTAATTTTTTGCCAATTTCGAATGTATGAAAAAAGCCCTAACCAGATTTTTATTTTCCGAGAGAGACCTCAGTGGATGCTAGCCGTTCGTCTTCGATCTTCTTCTCCTCTTCGTTCTTCGTCGTTTGTCCTAAAAAAAAAAACCTAATTTCTGAGAAATTTCTTCCGATCCAGATTTTTCGAGTTCGAGTTCGAGAGAGAGAGATACAGAGATACCTTGGCTGGTTGGTGCGGGACGTCGTTCGTCTTCGTCTTCTCGTCTTCGTTCTTCACGTTTCTTCTCGTCGTCTCTCTCTCTCTCTCTCTCTGTGGTCTGTCGTAAGTCTCAGCCGTGAAATGAATTGAGAAGGGGGAAAGTGTGAGGAGAGGGGAAAAAGTGTAATTATTGGAGAGTTTTTTGGCTTCTTTAATCCATGCCGTTGGATTTTAATCCAACAGTTCACATTTCAATTCCGCACCATTCTCCCATCCGGGATCCCAGAGGAGAACCGGAGTGTGTATATATATATATATAGCTTGCCTCCTACTCATGGACTCTTGACATGAATGATGTGAGTGGGTTCCCTCTAATTGAGCCTTTTAACTTCCTTTTCTCTAGAAAATTAGCATAAATACACGCCTATGGTGCCAGAAAGTTATCCTATGGGAGACTTAACAAGAGGCTGGTTGTCAGAAGTCTTGGGAATTGAAATTATCTAATATCCTAATGCCATGTGGGTTAGACTGGAATCTTGAAGGACTAATGGTGTGTTCCACCAACATAAATAAATACTTATTTTTTAAACTATAGGAGATATATTATGAGAGAATAATTTGTCTTGTAAAATAGAACATAAATATTTAAGAGAATGAGGCCTAATTCAATATAAAATCGAATTCAGCACCAACTTCTCAAAGCTCAACTTCTTTTACCTCTTCACTCTTGAACCAATAAACTACTCCCTCCGTCCCATAAAGTTTGGCATTTTCAGGAATGCGTGCCATTTTTAAATTGCTTATATCTTTCAATCTATAATGTTTTAGGCGATTTTTCTAACTTTGTTTAATAGAACAAATTAAAATCTATCAAACAACATCCATATTGCTTATAAAAAATATTACGGGTTAAAAGATATAGTTAATTTTTTCATAGGGCTGGAATAGTGAAAGTGTCAAACTTTATGGGACGGAGGGAGTATATTTTTAGTATAACTTAGACGATATATGAGTAAACTAACTCGAACCCGTCAGTTATCAAAGGACTTATACTAGTCCCCCATTCTTTCCATATTAGCCATTCTCTCAAGCATATGCCACCTAATCCCACCTCTAAAGGGTATCAGAGATGTTCTTTCTCATCATCATAACCACTAGATTAATAAACAAAAGCCCACTTGTTTCACCAGATTAATAAACAAAAGCACACTTGTTCCCCATTAATCTTCCAATCTCCCTCCTCCAACCCCACTCCTGCCTCATCAAATACAGTACTTAAAACCTTCCGACACAATCATGATTATCACTACCCACTTTTCATATTCTGCATATATGATTTTTTTTTTCCTACACATCTCCCTTAAGCAATGCAAGGCTCCAGGGGACTGAAGAAGCAAAGGCTTCAAATCAAAGGGTGCAGGGCCTTGTGTTGCAGTTGCAGACTAAGCGTTTCTTCTTCCTCCGAGGAATCCGAGAGCTCCAGCTCCGAAAGATTCGCTACGATCTCAAGCCTAGCGCATGCCATGGTTCAGGAGAGACTGGACCAGATGATCAGAGAGAGGCACGATGCGAGACAAGAGGAGAGGAGGCGAGCGAGAGGGGAGAACAGTAGTACCAAGTTCATCGTGATGCTGGCCATGGAGAAGTCCTCTTACGATCCGAGAGAGGATTTCAGGGAGTCCATCGTGGAGATGATAACGGCAAACAAGATTTACGAGCCAAATGATTTACGACGCCTCTTGAATTGTTACGTTTCCATGAATTCGGAGGAATATCGGGGGACCATACTCGAGGTATTCCATGAGGTCTGTACTGATCTGTTTTCATATTGTAAATGACATTCTTTTTTACTAGCTGATTAGTCCTGTTCAGTGAACATGGGAAAAACATTTTTATTCTAATTGCAAGGCTAAAGTTAGTGTTCCAGAGGTCATATGTTTTCCTGTGAAAATCTTCTTCTTTTTTTTAAATCCATTTTCACTTGAGAAGTACTTCACTGCCATGCATCCTTAATTTGGTTTGATAAATCTGTAATGTAACAAGTGAACCAAGTACAAACCGTTACATTCCTCCCATGAAAATGTCATGCCTACATTGAACCACAGTGCTAGAACAACAAAAACTCCCTAACTTTGGGACTGAAGGTTCAAAACTTCGCTGATCATCCAACAGAAGGTAGGAGAAGAAAGGTTTCTAATTCTAAAGGAATGAGTTCAGCAGTTCAGCTTTATTTTTAGGGCAAAGTGACCCTATGTGGTTATTACCATGTGCGGATACCCCCTCATGGTTCAAAACTGACCACATAACCTACTTGTGGTTTTGAAAATGTGTAGATAGACCCCCTGCCGTCATGTTTTTCAACTATATTAACGGAAACAACATTAAAAGACTAATATACCCTCATCATGTCCCTTGATTCTTCTTCTTTTTTAAATCTAACCACACCATCCCCTATACCAAAAATTGAATCCAAACCGTTGATATTGTAAATTTTGACGAGTACTACATCTATGCTAAAATTCTAGTCAATCAAAAATGAAAAGTTCATGGTTGAATCGATTTTGTTATGAAATTAAAATTTCAAATTTGAATTTATTAAAAATTAGATCACTGGGTTATTGATGCCTGATCGAGATAATTTTTTTACAGAGATACTCTATTCTTTATTTAATACATTATGAACGACTCATATTACATTATAGAGGTGTTTGAGATACACCTCCGTTAATATGGATGGAAAACATGACGGCAGAGGGTCTATCCGCATATTTTCAAAACCACAGGTAGGTTATGTGGTCAATTTTGAACCATGAGGAGGGTATCCGCACATGGCGATAACCATTAACCACAGGGGGTAAAAATGGACTTTGCCCTTATTTTTATTTTTTTATAACCACGTCAATTTACACGTACCTTGGCTAATTCTGGGGACCATAAACTCAACATCCACTGGCACGGGCCCCACTTAAAGCTGGAGCAAATGCTCCGTATGAACTGGCTCCAAAGGAGTTGATTCTGAGAGGCTTAAAAACCTGAGAGCAGTTCAGCTTTTAATTAGTTCCAAACTCAGCTCATAGACCTTGTCTGTGAGAAAGATATTACGATGCACACTATTCAACTAACATAGGATCAGCAAGTTGCAAACAAGACAACCCAAACGGGTTTCGTCAAGTGGGCATAGGAAAACAAGGTGTGCGCAAGATAGCCCGGACATCCGGTTATAAGGAAAAAAAAAAAAAGAAGAAGTTGCAAACAAGACAAAATTGACAATGCAAATACATTAGCTCAATGGATGCCTACCACAATGCTCACTGCGGATGGATGCACGAAGCATACAGGTTCTTATCATCCCTTTTCGAAAGAGCGTTTCAAGCTGCTTCTTGTCCTTCATCCTGATTTTTTTGGCTGATTCACCATGAAGAAACTTGAACATCTCGATTGTGCCAAAAGCAGCCGCACAAAACAACTAGAGCAATCTTGTGAGCCATTTCCTCAGCGGCGCCATGGCAGCCTCATAGGATTTCAGTGTTTCCTATGTCGGTCTGACCGGTCATTGTGTCTGGATGGCTTTCCTTAAGCTCCCTGTGTGTGTGTCAAAAAAAGCTCCCTGAGTGACTTAAACGTCCGCTTGTTTGACCGGACTAAAGAACTAATATATGAGACTAGCAATACACATTTCCCGATATTAATCGAGGTGTGTGTAAGTTGGCACGAACACCTGAGTTATCAAAAAAATAAAAAGAAAAAGAAATATTTGGGTGCCATCGAAACCGTTTGTCTTAACAATTTTGGAGGATTCACGTGCATTGAACTGTAACTCTATTCAGATCTACGGGTGCACATTCAACGGGCAAGACCGGACTTGGCTTGGGCTTGCACTTCATAAGTATCTACAATTATGTGTACCCGAGTCCGTCCAACCAATCGTAAATGAGGCAAGGATTTTGCAAGGTCCAACCGGCATTAGTAGCATGCATGCCCAACGTTATGGACCGCCAGAGTTTTAGAACAAATGAAAATTACAAAATCCCTCAGTGCACCTGAGAATTTATAACAGTGGCGGGCCTCGATTTTTAAACTATTCAAAATTCAAAGTCCGCGCAAACCAAACGGTTGAATTTGTCACTCAAATCAATCACAAACGTCACAACCACCCAAGTCGTATGTTCGCTACTGTAAATTTGTGCTTGGAAACGTCATTACCCATAATCATTAAGCTCCATAGATATTACAACACAAATGTGGTTTACTGGAACACAAGAACAAGTTCATCAAATACAAACCTGGATTCAAAAATCTGATATGTATTTTTGAAATTATTGTACTGCGTATAAACAACATTAAGGTTCCCCACACGTACAGGTACATACTGAGAGTCTTGTATTCATTCCCTATATAACATTACTACTACACACATAGAAAAGCAGCACACATGATTGAGAGGGCTTTTCAGACCTGTTCAAAGAGTCAAGAGGGGGCTACCCTCTTTGATAAGCACAAATATACTGCCGGCATCTCCCCTTGAGATCCGAAGTTCTTCATCGAGGTATGTGGTAAGTAACCATGATTCTGTATTCGTGTTGGAGATTGAGAACTTGAGTGGTGGTTGACTGGAGATCGTCTTTGCAACAGATGAAGCTGTGTCTTGTACAGAGGTGATTAAGCCTTTGAAAGGTGTGAAGTCAATCTTTGTTCCTAGAAATTCAACATTTTCCGGTAACACAATGGAGTCTGTCAACTGGGGAGTTCCAATGATGCCTTCCTCAAACTTGATCTACATTAGACCCAAGAAAAAGTAAGAAGAAAATAACTTAAGTTATTAGAATAATAGTTCTAATAAGGAGATCAACAAACAGAATTCTGATCATCAAGGGCGGCCCTAAGAATCATTTCAATGTAGAAACCATCATTTAATTGTCATCTTTCTTTACCAATCAAAAGGAAAAAAAGCTGTCATCTTTCTTTCTTTGTTTTTCGTATTTTTGCCACAGTTACTCCCTCAATCCCAAACTGCTAGTCCATTTTGAAAGTCAATGTGCCAAAATCTGTAAGTTTGAATATCTTCCCTTTGACTTCTTAATTTGAATTTTAGCTAGCACTTAAATTTATAAATGCTCAAGTTTTGCAAAGTTAACATTTAAAAGTGCAATGATTTATGTTCTCTTACATGTTAAATTTCCAAAATGGACAAACAAATTGAGCCGTATGTGGTAGACAACTGCCTGGAGTCGTCCGGCGACTGAAAGAGTAATCCATACGTCGAATATTAGGTTAAGAAAAAAGTTTTAATCTACCTTCTGGGTCTTCAAAAGAGACTGCATAAGCCCGATATACCAGATCCCATACAATATAACTCGTGTGTGTGTGTGTGTGAGCATGGGAACACAATGGATGATGCCTTTGGCAAAATCTCAATATCGTTATAGTTCAGAAAGGACACGAGCAAACCATGCGGCATGCTTTTGTTAGTGATCCATTAGTCCAATCACCCAAATTGTAGGCACAAATCATATTCTACTTTTATAAAAGGACATATTCTACTTTTATAAAAGGACATTAAAGAGGGGACAATAAAAAGAAACCTGAACACGCTTGGGACTTCGAACTTCAAATTTGGCATTGGTGCTAAGAGAAGTGGTGGCCAGTGGCCCTGAAAACAGGACAGAATTCTGGACTGTAAAGTTCTCCGAGTCAATGGTCTGTGATATCTCCTCCACCTTCACCAGTGCCAGTGTTCGTGACAACAGAGGGAACAAACCCACAAATGATGTGTACCTGCAACATATCACAATAAAATCCAGTGTCAACAATTTCTAACCAGCTCCAACTTAGTGCGGAGAACGAGCTACATGTGACCTATAATCCAATGCTACATGGATTAGCGTTTCCCTCTTCAGCTGTTTACGATACCATTTTCTCTTCGTCTTCAATGTACTTTCTAATTCTTACACATTTTGTTGACAGGCACTCTTGGTAACCTTTTTCATTCACATTCCAGTGAAAGCATTCTTAGTTGTACCCTCAATAAACCACTAACTAAATACCTGGACACCCAAATTTAGAAGTTCCTAGTTCCTACTATGTTCCTATATCTAGCCATACCGTTCTGTCTCTTTACTCTTTCTCATGGTGAAATCCCACACCACGAGAAGGACATCCGGGACTTAGGTTTGATAACAAAAGTCGGTTGAAGATGAACCAAAGAGAAGTTGGATAAATCAGATACTATGGTAACAGGATTTGATCACATCAGTCATAAGAAATGATGCAACACAAAACATGGCTTTTAGAGACAAGAAGGTGAATTCATTGATGTTCAAAGTACAATTCCCAAGTAGGACACTTGCTCCGCTTCAAGTTCCCCTTACATGGACATGGACAAGTACCCAGTGTTACTCCTTGTCTGGTCTTTTCTCGGTAAATAGTACTATGTACTTTTTGTTTTCAAAACAATAACTGTATCAACCACTGAGGACAACTGGTAGTGACAAATCCTATTTAATGTCACAAGTCCTGTGATACTAGGATAACAAAACTGGCAGCCTATAAAATGGGCTGTACTGTACATGGCACATGATAGTCCTAGCGCTCATGTGAGATTGAAGAATTAGCTAAAGTGGTCTGTAATTTATAACTTTTGTGAATGATCGGAAGCATATATCATTGGCCAACATGGAGTTTACGTGGTCAAGACAAACGGTCATATGGGCTAAGATTAGAAAGAATTACATTGAAATTAGCCAAAGGTCATATAGTCTTCCTTGTTTAGGAAAAACTTCAATCCATAGAGAAGTAATGAAAGTCTCACTTGAAGATGAACCCCAAGAGAAGTTAGATAAATCAGATAGTCAGGTAACAGGATTCAATCATATCAGTAACAAGGCATGATGCAACACTAAACATGGCTTATAGAAACAAGACGGTGCATCCATTGATGATTCAATTTCGTTCAAAGTACAATCTCACATGGACCAGTGCCCAGTGTTAACTCCACGTCTGATCTTTTCTCGGGACCAAGTACGTACTTCTTGTCAAAGAACAACAATTTGTACCCAACCCTGATACAACTGGTAGTGACAAATACTATTAATGACACAAGTCATGACATGCTGAGATAACAAAACTGGCAGCATATAAAATGGACTATACTGCACATAGCACATGATAGTCCTAGTGCTCATGGTGAGATTGAAGAATTGGCTAATGTGGTTTGTGATCTATAACTACTTCTGTGAATAATTGGAAGCATAAATCATTGGCCAACATGGAGTTTAAGGGGTAAAGATAAAACGGTCATATGGGCTAAGACTAAAAAGAAGTAACATCTTTAAATTAGCTACTGGTGATATTGCTTTCCCAGTCTAGGCAAAACTTCAATTCCTAGAATTTTGAGTCTTTGATTTCTAAAGAGGCGTTTGTGGAGGCCTGGAGGAAACAAAAAAGACAGAATTTTTTTAGGCTATATTTTTCCTCCCTTTGCCTTTTCTTTTCCGTCTCAAGTCCTCCATACATCCAAGATAAACACCTAAAGCAATTCAAAACCAATTATCATTCCGAATTCCAATTTCCCTAGAGAGGTTCTATCGCTACGTATCCTCTGATTGAGTAACCCCAAGTACAACACTAATAGCCGCGGAACCCAAACATAATGCAGTTTATACGAGGTTTCTCAAATACTCTTTCGATCATCCAATGTAAGATAAACATAATGTTCTTATGAGTTCAATGCCGAGACTATCTTAATGGGGGCCTAGGAGGGAGTCTATCACGAAGTCATCACAGTATTTTTGGCATTTCCAGCCCGTACAAAAATCTTGCCTCAAACCTATCTTTCTCCACTCTTCTATACCATCGCGAGCCCTTTCCGTAATCATTTACCTAATTCGATTAAAAAAGTGAGTAAAAGGTTCATTAGACATAAAGAGCATGGCAAGACAAATCATAAATTTTTTGAGTGAAAGATACTACCCAATTCAAAACTTAGAATGCTAACAAATTTTAGTGAACATGAAACTTAATTTGAATGAAAAAGTAAGTAAACTAGTCTTCATACTAAATTACTAATGGTAGAGGGCTGGGTTGCTACTGCAGGCCCTTAGGATTGCGAGAGTGCAGGGGTGGCTCTCTTCAAAGGTGACAAAACTATATAAAATAATTTTGCATGTAAAATAAAGATATTTACTTTGGCTATATTATGTACTATTTGCTCACAAATTTAACCGAATATATATATCTATCTTGACTTCGTACAAGATCAAGTGCACACGATATTAAAGAAACACCAAAGTACACGTAAAAAATATATAAAACTTAGTGCTTTTTTCGAACCTAAAGATTCACTTAAACCCTACTAAAGCCGCCCCTGTGAGAGTGACAGAAAAGAAAGAGTTGCGATTTCTCATCAAATGTCACCACAGTGACAAGATTTAATACTCCGTATTTGGCAAGTGGAAAAATGGACCAATTTTCTTTGTTTCTCTTCCTTTCTTCTCTTTTCTCCCCCTTCCTCATGAGTGCGAATTTGCGTGCACAATACCCTCAGTCTGATTGGTCGAAAAAGTGTGAATCCCACAACAAACTAACGTCATTATTACCACGGGAATGACTTCGGTGACCCCGGTCATTTTGGGGACACCGTAACTTTTGGCATAACAAAACCATTATGAACATAACCAAAACCCATTACAAGCATAACAAAACCATAACAAAACATAACTTGTTTGTTATGCCTTGGTTGGGTTTGGTTATGCCTTGGTTGGTTTTTTTGGATATTCCTTGGTTATGCCTTATTTGGGTTTGTTATGCCTTGTTTGGGATGACCGGTACACCATAGCATCCTATTACCACACTTTTCCACTAATCAGAGCGAGAGTATTGTTCACCCTTACCAAAAGAGGGTAAACAAATTCGAACTCCCTTCCTCACCGTCAAAGAGGCCCTTACTCAAATAAATCATCAGTTAGAGTGTACTAATAATTCCCATGTAATCACTCAAAATATCAACAAAGGGATTCTAGGTTTAGAACTTACGCGAGAATCCACTTGCCATCGAGCAGAGTCAACGCCTCCGTAGGCGCCGGGGTCGGGTTCTTAGCCTCCAACTTCGTGATCAGCTCCACAATCTCCGCCCTCGTCTCGCTCGTCGCCCTCAGCCCGCGATCGGTCCCGTAGAACGAATCCACCAGCTGCTTCTTCAACAGCTCAATCTCCGTCGGTTCCTTCGCCGGCGGCTCCTCCTCCGCCACCGCCACCGCCACCGCCACCCCCGCCGCGGCGCCTTCCTCCTTCTCCGGTCCCCACTCGTTGTCAGGCACCGCACGAACAACCCGGAAACCCGGCCCCGAAATCTTCAGCGATGAAATTAGAGGGGTTTTGTTGAAGTTTATCGAATTCGGAGGAGAAAGCGCGGGCTTTGAGTTAAATTGGGAAGGCGGTGAGATCTTGGAGAGGGTTTTGCAGGATAATTGATGGAGCGAGAATACACTGGCCATTTCTAGTCACTTGGTTGGTTGAAGTTTTTATCCGACGAGAGAGAGAGAGAGAGAGAAAAAACAGAGGGTTTTTTTTTTTGTGGTTTGAGAACAGAGCATGCAAATGAGCCTCTGCGTATACAGGGGGTTAAATATACGGGAAATCGAATGCGGCTGTAACCCGAGTACCATGGTATGCGGGTAGGTACGAGTGCGCAATCGAATGCGGTTCGAACCTGAGTCACATGATATGCGGGCAAGTACGAGTGTGCAATCAAATGCAATTTGAATGCGTTTAAAACCTGAGTCACATGATATGCGGACAGGTACGAGTGCGCAATTAATGCGGTTGGAACATGAGTCACATGATATGCGGGGCAGGTACGGGTGCGCGACCTTGAGTTGGGAAGCGAAATATCTCTCAAACAGTTAAAATTTGTGAGTGTGAGAATTGAGGGTACGAGCGCAGAGCGATGATCGAGATCGAGAGCGAAAACCATTTTGAAGGATTATGTGACAGGTTGGAACTAGGAGGTCGTGGAATGACAGTTTTGCCCCTGGAAGGAACGGTTGTCTTCGATTCACATGGTAGGGAAGATCGGGATTTGCATATCGGTTTGTGAAAGTGTGATGGTTTGACACATGTACAGCCTTGTTTTATGGGATGAGGATATGGAAATCTATATAATAGTAAATAAAGGGCTGCTAATTTTGTCACTCAATTTTTTTGTGAATGCCACTTCCCTGCAAGTGTATTTTTGGTGTAAAAATACACTTGCAAGAGAGTGACGTTAACAAAAAAGGGAGTGACAAAACCATTTTCCTAATAAAGTTCAATTTTTGAATCTTATACATAAATTTAAGGGTCGTCATCCTTCAAGTGTGATCCAACGGTCTCAAATCTTTAATAGAAAGAGTTTCCCTATTTTCTATTCTCTCTCCCCTCTATTTTCCAACTACGATGCCCTAATTTTCATCACACTAATCTCTCCCTCTCTCTAACGATGAATATATCCAACAATCGCTATAATCTCACCCGCCTATCACCGACAACAAACACCCTAGACCTACGTCTCCCTCGAAGCCGACGGCTCAATCGAACCACAATAACCCTAACTCCCTCAACGCTGACGGCTCAATTGACCAATAAGATTACTCATCGCTCTCTACCTCTCTTCTTCTCCTCTCACTCTTCATTATGCGATTTCAACGGATGTTATTCAGATTTCTGGTAAATCTTATGAGTTGCCCTAAATTTCAGTTTCTCTTTGTGACAACGTGACTTTCAGTGATGAGTTTAATACATGAAATGGATTCGTAATATGTGCTTTGTCGTAAGTTTAGGTTTTGTGGTTTGAAAATTTATCTCGAATAAAAATTGGAAAATATTACGAAAGTTCCATTCCATTTGCATCATATATTATTTAAAGTTTTAGTCGGTGAATTTTAAAGTTTTTTTGAGTGACATATGTTGTGTTAGTTTTTGGACATTATTTAATCCCTTTACTGCCATATTTTTTTTTGGGGATTTGGCTGGGATGTTTACGATCCATGCCTTGAAATCAATGCATATAGTGCTTGGTATTTATTGTGCAAGTTTAAAATTTTAATTGAACCTGTTGGTAAGGTTTAAGATTTACAAACGGGAAAATTTCAAAATACCCCCCAACCTTTACACCAAAATTCAATTAGACTCCCAACATTTTAAAAACTTCAATTTTATTCCCAACGTTATCTTCCGTTAATCAAAACGCCCCCTTCCGTCTGAATGACTAACGGATTTCGTTAAAAGCTCCTTTAAATAGCGTCCCGATCGAATTTCGATGATCCGAGCTGCTCAATGTGTTCAAAATGTGATTTTAAGGTTACCCATGAGAAATCGGCCAAAAAAAATGACCGGGAAGGGTTTCATCTGAACAGTTTTTTATTGAATCCCTTCCTGGTCATTTTTTTGCTGATTTCTTGCGGGTACCCTTAAAATCACGTTTTGAACACATTGAACGGCTCGGATCATCAAAATTCGATCGGGACGATATTTTAACAGAGCCTTTAACGAAATCCGTTAGTCATTCGGACGGAAGGGGGCATTTTGATTAACGGAAGATAACGTGGGGAGTAAAATTGACGTTTTTAAAAGGTTGGGAGTCTAATTGAATTTTGGTGTAAAGGTTGGGGATATTTTGAATTTTCCCCTTTACAAACTTCCTCCTTAGGCAATAAAAATAGGCTGAAGGTTGGGGTGGTGATGTAATAAAAATGCTGTTACACGAAGAATTTTTTTTTTTTTTAGGGTTGTATTTAGTCTTTTGATGGAAAAAACTGGTGGGTCGTTCTTTTTTCACTTTGGGTTTGTTATCGATACAATTTCCTAAAAAAACAAAAGGGTTATGTGGAATTTGCTTTTAAAAAAACAAAAGGGTCATGTGGAATTTGTTTTTTGTTTATATCGTAACTCTAGCTATGATTGGAAATCAATTAATTGCCCTCTTTGGTTGTATCAAATTGGAGGCTTAGTTAGGTATTTAGGGTATCCACAATACTATAATAAAAAATTGATAAACAAAAGTTGCTACATCAGCTTTTGATTATTCATTTAAGAGATTGCTAACGTGATTTGGTATGGCTAAACGACAATATGGTAGGTCAAATTTTTGGTAAGTGCCTTCGGGGTAGGGACAAATTTGCTAGACACAAAAGACATGTAACAGAAAAATAAAGGCAACCTCTATTCTAAGGGAACAAAAACATGTCGGTATGACTTTTTATTATTTATTTTAGCCTTTTTTGTGTACTTAAAAGGGTAATTTGATGGAGTAAAATTGGATTCGTCGAGTAGGATTTGCTAGTTGACGTCAATTGAGACGATATATCGTAACTCTAGCTATGATTGGAAATCAATTAATTGCCCTCTTTGGTTGTATCGAATTGGAGGCCTAGTTAGGTATTTAGGGTATCCACAATGCTACTCCGTATAATAAAAAATTAATAATCAAAAGTTGCCATATCAACTTTTGATTATTCATTTAAGAGTTGCTAACGTGATTTGGTATGGCTAAAAGACAATATGGTAGGTTAAGAGCAAGCCCTACCGAGGCCGACATAGCAGAGGACTGGTGATAGAAATCGGACTTGAGGTGTGCCTCTGATGATCTAAAGGAAGATTTGGAAGAATAAGACGGGTCAGTTCAAAAGTGATTTCCACAACTGTAAATCCTGATAAAAACGTATCAAATTAAGATTTGAGAGTGCACACAACAGCCGCGGCGCGGTGGTAGTCACAGTGGTTAAAGAAAAGAAGGAGAAGAGGAGGGAAGGAATAGAGGAAGGAGAAGAGACGGGAGATTGGTCCGGCATAAGAGGTTGTATACGGTGGTGGCTCCAGTTGGAGGGTTAGAATAAGGGGTGAGATTGGGGCTTGGTGGTTATAGATAGACGATGTGTAAGTGATGGGTGAAGGGTTAAAGAGAAAATTAGAAATTTCCGTTGACAGCATTGAGGACATTTTTTATCTCTATACTCTGAGGTGGTTAAGTGTCTGAGTTTATACTTTAAGTGGGTAACTCGTAAATTGATGATAGTTGAAGGGGGTGTAATGTAATTTACCCTCTATTTTAGTACTATTACTCTTACCAGGTCAGATAAATGGACTTGTGAAAATCTACAAAAGTCAAAAGGCAAGTCATGCATTAGAAGTGCCTGCCGGTGTGTTTCTTTTTAGAGGCGGGGGGAGCTGCTACCCCTTTAAGGGGCAGCAACCTGTTGTCCTAGCCGAGCGGGGCTAGCTTTGGTCTCATTCCGATAATCAGAAATATTCACTTCGTAAAGCTCGTCGAATAGAATAAGAGTACCAAAAATCAGTTCGATTGGATATTATTAAGTGTCTGATCGGAACACATATAACTTGCTAATAATGGGTTCCGATGGATTTGATCCAGTTTTTCGGATTCATTCTTTTCAAGATAAAAATGTTCCGATCAGGCACTTAATGATTTTCGATCAAGCTGATTTTTGAAATACTTGTTCTATTCGATAAGCTCTACGAAGTAAACGTTTCTAATCATTGAAGCAAGACCTGAGCGGATCCCGCTCAACCGGAACAGCAAACTGCTACCCCGCCTCCCTTCTTTTTACTGGTGGGGATTGCATGGACAAGGCCACGTTAAGTGAAGTGTGCAAACAAAATACTAGAGGCTAGAATGTTCGTAGTAGGAGTATTTAATTGTCGTCTTGATGTTTTTAATAGGTGGATGGATGGTGGTGATGCCGTGCGCGCGTTTGAGAACGTACTTTCTTTTTTCGGCTTTGTATTGTAGTACTACTTCTTCTTTTCTATTGCCCAAAATATCTGTCTGCCCAATTTGTGGTGGGAAAAATTACTGTAATTAATATCGTCCTTTTCATATGTTGCCAAAAAACATCTAATGCCACTAAACATTGATATCTTGTGTCTGTACCTGAAAATAAATCTAAACCACTGATCCTCTTCGACCTGCTGAATTCTAGTTTGAATATTCTTAACCAACTTTTCTCTCAAAATTCCTTAGAGACATCAGGTTTTTTTTTTTTGTCACAAACCAGAACGTAAAAACCAATAATCGGTCATTAGATTCCAAATGCCTAATGTTAGAGGCCCTGGTTATGGTATGAAGGGATTGGTAATAAGGTGAGATTAAAATTGGAATTGACAAAGAGAAGAAATTGGTAATGAGCTGTGATTACTAACTTGCATGTTTGTTTTGCATCGGAGTATATAAGGTAGTCATCGAACAAGTTTGCTTTACATGATAATAGGATTGGATTGAAAGTATTCATTTTCATTTTTACTCTCACAAAATTAGGGATGACAACGGGGCGGATATCTACAAATCTGAACCCAATACCCGAAACCTTATAACTACCCAAATCCGCCCCATAACCCATCGGGGAATGGATAAGAGAAACCATATATGAGCCCATTCGGTTTCGGGTTATATCCGAACCGAACAGGTATCCAAGAAATTGTTTAAATTTGAAATATGATATTGACACTCCAAAAATTGATACAGACATTCCAAAATTTTCGCCGCGTACATTCCCATTTTATATAGCAAGGGACCTCTTCTTTTTTTAACTCCCGACTCCTTGTAAACATGGACAAAACTAAACCCACGAAGGGAGCTCTCCTTTCTTTAATCTCACTCATGTACTCATCTCCTTTACTCAAATTCCACCGAAACCCAGCAAAGAAACCAGGGCAACTGCTCATATGAAACCACCATTAATGCAATCCCACCGCCTCAAATCACTACTCGATCTCCTGTCCATCACTGAAAACCAATCACCAAACTCACAAAAATCCCTCTGTTTTCTATTCCCCCGGTCCTCTTAGTTTCTCAACTCCCAATTTTCAAGAAAGGCGGGTAAGAAAACGAATTCTTTCAACAATCAAATGTGGACGAATGTGGAATGTCAAACTGGACGACCCAATTTTATTGTGGACGACTTAGTTCTTTAGTATCAACAAAAAGAAAATAGGTGTGGAAAGAAATGGAATTTGGGGAAGAGAGATTGAACACACACACATATGTATGTATTGAGGGCATTTTCGGTTTGGTTCAGGGATTGGACAAATCATAACCGAACCAAACCCGTTCGGGTATCTCATAGCCTCCACCATACACCCACGGAAAAAAAAACGGTTATTGTTCGGGGGAAAAAATCGGTTACGGTTCGAATATCCATCGGTTCAGTAAAGATTGCCATTCCCTACACAAAATTGATATAAAACTGGTACATGAAAATGACGCATATATAATAGCAATAATCTTACTTTTTCAAACCATGGCGCGTTCGGTGCATTACTGATACAGCCATAATTACTATTCTATTCTATTCTATTCTATTTTTATTTTTATTTTTATTTTTTTTGGTTTTGGAAAACGGAAGGAAATGAATTAGAGTTGTTTTGGCAAAAATAAACCAGGCGGCTTATTGTTTTGTCTTTATTCAAAAAAATTCGCATTGTTAGTTTTGAGTCAATTTTTTGTGAATTTTTTATTTTTCTTATCGAGGGGAATTGAAAAAGTAAAAAATTATTATCAAAGCTCATAATTTTTCGATGAAGACAAGACAAATTTTTTGGCTTATTTTTGTCTTTATTCAAGAAAATTTGAGTTCGGATCAAAACTTTTTACTTTTTCGATTCCTAACATTGAAACTAATCAATAAGAGCATCTCCAATCTTGACCCATTTTAAGACCTAAATTTAAAATTTGGGCAAAACTCACAAAAACCCCTCTCCAATCTTTGACCCAAATCTTTCCCTATTTTAGGTTTTACCCATTTTTTCCCCCAAATTTGAGACAACCCAAGTCTCTCCCCATTTTTTTCCCCAATATTTCAACGGCTCCTTCCATGCCATTCTGAGAGCATGGCGATTGGCGTCAACTTTCCCAAGCTAAGATACCTGCAACTCTCTCTCTCTCTCTCATGGCCGTCGCCGCCAGAACGCGCGAGTTCCTACATATAGAAAAGAAAGGAGAATATGTGGATCAAAATTCTGTGGGTGGTGGTAAGTGGTAGATTGTTTGGGTGGTTGGCAGTGGTTATGGAAGTGGGCGGGGTTCTTCTTCTTTTTCTTCACGGTAGTCAGTCACTCTCTACCCCAAATCAAATTTGTTCCCTTTATTATTTACATTATTGTCATTGAATACTTTAAAAAATAATATATTTGAGTAAAAGATCATTTTGCCATTGGAGTGAGCCTGACCCAAAATGAATTTTTACCCAAATTTTGATCCAAATTTGAGTAAAATTTTGGGTCAAGGCTGGAGATGCTCTAATCCACCCAAATTTGACACAAAACTCATAAATGTGATTTTTTTTTTTTGAATTTAGACAAAACACCCTATATAGACAAAACACGTCATGTTCAGAAAATAATCAGTCCAATCCGAGATTCAAACCTACGATTGGCAAGAAACCAATCCAGAACATCCAAATGAGACAAAGTCCACACCCTATATGGGTCTAAAAACCCAGATCAATACAAATTTAGCACAAAAAGGCTTAAAATGCCTAAGGCCCGTTCCGTTTTCTCAAATATGTACCTATTTTTCAAGTTTAAAAATAATTGACTTACAAATTATTATTTTTTTGCAGGGTTCATCAAAATCTATCAAACAAGATTCATATTGCATATTTTTTTATTTCAATAAGCCTACTATTTTTAAACTTGAAAATTACAAATAAGTATTTATTTTGTAATGACCAAAAGCGGAAGCGGGCCTAAATCATATACAATAACACTCAACAGTGGGCTAAGCCCAGTCCAAATGGAACCAAACTTGGCCCAAACTCCAAACCTAACCCTAACCAAAACACAGCCACTTGGTACGTACCAATCTTGGGAAAATGATGGCTCATGACGTGTTTTGATAATTAATATCTGTTAAGGATATTTTCAGCATTAACAAATATTCTTATCATTTTCCCACCAATCTTTTGGTGAGTCAAGAAACTTCACTTGGTATTCTATCATGGGTCACTCTAAAATTTTCGTTCAACGGGAACAAAAACGTATATAATTACAATAATACAAAAAATTAATGAAAAGTACACGAACTCGATGACATTCTTTTTTCGTTTCTAATAAACTCTAACTTTGCTACATACATTAGGTTGTAAAACCTTTTGTTTTGATTTATTTTGGTTTCTCGGTTTTATTCAGCTATATGATTAGTTACTGCTAGCCAGTTTAATTGGACTTTGATTTACATTAGCTCCGTACGAGTAACTCAATACTAGTAATACTATAAAAATAAAATTACGTCGCTTTAGGCTTTCAAATATCTTGAGCCGGCCATGGTTTTTGTCAGCTAATTTTAGCTTCCATTTGTACATTGTTTGAAATTAAAATTGGTGCTAGAATTAGATGGACAGGTTTCACTTATGCGTTTTAAAGGATTTCATATCATCATCTCATCATATAACTTTCAATACTTAATGTTGAAACAATGTGCAAATTGTTAATCTCCATTGAACTATTCTACTTGCATGATTAAAGGAGATAATCTTAATTTCACTCTGAAAAGGTAACCTATATGTTCATACATAACTACAGATCTAGGCCGGATTAGCAAGTCCACCGGATTAATTTGCAAAACTGTTCATAGACGACTTTCCGACTTGTTTTTCCCTCCCCCCTTAAAGTAACCTGGAGTTATCTATAGTTGACTCTGTTACTTTTTATTCCTCAATAAAGTAACATATTGGTAGGCAGAATTGAATTAACGTAGCGACCTCTCAATCATCTAGAGAAACCCACTTGACTTAGAATGTATGGACTTAAGCCATACCTGACTCGATTGGGGAGAAAATATTGATCTATCACTATGTCGTGGGCTTCGTCACAAGACCCCACCGAAATGCAAGTTAATTTGGAATCCCATCTCCCAGCCATATGATCTTAAGTATTAACTTGATACTGGTGGAAAAGGAGCCAACCTTTTGTTCGTTGCTCCAACCACTTGAACTACCACTTTGACAAGGCCAGTATTGAGCTAAGGCCTAAGAGGTCGTCGCCTTAGGCCCCCAAAACGCATAAAAACTAAGAACACTTATTATTTTTAGGGTAAATTTCACTGACCTTCCCTGAGGTTTCTAACAAATGCAAGAACCTCCCCTGAGGTTTTGATAATTGCCCTGACCTCCCTTACTTCACCACAAACTATTATTCAGATTCTCCCATTCCCTTAAATCCAAACTAACACCGTTAATTTTGTTATTAGTTGACTGAAATGCCCTTGAATATTACTAAACTAAACAATCAAGACTTTTTTTTAACTTTAATTGGAGTTTCAAATATTAAGAGTAAAATTAGACTGGTTATAGTAGATAAATTTTATATAGTTACCAGACTTTTTCATACTTTCATTACATCCTTTTATTGCCGTGCTAATATAATCGAAATCTCTACACCTCACACACCCTTCATATCGATAAGAGCAATTTTAAAATTTTAAAAATTATAGATTGCAGTTGAGAAAAATTCATATAAGACGACCAAAAAGATTTGGAAAGACTGTCCTTTTGGTATATATATTTTTATTTTATTGATTCCTCTTATTTAGAGGAACGATGTTATGCAAAAATTTGATCAAAAAATGTTATAAAAGTTTGAAAAAATCAAGTAAGTTAGGCATCCTACAAAGCTAAGTCACATAATAATTGTGCGGGCGCGAAAGCGCAAGTGCGAGCATGAAAACATTTTTAAAAAGCCTTCCAAACAACTAAAATTCATGAGTGCAAGCAATGCCGAGCTAGCATTGAGGGCGCAAACGCAAAGCAAGAATTGAAAGCAAAAGCGAAGACTATCTTGAAGGAGTACTTTATGACTAAGCCACAAAATACTACTCCCTCTGTCCCTAAATAAATGTTCGGCGAGCAAACCTAGACATTTAAAAAGTGCATTTTTCCGTAAAAAGAATCAAATTTTTTTCACAAATTAATAGATAAGCATGAGTTCTTTGAAGTTGTAAAAAAATTCCCATTTTTAATAAAATAATAAATATTTTTAAAGTCTTAAATTTGAGTGTGGAATATTTATTTATGGACGAAAAGATTATTAGATTTTTTTAAAAAAAGAGAGAGAGTATACTAGATAACGGATCCTTTCGTACACTACTACTGTCATCAGCTTGTAATGGTAGCAAGTGGCAAGTACCACATGGTCATGGGATAACATAGATTCCAGTGCCTGCTTCAATGGCTTTTGACTTAGGGATATGATTTTAACACTGTTTTATTTTTTTTATGGGCATTTCATTTTTTTTCTTTATTTACAAAAAAAATATTCATTTGTCCTTCAAGTAGAAATTGTGAAACAAAAATTAAGGATAATTTAATAATTTTATATGAGTAGAGACAAAACAGAAAGTATCAATAAATAAAAGAGGAGTGTTAAAATCACTTCCCTTTGAGTTAGGATTAATTACTTGTTGCCCCCTTTATCTATACACATTTTCACTTTATCCCCTCCTACTATAGAACGCTACAACCTATTCCATTTATCTTTCAATTCCTAACACATAAGGCCTGCTGTTAGTCTGGAATCCAAAAAATCGTCAAAGGGGCATGTGCATGTCACATGATTTATAAAAAAGAAAAAATTAAGTGCTCTAATTTTCAATCCGTTTGAATCGGTGCGAAGATTTTATTTCTCTGATCATTTTATCTTACAAGATCATAATTAATTTTTGGCTCTAGGGCTCTCGTTAGTTAGCCCTAAGAGATATTTGGTTCAATTTTTAATCCATTTGAACTGGTACAAAGATCTTATTTCTATGATCATTTTATTCTAAATAGTTATTGTTAAATTTTGACTCTATAGCACTCGTTAATTAGTCCTATGAAAGTAGTAGAACCAAATATCTCTTAGGGCTAACTAACGAGAGTCCTAGAGTAAAAAATTAATTATAATCCTTAATGATAAAATGATCAGAGAAATAAGATTTTCGCACCGATTAAAACAGATTGAAAATTAGAGCACTTAATTTTTTTTCTTTTTTACAGATCATGTGATATGCACATGCCCCTTTGACGATTTTTTGGATCCCAGACTAACGGCAGGCCTTATGTGTTAGGAATTGGAAGATAAAGGGGGTAGATTGTAGCGTTCTATAGTATGAGGGGGTAAAGTGGAAAACCTGTATAGATAAAAGGGCCGACAAGTAATTAACCCTTTGAGTTATATACAACTTCATCCGTCTCATTTTCAATGTACTTTTTGATGTTCGTGTCAGTTTTCAATCGCTTATATCTTTCAACGTGAATCTCTAAAAATATGCAATATGGATCTTATATTATAGATTTCAATTTGTTCTATAATACAAAGATGTCAAAATCATGAAAAATATTATAGATTGAAAAATATACGCAATAGACACAAAAGTGACAAAAGAAATAATGCATAATGAAAATGAGACGGAGGAAGTACTATTGGTAGTTATCGCCGGCCTCTACATCCATCACAAAACCAAGGAAAAAAATATGACTATGCAAATTTTTTTGAAAACGTAACGGAAATCTTTGTAGTATAATACTACTACTGTACCTCTTACATAAGCAAAACCGATTATTGAACTCTGTTTGTTCGATGCAACAAGAAAACCCAAAACGATTTTCAAGAATACTCTCTCTATAAAAGACTCGTAAATCTCTTTTCCTCTCGTTCTCATTCTCTGTTGTTGTTTATTCTTCCATTTTGTCTTTGTTCGTTTCTTTAAAACCCCTTCACACTATATGTTTTGTAGGGTTAACTCCGGATTCCAAAAATTACAGAAAAATATTCATAAATTTTAAATAATATATTATGGGGCTATGTAAAAAATCAACTTCAACAAATATCGATAAGTATTATTTCTTGATTCGTAGGAGCGAAACTGTGCAGTTGAGCAGTTTTGCCCCTACAAATCAAGAAATAATACTTATCGATATCCGTTGGAGCTGATTTTTTATAGGGCTACATAAAATATTATTTTAAAATTTATGAATATTTTTTTATATTTTTTTGAGATTCGAGGTGAACCCCATAAAAAATATAATGAATAACATAGTGGATGGATTGTAGTATATTTAGCATCTCTCTTTCTTTAATCCACCTCTCTTGTTCAAGACGGACGTCTCGATAAAACCATTCACAAACCCGCCCCTCCCCCAAATCCCCACTTGTTATTGACTTCCAAATTGTCCCCATTCTCTCTCTCTCTCTCATTTATTCTCTGTTTCCCCTTCTGTCCAGTCACTTTGATTTCACTGAATTAAATCACCTGGTGGTGGTGTTGGACGGTGTTTTATTTCTCATTCTTGAAGAAAATCACGTGATTTCAATGGTTTAACATTTCATCAACCCACAATTGTAAGAACCCACATGGCCCACATCTCTTCAACCTCTTTTACTTACCAATTAGGAGTAGTATTTATATATATCTACTTGCATGTATGGGTTGAACGTAAATTAGATTTGTTTTCTTTGGTTTTGCTTTCCTGGGTGATTTGTGAACATGAGTCAAATTGGTGAAATCTTGGGTTTTGTCATGCAGGGAAGAAGTGTAGAGAGAGAGACTAGAGGATCGAGCAGAGCCCTCGTGGAATTCTTGAGGGAGAAGATGAACGGTCTCGATCGAGCGGGGAGGAGGCGGAAGAGTCTAAAAGAACGGCTGGGATTGAAAGGGTTCGGCTGCTGTGGGTCCACCTGGGGGTTTTTTAGGCCATCCACTATTTCCGTCCAAGACGACCAGGCCGAGGAAGTGGGTCCACGAGAGGACCCATCAGCGTTGACAGAAGTGGGCAGGACGGCCCAGGTTTCCAGTAATCGGAATTGTGTGGGCCGTGCTCCGGCGACGCCGTCGATGAACCTGGCAGCGGCGCTGGCGGCCGAGCGGCACTACAGGGCGGCCCAAGATACGGATGGCGGTGGCGGAGGCCCGCCCATTAGCTTGACTGGAGGAATCGCACCGGGGACAACGTTGAGGGTGTCGTTGATGAGACTGCTGGAGGAGGAGACACGGGACGGTGGGGGTGTAGAGAGAGAGACGGTTGAGGGGAGAGGAGAAGGAGGGGTGGGGGGGAGTGATTCGGTGTGCTGCGTGTGCATGGGGAGGAAAAAGGGCGCGGCGTTCGTGCCATGTGGGCACACCTTTTGCAGGGTGTGCTCCAGGGAGTTGTGGTTGAACCGAGGGTCTTGTCCCCTCTGCAACGCCCCCATCAGCCAGATTTTAGACATATTTTAAAGTTTTAAACGGATTGATGAATGGTCCGGGATTTGCTCGGGATGCGCGTCGCGATGTTGATTTGTTTTCATCGATCCGTCCGGAACTCTGTGTCTCGAAACAAATATTTGCTGAATTGTGCGACGCATGTAGATCTCATAAACTAAAGAAAGTCTACATATATCGGACGGTTGTTTACACAAATGTGTAAGAATTGCACTTTTTTCACCCTTTGAATTCATTTTTTTCTCATTTTGTATCAATTTTGTTGTATTCATTTTCATTCTTACCTCATGTTACGGTGGTAGTATAAAGAGAGAATACTTGTTTGCTAATTTTTATTTTCTCATTTCAAAAGAAATCTTGCTTGCACGTATGTTCTCATTTTTCTCTTAATCTTTTGTTGTGACAGTAAATGAAGAAGATAAGTAGAAACTTTTGTTGTATTTGAATTTTGGCTCCAGACACACAGAAATGGCACCGTGAAATTTCAACCAGCATTTTGGGTTGATGGTTTCAGAGTTGGTAATCCACAGTAAAGCAAAACAAAAATAAAACAATACTTGACCGTATCTGGGGCTCACTGAAGTTCTTCTTATATTGGTCGAAAGAGAGAAAAATTGAGGATGATCAAAAAATAAAATAAAATTGAGGCAGAAATAACACGAAAAATCTATCTTGGGCCAGCCTAAAACCAGAATGGGTCAGACAATTAGCCACAGAAAAAGGGCCCAGCTGGTTTGGGCTTTACCGACAACCTCTAGATCCAAGCCCATTTGAAACACGAAGCCCAAATATGCTGCTAAGGGTACTGAATAGGGAAAATGACGGCCTATGACGTGTTTTGATAATTAATACCCGCCAAAGACATGTTGAGAACATTTGTTAATACTGAAAATGTCATTGGAAGGTATTGATTATCAAAACACGTCATTGGCCGTCATTTTCCCTACCGAATATAAGGGTTGGACCTGAGTATTGGTACCGAAAATGTACATACGGCATGTGGGTTCTACTATTGGGTTTCACATAAATAATCTGAATCATTCATTAATTTTAAAATATTTTTTTGAGTGAAATTGCTCAATTGCATATGTGGAAGTCTTTGATCTAATTTTGAAACTTTTCATTCATAATTCAGGATTTTAAATTCTGAATGAAACTTGAAAGTTTTTTTTTTTGAAGATGTCAATTTTATTCAAGCCCGAAGGCGAAGATTACATCGCAAAACACAGGAGTGTTTAACTACCTAATCCGGGACCCTAAGACACCATGCAAAAGCAAATCAGCACGAGATGCTGATATGAGAATTCTATTCAGGACAAGGCAGAGAGATTCCAAACGAAATCCCAGCACAAACCATTACACAATAAGGAACAGATGCAATCGAAAACAATGAACAAAATACAGGCAAAAAGGAAAAGAGCTGCTCTTATGGGCAAGCCACACCAGCCACCGTCTGACAGGAACAGAAACCCATTCCAACAAGGAGAAAATTCCGGGGAGACTCCATGGCAAGCCTCCTCTGACACGCGAAACTCCGGGCGCGAGAACCGAGGCAACGCCGAAAACCACTCCGACAGGCCCAAGTGACCACGGCGACCGAAGACCAGACCTTCCAACACACCCGATCTGCCGTTGACGGCCCAGAAACAAAGGGACATGCGGACAAACAAACCAATCAGAGCTGCTACGAAGACCCCCGTCACAGACAACACAGAGCCGCTGCCAGACAAGCCCCACAACACCACCGAATAGCTGCCGACCGCAAGAAACCTCAATTCCTTCCACCCATCGAAACCCTACAAAACTTATTCCACCCACCACCCAAACCGCCAAACCTGGGGGAAACCCAGACCAACATTGGCCGAATCTAGGGGGACCTAGATCGAAAGATCCCCGGACAGACAGCCAGTAAACGGAAAAAAACAAAAGAAGGAAAGAAAACCCCAACCCAACCGCACACCTTATTACCTCGTCAACGACCCCGAGTAAGACACATCTGGACCGCCGTGTGGAACCAAGGATTGGGGCCACCACCAATCGTCGGACAAAGCCGTCACCAGGGGGAACCATGCCGGTCCAAACAACAACGCACCCAAACTGAGAGCACGGAAAGCCAATCGGCGGGAGACTACGAGTCGAGGAGGACGGGGGAAGAAAAGGAGAGAGAGGGGGGGAGGTGGGAGAAAGGCGGAGGCCTCCCCCAATGGCAGCTGCTAGGTTTTCCTCTGTTGAGAGAGTTTTTTAGAGAGAGAGAGAGTGGTTAGAGAGAGTCATTCACTTTCACGCAAATAATCCAAACCGTTTCTAAGTCTCTAACTTGTGTGCTACTATCGAAATTGTTCAGGCTGGCTAAAATCACATAAAACTAAACTCGAATTGCATGAGAGAGAAGAGCTAGGTTGAGTTTCTAATATCCTATGTTTCACTCCCACATTTCCTAATATGGAGTAGGCAAAGAGTGCGTCCAATGAGACCCATCTAGGGCTCATTTTGGTTTGTAAAGACCCGAATAATTTTTTTTAATGTTTGAAATATCGATTAAAAGTCTAATTGAGAAAATACGGATTTATTTGTGAATATTTGAATTAGGGACTTAAGTGAGAGAATGGAAGGTTGAGGGGTAAATGTGCGATTTTGCGATTTGATGATATATGTAGGGGAGAGATCATGTAGGGGATCATTTTTCCCCCCTTTCCCTTTTCTCATCCGGCGTCTCCCTCTCTCTCCCTCCACTGGTTCTCTCTCTCTCTCCTCTCCTCTCTCTCAAAACTCACCAAAACACCTCCAAGCTCTCAAGAACCCACCCTCATTTCACATCCTCTCCGCGACCCCGGGCTCGTATCGTGTTGGGTGAGGTTCGGGAAGGAGATCGCGGCAAATTTTGAAAGTTGGGAGCTAGAGCTCGTTCGAGGTGTTGGGTTTCGTTCCTTGAATCGAGGTAGGGATTTCTTTGCTACTTTTATGTGTTAGTAGCTTGTTATGGTGTGAAATCGTGCTTGAAATTGTTGGTATTGGTGTTGTAGTCGAATTTCTGAAATCTGCAAAAAAATCTGTTCGAAACCTCTCCGTATCGATACGGGATTCTTGCCGTATCGATACCCAGTTAAAACAGAATGGGCTTGGCTGATAAGCATCCTGTATTGATACAGCCATTTTGGCCGTATCGATACCAGTTCCTTATGGGCAGTTTTGCTTTCACTGCTTTTACTTCGATTGTTTTGAACCCCGGACACTTCTAACACCCTTGTCACACCTCCTACTCCATCACAAGCTCATCCAATTGACTTCCAATGATTGATTGGTGTATCCTTGTTCCATTGATCTCTCGTTAGTAGCATTTACTATAAATTCATTTGAGTAAACCTTGTTGAAATGAGACTTGTCGATTGATTGATTGTTTACGAGTATTTGTGGTATCTCGGTGGTATTGTTAACATGATGTGAGATGTTGCACGCATGAGTGTGATTATGAGAGAGTCTTAGTTTACGTGTTGGTTAAATAGGAAGTTGTTGAGTCGGGATTGGTATAGGGAGTCTCGTAACGCTAGGGGTGGAAATACGGAGACTCTAGTGGACCTCGTAACGCAAGGGGTGGTACCACGATGGTCCGAGGTATTGGGGTTCGCCGTAACGCAAGGGGTGGTAACACGGTGACTCTCGGGATGTAACACTGTAACGCAAGGGGTGGAAATACAGTTAGTGGAAGTTGGTGTCGTCGAGTCTTGTCGGGATGGTTAGAATGATTACACTGATCATTGTCATGCTTGATTGAACCATGTTTTCCCATTAGTTCCCTTTTGCACTTGGCATGTTATTTGCACATAAGTCTAGTAAAGATTTTCCTACTGGGCTTGCATAGCTCAACCTAATCTTTTTTTTCAGGATTAAATGCTGGACAGTGATTTGCATGACTTGCGTGCCTGGAAGTGAAAAAGGATTTTTGGAAGCTAACACTGATTTAGTTACATAGTCATCTTTGTAGTAGACTTCCTTTTGATAAAGATGAGGTTGTAACTTAATGGTTTGTCCGTACGAACAATTGTAATCTATTTGGGGCCGGAGTGCCTAAAGTGTTTACTCTTTGAAACCGGGACTTATTTGTAAAGTTTAACAGGTGGGATATTATTTTGGAAATACTATGGCAAGAAAGGCTCTTTATTTCAATAAGTTATCTTTTTTTTTTTGTTAAAAATCCAGGTCGTGACATGGTTAAAGTGAAAAAATCTGGTGACCCGTGAAGTCGGTTCGAACGTAATTGATCCGTACATTTTGGATCGGATCCATGGATTAATGGTCCGAATACGGATTCAAAAATTAAAAAACCATGAGGTATGGTTCAGTCCATGAATTTTCATTATGAAGTCGTCAATTATCCGAATCGGACTGTGAAATATTTAAAAATAATAAATAAATTAACATTATATATATTATGTGTGTAATATTTAGTAAATAACTATAATTTTACCTATTGTTATAAAACAAAAATTAACAAATTTACCTCAATGTGATATATTGTAATAACAGTTGAATTGGTAAATTATAGTTAACCCCCTCTAACTACTACCCGTGGACACTTAACCCCCTCTAACTATAAAATTGGACACGTAACCCCTCCAACTATTGGAAATCCATTCCCAGCTTAGTTTCGTAACGGAGAGGATGTATTTATCATTTTAGTTAGAGGGGGTTAACCCACCCCCTCTAACTAACATCCCGAAAGTAACCCCCTCTAACTATTGGAAATCTATTCCCAGCTCATTTCCGTTAGCATTTAGATAGAAATAGGCACATGCAAGTCACTTGCACACTTAATTTAAGTATAGAGACATTATTGCCCTTTCCCCTTCTCTCACCCACTTTCCCCTTCTCTCTTTCTTCGATTAAAAAAAAAACCTACCAGAGTAGTACCACCGTGTTCATAATGCAAGCTATCTCTTCCAATACCACATCCTCAAGCTCTGTTTGGAACTCAAGGAAAAGAAAGGAAAATTAAAATTTTTTCCTCTTCTATTGTTTGGTTTAAGGGACATTTTAAAAAAGCCCCATGAACTTTCAGGGACTTTACAAAAAAAACACATAGGCTTTAACTAATGATAAAAAGACATCAGAACTTACTATTCTGTTAACAATAAAGCCCACACCGTCCAATTTCGTCTATTTATAACGGATGGAGCTAACGGAAGGCGTTAACCTTCTTTTTTTTCTAACTTTTTATTTCAAAATATTATTTTTAACTCTTTGTTAAATAATAAATAACTATGCAATAAAGTTTTTTTAATTAAAATTTATTGAAAATTACTTTAATCCCATTTTTTTACTTTAAAAATTTACCTTCCCCCCCCCCCCCCCCCTCTCTCTCTCTCTTTATTTTTTTTTCAAAAATTTGACCCCACACCACAACCAACTGCCAAAACTCCAGCCCCAATTTTAAAAATTTAAAATTACTATTAACCTACTTTTTGTAACCTTCCTTTTTTTTAAAACTTTTTACTTTCAAAAACTACTTTAAAATCTTTTTTAGTAGTAAATAAATATGCAATAATTTTTTTTACTTACTATTTATTAAAAATTACTTTAACCCCAGTTTTTACTATTTTAAAAATACTTTAACCCCCAATTTTCCATTAAAATTCTCTTTCTCTCTCTCTCTCTCTCACACACACACACATTTTATTGCATAGTTTAAAAAATGGGGGTGAAAGTAGGTTTTGGAAAATAGTAAGAAAAAAAGAATTTTATTGCATATTCAATTATTACTAAAAAAGAGAGTTAAAAGTAATATTTGGAAGTAAAAACTAAATTCTGAAACTGGGGCTAAAAAAAAAGGAGGTTAAAACTAATTTTTTTTTGAAGGTTAAAAAAAAGGAGGTTAAAAGTAATTTCGAAATTCTGAAAATTAGGGCTAGGGCTTTGGCAGTTGGTTGTGGGGTTGATTGATGGTGTGAGGTTGAATTTAAAAAAAAAAGGGAGAGAGAGAGAGAGGGGGAAAGATAAAATTTGAAAGTAAATAGTAAAAAATGAGACTAAAGTAATTTTTGATAAATAGTAATAAAAAAGAACTTTATTGCCTATTTATTGATACTACTAAAAAAAGGAGTTAAAAGTAATTTTTTAATATTAGTTAAAGTCCAAGTATTTTTTTTTAAAATTCCTGAAAGTTCAGGGGATTTTTTAGTTCCTTAAAGTCCAATTAATGTTCCTTAAAGTCCAAGTAATTTTGTTAATTTGTTATTTTCCTTTTTTGTTTTTTTCCCTTTTCCTTAAGTTCCAAAGGAGCCTTCAATATTTTCAAATACGCAGAGTCACACACCATGACACAACTAGGGGTGGCAAATTGAACCCAGACCCATTAACAAACCCAGACCCATCAACTAAAAAATAGACCCAACCCAACCCACTTATTAGTTGGGTCAAAATGGGTCAAACCCATCTAACCCATTTATTAATTGGGTTTAATTGAGTTTTAATTGGGTCAACTTAAATGACCCAATAAGTCATGAGTATAACCCAACTAAAAAACCCCATTTATCAAATATTCTTCTCCCTTCCTCTCGAGTCTCAACCTCCCTCACCGAGCAAGGGTTTCAGGTACGTCTCTCTCTCTCTCAAAAAAGCTATTTATCAGTCTCCTCGTTATAGCGCCGGTTCCGTGGACAAAACAAATTACACAAGAATTGTGTTTCAAACAAATTAAATGGCTCCGATTATTAGCGTGGGGCTCCAAATAAGATTTGGGTCAAATTTTGTGTTTAAAACTATGTCCGATTAATCACGTAATTAACTTGCTAGTGGTTTCCCAAATCAATTTGGTTCATTTCCCAACGGGGGGAGAGAGGGAGGGAGAGAGAGAGAGAGAGAGAGAGAGAGAGAGATGTTGTACAATTCCCGCACTTCAAAAGCGTGAAGCTGTGGACAAATTTCCCAAGAACAAACTGGGATTTTGGGAGTAAAACGTTTTGCACTGGCCGGATGGGGACAAAAAATATTTTACTTGGTGTTATCTAGCCAAACACCGCAAAGTGAGTAAAAATATTTTACTTCGAAACAAACGGCAGCTATAAGCCAAAGTGGCTTATTTTTTTGTCTTTATTCAACTTTTTTTTTATATCACTTGGCTTATCATCATTTTTTTGGAGATTATATTGCATCCTCATGACAAGAGGAATCTGAAAAGTAAAAATTTTTGATCGAAATCCAATTTTTTTTGAATAAAGACGAAAAAATTGGCTTATTGGCTTATTTTCGTCTTTATTCAAAAAAAATTGGATTTCGATCAAAAATTTTTACTTTTTAGAGTCCTCTTGTCATGAGGATGCAATAATCTCCAAAAAAATGATGATAAGCCAAGTGATACGAAAAAAATTTGAATAAGGACAAAAAATAAGCCACTTTGGCTTATTTAGCCGAACGGCGTAATGTGGAAGAGCATTCCTGGGCCTTGTCTCTTTTCTGCATTGATGGTTGAATGTTGATCCATGGATGATATACTCAGCTAATGCTACAGATGATTGATGATTGCTTGAACTCATCCAAGTAGGGTCGCTTTTGCATGTTGCTTTGGGTTCGTTTGGTACGGAGCGGAGACTATAAACAGTTGAATCTTGGATAGCAGCTTCGAAATCCCGAACGGGCTCTTCTTCTGTCAAAATCCATTTTTGGCAGGGGTAATTTGGTAATTTTAATGTACATGAATATTTTAGTCATTTAAATTTATAGGGGTAATATGGTCATTTTAGTATACATTGGTATTTTAGTCATTTTAAATTTTAGTATAAATGTAATTGGGCTAATGGGCGGGTCGGGTTGGGTTTTAAATAAATGGGTTGGGTTGGGTATGGGTAATTAAACTCATAATTAATGGGTCTAAATGGGTCAATGACCCATTAAAGACCCAACCCACTAACAACTTACCCAATTTAGCCCAAACCCGCCCGTTTGCCACCCTAGACACAACGTCTCTTTCCTTAAGTTCCAAAGGAGCCTTCAATATTTTCAAATTCACAGAGTCACACACCATGACACAACGTCTCTCTCTCACAACGTCTCTCTCTCTCTCTCTCTCTCTCTCTCTCTCTCTCTCTCATATGGAGGACGAACAGAGCAACACATCACCATCCCTAAAAAACAAGCTGAAACAAACCCTAGGCGTGTTACGACGTTCCCGCCGCTGAAGACGGTGGCCAAGGCCGGAATCACGTGTGTGTACGTTACTGGTTTTAATTTGGGGTGGGTTTGTTCGAGCTTGAGGAAAAGGAAGGCGTTCTCGTCAACGAAGACGGTGCGGCCATGATGGTTGAGGGCGTTCCAGAGGAGGGTTTCGTGGGTTTGCCGAAGACGAGGAAGTTGCAGTTGGGGCAGCGGCGGAGGACGGCGGCGACGGATTTGAGCTCGGCGGCTAATGGGCAGTTGTCGTTCGTGGAGTTTGATATTGAGGCGTAGCGGAGGAGGGCGTCGAAGATGGGTTTGGGTAAGGGGGTGTCGTCGGCGACGGCGGTCGTGGTGGCGGTTTCTGTTTATTGGGACTCTGATTTGGTTTCTGTTTCTGGGTTGTGTTAATGGCGCGGATTTGTAAAGAGCAATAACGGGTTAATAAGGGTTCTTTTTCCATTCCATCACTCTCATCTTGCATCTTGTTGAATTCTTGATCTGAGAGAATATCAGAGATGGGTTTTGTGAGTACTGTGATGGGTTTTTTTGGGATTTGGAGTGGGTATCTCAATTGGACTTGAAATTAGGTATTATCTGTTCATCTTCTTCCAACCGAGTGACGTCAATGGCGTCCGAGAAGGTGGTTCGGGTTTGGTGATGGTGGTGGGATAGAAGGTGGTTTGGGTTGTGTGGATCGAAAAGAAGATTGAACGCTCCATTCCTATTTCTAGGGCAAGCCTGGGGATTCTCAATCGGTATCATCTCTCTATTTCTACTTCGTGTTCTGCAGTTTTATAGGGTTTTGAATTTAGTTTCTACTAGTTTGGTTCCATATATACGATTTTAACGTTGGTAATTTAGTTTCTAGTTTATTTCTAGTTTGAATTCCGTTCCCTTTGCGTTATGGCTGGCGATTCTTTATCGGTAGAAGATAGTTTTGGGTTGAATAGATGTTCTTGTTCGCGACGATACGAATTCGAATAGTCAAATACTAATTCGGGTTCCTTTATCATTCGAATTTTTTGATTTTTTGGGGGTTTCCCTTGCTATTACCTAACAACTTGTGCTTCGTTTGATGGATATACAGCATATGCTGATGGAGTACTTTCAGATTCTTTCTTTCAAATTGCTGGTTTATTGGCTTGAAAAATCTGTATACTTCCTATGATTCCTAGTTAGGGGTGATTACTAGAACCCAATTTTTATGAACTTAACATGAGGCTATTACTTGAGGATATAATTAACCCTACTGTTCTTTTGGATTGAGAGATTATTGCACGGTTCAATAATCTCGCGGGATTGTTTGTCTCAATGATGTGCGATTGTTTGTCTCAATGATGTGCTATTGTTCTTACAATTCTCCCATATGCTTGCTTGTTCAAGTCATGTATTAGGATTAGTTCTAGCTGGGAGTGATTCTGGCTTGTCATGGTTTGCTTTATGATTTTTCCCCGTTACATTTGGTTTGCCTAATATGAAGAGTTTCAAGTATATGATTGTTAAGCACATTGCTATTGTGTTGTCGGGTATGGTGCTGTGCTTCTTCCTTTTTTGTCACATGTCCTATTGTAATCTATTTATAGAGTATTATCTGTAGATTGTCGTGCGGTGTCAAATCTTTTTATTGTTCTTCTTCCTTCTTCTCTCTCTTTCTCTCTCTCTCCTTTTTTTTTGTAACACTACTGTTTGTTGTATCCAAGGATGTTACCATTTTCATTGGGTGTTCATGTATCAGATTATGTTACCTAACAATGATCCACTTTTAATTTATTCCGTCTTATTAGGATTCTATTGGAGTCCACCTGTTCTTTGCTCAGTTTTCATAAGTTCAAGATTTGGTGTTTTCAGGGTATTCTTCTTTCAGATCTATGATTTTGAAAATACCTAGAAGCCTTTGCGGAGATGTTTCGCGGTGATCTTCATTCCCGATTTTTTTAGCTGGTTCTAGATTCTTTCTTTTGTTTGATTGTGTGGCGGTGTTAGATTTGAAAAGAGCTTGTATGAGTATCTTGTTAATTGTAGTTTTCCTAACTTGAGAATCATGTGCTTTCTTGGTTTCTTTCACATTGATTGATATGCTCTCTTATTGCTTTAAATTCCCTTTGTGGTAACTTCTTTTTAACGTTATAGGGACGAAACACTAATTATAATAGGCGAAACAGAGCACAGCTTGAGGCTTTAAAATGTTGAGGCTTGACTACTTTAATATTTTTGATGTCCTTTTATTTGTTTATTGAGGGGATTTAAATTCTTTGTTTCGGTAGTTATGGATGCTAACTGTGTACTTACAATGGCCTAAGGGGAACTGATTACATGTGTTGCTTAGCAGAGGGCAATAATCAATGCCTATTGGCACGGTTGAGATTCCGGTGGGGGGAATCCATATGGACTCTATTCCCACTGAGTCAGCCTTACCTTTGAAGTATGTAGCTTACTCCTATTGCTTTTGTACTGAAGCACCAATGGCACAACAACAAGGTAAATCACCTACAAATAATTCTCAAGGAAGCTAATTCAAACTCATCAATCCAGTTTATGTGGTTTCCTATACGGTCTGGGCTCTGTAAACAATATCAAAGTATCATTTTTTAGGCTAATGCTAAAGCCACAAAAGTGTTTTTTAATGCGACGACATTGTTCCAGTAGTGACCACACCCTCGCTTCAGTCAAATGGATTTGGTATAACCTCTCACCTCTGCATTGTTTCATTCATTTATGTCAATATCTATATGGCTGGTGGAAGTTTTGAATCAGTGAAAAACTCGATCTTCAACTATTTAAATGGAGAATACGCTGCTCTAGATTCCGCCCTGCAACTAAAAAAAGAAAAAAAAAAGATTCTTAACTATATATTAGGCGTGACCTGGTCATGGTTTTGCAGGTCAGCGGGTCAAAGTTCTACTACCTGAAGAATGAAGCAGTTTTACTAGAGATGGCTTTTATAAACTGGACAATCACGGAACTCATGAGGAGGGGCTTTACACCTCTTATAACCCCGGAAATTGTGAGATCTTCTGTTGTTGAAAAATGTGGATTCCAACCTCGCGGGGAAAATACACAGGTTTGTAGATATGTTCTTGAGAGCAATAACTGCATCTTCCTATATTCTCATGTAGCATTGGTGATCACAACCAGATAATAACTTGCCATTTGAACCATAGTCACCATGAATTATGCAATTCACCAAGTCAGTCTCAGCTCTATCCTGTATTAGGCTTCAAAATTCTAAGAAATAGTTAGGTACTTGGGTTCTTAATTGAACTAGTGTGATCAGTAGATGAACTGACTTATTTTTGTTTTCGATATTTTTGAATATCTGTTCGTTGTTAAGGAGTTTGCTGGTAAAAACACTTTTTTTGATCGGCTTGCTGGTAAAAACACTTGCACTCCACTTGTTCCCCTTGCTGGTCTAGCCTTCCATCTGAGTCTTTGCATGGATATATCAAGTTATGAACCCAGAAGAATGAAGAATGACCTTGATCCTTTGTTGATTTTATATTCATTATTTTTTCCGCTTTTTCAATCCCGAATGCTTGTTTTTGGTGAATGTCTGCTATTGAGGATATTCTCTCCATTTTATTGAGTTTTTTTTCCTATGAAAGACCCAACAATTAAACTCTCTTAAGAGGCTTCCTTTGTTTTATTGGTTGAGGTGGGGAATTGGCTGTGTCATTAATGGTTTATCTTAAGACATTTGACATGTAAGAGCTGTGGTCACTTTAGTTGATTGCATATGGCTTAGCTGTTTTGTTGATATTTTTGCCCACTAATGCAGGTTTATTCTAACGAATTGTATCCATTTGGTAATTCAAATGCTTTTATTGATTTAGCTATTACCATGGGAGACTTTTATTTGAGACCAAGATCCAATTCCAAAGTAGGTAAGAAAGACATAAACATCTCACAACCATGGGACTAGAGCAGTGTCTTTAGTCACATCATTCGGGAAACTTTGGGAAACGAAAGAGGATCAATTTATGTTTCTTTGTTTGTATACATTTTCTTGATGGAAAATACGTGAAGATGTTGGTTAGGAGATTTAGGCTTCTGGATCCGGTGATGGTTTTAGGCCTTGGGTCTTGTTTTGTATTTATTTTCCATTGAAGCTTCGGGCGATTTTATCTTATAAGCAAAGATGGAATTGTTTAGGTATGGGCACCATTGTGATGGCTTCTGCAAAACTCAACGTGTTGAGGAAATGAGAAAAAATAAATTTTTTTGTATTGCTTTGCTGTTCTATTTTCTTTTCCTTTCATTGCAAGTGTTAGTTAATTTTTATGATTATTTAATATTTATGAACTAATGACTTGAAAATTACAAAGTGAATCTTTTGTAGAATGGGGTTTAGAATTTATAGGGCTGCGTGATATGCATGAATTTAACAATGACATCTCATTGTTCTACTCCATTGATTACGGGTGCTGCAATACATTCCTTTGTAAGTACTTTAGCTTTTTACTAGAGCAAAATGAATTGAAACCGCTCTATTTTGCTTTGGCGCAATTCAAGTGGGGTCACGTAGTTCATTTTAGTATTTTATGCCTTGTTCTCTTCCTTTTTTAAAAAGAATTTTTCAAAAAATTCCCCCTAGATTCCTCTTAGATTCTCCCTACTTCCAACATTTCTCTCTCTATCTCTCTCCACTTATTACCCCTACTATTTTTCAAAAAACTTTTCAAAACACAAACCAAACAAAGCATTAACTTTTCCAGCACTCTTTTCAGGATCTCTGGCACCAAAAACTTCCTTTGGATATTGAACATTTGAATCTATTTTCTTCTGATATTTGAGGTTTTAGATCCTAAAAATTACGATAATGTACTCATATTCGAATTGACTTGTTGCTTTAGTGGTATTCGAATTGACTCTTGCTTTTGATTGTCTTGCAGGATTTCAGTAAACAAATTCATGCAGATGCGTACAAATACAATTGTATGTTTGTGTGATTCCCTTTTAAGCTTGTCAAAGATGTATTGTACTAAAGTATTTACCAACAAAGGTAGAAATTAGTCAAGCCCTCGAGTTTTGAAAAATATTTTAGTTTGTCTTGATTAAGCTTTCAAGAGTTACTCCTTCCGTCCTATAGTCTTGGTCCAGTTTTCCATTAGAATGAAAGGGAAAGATTCGTTGTCCATAGGTTTAAATTTGAAGAGCCACGAGTCTGTGCTTTTGAGAGTACATTGAAGGTGTCTTCTAAGTTCTATGCCATTTGTCCTATCTGAAGTTGAGATATTCTTAATTGTATGATTTTCGCATAATGATCTTATGAAGTATTTCAGAGAGGATTTGCATCGAAGGCTTCTGAGCACAGACTTCAAGATGCAGGTTGATGGAATCGAGATGCTACATAAGGTGATTCAGCTACCACTCGGGGTTACTTGGATTTACTCTCAAGTCTGATTATGTAATTGGCATGTTTAACTTAAACTTATGCTGACTTTCCAGGAACTCCCATAAATTGGAAATGAAATGATTGAAGTTCTTGATATACTTCTGAGGTGGTTTGTTTTACGGTTCTATGAATCTAACACGTCATGCCTACTCAAAGTATAGAATTGATTAGTTTTTTTTTTTTGGTTTTACATGTCCATTAGTATTTTATTCTAGTGATGCATTTGGTATTAAGTTTGGTTATTGTGTTTCCGGGAAAAATGAGCAGGTACTTGAATTTCTTCCCGAATTTTTTGACATGTTGCGGATTGAGTGGTACACATTGACTAAGTCAGAAGCTGCCATTTTTCTTCCTTGTTTGGTTGAGAAGGTAATTGCATCTTTACCCGCGGCTAACTTGCTTCCAGTTTTGCTTGTTGATGCTAAGTTGGTAATATAAAGTACTGTTCCTATTGCTGTGTTTTAGTTTTCATTTAGCTTGGCATTTTTCTGAGCTTTTAGTTTCTTCTTTTGCTACAGTCTGGACACAATATTGAGAAAGTACGAGAAAAAAATGCGAGAATTAGCAAAACAAGTAATTTATATAACATTTTAAGGGAGGAATGTAAAAGATGCCAAAAAAATATTCGTTTTCTTTAAATCTCAACCCTCCAATTCTCATTCAAGGGTCCAAAAATGTCTCTCACAAACAAATTTTAATGGCAGTTTTGGTAAATAAATGGGATTTTTAATGGAAAAAATGAAGGATGGCAAGAATTCAGCATACGGTCTTTATTACACAAAGCAAGAATTCAGAATCAAATACAAATTCAAAAACATCTCTCTCTCCTCTTCTGCATCAATTCTCCTCTCCAACTCCTCCTTTTCTACATCAATTCTCCTCTCCAACTCCTCCTTTTCTACATCAATTCTCCTCTCCACTCTCTCCAGTGCCCACCACAAACAAAAATGACCCCTTCCACCAAAACCAAATCGATACTGACTCGATTCGATGCCTTCAATTGCCTCCTAGCGGCCGCCTTTGCATTCGGCGAGAACCTCCCCATACCGAAGATAGTCGCATTCGGCAAGAGCTTGCTCTTCGAAGCCCTCCCCGGGTTCCGGTTCAACGTCCGAGAAGTTGAGATGGGCACCCGACGGCCTCTCATCCTCCCAATGGTCCACGACCCCACCGCATTAGAGCCCCAGTGTCGGTTTCAGGTTATTTCTTATCTACTCTATTGGTTTTAGGGTTGTTCGAGTGTTTATGGGTTTTTCAATTCCCGTGCCTTTGCTAATCTAGAGTTTGAATTCTCACTTAATTTGGGACTTGGTTTGTCAATCTAGGGTTTTAACTCTCAGTGAACAACCGGAGGTGGTTGCCAAGATGGCAAGCGGTGTGGGTGTCCAACCGTTGTATCCAATCGTAAGTGCGCTCTCTCTCTCTCAATTGATTTTAGGTATTGATTTTCTTGCCAATTTGTCAATCTTTTCTTTTCTTTTTTTTGATTCGGCCAATTTGTCAATCTTTGTGTTTGTTTGTGTTTTTATTTTCTGTGTGATTGTAGTCGATGAGCCACTCAAGATTACTTGAAAGGTACCCAACTCCTCTCTCTTTCTATAATATGCTGACTGAACAACAAAATCTTTGGTGAATTTACACTTGATTTTGGTCTGATCTGTTCTATCAATCTTTGAGTATGTTTTGAAATTGGGTCACTCAATTTTGTTAAGAACACCCAAAAATTTGCATGGGGTTTCTTGATTTTTTTCATTTGAGATGTGGGTCTCTTGATTTTTTTTCTTCATCATGATTTATATTCATGAATCGTCAATAACTTTGGTGCCCTATTCTTTGTTTGGCTTGGTTTGTAACAAATTGGGGATGTGCTGTATGCGAAAATCTACTCCATGGTCAAGTTTCGTAGACGTAAGATCTCTAATTTTCCCCTTTTATTGCTTTTTGGTTATTTATTTTGAGTTCATATGGTTTAATTTGGTGACATATCGACTGCTATAATAACGGTATATTTGAATTTGCTAGAAGCAAAAGTAAAATCAACACAAACACACAACTGGCCATTTTTTAGTATTGAGAGGACACGACACGACACTTTGGCTCAAGTTAAGTAGTATTGCCCTAACAAATATGACATGATTATGTGGGCTACAAATTGGATGTTTCATCTATTATTTGCATAGCATTCACTTTATAGTTTGAATCTTTAGATGATTTAGCTCTAATTGGAAATTACAAACAATGACTTAGGTTCTCTTTTCTTTCCTTTTCCTTTTCCTTTTCTCTGATGAGTGGTACTAAACTAATGAGGCTTCTAATAGGCCATTTGTTCCATGTTCACAATATGAAATTGGTTTTGAGTTTCATGAGCCATATTTCAGTTTCACAAAACAAATTTTTATTAAGCAAATTTTAGTTTCAGCTTATATTTTGGTGAGCAAATTTAGTTTCATGAGCCATATCCAATTTTTACGAAGCATATTTTATCTTTTGTTCATCGGTGAACTGTTACTGGTTTGTAGATTCCTGGTTCATAAATCCTAATTTGTCCATTGGTGAACTGTTACTTTAGACTCTCAATCCTAATTTTCATGAATCTTTTCTTTTTGGCTAAAACAAGTTTGTTTTTTGTTTTGGGTTTGTAGAGGGGTTTATGTAGAAAAGAATGAAAATTTAGTTTTCAGATCTGGAAGGCCATAATAGCCTCAATTGGTTTTTAGTTAATAGTTTCTGTTTCCCAGTTAATTGGGAAAGACTTAGCTGTGGTTTGTCTTAATTTGAACTTGTGGTGCCCTTTTTTTTGAAAAACACAATCAATTTGGGTCGGCTACATATTTTTCATGATGTATTGTAGTAACAGGTCTACAAAAAAAAAAAAAAAACTCCATGATAGGGCAACAAAGTGACTGAATTTCATTCCTCTTCTCTGCCAATCTCAACCCCCCAATCGGCTCTCAGGTATACAAATAGTTCTTTTTCCATTATGTTTCTTTGCTTTCAAGTAGTGTAGGGATTTTCTGTGTGTAACTGATTTTTGTTTGGTTGCTCAATAACAAACACTCTGATTGATCAGGTAAGACTATGGTAGCTCGAATCCGTGGAAGATTACTTTTTATGGTGGGAATTATACAGAGAACTGATTTGGTAGGGGAATTTGTTGGTCATACAAGACCAAAGACTAAGAGAAAGGTATGCCCTTTTGTGATTCTCAAATTGTATCTGATGGTGGAACACCACTTCAATGTGCTGTAGCTCATGGAAGGAAAAAGGCCATGCAAATGCTGTTAGATAGGAAAGCTAATGTAAGTAGTGAATATTACTTTGTTTAGTTGATTGTTGGATCTTACAATTAATTTCTGTTTATTGTTTCTTTGTTTAGTTGATACACTGTTTTATTTAATGGCTCACAGGCTCACATTAGCACTCCTAATGAGCTCACATTAGTACTCCTAATGATGATTATCAAGGAAGGATATTTTTTAGACTAAAATCAAAATATATTGTGCCTTGCCTTCAGGCACTGGCAATTATTCCCTAGGGGTCTATAGGAGCAATGGGTAGTTCATCAAGATTTATTTTATGTTACCCCGTGCCATGCCTTTTTTTTTTATTTGTCCCAGTTTATACATCAACGGGAGTAGGGGAGTTAGTGAGTTAGTAGGTTAGTCCACTGGGGGTCCTCTGGGTCCAGAAGCTGTCCATAGTTCTGAACCCCAAATCCGCCCATTGCGGGGCTCGAATCCCTGCCCCCACTGAGGGAGGGGGTAAACTTTACCACCTCAACAAGCGTGGCAGTTCACCGCGCCGTGCCACGCTAGTCCATATAACAATCTAAGGTTTTTTTTTTTCAAATTGTCTACCCACAAACTAACTTTTAATGGCATTTTAGTAAATATTCTAGATTTTTAATGGCAAAAATCGAGACTGTGTTTCCTTTTGAAACCGTGAGGGGCCGTGTTTGGTAAACGGTGGTTGTGTTTGGTAAACTGAATTCAAAAGCCCCAAATTTTGGATTCAAAATTCAAATATCTTTCTCTCTCTCTCTCTAATCTGGTAGGTTCGCGACACACCCCCTCCATCTCAGGACCTCCGTCTCTGGCGATGGTCCTCTTCGTCGAACCCTTCTTCGGAGAGCAACCGAGTACTCTCTCTCTCTCAACACCCACCCACCCACCAATGTCACCCTTTGTTTCTCCTATCTAACCCACCGAAGTTGGACACCACGAACCAATTGCCGCGACTGACCTCGGCAGGTAATCGGATTCTTGATTTCCAACCCATCTAATCTTCGATTTTCTTGCCCTGTGTATGATTTCAAACCCATCTAATTTGTGTATGATTGTATTTTGTATGCTCTTCAGGTATATACCGTGTATTTTGTGTATCATAACAAAAGACTAGAAGGTATTTTATTTCCTCTGGTATTTTGTGCAGTTAGTTTTAGTTCTACATCAATTTTTCTTGAGTAAATAATTTTGTTCATTGTTTGGCAACCCTTAACCAGTATAACGAAAGGCCATGAATGGCCAAACAACCACTACAGCTTACAAAAGGGCAACAAAACAACAAAAGAAAAGGGCAGAAACTTATTATCCTAGCTAAGAATCATCGAGTCCCATTGCCATACAACAAGTTTGGTTCTCAGTAGGCAAAGGCATATTCCTCCAAGAACTCACATAGCTACCCACAAAATGAAGGACCCCAATCTGTTTATTCGTTTGTTCATTATTGGGCAAACCATGTAGATTGCTTGAACGCTGTGAGAGAAAATCATCAGCGCGAGCCACCTATTGCAGCAAACACCTCTCTTTTAGTCGTATTCTTCCCCCAAAACCTCCATTATTCTTGGTTTGGGCTTATTGGTATTCTTACTTCTTTATGTAGACGGGCAACTTGAATTGTGTTCTTTAATCCAAAGATCAAATTGGGTCCCGTTCGATCAAAGAATTTTAGTGAATCTCATCGGACTCGTTGATATGAGAGTTACCCAATCTGAAGTGTCTTATTCAATTGATTTGAGTTTGTATCCTTTTGACTCGACTTATTGTGACCAATAGCTTCATAGTTTTCTTTTTCTTTTTCTCAGAGTAATAAGGTTTCCAATTTTGTAATTTGCGGTTAGATTTACCTGTCTATGCACGGCCAAATCTATGTAGTCCCCTATGGCAATGGATTACACAGCTAATAATTATGTGCTTTGACAGGTCAACAATGCAAATACCAGCTACATGGAGTTGCAGTACGACTGCATATTTAATGCTAAGGTCAATTCAATTATGAGCATTGTTTTTTTCCTTTGTTTTTCAAACATTAGGATGCTGAATTTAGCCTTTGTTAAGAATATATGCATAATTGCTTGCTACTTGGTGGTCTTATGTTGTGTTGAAACTTCATTGGTCATAGATGATTTTCCTCCAATTCTCCAAACAAATGGTTTATGAGACTGGCTCTAACGCTATTTTTATAAGAAACTGGGGCTATTAAGGTAGTTCGTGTTATGTGAAAAAGGGTGTTTGTGGCTAAGTGGTATAACGGGTTCAATCGCCTACAATTGGTCTCAACCCGCCATGAAAACCAGCGTCAAATGCATCCATGCTAGGTATCCCTCTTAACTTTTTTGTCAGTTGTACAAAATGATGGGTTTTGCATTTTGGTATTCAATTAGTGTTGTTTCATTGATATTTTGGTGGCAATTTTCAATTTTTATTTTTACTTTCTCAAGGAAATTGAATTGGGTAAAGTACCTGCTCTCTGTGTGTCTCTCCTTATGTTTTTTTCAAAGCATTCCAAGTGTTCGATTAAATGTATGTACCAATTTGTAGCCAATTTCTGAAACCCGTTTTCACCGTGACTAATTTGGAAGACCATTTCCGGAAAAAATGTCATTCAAAGGCTTTCACTTGAGAGTTTGAAAAACCTAATTCTACACTGAAGTCTTCACCAAATTGTGAGTCCCTTGCCGAAGTCTTTACCAATTAGGCTTCATCCAATGATAAAAGTGTTTCTAAATGGTCTAATGGCATATGGGTTTGTAGAGACAAAATCAACAAATCGACTGAAAAATGGGTACTCTCCTCATTTCAATTTAAGCCTTCTCATGTTCAATGGGGAAAAATGGGCGGATTGTCCTTACAGTAGTTTCTTTTATATGTAGAAGTGTCACATATGCGTTCATCAATTGTTTTACAGTCATCAATTTGGATCCACCAGCTCCTCAAAGATGTTCATTTAGGACAGCCGTGAATTTTGATGAACTCAAGTTCTTACTCATTTTTTAGGGAGTTAATGAGGCCTTGTGTCTTTCCTTTTATTCCTCATTGCCGGTGGATATCACCTGCTATAACAGCCCTAACATGTTTGTTAAATTCAGCTCATTTATGAGTCTTCTAAGTGTTTGAATTCATTTTGCAGCTGTAAGAATTTGGAAATTGCAAGAGAGTCGGATCTCAAATCTCTCTCCCGGCCCCATAATGCTATGTGAGACTCTCTGTTCCACAACCAATAGGTATGTTTTTTACTCTTGCACTAAAAAAAACTGAATGACTGAATATATATTTTTTGTCCAATGGTTTGTTAGAGTATTTGGATGTGGAATTATCCGTAAGAGGACTGTGATGTAGCTTTCCATTTGCTCAATCTGAATTGGTTTTTTTATTTAAACCAAAAGGATCATGAATTAGTTGGATATTAGTTACATGCTTCTTTGCTAAATAATTGCCATTTGCTAAAGGATGTCTCTTGATTGGTTCAATAAGATTACTAGGTTGTCGTGCATTCTTCTCGATGGAGGTACTCCATTCCCATTGATACATGGACATTTAAAAAAGTAATAAGGAACAAGTTTGAAGGGGGTAAAGAATGGTGGTGGTATTGAACAAATTAAGGCATTGGAAGCCATCGCAATATAGCATTGGGGCCGTTAGATATGTTATTTCCTAACCATCTCTTGACCGTTGGATCTTAGAAGAATAGGAGGAAGAAGCTTCCTTTGCACACTCCAGACCAAACGTCATATCCCTCTCTCTCTCTCCCCTGCAATCTCCTCCTCCTCTCTCTCTGTTCAAAAATTTGAAATGCTGAGTAAGCATTGCTCTCTCACTCGCTCCTTCGTCTTGTCACGACCCTGACCCGCCCCTTGAGGTCTTAATCATGACAAATGCCAGTGATTTCTCACTAAGGCCAAATCACAAATCAAATATCATCTAAGCAAGTGATAATGAAAAGGGACTAAACATAAAACAGCGGAAGCAAAAAACGACTTTTATTGATAACGAACCAAAGTCTTACATAGGTTTTACAAACTAAAAGGTAAACCTCTCAGAGCTGTGCTTACTTACAAACTCAAAAGCTAACAAACCATATACAAACCTAAGTGTCTACAAAGCATAACTTCCTTTCGACAAGCTTCCAAATATACAACACATCCCAAAAGTAAACACCCGGCCACACTACGCGACGCTTCCTGAAAGGTGGAAAGAAAATACATAAGCCAAAGCTTGTGTGAATGATTAATACTTAACTCACATGCCTTCCATGGACAATGCAAATAATTTGATAGTATTTCAAAACAAAGAACTCAAATCCATAAGCCAAATATAATGCACATTCCGCTATTCAAAATTCAAAAGCTACCAGGCGTCCCCGGTAGTGGATAAGCCAGACGTCTATGCATTATCCCAAAACACACACCAACCTCAAACACCCTTGCTAGCCATTAAGCCGTCCCCTGGCAAGACAGGACATTGGGAATGCCATTAAATAGATTTGCAAATATTTCACAAATAGGTCCACCTTCCATTGTTAGTCTCTCATCCTTTCCTTCTCTGTTTCTCTTATCTTCATCCTTTTCTCTTCTTTTTTGTTTCTCTCTGGACCTTTTCACTTTCCCTCAATTCTCTTTTCCCTTATCTAACTCTTCTCTCTCTCTTAGCCTTTTCACTTTCCCTCAATTCTCTCTCTCTCTCTCTCTTTTCTTTTCTGCATCTATACATTCAGATTGCTAGATAAAGGGTAAATTATATTGATCTGCCATAAAGCTTGTGGCTAATATTAGGGTCCTTGAAGTTTTTTTTAATTACATCCCTTCCTAAGATCTATTATTGCATTATAGAATCCCCGCCTCTCTTGTTAGTCCACTATTTGAATAACTAATTGAAGTAACCATGTCACCGGTAATCTTTGAAATTTCATTGTGATGGGGATAGATCATTGCAATTGTTGGACTTCAACGACAATTTATAAAACATGTTCAAATAAGCTCGTTAAGGAAAACAAGTTCAAAACCATGCGTTTAGGTATTAAATCACTCACCTTGGCTCTACGAACCACCTGAACTTCCTAAAACAATTAGGCAATAAAACATGATTAGAGACTGTTAAACATGCTTAAATATACCAAAATAAGGTCCTAAATGCATTTAAGAACGATTTAAAGAAGTTAGATAACTAGTCTCAAGAAAAAAGTCACAGAATCTGCAGTTCCATAAACTTTAACGCAAAAACTGACTTTGCACAAGAATAACTAAGACACAATCTATACGCATTTTTTTTAGGTCTATGAGTCTAGTTTCAAAATCAGAAATTGGATTGCAATTTCATCGCTTGAGCTAAAAATTATGGCCGTTTCCCCAACACGTGTCTGTGCAGTCAGCACAGTTCCGAAACTGCGCGCTGTGAGGTTATGAATTTCTACAGAATTTAATACTTTGAATCTGACCCTGAAATTTTTACCATAGACAAAAGACTCATAGAGGAACTCTCTATAAAAATCTCATAATTTTTGGAGCTTAGGAACTGCCCCAACAAAAATCCCCAAAATCAGGACAGACAAAGTTTCCAATTCTGCAGATTTCTAAATCAAGTAGTTCATGTTCTAAGCACTTAAACTACACAAATTCAAGACATTCAAGAGAGAATCCATTCAACTTCACATCAAAACCCAGCTTCTAATCTAATTAAACTTGAAATTAGTCAACTAGGGCATGGAATTTAGCATACAAACATAGATTCAAGTAAGAGATGCAAGAATTACCAAGCTATGAGCTTCAATCCAAGGCAAATAAGGTTTTCCCTAATTTTCCCTTCTTCTTCTTCTTCTTCTTCTTCTTCTTTCTTCTTGCTGTTCGGTTCTCTCTCTCTCTCTCTCAAAACGGTGGTCGATAGAAACAAGAATGGAAGAACGTAGAAACTCTCTATTTTGTTTATAAGGGAAAGTTATCATGTGTATATGGATGCATGGCCCATCTTGTGCTCCTAATTCATTTAACAAGTAAAACATGTTCCTAGCTCACATAGTTAACTAAAAACATAATTAAAGACTAGGGGTATTACACCCTCCCCCACTTATAGAAGTTTGTCCTCAAACTTACCTTGATCCAAAAAGAGATACGGATACCGCTTTTGCATATCTTCCTCGGTTTCCCATGTTGCTTCACCCCCACGTTGATTAGTCCACCACACTTTAACTAACGGTATCACTTTGTTCCTAAGAACTTTGTCCTTTCGGCCAATGATCTTTTCCAGTTTCACCTCGTATCTCAAGTCTCCCCGAAGTTCAGTAGATGTTGTCACAAGCAACCTTTCATCGGAGTTAGGCAAACATCGACATAGCATGGACACATGGAAAACATCGTGAACATAGGATAACTCTGGCGGTAACGTTAACCGATAACTCACCTCACCAACCTTATTTAGAACTTCAAATGGTCCAACATACCTCGGTTGTAGCTTTCCTGCCTTTCCAAACCGCTTTTTCCCCTTCATTGGCGACGCTTTCAAAAATGTGAAATCCCCAACTTCAAATTTCAATGGTCTCCTTTTCGAATCTGCATAACTCTTTTGCCGACTCTGTGCCGCTTTCAATCTTTCCTGAATAATCCGAATTCTTTCGGTAGTTTCATCAGCAAGTGCTGGCCCCTCAAGTCTCCTCTCCCCCACTTCGGTCCAGCATATCGACGATTGACATTTCCTCCCATATAGTGCTTCGTACGGTGCCACACCTATACTCGTCTGATGACTATTGTTATATGCAAATTCTGTCAGAGGCAAATGTTTCTCCCAGCTCCCCTGAAAATCCAAAACACAAGCCCGTAACATATCCTCCAAAACCTGTATAACCCTCTCAGACTGACCGTCGTTTGTGGATGGAATGCTGTACTGAATTTCAATTATGTGCCCATAGCCTTTTGCAAACTCCTCCAGAAATTAGAAGTGAATCTTGAATCCCTGTCTGACACAATAGACACTGGCGTACCATGTAATCGTATAATTTCCCTAATGTACAGTTTAGCCAACTGCCCCAAACTAAATGAAACATTTACAGGCAAAAAGTGAGCAGATTTTGTTAAGCGATGTACGATTACCCATATCGCATTATTTCCTTTATGTGTACGCGGCAATCCAACAACAAAGTCCATCGTGATATGCTCCCATTTCCATTCCGGTATAGGCAGTGATTGAAGCAACCCTGCTGGATTCTTATGCTCTGCTTTAACTCGTTGACATGTCAGACATTGCGAAACAAATTCAGCTACCTCCCTTTTCATACCTGGCCACCAATACACTTCCCTAAGATCTCGGTACATTTTGGTGCTTCCAGGATGCACTGCAAATTTGGATTTATGAGCTTCCTCCAAAATCTGTCTTCAAATCTCAAGCACATCAGGCACGCAAACCCTATTTCTGAATTTCAGTACACCATCATTAAAAGTAAAGTCTTCTTTAGGTTTAGTCTCCCAATTATCAATAATGTTCTTTAAAAACTCGTCCTCTGATTGCCTTTGTCTTACAGTTTCATATAACACAGGTTGAACAGTAAAAGTAGCCAATATAGCATCAGTGCCATGAATAGAAACCTCTAGTTCCAACTTTTCCATTTCTCTAATCAATTCTCGCTGAGAGGTAAGTAAATAACACAACTCACCTAAAGATTTTCGGCTCAAAGCATCTGCAACCACATTTGCTTTGCCCGGATGATATTGAATCGTCAAATCATAGTCCTTCATCAACTCAAGCCATCTACGCTGTCTCATATTTAGTTCTTTCTGAGTAAACAAGTATTTCAAACTCTTGTGGTTAGTATAAATTTCACAAGATGCGCCATACAGATAGTGTTGCCACAATTTCAAAGCAAAAATCACAGCTGCCAATTCTAAATCATGTGTAGGATAATTCTTCTCATGTAACTTAAGCTCTCGAGAAGCATTAGCGATTACCTTTCCGTGTTGCATCAATACGCAGCCCAAACCTCGATGAGAAGCATCACTATAAATTACAAACCCCTCTACTCCAGATGGCAAGGTTAGAATTGGCGCTGTCACTAACCATTCCTTCAACTCTAAGAAACAATTCTCTCTTTCCTTAGTCCACACAAACGGTACTTCCTTTCGTGTCAATTCAGTCAATGGACCTGCAATCTTGGAGAAGTCTTTGGCAAACTTCCGATAGTATCCAGCTAACCCCAGAAAACTGTAGACTTCTGTTGCAGTAGTCGGCCTCTGCCAATTCATAATTGCCTCAATTTTCTGTGGATCAACTGTAATACCATCTCCACTAATCACGTGCCTAAGGAACGCCACATTTGATAACCAAAACTCACTTTTCTTCAGTTTTCCATACAACATCTTTTCATGCAAAGTCTGTAACACCATTCTCAGATGTTCGGCATGCTTTTCAAGAGTCTTAGAGTACACAAGTATATCATCAATGAAAACTACAACAAATTCATCAAGATAGTACTTGAATACTCTATTCATTAAATCCATAAAGGCTGTAGGTGCATTAATAACTCCGAAAGGCATAACCAAAAATTCATAATGTCCATACCTTGTTCTGAACGCTGTTTTCTCAACATCCTCTGCCTTTACCTTTAACTGATGGTAGCCCGATCGAAGATCAATTTTAGAAAACACCCTCGCTCCTTGTAGTTGATCGAACAAATCATCAATCCTCGGAAGTGGATACCTGTTCTTGATAGTCACCTTATTCAGCTCCCGGTAATCAATGCAAAGCCTCATTGTACCATCTTTCTTCTTCACAAATAAGACCGGTGCTCCCCAAGGCGAGATACTTGGTTTGATAAACCCCTTGTCGAGTAATTCCTGCAATTGAACTTTCAGTTCCTTCAACTCCAATGGTGCCATTCGATATGGAGTCTTAGAAATCGGTTGAGTCTCCGGAATAAGGTCAATAACAACTCAATCTCCCTGTCAATCAATGAACCAGGCAAATCTTCTGGAAATACATCAGAAAACTCATTCACAACAGGAATATCTTGCAAAGTAGTAATGTTGGAATTTGTCCCACATTGGTTAATTATCTCCTCCAAAATTAGTATATGAGCCTGGGCGGCCTCTCCACTTTTTGCCAATTGGTTTGGAGTTGGATGCTTTAACATGGTATCAAAACTAGGGTTTCGGAGACTTTTCCCCTTTGTTTGCGCCATAGTTGCACTTTCTTTCATTGTGATCCGTGTGTTCCGGATCCTTTGTTTACCTCTCCACGTGCGAGTCAGGGGTCGCACGTGCGGGGGAGTGTTGGGATTTGTCCCACATTGGTTAATTATCTCCTCCAAAATTAGTATATGAGCCTGGGCGGCCTCTCCACTCTTTGCCAATTGGTTTGGAGTTGGATGCTTTAACAAGTAACACCAGATTTAGTAGTAAGAATAGAACACAAATAACCCTGACACCCTTTATCAATCAATTACGAGCCCGCATAGCAGATATCAAATAAGGTGGTGGAACTACTGCTTTTCCCTCAAAAGTAATATCTCCCTTATTTGGTATCTGAATCATAACCCTTTTGGCAATACAATCTATTGTGGCAAAGTTGGAAGTCAACCAATCCATCCCCAGTATGGCATCGAAATGACTCATATTTAAAGGAATTAAATCAACTAACAGATGCACACTTCCAACTAATATATCACACGCCTTATAGACTGTAGAACATATAACACCACTACCCATAGGTTGTGACACGCAATTCGTAGTCAAGTGATTCAAGTGGTCTAATCAATTTAATAGCAAACTGTGCAGAAACAAATGAATGCGTAGATCCCGAATCAATATGTACATGAGCCGAATGACCACAAATATGGAGAGTACCTGACACCACCGAATTTGTGTTTTGAGAGTCCCCTGGCGTCATTGCAAACATCTTACCCTACCTTTTCCCCGAATCTAACTTCGTTCCTGAACTTTGCGCGGAACTAGTAGTGGCGATCGGTCTTGGCACAGACCCTGAACCCATTGAAGCCGCACGTTTATCCACAAATCCTGGCCTTGGTGCATTCGTACAATTTCTCATCAAATGTCCCATCTGTCCACATTTATAACATGCTCCAGCGTCTCGATAGCATTGCCCAGTATGTACCCTACCACACTTCCCACATGGCCGATTCTGATTTCCTCCACCACTACTACTGCCTTGACTCCACCCAGATGTTCCGGTATTTTGCTTTTTAAATGGATTGCTGCCTCCCTGATTCCTTGGTGGCACATAACTGACTTGTCTCCTTTGTTCATTACCAGAAGTGTTCGGTTTCTCATTATCGGTTTCTGACATTAAAGCCACATTCAGTACATCCGTATATGTTAGCAGCCTAACCATCCTCCAAACACAGCATTAATGTTTTTAGTGCATTGTTTGGTTTCCCTGGTGGAGGGGATATAGAAGAATTTTTTGCTGCAGAAACTCTTTGGCTATGCATTAGGGATGCCTATTTTAAGACTTGAGAAGCACAAAAGAAGTTGGTGTCTCCGTGTCAGACACAGCACACAGATCACACATGGATACTCTTCCGACACTTATCCAAACTCATTTATAATTTTATCATTTTCGTTAGAACCGGACAAGTATCAGAAACTTATAGGATAGGTGTGACTCCCATCACTTAGACATGCACCACATTACATGTTTGGAAAAGCCATGAGACCCAATGATGAAATGAAACAATAAATACTCACTCCGGTTAATCTCTTCTTTTGTTGTGGAGTTTTGAAAGTTTTAGGTCTCAAAACATAAATGCGATTTGCGAAAGAAATGTGTATAATAGGTGTCAAGCTTGGAGGGGATGGTATGAAATGTTTGGCTAATTTGATATAGGGAAATTTTCTTCTATATCCCTTTGACTTTGACCTAAAATTCAATTTGGTCCTTCACCTTTTAATTTGGACAAATAAATACTTCGACTTTCCAATTGGTTCCAATGTCAACCTTTAAATGGATGGAGTTATGTTTAAGGACGGAAAAAGACCACGTGCTTTGCACATGACCCCTTTTGAGGGGTATTATTGTCCGTTACATTTTCTCTCTCTTTCTTTTGAGGAGAAAAAGATCACGTGCCCAGCCATTCTCTCTCACTCTCTCTCTTAAAAACAGAGTCGACATAAACCCAAGAACAGAAGATCCAAAATTTCCTCTCTCATGCTCTGTTTCCACCAGCTACAGAGCATGGCACCCCTAACCTTCCTCCCCTCCTTAGCCTACTCCTCTCCCTCTCTCACTTCCCCACCCCTTCACTCTTCGATACCGGTTCAATAGGAATCAACTACGACCGCGTCGCCGATAACCTCCCACAACCCTCCAAAGTCGTCCAACTACTCAAAACCCAAAACATAAACCGGGTCAAGCTCTACGACACCGACCCCACACTCCTGCCTCCCTCCCTACCTCGGCGACCTCGACGAGATCCTTCAATGCAGCGGTGGTGGCGACGATCACAACCCCCAACAAGCATTCTATCTGAACACAATTATTTTTGGAGTTGGGTTTTAAAATTGTGTTCCTTGTTGCTCTTTTTTTCCTGCGTGATTTGATTTTAAGTGGGCCTTGTTGTCAAATTGTAACCTCTACTTCGTTGTGGATTCTGTGTTGTGGTTTAGTGAAGAATATGTCCGATTTATTGGAATGGATTTATTAAGTAGTTTTTTTTTTGGAAAGATATTTATTAAGAGGACTGGGCAAATTTGTTTGGATGGTGGAATGATAGGAGTATGATTTAGTAGTGTTTAACACTGTTGTTAACGGTGAACCTCGCACAACTTCTTGCCCTCTGTTACCCGCCGCTTGTACCGCCATTGATGGCCGTCGGTTCTCTTGCATCGGAGGTGGTCGGGCAAGGCCTCATTTCCTCCATTGGGTTGTATTTTCTTGAAAAAAAGAATCTTTCTTGGAAGGGAAAATTGGTGGTAACTGGGAAAGTGAGGTGCGTTTGGTGATAATAAGAGGCTGATTTAGGGTTTTGGCCATTTGGGTTTGTGCTTTTATTGAGAGGGGTAATACAGTGGGAGCGGTGAGTGTCTAGATGAAGGGAGGGAAGGAGGGGAATGGGCAATTATACCCCTCCAAATAAGTCACGTGCTTTGCACCTGACCATTTGTCGTTCAAAATACTAACGCCATCCAATTAAAGGTTGACATTGGAACCAATTCGAAAATAGAAGTATTTATTTGTCCAAATTAAAAGGTGAAGAACCAAATTGAATTTTCGCTTAAAGTCGAAGGGATTTAAGAGAAATTTTCTCTTTGATATACTTGAACATTACCTAGCTGACAGAGATGAAAAACTATACTTTTTATATTTCCTGATATTAAAACTTTAAATGCTCATAATCTTGACTATTATTTGTTTCAACACTACATGTGAAACCTGTAAACAACTTTTCTTGGGATCAAAATAAATTATCTATTTGAGCAAGAAAGCTGTTTTTAGCTGTGAAAAATCACAAAGGTCAGGATAGTTATTTAAGGGTTTCATTACCGATGCTCTGGGCTATCAATGAAGGAAGCATGGTAATGTGCACAGAAATTGAATTGGGTCTCTTAGCCTGCCCACTCTGATGCTATTTGGCTTTGATTTGGGGACATGGTTCCGCAGCGAAACAGGTATAGGGGGGCCCACTGTTTCAATGGTTTTCGAAGAGCAGCTACTTTGTGCATATTGCCAAAGGTCAGGTCTGTCTCCAATCTTCCCCCGCCCATACCCCCAATGATTGGGGACTACATGGGTTCTATTGTTGTTGTATTAGGAGCTTGGCCCAATGCTATCACAGAAATGCTATCACAGTATTTTGTCTTGAGAAAACCAACTATTATTTTATTTCTACTTCTAAAGTGAAGCACCTTCTTTTTGTTTTTTTATCTAATGGGACCATTGCTTTTGAGTTTTGGCAATGAAACCACTCCTGTAGATGTGTTATTGCTCGTGTCATGCTTTTTCTTCTCTTGTCAGTTGTACACATCGTGGCTTAGAAAACTCGCCATTTGGTGTCATCAGTTGTGTGAGATCTTAATGAATTGAACTAGCAGTAATATCTTTGACTTTCAGGCATTGCATGACTCGTGGTAGGAGGGTAATGGCGAATGAGAAGCTGACCATTGCGCTTATCAAAAAAAGGAAGAAGCATAAAAGTAATACAACTCCTTGAAAAAAAAGGAAGAAGCATAAAAGTAATACAACTCCTTGAATTTTAGTTTCTTTTTGGTGCTATCATTTTTCCTTTCCAGTTATGATTGGTACTCTCTCTTCTTCTCTTTTTTGATTTTTTTCCCTTTGCTTCATCAGCTGTTTTGTTTATTTATCTAGCTTTTTAATTTTTGTGTCTATATCTTAACGTCTTCCAATAAGTTTCTATTCGTGTCCCATAAGAAAATTGCTTCTTGTTCTATCTTTTTAGAGTAATAATCTTGGAATCTCTGTTACCTTGTTTGAAAAGTGATTTGTGGTTACTTTTAACCTCATTCCTGTATGTGTCTCTCTCTTGTTATTGCTTTCTTACTTTCTTTGCATGCTACAGATATTTTAGGCTAAATTGTCCTAAGTTAGTTTTGTTCAAACAATGATTTGCTTTCCTGGATTTTGATCTACCAAGTTTTGTCTTGTTGTTTACTCATAATCAATTTTAGTGTTGATGTTTCAACATATTTGTTCAATCATTTCTAGGTCTGAGGTAGCAGAACAAAATGGTGATGTGTCACGGTCTGTATCTGGACCAGTTTTTACTAGGTACTACGGGTTTCCTACATTTTGGTTATTCAATTGTTGTGCTCTTTGTTTTGGTTGTTTCCACAGCTGCTATTCATCTTGATCTGTTATCCCATTTTGGATGCCAACATGTATGTCTATCTACTGTGGGGACCATAATTATGAGCTTCAGATGGGGAGGCCTTCCATTCCTTGAGCAATTGCGACAGTAGATGGCCCCATGGACTGGAATAAAGCTTTTTGATATCATTCAACATGGCTCCCTGATCAGGTCTGTGTTGCTTTATTGGATGACTATATTGAGCTTCACTTTTCACATCATTGATGTTTTCTCCTGATTCCTTTTATTAGGAATATGTGGATCTTAAGAGGGTGGTGTTGTTGCTTTATTAGATGTCTTTACTGAGCTTTGATTTTCCATTTCCCGAGCAATTTCTTTTTCTATCCCTTTAATTATGGTATTCTTTGGTCTGAACACATACCATTATATAAAACTCTGTGACGAATTCTTGGAGGATCTCCTTATTGTTTATGTTATCAGTCATGCATTGACTGTGACCTTGATCAGATATAGAGTTCTTGGCAGTTGTTTGGTTGACTCGGATTTCATTGTGGCTCGTCTTTCGAAGCATTTTTTTTCTCTTAAAGTTTTGTTTCTTGTTTTCTCTCAACCCCAAGTTTTTATGTGTTGGATTATTATGCAGGCTGTTGAAGGTATAAAATTTATTTGCAATGTGCTGGTTCAAGCAACCAACAATCCTAAAGACTATGTGATGGATGACATTGTGAAAGATGCTGATAGACTGGTTTCATGCTTAGCTAATAAGGTGATAATTGTTCAATGTTCCTAGTTATGCCATTTCTTATTTGATATCAACTTGGTTGGCTTCTTTATGTTGCATCTCTCAAAGTTAAAATTGCATTATACTGCATGATATCTTCTGCAGGTTGCCAAGACATTTGACTTCAGTATCGGAGGAGCCTCTTCAAGGTCTTGTAAATATGTTCTAAACACATTAATGCATGTAATTTATTGTCGTATATCTGCATATTTTGCTCTTTAGTTCATTTGATTGCGGATAAGATGGAGAAAAATTTGGAATAAAGAGGTGTCATGGGTGCTGTATTTTGTCGGAGTTCATGACTCCTGTACTGTTATGCACTTGTTATAGACATTTCAAAATAAATGCAGATGCTGTGAAGGAGAGTACCCTTAATAGTCTCGTCACTGAGATTTTACTTTTGCTTTTGCTTTTGGATGAAAGGGTTCCCCGCATGGATGATGGCAGCCAACTTCTCAAAGCATTGAATGTTTTAATGTTGAAAATCCTGGTAAATATTGCTTCGTGAATGGCATAATGTTCATTGCAGTCTGTTCAATCATAAGATCGATCACACTTTTCCAATGCAGGACAATGCGGAACGGACACCGTTGTTTGTTGTCCTGATTAATCTGTTACGCCCTTGGACCCCTCGAGGAGGCCATCATCGGAGACAAAAGAGTCCTTGGCTTACCAAGTTCTTGGATTTGGTTGTCAAATGTCTTATTAAACTCACGAAAGTAAGTTTCATATTTGATTATTTTTTTTGGCCTTCTGTCATTTTATTAATTTAAATATCTGTATCTAAGTACTTTATTAGTTTCTTATGGCGGAGCTTTAGTTATTATGTAGATGGTCCGCAGACTTTAATACAAGTGTGTGTCGAAATGTTAGGTTTTTTACTAATTCCTATGTGTAAGGACATGGGGATAGAATCTGATACATTTATGGATGCCTTTTATTTCTAGTGTAAATAGTTTCATAAAGTGCCCTCAGGAGTGCTGCTAGTTATTATAATATGGGGTTAGTTGAACCCATCAAATTGGATTATATTTGATTCCTTATTGAAAATTATGGGTTGGATTTCACGCATTACCTCGTCAAGATGAACAAAAAGTACGTGTAATAGTCCTGGACTCAATCTTGTCCTTTATTATCATTTGAGGTAAATCTAACCTTATGGTTTAGTTCTTTATTAAGCAAACAAAAATTATTGTTGTGTTTAGTTTAGTTTAGTTTATTTTTTTATTTTTTATTTTTTATTTTTTTTATAGATTTGGGAGAAGTTGAATTGAGTGGAAAGTGACCGGTTTTTATTTATAAGTAATTTACAAGAAGGGGTTGGTGTAGTGCAATTCAACGTGATGGGAAAGTGAACTAATTTAAAAAAAAAGTAATTTACAAGAAGGGGTTGGTGTAATGTAATTCAACTTGGTCGACTGTAAAACTGAGATGAACCCATTGGACAAAAGTCCTGAAGCAGCCACGGGGTGTCTCGGGGCATTTAATGCATAATTATATTATGGTTTCTTGTTTCATAAATTGTTATAGAGCAAACAAGAATTACCAGATAAATGGCGAGATAAGAAAAGTGAAGGATAAAAGCGGAACATAAAATACAAGCGAAAGCCAACCTGAGGATTTCCTTTTTATATAGAGTAGTTATGAAATAATCGAAGGGAAAGAGGGTCTTTTAGGGCTTATGATGTTGTGTGTAGATGTAATAAGGTCATGTTGCCATTGTCCTATTTGTATACTCATTCATCATCTACACACAGCATCATAAGCCCTAAAAGACCCTCTTTCCCTTCGATTATTTCATAACTACCCTGTATGAAAAGAAAATCCTCTAGTTGTTTTCGTATGTATTTTATGTTCCAGGTTGTGTATAACCTTGTACTACAGTAGTTATGTGTCAAGTTTTGCGCTTGTGTTAGGTGAGATGGAGAATTCTCAACCTTACTAGTTGTAATTTGGAGGATCTGATTCTCAAAGAAGGACCAGAGATGGTAATCAAAAGTAATCTTACCTTGCATATAAAGGGTCTTTGGCTAACTATCTAGAGCCACATTCTCAATACGTTCTCCTTCTTTTTACATGTTATGGTTCTAATTATCATCTTTTGCAATTTATTTGATGTACATGTATTGGTAAGATTGCTACTGTGCCTGGTTCGCTTCAACCAGGATTCTTGAAAACTGATTAAGGCGCATTGGTGTGGGTGGTAACTACAACTGTTGTTTGCGGCTTGGTTCTTGGAATTGATACGGTCAATTTTTGACAAGTAATCTCTTTGTTTTCTCATCCAGTAAGTAATATCCTTGTCCTCCCATGAATAGAGAAGCTTGTGTTGTTGTATAGTGTGATAGGGATCACAATATACTTGGTGTGGAAAGTCATAATATTATTGGTGAGAACTATGTTGAGATGAAACAGAAGTTGTGAAAATCCTTTGATTACTGATGGAGCCTAATTCAGCCTATTTCATGTGAAGAAAGGGATGCCTTTGTAATGTTTTTGGTTTTGGCCTTGTCGAAGATTGTTATCAACTCCGTAGTTTAGCTGTTTGAGACTATTAGTGCAAGACATATAGTTATCATCAGTACAAATACACACACTCAAACACAAACACACACACACACACATAGAGACGTGCAGTTCTGAAATTGTTGGAGCCTAATTTTGCTTTATATCAGTCTATTATGTGTCAAGAAAGGGATGCCCTAGTAAAGTTTTTGGTTTGGCCTTGTTGAAGATTGTTATTAACTCTATAGTTTAGCTGTTTGAGAGTATTGGTGCAAGACATGTAGTTGTGATCCGTAACCCCCCCCCCCCACACAGACGTGCAGTTCTGCCTACAAATTGGAAGTCAGCTACATAATTAGAAAAGTATGATATTTTTTCTATTGGATTACAGACATAATCAGAACATCTTTAGAATTGGGATGTTTTAGCAAAGACTAAATATTGCTTATGGTAACTATAGATGGCTGGAACGTTACCTTGCCATGGTGTGATTTTTGTGGTCTTTAGTCAACCACAATGGACTTCTCTGGCCTTTAGTCATGCATGTTGCTTGTTTGAAATTCTTTTGCCCGTTCTCTTTTTTTTTTTTTTTTTTTTTCTGTATAAGTTTTAAAAGCTAAACAATTCTACCTTGAATATGTTAAGAAAAGAAGTCTTCTTAGCCAGATGCTTTTTGTTGGAATTCGAGTAAAAAAATGTCCTTTAATTTGTCTCTGATATACAAGCTGTGTAGATGGCTGGAATGTTACCTTGCCATGGTGTGATTTCTGTGGTCTTTAGTCAACCCAGATGGACTTCTTTGGCCTTTAGTCATGCATGTTGCATATTTGAAATTCTTTTGCCCGTTCTTTTTTTCTGTATAAGTTTTAAAAGCTAAACAATTCTACCCTGAATATGTTAAGAAAGGAAGTCTTCTTGGCTAGATGCTTTTTGTTGGAATTCGAGTAAAAAAATTCCTTTAATTTGTCTCTGATATACAAGCCGTGTATTACTTTTTCTTTCTTGGTGGTGGCACTAGGGACTCCTCTAGTATCTGGGCTTGATGTAGGAGTCAAAAATGTATTGGAAGTGGCGCACACCAGGTTATGAATAGATTATGCCATGGCTTATTACTATAGTTTAGTTTTGCTTTTGCTTCCTTTAAATTTTTCTTAGTTGCTCTGCACATGATAAATATTTTTTAGATCATTCTCCTACTATCCAGTTGCTCAGTTGTTTTCTTTAAATTTTGCTTGCTTTTATTGGAGACATTATGGACAATGCTTGCTACTGTCTCATAGTACGTTGTCGCTCTTGTTACCTATGTTGGATATTTTCTTTATACGGTATGTTAATGTTAAAAATATTTAAGTTGCTATAGATTTTATAGGGAGTCTTCTCATATTTTACTACATTTCAGATGCCATCAGTGTTCTAAATGGCGGCCTAGGCGCTAGGCGGAGGGTTAGCACCACGACTACCCCTCTTGGCGTTTTGTTCGGCGGCTAGGGGGGCTAGGCGGGCCTTTGGAGGACTTTGGCGGAGCTTGGCGGCTAGGAGAGAGAGAGAGAGTAGAAAGACAGAGACGAGAGAGGGAGAGAGATGCGAGAGAGAGAGGAGAGACGAGACGAGAGAGAAGTATATGGAAATGTTATACAGTACTGTATATAGCAGTATATATGTGTGCAGCTATGGTAAATTACACAAGAAGTCCTTTTAGTATATATTAATACCATAATATACACTAAAAGAATAAAAAATATCAAAAAAATACCAACAAAAAAAGGAAGCCAAACTCCTAGGCGGCCTAGGCGCTTGGAGGTGGGTCACCGCCCTACTACTGCCGAGCGCCATTTAGAACACTGGATGCCATTCGATAGAAAACAAACTTATGCTTAACACTATCATGATGACTTACATTACAAGTGCATTTGAAAGAGATATGGTGCCCCTTGTATGAATTTATTGTGGCATTGTGTATTTGTGTGTGGTAGGCTGATAGCGATTAGTAATGCTGAATTACGTCTGAACATAATGATAAGATAAGGATGTGCAGTTTTAATGAGTTGGTACAACTTATCTCTATAAACAAAGGACTACAAGAGTTGTCTATGTTACATGGATAGTCTTTAACTACGTGTGTCCTTTTTGCAAGAATTTCATTATTTTCTGTTGGCCCTTTACAGTCCTACCAGATGACCAACACATAGTAACCTGCTGAAGTGGTCAATCCACGTGGGCCCTGATAGATGGCAATACACCCACACCCACCTACTTTGAGTTGTGGACTGAGATAAACAACTGCTAGAAAGCACCTCATTTGGACAGTCTTTCAATGAAAGCACAACAATACATCAAATGAAAGCACAACAATACGTCAATACCCGGAGATAATAAATAATCCAAGTGACACCACCCCTAGGATAGGTAAAATAATAGCTAGAATATGAATAGAACTTCAACAGAAACTCTTTTGCATTTTGGTGCTCACATCACAACTCCCTTGAAAGACTCACACCTCCCTCTCAAGTTTTCACTCAGAAGCAAAAGAGTTGGGTTCCTTGACTCCCTCCGCTTTATCTCACATGATTCCCCCACTAAATATTACCTCCACTCCAAAAGAAAATCTGGGGATCAAACACACTATTCACAGGAAGCACACAATATGTGGGGCGCGCACACACACACTTGATGATCAACCTGTATACAGAGATAAATTTGGATTGCCCCTTTACCTACACACTCAAGTAGATTAAGGTAGTTACCACCATATATAGGAGTAATTAGAGGGACGCACCCAGTAAGCAATTGAGGTTTGCAGCACCTTCCTTTATACTGTACAAACCAGCAAATAACTACAATCAAAATGTTAATCCCACCACCGCTGTGAAATAGAATGAGGTCCTTTTGGGGCTTCGGAAAATGAGAGGACTCTATTTCTTACCTCGTCGATTATTTTATTAGCAACCACGTGGTGGATTTTTAATGCTCACATTTTCCCTTCATATGGATGTGAAAGTTGAAAAACACCTACGATTTTGGAGTGTAGTCATCTGTGTACTGCTTGTGGTTCTGTTAAGTTTGTCCTTCTTGATGCATTATATGTTATGTTGGTGCAAGGTTTTTCACCAAATAAAGTGGGCCGGAGATCTTCCACCTATTTTCCCAACACAAATTTGGATTTCTTTTTCTAGGCATGTTTTTGAAGTTGTAGAGTCTTGACATCTTTCGTGATGATTATCTTGCTCTCTCTTTCTCTTGTTCTTCTTTGAATATGATGTTGGGCCAAGTGTCAACCATAAGGTGGACAGGTGTGGAGACAACTAATTGGGTGGTGGTGTGATATTTGAAAAGATATTATTTTTATCACGAAATTTGATTTGACCAATAATTGCTTATATGACTTGTATAATTTTTCTAGAGACTTTGTTTTCTTTCTGACCATTGCATATTAGCAGAGCCTTTTCATACTTGTTTGTGTGTATAGGTTGTTTATTTTGGGTATGTCATGTCATGGAGTAAGAGCTGGGATGTCGTTAAATGTATTTGAGAGCTCCCCCTTTTCCAAGTCGGTTTATTACAATACACTCATTGCCACTTGTCAAACCATCATCTTTCGTTGTTACAGGTCTATCAAGTAGAGTCCAAATTGTGTTTCCTTTTTAGTTTTCCCGATCTGTCTTACTCTTAACAATGTGCACGAGATATGGGCATGACTTATGGTGCGAAGCACCTGAAATAACACATGTAAACGTAATGACATTATCCTATTTGTCTCTCAAATTTCATTGTCAAAATTTCCTCCCATTCTCATATTTAGTACCTTCTCCCTCTGTGCTCCTCCTGTCCTCCTCTCTCAGTTTCTCATTTCACTTTGAGCCTCAGAGTCTCATCAGTATATTCTTTAGCGGATGATCCCCCTGTCTCTCTCTAAGTGTACTTATCTAGATCTACTTGTCGATGTGTATGTTTTATATAAGCGTGTATTTTCATTATCCTAATCTTTTGATGTGTCGGTTGCATAAATTCTGTTCGATTGACTTCCATTAATTTCAAATTCTTGGCAAACAGAGATAGGCTATATCTAGAAAGATGAAAGTGACAACGCTTGAAAGTTTTCTTTCTATGAAGTGATCATTTATTTTTTGCTTAATTTTCCTTTAAGTATTTCAAGAGGACCTTATAGAACTCCCAATTAATTCTCTAGTTTTTTGACTTTATGTGTTTACTTTTTCTTGTGGTGTGTTTGGTTGTAGAGAAACCAATGCAAGAGAAAAATAGATTCCCAAAAGAAAAGGAAAAGAAATGTGGCATATTGTTCTTCGCTTCTGCAATCGGGTTTGATTTAAGTTTAGTTCCATAATCAAGTAGTTTATTCGTTTAATATTTGTAGCTTCTTTTAGTAGCCAAACAGATCCTTCTTAACTAATCCTTGATCCTTACCTTCGAACTGATTCAAAATTTTCTAACCGAGACAATGTTATCAGCTTTGGTTCTTGTCGCAAGATAACCAAGAAAATAAAGCCGACCATATGAATTTTGCTCGATTTCAGAAAAAACCAAGATGTCCAGGATCCTTATTTTTCTTTCCTTGAATTGACTTTTGGTTGGTGAGCAACTCGCTATAAAAGGGAATCCAATGTAATTCAAATGTCACTTTACGTACTCGGATTGAACACACCTATGAAATGTACCCGGGAAAAAGAGGATTCACAAAAGTTTATCATTCCAATAATTCCAAACTTTTTGTGGTGATTGTTGATAGTCACATTTTGTGGTGATTTTGTATATTATAAATTGCATACTTCTTTGTGATATCTTTCAGGTGATTCTCAGTAATGAAAGTCAGGTAATGAGATTGCTAAACCGGATATCAGAGATTGGAACAACTGTAGTAATGGGAAACAATTACCTTAAGGTTCCTCCATATCTTACACACAAACTTGTGGATATTTGTTGAATCTTGTCCAAAACTTACCTACCTTTATTTCTTAGATTGACAATGAGAGTATAATTATTTACGCTCAAAGCGGGAGCCTTTAACTTCAGAGGAACTTTGGGTATAATTTATCCTATTGTCGTCTTTCGTCAATGATGTATCGGAGCAACTCTTCTGTCCACTCACTTTTCTTTCTATAGGAGTAGTCCTCCTTTTGTCTTAATGAGGTGAGAAATGCTCTTCCTCCCCTTGTTGTACCAAACTTGGACTTAAATGATTGTAGGGTTTGGACTCTTTCATCTAATGGAGAGTTCACCATCTCTTCGCTCTGGAACAAGCTGCGTCCTTGTTGCCCTAAGGTCAACTGGAGCCATCTTGTATGGTTTCCGGCTCATATCCCAAAATGCAGTGTGATTTCCTGGCTGGCTATTCTTGGTAGGCTTTCTACTGAAGATCGGCTTGTTCTCTTTGGTATTAAGCCTACTTCCTGTTGTAGTTTATGCAATGGTAGTGAAAGCCATGATCACTTGTTCTTTAATTGTCCCTTCTCTTGTCAAGTATGGAATTCCATATCCTCTAACCTGAATGTCTCTCGGGCTCCTCAGTCTTGGTCCAACTTTATTCTTATGTTTTCTTCTTTTAGAGGCAATTCACTTCGGGTAACTACCATTAAGTTGGCATTCACAGTCACAATTTACCAATTATGGAAGGAGAGGCACTTGAGGAAGTTCCAGAACACTTGTTGCTCTCCCTCTGTTATTATTAATCACAAAATTTGCGTAGAGGTTAGGCTTAGACTTTTGTCTTTAGCAAACTCCCTCAAGGAGCCCAGGCTAGCTGGTTTGTTGACAAATGGAATCTGAATACTACTTAGATGCAGCTAGCTGTGGTTTTGATTGTATCCTAACTAAATATCATATCCAATTGCAGATCATTCTCTTGCATTCTGTGTTGTAGTGCTCAAGTGGTGCAAGTGCCGATTATGGAGCAGATCAGTTGTGTCCCAATTAGAGGCTCAGTGCTTGGATCTACTAATGCTTCTAATATGGATGGTAGTTATCTTATTCTTTGACTCAAGTACTTAGTTGGATTGACTGGATACTTTTGTTGGTTACTATGTACGTGATCTGTGTGTGCCAGTAGATGTGTGTTCCCATGTGAATTGTGTGTGATTGAGCCTCATCCTTTTTTGTGAGAGGAGGTAATATATAGTGGGGGCATCATGTGAGCATTAGCAGAGGGAGAGGGGTGGAGCCATTTCCCTTACTGCTATCTAGTGAAAAGAAGAGTGGGGGTTGTGAGGTTTTCAAGGGAGATTGGTGTAAGCACCATAAGCAAAGGGGTTTCTTGTTCTTGTTTCACTTAGCTAATCAACTTGAAAATCTGAGTTCATTGCCATTTGGTACAGTTTTTAAGGCTGAAAATCTGCATTCATGGTTGTTTGTCCCTCAGTTTGTAATTTGATGTGCTGAAAATGCAGGTTTTTATGCTCTGAACCATAATTGGCTTAATGTTCCGGAGGCTGTGTTATGTAAATTTTTGGAAACAGTTGGAAGTCGTGTTTTCTAGGTGTAATTCAGTGGCTGTTGTTGTTGATCCACTTCATTTGGGTTCCACCGATATACATTTTGCGCCCCTAATGATTGTGTTCCATTGCTTCATTTGTTTGCTTCATTTAAGTACCACTGCTTCATTTGGATACCACTTCGTTTGGGCACTGATTTTGTTACGAGTTTGTGCTCTATTTGGCAGCCTTATATGTAGATGCATGCGTGTCTTACTTCACGTTGTGTGTCCCATTGTTTGGGCTTTGACTTATCCATATGGGGTTGTCCTATGGAAATGTCAGAATTTCTGTATTAGTCCTATCCATAGGGTCCATGGAATTTATTGTTTTTTTTTTGTTTTTGTCTTAGGCCTTATTTATTTTCTCTTTGTTTTCTTTTTCTTTTCTTCCTCTTGGGTTACGCCCTTTGTAGGTTGTATATTCGGTTAGTCTTTTTTTCTATTTCAAGCTGATTTACCCCAAAAAAAAAAGAAATTCTAAGTTCACAAAAAATTTCTTTAAAAAATTCTTTGCTCTCAACAGGTTACCCATAATTTTTCTTTGGTAAATAGGTTATCCCAGCGTTGGATTCTCATATATCAACTTTCACAAGTGAGCCAAAGGCCATTCTTATAAACTAGAGCAATGCTGATTTCGGAGTTATATTTTTTGCACACGATATATAATCAGTTTTGAGAGATTTTGATTTCCCAAACTTTATTTTAGAGTCAAAGTCATGTTTTATATATTGTCGTCAAAGATGATGGAGCTAATAGTAGGACTACATTGCAAAAATAATCTCTATGGGGACCAAATTGAAATAATGTTTCCTTAAGGAGGAGAGTGAAATTGGGTCATACGTTAGGGGCATTGCATAATCTAACATTTATGAATTGTTATTCCCGCTTCTTAATTTAGCGTATGTATCCTTGACTTTGTCAATAACCATTGTACATACACATATGCCACGTCTAGAAATGTTGGTATGCATCAGATTCACCTAATTTCTTATATGAACAATTTAAGGAGACGACTTGATATTGACATTGTGTTAAGCTATTCTCTTTGTTTTCTAGGATAAATTGACTTGTTTTATGCCAAAATAAGCATGATTGTAATTGGATTTTAGTTTTCTTTTGGCAAGAAGTTCTATTCTCAATGTCACAAGGACTGCCTTTCAAAGGGAATGGAGATGGAAAATACTACAAGCATGGACGTCGTAATTCGCTGAACAAGCATCCGCCTTGAAGCACAGGCGATGACCTCTGAAAAAGGGATGAGAATAGAAAAGCGACGTGTTGAGATGATCTGCTTAATAAAGACTAGCGATAATCTCTGGAAAAGGGATGATGAGATAGCTAATATAGCATGCGGACACGATAAATTCGCTGAACAAGCGTCTGGTTCTGAAAATAGCGAGGAGCGACGTCAACCTTTCGAGCGAGGAAGGCAAAGAACGACCCCGCGGGTACGGAATCGAGGTACCCACACTAGTACTGGATAATTCAAGTGATATTGTGAGAGCCGAGAGAGTTCTAGAGCTAAAGAGAGTTTAGGTGTTGAGGCCCCCATCTTTTTTCCGCCTTTTAATTTTTCTCCTTCAATTTTCCCAACTTTTCTAGACTCTCTCTTCTCCTACCTCCATAATGTTGTTATAGGTGGGACCCGATGGCTCGAGTTTTATGTAAGAGCTAGCCATTGTGGTTAATTGATCTCATTCTTTTTCCATGTCATATGGATGAATGATTGTGATGAGGAGATCACCTGATGCATTTATGAGCATTACAGTGACAGCAGTGTCTCTGAATCCAGTTCTTGGGAGCAAAGACAAGGCATTGGCATGGTTTAGAAGCATATGTCCCGAAAAGCCCAGTAAATAGGACTAGCCGATGTTAGGGTTTGTGTGAGCACATAGAGTGTTGCACTCAAGTATGCTAGCTTGAACGTCTGTGCGTGGCTTCCACATTGCATGCATTATCACGAACAAAGTTATTTCTCCATGTAAAAGTTACAAACACACACACTGACACACATATATATGCCTGAAAGTATTGCTTTGGTTTTTCACTACGTTCATCGTGGTGGAGTGTGGCCCACCTTTCTACTTTGAATGCAGTGTTGTTAGCATAACATTTGAAGGGCAAGTTTGATAACTGTTATAGTTTAATTTGAGGGAATTGACAATGAGGTTGGATTGAGGTTGAAATTGGTAATGAAGGGACATTGAACTCCGAGATGCAGATTTATTTTCCTCCAACTTCCTCCTAGCCACATCCATGAGTGGGTCTATGGTTCCAATACTGCAGTTTGTTTTCTAGCTTTCCTTTGTTTTATATTTTCTAGTTGTTCGGACCTTTTTTCAGATCCTTGGTATAATTGTTTTAGGCCTATGGACCGTTTATCTTGTGTTTGGTTTTTATACTAATATAAGTTACATTTTTTTTGTTGCTAAAAAAATACAAATGATTGTAGTACGTACATTCTATTTATACCAAATCAAAGGAGCAAAGGGGAGTCTGATTTTATGTCTAGTTGACTAGCTCAATCCTTTTGATACATCTCCATCACTCTATGGCCAAACCCACAAGAGAACTTTGTACCTATTATTAAAGTAAGACAAGAACTGGCGCGGCCATGAGCTTGAATTGGAAGGAATTATCAAGAATCTATGGACACTGTTGATTTAGGAATGTGCTCTTTTCCACTTAAGAGAAAGGACAATGCCTTTGCTTTGTTGCATCTATTAGCATTTTTGGCCAAGTAATATCCGAAGGGACGAGAAAGGCCAATATAGAAGGCTCTAAATAATTGGTACCATCCAAGAACCTATCAAGATTCAACACCTACCGATAACTAATAATGCTAGATCCACGATATTTGGATATATATATACACACTAGAACAGGGACGAAACCAGGATTTTGTAAACACGGGAGCTGACCTATGAACAAGATTTTGAAATTTGAAGGTTCAGGAATCTAATACGTAGTTTGTTTGGTTTAGATTTGGGTAAATTATAGTTAACCCCCTCAAACTATGTTTCGGGGACACTTTACCCCCTCAAAGTTTTATTTTTGGCACTTAACCACCACAAACTAATGGAAATGCAGAACTGGTTAACTTCCGTAACAGAGAGGAAGTAAGTTACCATTTTGCCCTCAATTAAAAAACGCTTACCAAAAGGATCAAAACCCATTTGTTTTCCTAAATGTCGCTCGGTCAGCCATAGCATTCCTCTACCACTGTATTTCCTCCCCCTTTTCTACATTTTCTGAGCAGCCATAAAAGGAATCTCACTAGGGTTTATACATCAGAACAACAAACTGAATTTCTAGTCCAATAAAGGTGAGAGAAAGAGAGAGACGTGGGTTCTTCGCCGACCTCCAACAACCGTGCCGACACCGGAGTCCACTTTACGGACGATGACCAATCTGTTTGTGTTTTTAACTTGGATTTCCCGTCCAACTTTTGCCAACAATCAGCCACCATAATTCGCACAACTAAATAAACCCAAACCACCGAGGCAGCAAACCCAGAAGACGGCTGAAATCAATGCCGGCGACGGAGGCAGCGACCGCGTGGTTTCAAAGATCTATCTCAATGGTGCGTTAATTGATAACCCCACATAGGCGTTGACTCGAAGGAGGGAGGAAGACTGGTTGAACCGAAGAGGGTGTCGATGAGGAAGTTGTTGCAGTAGCACGCGCCCGCGAAGCTAGCGAGGGAGACGACCATGATGGAGACGCCGATGATGATCCGGTGGTTGCTAGTTCTCATGATTTGATTTCTTTTGTTTGTCTCTCTCTATATCTAGAAGTATTTGTTGCTCTCTCCCTCTGTTTATGTGTATGTGTGTGCATGTGTTGGTGTTGGGAGGAAGGGGGAGTAGTAGCTACGAAGACGAAGTTAAGGTGGAGTGAGAGAGTTGTGGGGTGGGCTTCGATGGGGTCGCCGAAGAGGTCTGCCGTGGTGGTGGTAGAGTGAGGCGGCGGCGAAGATTGTAGACCAACCATCGATTTGGCTGGATTTTGGGGTAAGGAGGTTTGGGTGGTTACATATCTGGTGTTCTCTGTCAAGAGAGAGAGAGAGAGAGAGAATATGTAAGTGGGTGTTCTCTCTGTCAAAAGGAAGGGCAATGGCGTCTCTCAAATTTAGATGAGAGGGCATGTGAGTTGCATGTGACCTTTACCATCCAATTTGTAACAGAATGCTAATGGAAGTTGTATTTATGTTAGTTTGAGGCGGTTAAGTGCCAAAAATAAAACTTTGAGGGGGTAAAGTGTCCCCGAGACATAATTGAAGGAGGTTAACTATAATTTGCCCTTTAGATTTTGAGGAAGGTTTTTTTGGGTTGTAAGTAGAGAGAGATAGAAAAGGAAATGAGATTAATAATTGAAGGAAAAACTTGTGGGAGGCCGTGTACAGAGAGAGAAATTGGGGCACCCCTGCCGAGCGGCCAATCCGGCCTTCCATCTCGGAATCAACGGCCTGGATCGAAACATCTTTTTCCTTTTTCTTTTCTTTTTTTTTAAATCCATTCGGTACTTTTGCATCCGGATCATCCAAAACACTTTTGAACGGCCGAGATGCGCTCTCCCGATCCCTAAATAACACCCAATACAAAATACAATACCTAGATATTCTCAAAAGAAATATAAAAAATATTTATATTTATTAAAAAACCTGGAAACCGCGTGGGGACCTTGGCCCCCATCTCTCTCCGTCTCTGCATGAGAACATGTGACAACTTGCAATGCTTGAAATGTGTTTTATTGGAGTGCTTTTGATAAGACGGTGACGTTAGAAAAAAATTTAAGCATGGGTGTGCAAATATAATCACCATAATCTTTCCAAACGAGGTACCTATGTATAATGCACTTTCAAATGCATGCACTAAATAGTCGTGAGTGCACATCGTTTTCTTCCACCCATGGTCCATCATGATGATCTAAGTAACTTTTTTTACAAGATCCGTTGAGCATATCATACGGTAAATTTTAGCTGATTTTGTGGAACATGATTGACAGCCTTAGGATCGAAAAGCATTTCTACATTTATCATACGCTTCATTCTTTGATGCTTAAACTTTTTTTATTATTTAAATTTAACCGTACGTGTAGCTACTGATGTGTTAACTCAACAAGATTTTCGTTTACCAAAAAAAAAAAAAAAAAAAGAATTTTCTTGCATTCATGATCAGCGAAAAAATCCTAAAAAAATAAGAAGCCAAAATTGGAATTAGAGTGATGGGCTCTGGGTGAATTGAATCCCCACCCCACCAAGGTGCACTGCACTGCACTGCATTAAAATCTGCATTAATTGTTAGGGGCCATTGCACAAGATTCTATAGTACTACGTACTACTTATTAAGTGGATATATATGTTAACTCCAAATCACGTTCCGTGGTAAAAGCACTAGTTCTAGCTTTGATTCATGTCCCCATTAGAATTAGATAGAGATACACACGACGCGAATCAATTATTCTTTCACTTTCAAACATATGTGTACGTGTATATACATAGAAGATAGATATCTGCACATTAAAAAAATCTACAGCTATTCAACTCTACTACTATATACTACTACTACAAATTAATAATACTGGGTTTACAAGTTACGTGCTGGGTTCTGTTCTACGGAGAAGGATTTGGTAGATGAGATATGGGAATAATTCATGTCCCTGTCTAACTTTTTGACCAGCTGCCTGAAGACAAAGGCACATGCACTGTGTACCATTCATTACCTACCATTTGTTAGTGGGGTACAGTCTACTATTTTCCAAGACATTGGGTCTTTCCCTTTTTTTTTTTTTTTTTATCGGCAACCAAACACCATAGCTAGCCATGCCTCAGACAACTCAAGCAATCCAGCTATTCACTCACCCCAGTTTGTCTCATCCAAAGGACTCTCCTATTCAAACCTTAAATGTGAAAAAAAAACAAAAACATGTCAAATTAAGAAGGAAAAAAAAAAACTACAGATCAACACCTATGCCTTACCTGAATTCACCGTGTTCACGCTATTTTTTTTTTTATTTTGGTTGAATAATTTGTGCCAAAATTGCATATTGTTCATACTGATCAACAAGTTTTGACATTTTAGCATCTTGTTTACACTAATCAACAACTTATTCACACTGTTTCACTCACAATCAACAATCAAAATTGTATCATGTTCACACTAATCAACAACTTATTGATTAGTGTGAACAACTAACAACTTGTAATCAACAACTTAATCACACTAACTAAGATTGTGAAGAACCAATAAAACTATGGGTACACACCATTTGGTGTATACCAAATGTAAACCACGTTGTGGGGGACCCATCTCGGGATCCCACACAAATAATCGGAGCCGCTCAATATGTTTAAAATATATTTTTAAGAATTCCTGTAAAAAAAAAAATTAACTCATCCGCATATTGGTTACAGGAATACTTTGAAAAATATTTTAAGCATATTGAACGGTTCTGATCATTAGTGTAAGATCCCAAAATGAGTCCCTCACAACGCGGTATGCAAATCGTGTACCCCAAGTAGTGTACCCATAGCAGGGACCACAAAGCAGGAAATTCAGAGAATCTGCAACTAGATCTGAACGAAGTGACACGTGTAGGATTCGTATTGGCAGAAGAGGTTCAGACCCATTTATTTTTTCTTTTTATCGGAATTCAGACCCATTTATTGAGTTCTGAGTTGTGGGGATCTTCCAGCAAGGAGGACCCATTTTGGCATTAATTAGGTCTCCTTTTAGACAAAATATTTACTGTAGTTCGCAGTTAAATAAAGAAACCCACATAAAAAGTAGCAAGAAACAAAACTAAAAGGCACAATCATACTTGTTATAGCAAATCATTTTTTTTTGGCAATTTTTTTTTTATTAATCTTTGCCCAACCTTCCGAAACATTTAACATGGGTAAAGAGTTTGAGCAAAACACGCTTAGGCCTAGGTTTTTTTTTTATTTTTATGGAACTTTCTTAGGTCCAGTTTGGGATAGAACGTTCAAAGTAGTTCGTAAATAGCCAAGAGTCCTTTGGTCAAACAGCATTAGGGGTGCACTTAGGCACAATCATACTTATGTTTTTGTAACTCTTTAATTAATAGCTTATGTTTGTTAAATCTACATCATTGTGTGATTAAACTTCTCAATATTGTGAACATTTGTTAATATCCATAATCTTCCATTCCATTCTCAAAGATCTAATCTGTGTTTGAATTTTTGTTATCTACGCTCCATTCCATCTTGAATTCATGATCTCGAGCTACTAAAATAATAGTCGAGCTCGATTTCGTCTACTAGTTAGCAAGCCGAGCTAGAACACTTAAAGGCCTCGTTTGATGCGTGCTATATGTTAAAGGGGATTGGCCGTATTGAGATTGATAGTGAAGTTGGTTGTTTGGTTAGAGGTAGAGATTGCGTAGGAATTAGGCTATGAAGCCTCCCTTGCCTTTTCTAATTTCCCCATTTTTGGGATTTAGAGTCTGGTTAGACCAATAAGCTTAGGAACACTTCTACCAATCACTCCCCAACCACCTCTCTCACATATGTGTGGGGTTTATTGCACAATTAAATGTGTGATGGCGCACACATATGTGAGAGAGGTTTGGTTAGAGAGTGGTTGGTAGGAGTGCATCCCACAATTAAATGTATGGGGGCGCACACATAAATGAGATGTTTTGGTTGGAGAGTAGTTGGTAGGAGTGTATGTAGTTTTAAGCTGAAAAGATGTTTGATATAATTATCAAGAGCTAAATTAAAATAATTGTTTTTATATGAAGATAAATGAACTTAGCTTAAATTATTTGGGATTGTTTTCTTTTAATTTTATTACTGGATGTTGTGTGTTTGTAGCCGATCGAGGTGTTGGAGAAATGGTGGTGGCTGTTGGAAGTGTGGCGCAGTGGCAGTGATGGTTGCAGCGAAGGTGGTGTGGTGGTGGGTAATACACAAGTAGGAGTACTTGGTTTTCAAATGAACTACAAGTTGCAAGCTACAACAAAATGTTCATCTTTTAGCAACTGGTAAAACTCCTATTTCTAACAATCTTGCTGATATTTTATCCATTTTTTTGAACGGTGAAAATATTTTTGTTAATTGTAAAAGATCAAAAGATGAAAACAATACAATAGAAGAACAAACACATTGGGAGAGTCTCAAATAGTACATATTCTTCTACTACTACTACTCGCATAAATTAAACCTACGTTCAATCCACCCGATTAATGAATATACCAACATATGACCAAATAAATAAAAGATATAACGTTCTATCTTTTTTTCAAACTAGTCAAACACCTATTTCATAGGATTAATTCTCAAGTCCTTTCTAGATCGAACACGCAAACCAATCCCAAATGGACAATCAATCAACATATGACCGAATAAATAAAAGCCTAGGGCAGCTTAGGCAGTTTGAAGTTTACATCAAAAAGAAAGAAAACCAATTGTCTCTCAAAGATCCCCACCGGCTACTACTCAAGATTGTGTTTGATAAAATTGTTTTTTTCCTGTAATGTTATGCAGGGTATCCCGGGTCAGCCTGCGCGCATCTCGATTAATTCCTACAACCCCTTCTACAGTCTTTTTGCATACTTACGCGTGGGGTTGAGGTGGTCTCATGAGTTACTGGCTGGCAATAAGAACAGATCCTAAGACCTTTAGTGTTCGATAACCTTTTTTTTTTTCTTTTTCTCAAACCTATTCAAGTAGGCATTCTTTTTCAACCAGAGTTTTATGAATTAGGACAATGAAAGGATCCATTCAAAGCTTGCAAAATAGTAGTATATTGAGAGAGTAGTTGACGACTAATACTTTCGTTAAGTGCACGTTAGCTAGTGAAACCTAATTTACACAAGATAGGATTGGTAAATGAAGAGTAGGTTAGGTTGAGATCAAATGCCCATTCAAATCGATCTTTCCCCTAAAGAGTAGGTTAGTAAATGAAGAGTGTAACCATAAGCCTACAGGCTAGCTACAGAACCCATTGTCATGAGTAAAATGTTTAAGTAAAAGTCTCAAGATTTTTTTTTGAAAGACAAAAAAGATACTTTTGACTATTTACAAAAACTACAGTATTTGTTAGACATATTTCAAAACGCTTTTCACATATGCACAAGTACTTTAATTCCTCACATCTATCAAAGACTAATGGCTATGACTTGAACTGTTATTAGCATTCGTATAGTAAACATCAAAAAAACAACCGGGTTGGCTTGGTTGTCTTTCTGGGATTTTTTGTTTTGCTCCCTTCTAATGTCCCAAATTCGATTCTTCTTCTTCTTTTTTCAGCAAAAAAAAAAAAATTTAATCTTTGAAATTCTATTCTTCTTGTCAACAAGTTTTGGGATCACCTCACCCCACACGTAAGCTGAAATGGTTGTATAGATTAGTCCGTGGTGTGCGCAAATTCGCCTGACACACCCTATACTACCCACACAAAAAAAAAAAAAAAACAAAGGAAGAGGACAATCTTACTAGCATTTCCCTGCATTAGTCCAGCTTAGCCAAAAAAAGAGAGGGTAAATTACAGTTAACCCCCTCTAACTATGCCTCGGTGACACTTAACCCCCTCTAACTATTATTTTTGGCACTTAACCCCCTCTAACTAACTGAACTTCAAATGGTCATAACTTCTTCGTCCGAAATCGAAAACATGCAAATTATATATCGATTTTGAGATCTTGAAGTCAGCTTTCTAATGACACCAAAATCACATCACGATTCAAAGCACACATAAAGTTATGATCAAAAGAGTAAGGGCTGGTAGACAGAAAGACCGTTTTGATCATAACTTTCTGTGTGCTTTGAATCGTGATGTGATTTTGGTGTCATTAGAAAGCTGACTTCAAGACCTCGAAATCGATATATAATTTGCATGTTTTCGATTTCGGACGAAGAAGTTATGACCGTTTGAATTTCAGTTAGTTAGAGGGGGTTAAGTGCCAAAAATAATAGTTAGAAGGGGTTAAGTGTCACCGAGGCATAGTTAGAGGGGGTTAACTGTAATTTACCCCAAAAAAAAAAAAAAAACCCTGCACTAGTCCAATACGACATCGATCCCCTTTTGGCCCTTTAAAACCAGCACTATGGGTGCCTCATGAAATTTCTTTAAGCTCACTTGATCGAGATTTTTGCGAACTTCTTTCTTTGTTTGGATCTCCAATTTGCTATGCGACCTTTTAACTGATGATCTGTTTTCTTGCTTTTCCTTTATAAATCTTCGCATAAATCTACAATTCAAACACGATCTCGCTAGCGTTCTATCGAATGTGTTCTATAACACTTGTTCGCATCGTTCTTTTTTGTTTTAGTTGTCGGATGCTCCTTTGACGTACCCAACTTGCTTTGGTGCACCAACGTAATTTAACTACCTTAAAGTAGGTCTGTCAACAGACCGGGTTCAATCCGATCTAAAAAAATCCGAATTTGATAACTCCAGTCCAATGATCCGATTAAAAGATGAGCTACTTAGCGATCATTCTAGGCTTCTAGCTAATAATGTTGTTCTCCTTTGTTTTCCAATTAAATGCTTTATAACCACTAACACACGTTGCAAAAACAGATGACGTCTTATCCAAAAATAACAAAGTCCCTATGATTTTACATGTCCAAAAAGGGACATTAATTTATGTCATCACTAATCTAACGAGGGATACTCTTATATCACCGAATTTGCTCTACCATCTTGCGTAAAGTATCATTTGTCTTGATTGAGCGACATAAAACATGGACAAAACATTTCCCGTCCCCTCATTGGTTAAAAGAAAGAAATTAGAATACACATTTCAGCCGTAAATCGTATCGGTTTCTATTGGAAGCCGTCTTCTTCTGCCGCAACTTAAAAAAGTTATGTCGACCAGGATTAGCAACTAATTAATTCAGTTCATTATTTAGTAGTAACTGGATACGGCCGACTTGTGATCCTTCAAATCCAATAAGCGACATATAAAAACATGTACCAGAAAAGTATCTCTAAAATCTCTTTAATTAAAAAAAGCTATGTGAGCCATGTCTATGTTTAAAAAGACATTAATGCTAGGAACAAAGAAAACTTATTCCGAAAGTGTCCCGAAAAGAGAATCTCAATCACCGATCTTTTTTTTGGGACATTTTCAAGGTAAATTTTTTGTGTACCTAGCATTACTCGACTTCCAACAATGGTTCCCAGGCCACAATTCCATAGAATGTCAAATCAGGAAACCAAAGCAAATGCACAAAGAAATAACGCGTGCGTATATATGTTGGGAAAAAGTAGCAAACAACTGAGGTAAAAAAAGCCCCAAAGAAAGGAAAGGAAAAGGGCAAACCATTAACCCAGGTCCCACCCCCACTAGCCAAAGAGATGGCGACAGACCCCATGGCTGTTCAGACACAGCAAGTGATGATGGGTGGGGGTCCATATGGATATGTACTCACATGCATGGTCCACGAGTGCTTGTTTCTTTCTTTGGATTTGGTGCTTTTAACTAGGCCTTCTTTTCTTATAACTAGGCCTCCCACGGATAAACCGACTAATCCTGAAAATCAATCTCACTATCCACTATCGAGTTCAATTAAAGAGAGGCATACTCTTGCATAAACTAACCCAACCAATGACGAAACCACTTATGGGCTATGGGGGACCAAGGTCCCCCAGCGCAGTTTTGTTTTGTTTTTTTTTTTAAATTTTAATATGAATACTTCAAGTTCACACGATCAATTTGGAAGTATTTTCAGGAATTGGAAAGTTCAAACAACATTTTCAAGAATAGGGCTTAATCATTTTGAGTGTAATGTCGTTCGACATCCTGAATTCAAACAATTTGAAAGTATTTCCAGGTTATGTCAATGGTTGATTGAGATTAGAAGACCAACAACCTACTTACAAAGTGGTGGTACTTGTGCTTGCTCTTCATACTTCAACCCCCGTTTACAAAATCCTAATAATTTAAATCCTGATTACGTCCCTGAACTCAACATAGAAATCGGTAGTATGTTGGTGAGACTCGAACCCTGGACTAAAGAGTTTTCACCCTACTGTGCCAACTTCTATTAGTTTTCACACGTAGGCTTGTTTGGCTATTGCTTTGAAAATCAATTTTCGAGAATGCTTTTCAAAAAACTCGTTGAGTTGACAGATTTCGATAACTTGTGTTTGAGGAATTTCTTGAAAGAAAAGAATCATTTTTAAGGAAAATAAACCAAAAAAATGTTTTCGCATTTCGGAAAACGTTTTGCTATAAAAGTAACACAATATCGAAATGATATATGAGCCATCAGTGTCTGTGTTTTCTCTAAAAAACAAAAAAAGAAGTCTTTTTAAGTGTTTAGGAAAACCGATTTAAGTTCCAAATTGACCACTCACTCTAGTACTCTTTTCCTTCAGTCTTTATCTTTTTCGTACTTTCTGACTTCTAAGAGGCCTACAAATTGCACCCCAAAGCCCTCGCTCAAACATAGGAACTAAGATTTCAGACACACACACACACACAGAGATGGAGGTATTCCCAGTCATTGACATGGAGAAACTGAATGGTGAAGAGAGAGCAACAACAATGGATATGATCAAAGATGCCTGTGAGAACTGGGGCTTCTTTGAGGTAGTAATCAGTCCATATGCAATTGTATATTACTATATTTGAAGCTGTAGTATTCCAACAAGGATTTTCCTGATTTTCGTTCTTTTTTGTTGGGTGAATTTTGAAGTTGATGAATCATGGTATATCCGTTGAGCTGATGGACACTGTGGAGAGGCTAACTAAGGAGCATTACAAGAAGTGCATGGAAGAAAGGTTCAAGGAAATGGTGGCAAGCAAGGGTCTTGAGGCTGTTCAGTCCGAAATTGACGACTTGGACTGGGAATCCACCTTCCACTTGCGCCACCTTCCCGTTTCGAACATGTCCGAAATCCCCGATCTCGAAGAAGATTACAGGTTCATAATATCGTAATTCATAAGTTTGGTCTCAAATGCTATGCTATGCTATATGATCGGTCTCGAAAGAGGCCGGTTTCTTCTGGATTACCATTTTGCTTACATACTCTTGTTTTGTGAGTGGCAACAGGAAGGCAATGAAGGAATTTGCAGCAAAACTAGAAAAGCTAGCTGAGCAGCTCCTGGACTTGCTATGTGAGAATCTTGGGATAGAGAAAGGGTACCTCAAGAAGGCTTTCTATGGCTCCAAGGGTCCCACCTTTGGCACCAAGGTCAGCAACTACCCTCCGTGTCCCCGGCCGGAGCTGATCAAGGGCCTCCGGGCCCACACTGACGCCGGTGGCCTCATCCTGCTCTTCCAAGACGACAAGGTCAGCGGACTCCAGCTGCTCAAGGACGGCAAATGGGTCGATGTCCCGCCACTCAAACACTCCATTGTGATCAACATAGGTGACCAACTTGAGGTACAACTTCAAAAATTCGAAACAATTTATTGGTCATTTCCTCGTTAGTCGTTACTAAGAAGCATGGACATGGAAACGCAGATACGCAAATTGTAAAAGATATATTCCAGGACACGGCAAGCTGAGACATGCAAATAGTATATGTTAGCAAATGTTTTTTATGTCACGTGAGTACATATTCATATAGCTAGGTAATCAGAAAAATGCTGCACAATACTACTTTCAAAAATAGCATAATATACTGCACATCTTAAACACGTATACGCTTTCGTGTAGTAATTACAATTTACCAAAACCAATAGAGCAAGTTATAGACATTTGGGGCCGATCAAAAAATAATAATTATAGACATGCATTTGGGGAGAAAAGCCCCTCAATATAGATGAGAAATCATTGATCTTGACATTCCAAAAGTTGCTAGAAATCCAAAAAACAAGATCAATAGATACAAATGTACACTATTCTCATTTTACATTCTTTTCCAACTTTTGTATTTGTTTTCATCTAACTGATGTTCCCCAAGTGGCGTGAGAGTCTCCTGAGTGTTGGTGTTTGACACCGCACCTAAGCTTCTTAGCCTCGGTAAAATTGTGATTCTAACAGAGTAATTGTTTCCAGATCAAAAAAAGAAACGAAAAAAAAAAAAAGAGTAGTAATTGTTTCTCATGGTGTTTATGTAGGTAATCACAAATGGAAAGTACAAGAGTGTGATGCACCGTGTCATTGCTCAGCCGGATGGCAACAGAATGTCAGTAGCCTCATTCTACAATCCGGGCGGTGATGCCGTCATCTATCCGTCGCCTGCACTAGTGGAGAAAGAAGAAGAGAAAAAGCAGGTGTATCCGAAATTCGTGTTTGAGGACTACATGAAGCTATATGCTGGTCTCAAGTTCCAGGCCAAGGAGCCAAGGTTTGAAGCCATGAAGGCCGTGGAAAGTACCGTTAACTTGGGTCCGATTGTAACAGTTTGAGTTCGTTTAAAAGAAGTCAACCATGTTTGTCTGTGTTTATGTGTTAGTAAGGCTAATAAGGTAATTACTCAAACCTAAAGTTGTTAGTTTAGCCTAGTTCTTTCGGTTATCGGATGCGTTGATCAGAGGGTTAGGTTGGCTTGTCTTGGAGTTTATAAATAAGTTTAGAGCCTGTCTTGGAGTTGAAGGTGTTGATGTCTGGTTGTGGTGGTATATGTATTGTGTTATATACAGTAACAAGATTTACCTTTTTAATGTGAAATTTTTGGTGAAAAGCATCTTTATTTGTCTTGGAGTAGTTCTATAGTTTTAAAAAAAAAAAGTGAGAGACATTAAGGAGTATGATTCTTTCTTTTTCTTTTTTTTCCTTTTTTTCCGGTCAAATGGAAATTCATTAAGGAGTATGATTCATGTAGAGAGTTCAGTATTGAGTTCAAAATTGCTCTAAACTTGTGCCAAGGGAAACAACAATAAGTATTATTATACCTCCACTAGAATCACCTCCGGCTCCTTTGGTAGAAGAATATAGAAGCTGGATATGGGCAATGACCAGATATAAATATCCGGGTGGTGTATATCCTTTGTTTTCATCTCAACACCCGGATAAGTTTTGGCCCGGATATTTATATCCCCTTGGAGGGGGATTAAGGGGTGTCCAAATCTTAACCGGCTTCCATTTTTACCAAAACACCCTCTGGCCCCATTAGTTGTTTAACAACCAAGAGCAAAATAAGAAATTCACTCAATTATATGTTATCCACCCCCTCGTATCTCCCTTCTAAAAGAACTAAACAAACCAAGTAAATTTTTTGTTTTTTGGGTAAGTTAAACCAAGTAACTTTTAAACCCTGCTTCTACAATAATCCCTCCACCAATCATATCCCCTCTTTTTTATCCCCTTCTCCCCTCCAAAACATATCCTGCTAGGGCCCGCTTGGATGCGGGGAAAAAATCGGGGGTAAAAAATATAAAGGGGGGATAAGATAGTATAAGCTAGTAGGGGGTATTAATTTTGATGGGTTGGCCCACATCGATTTGATGTTTATGGAGGGGGGAAAAAATAGTATGTTGTTTGGATGAGGTATTAAATAGGGGTATAAAATTTGACATTGTTTGGATGGTGTATAGAATGGGGGAGATAAGAAGGGGTGGATGATGGGAAAAGCTGTCAAATGACTATTTTGCCCATGTGCAGTGTGAAATTTGATTATGTATGAAAATAAGTATATTAATTCAAAAATCAAAATATTTAATCAATTTGGAAAAATTGAAAGTATAAAAAACTAAATGAATTAAAAAATGTATATTCTAAAAAATTTATATTAAAAAACGTTTATTTAATGAATGGTTTGTATTTCTTTTTCAATTATTTTGGGAAGTGAATTTTTTGAAAAAGAAAAGACAAATTAGGGTAGGTTTGAATGGAAAGTATGATTTTGGGTAGAATGGAAAGTAGAAGTTGGTTGAATGGTGAATGGTGGATATGTTATTGAATGGTGGATATGTGGTAGAAAACTTTGTAAATTTTGCTTATAAATAGCAAGTAAATTCATTGTCAAACTCATTCAAAAATTGAAATTACAAAACAAGTCTCATATTTCATTTTTGTTGTATGACTGGTCGTCCGCCTCCTCGTCACAATTGGGTCCAGGCTGAGGAGATCTTGTTGATTTCAGTACTGAAATCAATGGTGGAGTCCCGATTGTGGACCACCGATAATGGACACTTTCGTCCAGGTTACGCAAACTACTTGAAACGTTTCATGGACAGTGATTTTCCCGATGCTGGCATTGAGGAATGGCATATTCAAGCGAAGATTAAAAAGTGGCGTCATACTTGCAGGATCATTGTGAACCTACTTGATCGTCCCGGATTTGAATGGGATGCAAGTCAAAACATGGTGGTGGCTGAAGACGATGTTTGGGCTGCATTCCTCCAAGTAAGCCTTAATAAAGTATTAATAATTTTTTTAAAAGGTCAAAATATTATTTGCTCTTAAATTTTTCATTTTGACTTAGGTTAACAAACAAGCTAGGGAGGCAAGAGATGTTCAATTTCCACCATTTGATGATTGGCGTGTTTGCTTCGTTCCCCCTCCTGAGGAGCCCGAGGAGTAGGTCAAGATGACGGAAGAATAAATAGCATTACCCATGGATGTTGTGTCATATGTTGGATATGTTCATGATGTTGGAACGTCTTCAATTTAAAATTATCTTAGAACTTGTCTCCGATCATAACGTGATATTTTACATAATCTTGGAACGTTCAAGTTCATTCGGAATTGAGAACAAGTGCCAACAAAATGCAACCTACGAAACCTAACAAAAAAAATACAACTGAACCCTTGCACCCATTGATTTGATGTTCAACTCCCAACGCACTTGCAGATGTGGAATTTGTTTCTTGCAACTTTTTGAGATTGTATCGCTCCTCGTGAAACTTGAGCAATGCTTCTTCGGCTGCATCGAATGTCTTATACCTTTTCGCCATGCTTCCTGAATATCCATTCACTTGGAGTTGAGCTTCTTCCCAAGATGTGTAGATGCCGGGCTTATGCCCAACGAAAACCACCCAATAGTAGTCGTTCTCCTCACCTGTCATTGAATAATCTAATCCAAACCAACATTAAAGTCACCACAAACACACTAGGCATACAAGAGATCCCATGGAAATTAAAATTAACGCATTTGGCTCAAAGTTCATCATCGCCAATTGACACAGTTAGGATACAAAAGGGGGACACAAGTAACAAGCAGCCATAAATAAGGGGAATTGTGTAGTCGAATAGCAATGCAACAAGTACGAACATCTGGCTCAGATTCATAGACAACTTTTGCAAGGCACTAGGCTACAAAATGAGTTGGCAAATGACCCTCTCATGTTGCCCCGCCTAAGTCCCCAAGCTGTCTCGTTCAATTTTCATCACAGCCACACACACACACATACAGGTTTTTGCCTCTGTTAATGGGTTAAAACTGCAGGTTTTGGTTTCAGTTTGCGGCTGCATTTTGGTTCAGTTTGTAGCTCAGAAAGCTTTCATCATAACCACCCAAACACCCACACACACACAGCTGCACTTGTACAGTTTTCATCACGGCCACACACACACACAGAGTACCACCAGGTAGATCACCAGCAAGCACCAAAACCATAAGGGCCTTGTGGGGTAAATAATGCAGGTTTTGGTTTAGGTTAAACTGCAGGTTTTGGCCTCTGTTTGTGGGTTAAAAACTGCAGGTTTTGGTTCAGTTTCTGGGTTAAAACTGCAATGCTTGGCTCAGAAAACTTTCATCATAGCCACCAAAATATATGAACAAAAATCCCCAGTTTTAACTCAGAAATGCAAGCACCAAACATAATCAATCCCCAACTGTTTTCTCACATACACAGTTGAACCACAGAACTGAACCAATCCCCAACTGTTATTGTATAAAGTGAACCACAAAACTGAACCCAGAAACGTGGAGTTTTAAACCAGCAATTGAACCACAGAACTTCTACCAAAACCTGCAGTTTTAAAAAACCAGAATCTGTGTGCAGGAGACAGGCAAAAATTGCAGCCACAAAACGTAAGCAAACCCTGCAGTTTCATCCACATAACAGAACCAAATGGCAGCCAAAAACTGCACCACAAACCTGCAGGTTTTACCCATAAACTGAAAAAAAAACTTGAACCAATACCTGCACCACCACACACACACACACACACTCCATAACCTGAACCATAAGCTCATCATCCCATCCCACAAAACTGTATCCATTTGGCTCAGACTTGTAGACAAGTGTGTTAAGACACTAGGCTGCAACATGAGTTGCCAAATGACCCTCTCATGTTGCCCCGCCTAAGTCCCAAATGTCTCTTCTTAACTTTTCATCACAGCCACACACACACACATACAGATTTTGGCCTCTGTTTGGTCGTTAAAACTGCAGGTTTTGGTTCAGTTCGTGGCTGCATTTTGGTTCAGTATCTGTATGCAGGTTTAGGTTTAGTTTGCGGCTCAGAAATGTTTCATCATAGCCACCCAAACATCAGAACCAAAAAGTCCAGTGTTAACTCAGAAATGCAGGCAGAAACCTGAACCGAGCACTGCAGTTTTAAACCACAAAGTGAACCACAAAACTGAACCAAAACCTGCAGTTTAAGTGAACCAAAACTTGCACAGAAACAGAACCAAAACCTGCACACAATCTGAACCAAAATTCTGCAGATTGTACACATAAACAGAACCAAAATTCTGCAGATTGTACACATAAACATACCACAAAACTGAAACAAGCATTGCAGTTTGAACTCAGAAACTGAACCACAAAACTGTACCAAGCATTGCAGTTTGAACCCAGAAACTGAACCACAAAACTGAAACAAGCATTGCAGTTTTAACCCAGAAACTGAACCACAAAACTGAAACAACCATTGCAGTTTTAACCCAGTAACTGAACCACAAAACTGAAACAACCATTGCAGTTTTAACCCAGAAACTGAACCACAAAACTGAAACTTTTACTGAACCAAACCCATGGCAGAAAACAGCCCAAAAATGCAGCCAGAAAGCATAACCAACCCCTGCAGTTTCATCCACAGAACAGAACCAAATGGTAGCCAAAAACTGCACCACCATACACACACTAACTCACTCACAAAACAGAACCAAAACCATGGCAGAAAACAGCCCAAATATGCAGCCACAAAGCATAACCAAACCCTGCACTTTCATCCACAGAACAAAACCAAATGGCAGCCACAAAACTGAACCAAATAGCATGCACAAAAGCTGAACCAATTTGCTGCAGTTTTAACACATAACCATAGGCCAGAAATTTTGACACAGTTTTATCTAATGTATCGATTTGGCTCAGAAAGCTTTCATCATAGCCACCAATAACCTACAGCACTGTTAACAGAACAAACCCAACAGTTTATACCCACAAACAGACCCCAAACATGGGCACACACAGAAGTAGCTTCTAACAGCAGATAAGCAGAGCCAACAGTGGCCAAAACCTGCAGTTTTAACCCACCAACAGTGGCCAAAACCTGCAGCTTTAACCCACAAATAGAGGCACAAAATCTGAACCAAAACCTGCAGCCATTGCCACACACACACACACATCTGCTATACTTTTTACCACAGTTCAAGACTGGAATGGGCTCAGAAATACATACAAATCAAAAGGGTACTCATGGCTGCAACTAATGTTACCCCGCCAAGGTATCTCAGTTAATGAATAATCCTATTCTATCATCAATGCCCACAAACACAAGTACAATGCATAAGTAACCCAGCCAAGGCCTGCATTTGTAACCCATAAACATAATCAAACGAAGGCCACGAATACACGATTGTTTTACCATAACATAGCATAAGTACAATATTGTTTGATGATGAAGGATAACATAAACACAACATTACAAGACACTAGGCTGCAAAAGATTGTTCCAACAGCCTCAATGTTTCAAAATATGAACAACTACGGACCACATGTATACGCGTGATAGGTCGGCCGCTTCAAAAAATGGGCCATATGTGTACGAGTGAAAGGTTGGCCACTTCAAAAAACTTGTACTACTTCTACTTCTTCTCCCTCATGGCTAAACGGGACCAAATATTAGACCATCCAGGACGGCCTCAGCCCAAGCTTGTTTCAAATCCTCGCGAGTGCCATAGAATAGGTCTAGCCTGTCTTCAGCCGAACAAATGATGGCACCTAACATAAATCGTTGGGTGTCAGTAAGGTCAAGTTTTTCAAGCTCTTCTGGAACTTTTGTGCAGCGAGCGGATACGTCTTTGGAATAGCCCATTGCATTGGTCATCTTCTCCATATGGCCATCACTCTTTTCCAGCCATACCTCCATGCTTGCAGCAAGGGATTCCATATCACCCATCCGTGTCCTCTTCTTCCCCTTTTGAGTTCCGGCATTGGCCGGAGGTGTGGAGGTCCGGGGAGTGGATGTCGGGAGTGACGTACGACGTGAGGAGTTCAAACTTGTGGAGACCGGAGCTGTGGAGACCGAAGGTGTGGAAACCGGAGGTGTGGAGACTGGACGTGTCGAGAGCGGAGGTGGCGAGTCCAAAGGAATTTCATTGGCGACCCCCGAGGGTCCACTTGTGTGGGTGGGATGAAATTCTTCACCGAAGAATGGATGGTAGAGACCGTCATTCTCCTCCTCTAAAATATCTTCATTATGCACCACATTCTAATGTAGTCGCCCCATTTGTGCAGGAGCCTCGACTCCATGCCCATTGGCCCTATCCTTTCCAAAGATGATTTCCCAATCATCAAAGTAAGGGAACCGCTTCCCACCCACCTCTTTGGCCTTCTAGGGTAGGCCTACACAAACATTACAAGTTTTAGTACATGATCCCATGCCATAACATATCAATTAAAGCATTAGAAGTTACCTCTTCGTAGATTTTCCACACTTCATCATCCACGTCAATCCTTTTGTTGACATGGTCCCACCCAAACCCACTAAGTCCTAGGCAGTCACATATTTTGGCATATGTTTGTCTCCAATACTTGACTTTGGAGTTAATGTGGGGGGAGGCCTTGATATTGCTCTCCAGCATAATCTTCGCCATCTCTTTCTCAAGTAACGTGAAGAACCTGGGTTTAAACCCATTCTCCGCGCTCCATTTGTCACTTATTTCGGCTACCATGCATTTCATAAGGGCATCCACTTCGGATTTCTTCCACACCCTATGGCTCCTTGAAGCCTTTTTGTTAGGGACATTGACTTGTTGGGTATCCATTGCTGCAAAAGCATTTTAAGTTCGACAACAATGATTATTTAAGAAGTCTATTAAGAACTACAAACCGGAGTTCAATTACAATCACAATTGCCCACAAACTTCTTCAAATAGAATGTTTACATCATAAAAGTTGTTCAAACACTAATTATTACAAATACACTAAACAAAGTTCCTCATGGTGGAAAAACCTCTTGTCCCCCACCATTTCCTAGCTAATTATTGTACATGGCTATAGCCAACGCATCCCTCTCCCCGGTCCATTGATTGGAAGTCTCAATGGTAGTGATGTGATCATCTACCTCCACATCATGTATGTGATCACGTTCCCATGCCGTGTACTCGTTCTCAATGGGATCGTTGGGCATCTCTCTTTTGATGAGGTTATGGAGGAGGCAACATGCTGTGACGATACGTGTTTGAGTCCTAATGGGGTAATACGAAGGAGACCTCAATATTGCAAAGCGCATCTTCAACACACCAAAGCTTCTCTCAATCACATTCCTAGCAGCGGAGTGCTTCATGTTGAAGTACTCCTCTCTGCTAGTCGGCATGTGACCTTGCCTCCAAATGTTAATGTGATATCGTTGCCCGCGGTAAGGTGCTAGAAAACCCTCGGCATTTTGGTATCCAGCATCCACAAGGTAGTAATGTCCTGTACCAAATGGAAGTTATGACATTCACTATAAATGGTTTAAAGGAAGGTGAATTTTAGGATTTAGAACATACCATGGGGGACTATCAAACCATCAGGTCTTGCAATTGCGTCCCTCAGGATCCTAGAGTCAGTGGCCGACCCTTCCCAACCAGACAAGACAAAGACAAACTTTAGGTCTCGACTACATACACCTAAAACGTTTGTGGCAATCTCACCCTTCCTTGATCTATAGCGTGGCCTGTCAACTGCCGGGGGATACACTGGCACGTACGTCCCATCCAATGCCCCGAGACAATTCTACGACATAATCAGTACATTAATTTAACTAAGTCAATAAGGTGGAGTTGACAAAACGAAATGGAAGATTTTAGAATAATTGAAATGAAGTTTACCTGAAACCAACTCCATCTACTGTCATGGTAGTTAGGAGGTACGGGCTCGGGCGTTACTAGGAGCATGTCATAAAGGCGCAACACACCTAGGAGTACGACATTGAAATTTCTGCTTACAGTTTCAGTTGATCTCCAAAATTGCAATTTCGTACGCCTCTGTTTTGTATGGTGAGCTAAGATCCACAAGAAAATGGCTACCCTCTCCTCGAGACAAACATTTCGTGAGTCTCCTAACCCAACACCTCGAAGTAGACAACACAACCTAAAAAAGGTACGCCTATTTACCCTCAATTGCTCGTGGCAGTCTACTTACCATTGACAAGCCTATTCACGGCATCTACTTGGGTTTGGTAGTAGTTTGGATTTGGGAACAACTCAGTACGAAGATATTGTACTGTGGACACAATGAAGCAATAAAGTCGAAATACACCCATTGCATCCCGAATGTAACAGTTTAACGCGATGAAGGCCTCTTCCTCTTCTCTTCTCGTTATTTCTGTTCTGTTTAATCTCGGCATTGTAAGAAAACCTAAAAAGGGCTTCATGAATAGAACACATGTCATTTTCTTAATTACAAACTACAAACACTACATTACAATTTCATTTTCTTAAACCAAACTAATTTCTTCTGACCCTATTCATACACACACAATACACACTTAAAGGTAGGGCTGTTTTTTTAGGCTTCTCTTTCGGGGGATTCATCTTCTTCATCTAAACCCTTGCAGGCAACATCGAAAGAAAGTTCTCTATGTCTTACTATTTTACCATTTCTCACAAAACCATTAACACTGAGGGCTGTTAGACAATTCTAATTTCTTACTTAATAGTTGATAAAAACAAGGTATTAATCGGTACTATCCGAATGTTGAATCTTTTATCCTAGAAACCCTTGCCCTAATCGAAACCCTAGATCCAAAATACACAAAAAAAAACACACAAAACACAGTTCAAACCCTTGTTGTACTCGAAACCCAGTCAGAAACCCTTGCACATTTCGAAACCCTAGAACCACAGTTCATCCACGTACAGAGGTGTTCAATTTTTTAGGCATACTAAACACATAATCAACTGATCAGGACCTATACACGCACACACACACATGGATCTACAAATGGAGAGACAGAAAAGTACCCTTTTTTTGCGCACACACACACGGCTGTTTCCCCCAGAGAGGAAGGGGGTCTTGGCTTCAAATCCATGCATGTTTGGAACAAGGCAGCCATTGCCAAGCACATTTGGTTCCTTATCTCCGGTGGGGAACAGTCCATGTGGTGTCAATGGGTCAAGTCGTACTTAATAAAAGGGAGGAACTTTTGGAATTTGAGAATCCTTGGGGATTGCACAAGGGTTTGGAGGAAATTGTTGAACCTCAGACCCTTGGTCCATCCCTTTATATTGAATGTCATTGGTGATGGTCAGTCCACTTCTTTGTGGTATGACAATTGGCATCCCCTTAGCCCTTTGGTGGCCACCTTTGGTCCCATAATAGCTTATGATTCTGGTATTCCCAAGGATGCTATTGTCACGCCCTCGATTTTGAACATAAATAATAATAACATTTGAGATACAAAACCCTCACAATCGTGTTTACATTACCCCAAAATACATTACAGTTTCCAATTCTTCAAACTGGTCTACAAATACAATCTTCCAAATTACAAAACCATAACAAGCTGTTCACTTTACAAGAATAACAAAGTACTCTTCAAAATAACTTTACTTGATAATGCCCGCATGCACTCCGAACTTTCCATGACCATGACCTGCAATGAACCTGAAATGGTAGGTTGAGCAAACACGTGCCCAGTAGAGAATTCTCTGCACAAGCTATATGAAAATGTGACGATTTATGCAATGAGAATGAATGATCTCCACTAACGAACAAGAGATACATAGGGACACCGTAAAGAACCACAAACTACGACTATGGGATACTATGCTTCTTAAGACATCCCTAACCATTCGTACGTCATCTCGAGGCAACATTAAACTCATATCATTCTGAATAACCACGACGACTTCTCAACCCTTTTATAAACACTTAAAGGAATGCCACGAACAATCTCATTATTCAATGCCATAGCCATCGAGCCTCTTTTCATAAAACGAAAAGATTCCCGTCCGATTTCCAAAATAATTTTGAGAAATACTCTCGACCTCCGCGGGTCGAGCTCCGTTGATTCTCTTGAATACCGGAATCCGTTGATTTGTGCCCAAATACCGGAACCGTTGATTCGCTCAGGAATACCGGAGGATTTTTCATAAAAATCCCTTTTTCAAAACCAAGTTACTTTCTTTTCAAAAACTTTGATGGAATCCATTGTTTATCTTCTCTTTTCAACAGTTACAATATCAAGCAGCTCAAAGCCCAAACAACGACTTAAACTTCAATAAGTCAATTATAACTTCATTCATCATATGAGACATTCAACTGTATTACCACACCTTGCGTTACAGTGAATTCTCTCTCCTGGGTTTCCGCATTACCACACCTTGCGTTGCGGGCCCTCTAGAGTCCCCGCATTACCACACCTTGCGTTGCAGGACCCTCAATTCAACATTCACAACACATTCAACACACATATACATTATCAATTCGAAAGTGGAATAACAACACTTTCCCCGAGTCCCAATCTTCCATTCATCGTCATTCAGTGTATTACAACTTATAACCATGTCTTATAGTACATTAATAAACACCTTAAGTTCATATTATTCCTCTATGTCTATTTCAACGCCCTATATCTCGTATCGAACCCATAACAACTCTACGACACACCACCGGCTAGGTTCTAAGCAACAATCTATAGAACGAGTGCCCAAGGAACCTATGATGATTAATCGAGACGAAGCACAAAGACATGGGTCACCCTATTCTCTTCCGGATCACTAGGCAAACCCCTATCGTTCAACGAAACGCCCCACGTCAAACCTTATGTCCAACGATACATAATAACCTCTCTACAATACGCATTTTCATCCTACCATTCGCCACATCTAGCCTTAGCACCTAAAACACTTACAGTATTCACCACCTCATGTCACAATGACCCTCAAGTACCACCAATCCCATAGATACACTTCGATTGAGTTTTCTCTAGTACGACACTACTCTTCTTCTAACAATGGAAAGCCAACAGGACGAGGATAACTTAAGTAAACCCAAGGGGTTCAGCTAAGCATGCTTGAAATAGGTTGGGAGGTGTCCAAGGGAATTAGAAGTGATCGGGGGTCAAAATAGTGGAGTTCGAAGCAAAACAGTGAAAACTGGAAATAAGCTCACCGTATCGATACGGGCAAAATCCGTATCGATACGGATAGGCTTCGAGGCAGATCGGTGGGCCGTATCGATACGGATTTTGGGCCGTATCGATACGGGATGCTTTCGAGCGAATTTTCTGCAGATTTTCAAGAATGAAACCCAAACTACAACCAACAATCATAAGCACGATTAAGGTGCAAATTCAACACATAAACATATAACAAGTGCAAGAAATCCCTACCTCGAAGTCGGAGAGCAAACACGAGAAGAGATCGGGCCACGCAAACCCTTGAACTCAAACTTTGAAATACTCCCAAAATACTTCGCTCCGAGCCAAACCGGACGAGCTACGAACTCAAGAGCACGTGAGGAAGATGGAGAGAAGGTTGGGTTCTTTGGGTTTCGAACTTTGGTGGAGGAATGAGGGAGAGAGAGAGAGAGAGAGAGAGAGCCGGAGGAGAGGGAGTCGGACGGGAGAGAGAGTGGAGGAGGATTTCTATCCTCTACTCACACACACATCCTATATATACCCCTATATCTCTAAATCACACATACACTCCCTCAAGTCTCTATTCTTTCACTTAAATCCCTAATTCAAATATCCACCAAATAAACCATATTCCCGTAATTATCCGATTAATAAACCTTTCAATAATTAAGATAAAACAAAAATTTTCCAGGTCTCTACAACCTACCCTCCTTAGAGGAATTTCGTCCTCGAAATTTAGCAAACCAAGTCCAACCATACCAATCAACACATAATTATACTCCAACCGTAGAGCTATCCACCATACAACGATTTGATAACCATCAAAAGCTATGTCAAATATTCATATCATTCAACCATAATAAACACGAGTGTATCTTTCTAATTTCGTCCTCTCTTTCTCATGTAAACTCGCACTAAAGACATCGACTTACCTCTCAACACTTGATTACGCAAAATTAGGACACGTGTCGGGTTCTCACCATGGACACGTCGACTTCTAACTCAAATTCAGACCTTTCTAACTCATGTATGGATTCGGTTCGTACATCCTTAATAACCGTATGTACAATGCATCACAAATGTTCAAAAGTCTGCGGCGACCCTTCCAAACGGTACTCATTCCTACATACGATCATCTATCTCGGCACTTAGATCTTACCTCTAAATACGACCCGATATCCCAATTGACTTCCCGAGACCTCCATCTAGAAGGAGCGGTGATCAAGCGCCTCTTCTAATTGGATTTCATCGGTTGTCGCCTGGTTATCCGAATGACACATACCGTATCCGATACCTAACCTCTCTTTCTAGCGATGAACGCTTCGTTTTCTTCCCGAGACGAGACTAGCTTCAATGCGGCGATACTCTACGAAATACGTGAATCTTCCCACCTCGAGTGACTACAAGTGACGACAATGGTCAACATAATCTTGATTAGCTCAAACAAGACAAGCGAACTCTAAAACTCAAACAAAGTTAATCAAGTATACGAGGACGGTAATAATGTACCCAAATCTAAAGGACACATGAGATCTTTAGAATGGTTAGATAACAAACTCATTGAACAACTCATGATAATCAAAGGAAATCTTAAAACAATCGATCATAATTCTACTGGGGATGAACACAAAATGATGAGATAGATCTCTAGTAATCAAACTCATACAAGGTTGAAAATTTGTTCAATACCAGATTCGATCAATACTTCGAACGAAGTGAAACTGAGTGTCACAGATTTAAAACATCATATGCCTTTCGAGTTGAGGAACCACTACAGAATCGAATAGCACCAAAGACAACTATCACTAGTGGTTTCAAACTGAACAGAACCAACAAATGGATTTCGGGAGATATGCCACCACAAGATTTGGCTCAAACTTTGGCATAAGAATTTGCATAGGATGATCCATTCCGACAAGCAAACTGGTAGCTGCAACAAGGAAAACTCAAACCAACTAAATAGCTCTAGGCTAACGAACAGATACAAGGCGGATACGGGCAACAATAGTAACAAGTCTGAGTTTAACGATTCCAACAAATTTGCATGCCATAAGGCATGTGACCAGAGATTGAGCTTAATAGACTAAAATAGCAATACGAAAACTTGCGCAGACCAATTATGACAGACGATCAAACTGATAGTGCAACAGAGGGATTTCAACCGACCAAATAAAACTTATATCTAGCAGAGTAATGTCAGAATAAAACTTCGTATGGGATACTGGAAACAGTCACCAATAGCAAAAGCAAACATGTCATGGGGTGTTTCGCCACAAGATTTCGAATATTCCCAAGAAAAGCTAGAAATGGATTATGTGATAATCAACTTAAGTGTCAAGAACTATAACAGTCTAATGGTACGACAAACTTCACGGAAAGCTAATTATGATGCAACTCTAACAAAATTTCAATTTGGTCAACGAGATAGGGTACCTAAAGAAACAACGCTTACGAAATTGCTTTCGGAATACCATCTACTATTATGGATACAATCAGCCTCTTCCCAAATCACATCTATCCTCGCCATGCTTAAATTAAAGAAGTCAAAGACAACACTTCCATAAGGAACGGTTAACCCCTAATCTTAGCAAATATAATCTACCAATATTTCTCAACACGTGAGGACTAAGATTTCTTATTTTCAATTCCAAACATGAGCAAGAATGGGGTTCCCAATGGGTGAAATGCTTCCGAATCGAAGGTATTGCAACGAATAAGTAGAACAATCTGGAAAAAGAGGATACCTCAAACAAGCGACGTTTCTAAGAGCTAGAGAGTAGTAGGAGGTGGTGGTTTAACTACGGAACTGCATCTGTTGTCGATTTGGTGTACGCTTGTACGGCTGCATGGAACTCGACTCACCATGTACTCTAGATCCCCGAGGACAATTTCTCGCAAAGTGGCCAGGCTTACGGCAAATATAACAAAACTTATCAAGCTGTGAGACTCTCTGATTCCCGAATAAAGTAGGCGGTCCAAGATTTATCTGGTTTTGAGAAGGTTGATTTGGTTCCCTTTGCCTTTTTCTCCCTTGACTTTCGACATCTCCTGGCGACGTACTTACGCTAACGGTTGGTAGTCTTTGTGCGTTCTGGGGTTGTGGCTGAATAACGATTTGTCGAATTCCTGGCTGCTGTACTAAGCCTAACTCTTCTTGCATTCTCTTCTTCTGAGGACAATTCCTCGCGAAATGGCCAAATTCCCCGCAAGTAAAACAAGATCTTTCTTGGCGTCCCTGACATTGAGAACGAAGATGACCAGACTGACCACGTCGGTGACACACAATCTGACGCTTAAGGAGAACTCCAGAAGCTTCTAAATGAGATGGTAATGTGAGGCCTCGTTGGCCCTGCATAAACTGATCTGGTTCTTCCGGTTTCTTGCTTCCTAAACTTTCAACACTCTTAAAAGATGATCTCGCGATAACGACTCGATGCCTAGCTTCCCCCACATTCACACCGCCTTGTGCACCTTCCGGAATCTCAACACCCTTCGCGCACTCAACGATCTCAGGAAACATTATCTCATCCCTAGTATACTGACTCGCCTCATTCTCCCCGCACACACTATAATCCGGGTGATCAAGATCTCCGGTCTTACCCCACCTTATTCCACGGCTCGAAGACATTCTACAGTAAAAGTACAAGAGACGAAATCATCAACATTAGTCACATCACTACAAGATACAAGTCTCCGACACCTCTAACATAGATTAACAACTCTACGTCATTCTACTCTGATACATATGCAATGTCACTCATATAACCACGCACATGGTTTTGAAAACAAATGCAACAACAATTTTTTTTTGAACCCATGAGACAAGTCTCTCCCCACGGTCTCAAAGTATTCAAACCTAGACGCTCTGATACCAATTTGTCACGCCCTCGATTTTGAACATAAATAATAATAACATTTGAGATACAAAACCCTCACAATCGTGTTTACATTGCCCCAAAATACATTACAGTTTCCAATTCTTCAAACTGGTCTACAAATACAATCTTCCAAATTACAAAACCATAACAAGCTGTTCACTTTACAAGAATAACAAAGTACTCTTCAAAATAACTTTACTTGATAATGCCCGCATGCACTCCGAACTTTCCATGACCATGACCTGCAATGAACCTGAAATGGTAGGTTGAGCAAACACGTGCCCAGTAGAGAATTCTATGCACAAACTATATGAAAATGTGACGATTTATGCAATGAGAATGAATGATCTCCACTAACGAACTAGAGATACATAGGGACACCGTAAAGAACCACAAACTACGACTATGGGATCCTATGCTACTTAAGACATCCCTAACCATTCGTACGTCATCTCGAGGCAACATTAAACTCATATCATTCTGAATAACCACGACGACTTCTCAACCCTTTTATAAACACTTAAAGGAATGCCACGAACAATCTCATTATTCAATGCCATAGCCATCGAGCCTCTTTTCATAAAACGAAAAGATTCCCGTCCGATTTCCAAAATAATTTTGAGAAATACTCTCGACCTCCGCGGGTCGAGCTCCGTTGATTCTCTTGAATACCGGAATCCGTTGATTTGTGCCCAAATACCGGAACCGTTGATTCGCTCAGGAATACCGGAGGATTTTTCATAAAAATCCCTTTTTCAAAACCAAGTTACTTTCTTTTCAAAAACTTTGATGGAATCCATTGTTTATCTTCTCTTTTCAACAGTTACAATATCAAGCAGCTCAAAGCCCAAACAACGACTTAAACTTCAATAAGTCAATTATAACTTCATTCATCATATGAGACATTCAACTGTATTACCACACCTTGCGTTACAGTGAATTCTCTCCACCTGGGTTTCCGCATTACCACACCTTGCGTTGCAGGACCCTCAATTCAACATTCACAACACATTCAACACACATATACATTATCAATTCGAAAGTGGAATAACAACACTTTCCCCGAGTCCCAATCTTCCATTCATCGTCATTCAGTGTATTACAACTTATAACCATGTCTTATAGTACATTAATAAACACCTTAAGTTCATATTATTCCTCTATGTCTATTTCAACGCCCAATATCTCGTATCGAACCCATAACAACTCTACGACACACCACCGGCTAGGTTCTAAGCAACAATCTATAGAACGAGTGCCCAAGGAACCTATGATGATTAATCGAGACGAAGCACAAAGACATGGGTCACCCTATTCTCTTCCGGATCACTAGGCAAACCCCTATCGTTCAACGAAACGCCCCACGTCAAACCTTATGTCCAACGATACATAATAACCTCTCTACAATACGCATTTTCATCCTACCATTCGCCACATCTAGCCTTAGCACCTAAAACACTTACAGTATTCACCACCTCATGTCACAATGACCCTCAAGTACCACCAATCCCATAGATACACTTCGATTGAGTTTTCTCTAGTACGACACTACTCTTCTTCTAACAATGGAAAGCCAACAGGACGAGGATAACTTAAGTAAACCCAAGGGGTTCAGCTAAGCATGCTTGAAATAGGTTGGGAGGTGTCCAAGGGAATTAGAAGTGATCGGGGGTCAAAATAGTGGAGTTCGAAGCAAAACAGTGAAAACTGGAAATAAGCTCACCGTATCGATACGGGCAAAATCCGTATCGATACGGATAGGCTTCGAGGCAGATCAGTGAGAACTGTATCGATACGGATTTTGGGCCGTATCGATACGGGATGCTTTCGAGCGAATTTTCTGCAGATTTTCAAGAATGAAACCCAAACTACAACCAACAATCATAAGCACGATTAAGGTGCAAATTCAACACATAAACATATAACAAGTGCAAGAAATCCCTACCTCGAAGTCGGAGAGCAAACACGAGAAGAGATCGGGCCACGCAAACCCTTGAACTCAAACTTTGAAATACTCCCAAAATACTCCGCTCCGAGCCAAACCGGACGAGCTACGAACTCAAGAGCACGTGAGGAAGATGGAGAGAAGGTTGGGTTCTTTGGGTTTCGAACTTTGGTGGAGGAATGAGGGAGAGAGAGAGAGAGAGAGAGAGCCGGAGGAGAGGGAGTCGGACGGGAGAGAGAGTGGAGGAGGATTTCTATCCTCTACTCACACACACATCCTATATATACCCCTATATCTCTAAATCACACATACACTCCCTCAAGTCTCTATTCTTTCACTTAAATCCCTAATTCAAATATCCACCAAATAAACCATATTCCCGTAATTATCCGATTAATAAACCTTTCAATAATTAAGATAAAACAAAAATTTTCCGGGTCTCTACAGCTATGGTGTCTCATATTATCCATAACTCAAACTGGGCATTTCCCGTCACACAAACTATTGAGCTCAATGAGATTAGAAGAAATTTACCTCCTTTCATCCCTAGCAGACTGAGTGGGGCTGATCAACCTAGATGAACTCTCACCCCTACTGGTAAGTTTTCAATTTCATCTCTTTGGAATAAATTGAGAACTCCCTTCCCAAAACAATAAATCAACAGATGAGGAGCCATTACACACACACGCACACAAAGATCTGCTAAAATGGAGGCCATACCTGACTTCACGAAGCTCAAATGCACTGCACTCCAAATCGCCACCAAAACCCTTTTTTCTCTGCTCCACAAACAACAATGGGTCGGCGACAGAAATGAAGAAGCAGTGGAGGCCTGGGGTTGGGGAAAGGCGGATAACCAGGGGTGATTTTGTCCAAATTTCACCCCTCTACACCCGGATAATTTTTGGGGAACCCTAGACCAGCCCAAAAGTTTCATGGCTGAATCCCTCGAACGAGTGAAAACGCAGAAGGGAGGAAAACATATGAGGGGAACGATTGAGGCATCCAAGCAGTGGGAAAACCATCGGGCCCATCCCTTTTACCCCCTCCTTTATTTTCACTCCTCAGTTTACTCCATCCAAGCAGGGCCCTAAGATGGAAGTTTTCAATGGAAGCAACAGCTCAAATATTTGGTCCTTGGGTTTCAACTAAGAGAGATTTTCATCAAAGCTTAACGAAGTTATAGCCACACAAATGCAAAATGCACATCAGAAAACCCAGGAAGAGAAATGGGATAGCCAATCTAATTATGAAACAACCCTCACAGTAGAGGAGGTTCACATTTACTTATTTACACTGATGTATTTCTCTTTTCAAGTTGTTTTTCTACACATGTTTAGTGTTGCTCCGTATATAAACACCCGAAAGAGTGATACTCAGACAAGAGTTTGGAACAAGGGTGGGTCCAATGTGGCCCTGCCATGGGGTGGTTCCTACGTCATTAAAAAAAAGAGTTAGGAACAAAAACAAAAGCTTCTCAAAAAAAAAAAAAAAAAACTGCTCAGCGTATGAAGGAAATTCCACATAAATTAGCCTATTGATTCCATGTTAAAGGCATGCTAACTTAGGTCTAATATGCTTTTAGTGGGCATACTCCACGAGGAAGGACATTGTAGAAGTGGAGCACTTATAAAGCTGGGCAAGGACCTTTCATAGATATGACCCAAGGACCATTACCAAGTGACGTTAAATCTAGACAGATTGGAAACACACGTATGGTATAGGACTTCCACACCTATATGGAAAATAAGTGACTCGTAAACAAATACATGACGGTAAATTCGATAATATATAGTTGTACAGAAAAAAAATGACTATAAAGTACTACCATATAAATGAATCGGGTGCATGGTAAGGACTAAAGAAACAACAAAAACCAAATGTCCTGTAAGAACAATTCTTCAACTCAAATTTTGTTAACAGATAAGAAATCACATAAAAGCACAAGTTTCCTACCAAATTTACAAAACAACTTGTTTTATTGAGAAGTCTTGATCCGAGTTTTCATGTCGACGGATAAATAAACACTTCCAAAACACAAACACAACTAGTACCTCGAACTAAGTCCAAGACAAAACGGTTGTATCAAACAAATAGACATATTATCTATCGATTTCCATCTAGAAAAGCTAAATCTAGCTGGTTATTTTGACGATTCACAATCTTCCAGATAGAAAACCCAACAAATAAACATGACAATTGAGTACAAAATATGCAAGCTAGATAACTGAGACCATTTTATTATTACGCATAGGGTTTCTTAGCTGAGTTACCTCATGATTGACGTAAGATGGTGAAAGCAGGGTAACACTGCTGTCCAAGCCAGTAAGCCTTCCATACATGAAAGTTCTCCAGGATCGTGTAATAAATAGACACATAAGCCTTAAAACACATCATTGAGGTGAAACCGCATCAGATTGAGATTTACAATGCAGATGAGGAATATTCATAAAAATCCAACTTCAACACAAAGAAAGACAATATGTTGAGTTCCATCACAAACCTGTATCTGCTAGTATGAGTAGCGTCCCAAGTGGCCTTGTAAGTTGTAGTAGAGGATGGGAAATTCAAGGCCGGCGGGAAAGAGTTACCTTTTCTTTCAGAAATAATTTGTGCTTACTGAAGTTCTTAGAAAGTTAACAACAAACGGATAAAGATACCATTAATGTCCTCAGTTTCTCCACATCAGACCATCATCAAGGCTTGTTTACAAAAATGTAGTGAATACCATAGCAGTCAAATCGTGAATTGAATGGAGAACCGAAAAGGCCCAGTTGCAAATCGTGGATATTGAAATGCATAAAAAAATGTAGATTTCAAGTCCCAATCAATAAAAGGATTGTTTCAATAGATGAATAGATTATCATGTGGTCTTAATAGGCAAGACACTTGCTTTTAATGCAAGAGATGTGGGTCTGAATCCCACCGTAATCTATAGTTCTGCATAAAATGGCAATAAAAATTCAAGTACCAAAAGAGAAATTTCACACCCTCTTCCTTTTTTTTTTTTAACCAGCAGAGAATATTTCATTTCTACAACCACCATTTAACACAATAACACCAAACAATATGCTAAATCATTTTCATCTGAAAAAGAATTAAGAGATGTACTTTACTTCATAAATACCAGTTCAACACAAGATAATGAAAGACAACTCAATGAATAGCAGTCCTTTTCTTCCTCAATGAATAATTTCAGACCCTAGGAAACTATCTATATATACCTTACCTATGTTAATGGTTATCACTTATTTGGCAAAAGTAATCTGTATCCTGAAAGAATACCATCCCAAAAGGTAACTAAATTAACCTCGCACTTCTGCTGCGAAGGTAGTTTAATGAGGTGGTGGAGATTGGCCCTTTTTAATGACATTACTAACCTTTACTATTGTAATTGCAGCACTTAATAAAAAAGGACTTCATAGCTAAATGAAATGAAAGTATTTATCATCTTTTTTTGGTCAAACGGAAAAGTGAAAGTATTTATCATCTGACCATGCCATAACAGCAATTCCTAACGACAAACACTACCGTAACTGATTTATGGTTTTAAAACCGCAATTTCCAATGACAACACTACCTTTAACTGATTTATAACTGGAACAAAAAGACAAGCTTATAACTGGAACATTGCCGTATTTCAAGGACCTCTAATTTCTTTAATAGGTCATAATGTACTCTTTGGGGGAAGATATATGCCTGGCATCGTTGAGTCAACAACACATTCTGCTCCATCTTAATCTACCGCAAACCCAGCCATAAAAAAATGCAGCAGAACTAGCACAGGAAAAGTCATGAGAATGTTCCGTTGCTCTGATATGATGCCGACTGGCAGTATATGAGTACATTTGTCAAAGGAATCCATCACCAAATCTACTCCAGAGGAGTAAAATACAGACATGGTTTGACCAATGTTGAGAGTCAGTTTCCACAGATTCGAATCTTGCATAATAATTTAATGACTGTCACTCCAAGAAAAAAGACGGACCAAACACAATAATTATCAACGAAGTCAAGAATGCAAAAGCCAAACCTCAATTAGAACAGAAAGTTAAACCAAAATGCTTGTCCCAACACCCAAGCACTTAATATTTCTCTTAAAAAACTCATCAATACTGCAAAACTAATGTTCTTTGACCAGGTAAAATTCAAGCTCATACTTTCTGGGTGAGTACACAGCAGGGTGGTGCTGCCACCTGGCTTTCTATTTTTAAAGGGGAAAAAAATCCAATAACCTGGCCTTATGTTGAAAGAAAAAGCACCTCCTCTCTGTAATCAAAACTCAAAAATCAGGGCACAGCCAACTAACTGAAGGCGCCAAGCACATTAACGAACTTCATTCTACCGCTATTACGTCAGCTTTTTTATCTGCCTTATCAGCCACGTCATCACTTAGTTTCACAACTTTCTTGTCATCCCCCTGAACAGCATCATCATTACAGCAATGGTTTTTCAAAACGGTTGCAATGTCGACATCAGAAGCCCCAGCAAGCTTGAATCGCTCAACAGCATCATCCATGTTCTTTTTCCAAACATCCAACCCCAGTTTAAATTCAACTTGAGAACGCTCAAAAAGCATTTTACCCCAAAACAGATGTATCTGTGATCTCATCATCGCTGCCTGTTCTGCTGCTTCAACAGCTGAAATCTCTCCTCGACCACTATTCCCAGAGGACTCACCTTCGTTACCACTTCCTTGTTTCTTTCTTTTCACTTTTTCCGTCTTGTTTGCACTTGGATCTTTTAGCTCAATAGCTCTCTGCTCCTCCACCTTCTCCCACATCTCAGTAGCAGCTTTCATTTTCTCCTCTGCACTGTCATAAAGTCCAATAGTTTCAGTAAGATCCCATTTTGAGAGATCATCTTTCTTAGCCACTACGTAGGACCAATGAAGTTTTGCCATTTCAAATTGTTGCTGGCCCAAAGCAAGTAACCCCTCATAAAAGTCAGGTTTAATCTTCATTGCCTCCTCGTACTTCTCTTTGGCCAGAGAGTATTTTTCCTTCACCCATTCATAAGCTGCTTGAAGCTGTGTCACCACCAACTCTTTTTCAGCGGAGTCATCAATGGGAATCCGTTTCCTTGCGGCACACATATGTACATTGCCCCAATTGAAGAAAGCCAATGCCCCCACCTCCTGGAATTTTGAGGCAGCCTTATCAAAAAGGCTTTGGGCCTCTTCACTGGTTACTGTATCTTCAAGGGCTTCTGAACACAGCTCCATCCCAAGTTCATGCAAATCAATATGGGCGTCTGGGTCAATACCCACATGGCTCCGGAATAACTGAGCAAATTCAACCAACCAGTCGTCCATCTCCACTTCTTTGCACTCAGGGTCCTCTAAAGCTCCAGACTTTTCCTTGGGAGGTTCCTTTCCTGGCTTATCTATTTCTGTATCCACACTTTCCATGGCAGAATCACCCAGAGAAGAATGTGAACCACTCTCATCTCCTTTTATCTCCTCAGTAGTTAAAGACTTCTCCTCCTCCTCCTCTTCCAGTATAGGTGGCTCCTGCTCCAGACCCACATCAACAATGTGCAATCTCAACATCCCAACTGAGTCGACTTTGTCTGTCTCAGGATCTTCTACAATAACACCATCAACAGACGACTCTGCCAACTTGAGTTCTTTAGTACATGTTATAGTCACTAAATCACCATCACTATCCTTGTACTTGATCAAAACTGATTTTGAAGGTGGGAAGCGCTTGCTTACAATCTCCCTTAACCCTCTAAAGCTGCAATTCACAGGCATTTCGGCTAGCCTTATGTCATGATCATAAACAAGCTTCAGTGGCCTCAACTTAACTGCAGTCTCCAATGCCAGAGACACGGATGAAGTTGCCTGTTCCTTTTGGCTACCCTTAGTTGCATTGGATTTTGTAGAACCATTTGAAGGCTTCACAGCAAGCTTTGGTAAGTGGTTGTTGACCTTAGGGCCACTTTCAGCAAGCGGAACCAGTTGTGGCTTATCCGGATTATTATCACTTGGCAATACAACTGGTCCAAGTGCTGAAGCTGCTGCCTTCTTTGGCACTGGCCTTGCTGGTAAACACGGCCCAATACCATAAACCGGTGCTCCACGTACCACAGAAGCCCCTAGAGCCGCCGGAGAAGGGCGGCTTTGGAGGTCCAGCTGGGCCTCATGATGGGGCCCGAGAGCTGTCCTCAATCGCTGTCCAATCTCCAAAGCATCCCTGTGGTTTGGTTCAGCACCCAATAGAGCCTGCACGTCTAGCATCGCCATTTCATATTTTCCAATAGCCTCAAATGCCTTAGCCCTACGAAGTAAGGCCCGGGCAAATTTGGGCTCAACCTGAAGCGCCATAGAACACTCAGAAATCACAGTTTCAAAGTCTACGGGCTTCATTTGCATCAAACAAGCCGCTCTGTTGCTATGAAACACAGCTCGGTCTTGGTGTGTCTTGGGGGTAAGTTTAAGGGCATTATCATATTGTTCAAGAGCACCCACATAATCTTTGGCTTGAAATCTCCTGTTTCCTTCCTCTTTGAGCTCATGGGCTCTTTTCAATAAAATTGAAGAGTTCAAATCAACACCACCATTAGCATTTGGTATAGGTTTATTAGCTCCTGAAACCTGGTTTTGGTTAACACACCTTTCTTTTTCCTACCCCCAGATTTCCCCATAAAACTCTCCCACCCCAAACAAATACTATATGTTCTTCAATTCAATCAAGATTTTAAAAAAAATAGCAATCTTGAATTGGGTAACGACACTTTTTGTTGTATGAAGAGAATCTGATGACAAAATCAATGGAAAACAAGAAGGAAATAGAAAAAGAAAGAGCTTACTACTTACAAATGAAAATTTAACACCTTTTTTGTGCAGATGTTTAAGTTTTGTAATTGGAATGTGAAGACCCAGAAGCTGTATTGCAGAGAAGATGGATGGGTTAAGGTGGTTTTGCTTCAGGTGCTGGGGAACAGAGTCTAGAGAGGGAGATTGAAGCGAAAGACTCCCACTTTTCTCTCTCTACATTTTGAAGCCCTAGAAGGCAGGTTCTGAATATCCGTGATGGACCCTACACTTAATTATATTTACACCATCAGCCTCTGCAATTTACAAAGTTTCAGTAGCCACCGTAAGAGCATCCACACCAGTATCTTTAAATTTTGGACCAAATTAGAGAGCAAAAAGCCACTTTATTACTTTAGCTACTCATTTTTAAAACGTTCACTGCATCAGGCTCTTTACTCACACTCTTTTTTCAATTAAATATACAATTAAACTAATGTGGGGCTTCTCCTGAAAATGGCTGTTAGTGCAAATAATTGGTAATAATAGGAGGTGGGGCTAAGAATAATAGTATTATATAGAGTGACTAGTGAATAGTTCCTCGGCTAACTAAACGAGGAACTGTTCCTTTTTCATATTGCAGGGTATTATAGCAAGCCTGGTGCAGAATACATTTTGGAGTTTTTTCGGATTTCCCTCGCTACTTTAGTTTGCATGGGCTTTTAGCAAGCCTAATACAGATGCTCTAACAAACTTATCTCATTATTTATTTATTTATTTTGAACAGAAAAAGAAAAAATGGTTCCTATTCATCTTAGATAAGTGTAATTTTTCTTTTTTCTTTTTTTCAAAGTTTAGAGGTGCTTTCATTGATAAGAAGTGCTTTCATTGATAAGAAAATAATACATCAAGAACGGGTAGCCACCCTCAATAAGGGAGAAAAGCAACCACAAAAGAGGCCTAAACTCACAAACAAACATTCAGGACCTCCCTCAGACAAGACTCGTCTCCGACCACGAAAAGCCATCAAGACGATTTCTAATATTAGATAGGTGAAATGCTTGCATTACATTATTGCAAAAATACATAAATAAATTTTGCTTGCATTAGGTCCTACGGTTTCTTATATTACAAGAAGGCTTGTTCTCATTGGAAAAAGGTTTCAATTTTTTAAAATCTTTACATTTTATTTGTTAAAGGCTTCTCTATTGAAATTGTAGAGCCCCGTATTTTCAAAAAAAAAAAATCGTTTAAAAGTTTTATAAATGCTAGAATAAGGAATTTGTGGAGTTTAATTGATTTGTGGTTAATGTGATAGAATTATAAGTGGAAGGGTTGCTAGTGTGATGTGTATATGTGTGGGTATATATATAGGAGTGTGTGGTGTAGAGAAACAAATTCCTAAACACACACACACCCCACGTCTCTTTCTCTCCATCGGCTCCCTCCTCCCTTTCTCACACTCTCACTCAAAAATCTCACTCCAAGTTCAAAACCCACCAAGATCCTTCACCAAATCATCATCCTCTCGGGCTCTCGACCTTGGGTTTCGTTGGAGCAAGCTCGGAGAGGAGTATTCTCGGAGGATTTCGAATTTCAAGGCTAGGGCTCGATCAATCTCGTTGGGTTTCGTTCTCCAAGTTGAGGTAGGGATTTCTTACTCTCTCTACATGTTTATGAGTTGATTGTATGCCAAGATCGGGCTCTAATTGGTTGTATTCGAAGTTATGCTCTCTTTGGGTTTTTTCTGAAAATCGTGCTATGTGATGTAGTGGTATCAATACCTTGGTTTTGGGTTGCTCTCTGGATTGGTTTGGTATCAATACCAACTTTTTGAGGTATTGATACCAATGACTCAAAATTATTTTTGAACTTGTTGATCATCCGTCGATGGTGTTGATTCCCAATCACGTCTAACACTCTCCAATCACATACTAATCACCTCGAAACATGATTGCTCCCGTTCCAATGATTTGTTGTTCGTCTCCACTCATTTGGCTCCCGTTATAACGAAGAAAGGTGTAAAGCCAAATGAAAACGAAACTTGTTCGTTTGTCTATGCACTCGGGTTGTTATGCGAGTATTGTGGCATGTTTTATGAATGAAATGGACTTGACACGAATTATGCTTTATGATTCGAGACTTGTGGAATGAAAAATCACAACTTAGAATGATAGAACGATACGAAGAAAGCCACGGATCTACTATAAGATGAGATGCCGGAACGGGATGCACGGGGTCCCAAATGCCCGAAAGTGCACTAGAAAGTCACGGATCCACCGCACGGTGTGATGCCAGAATGAATACGGGACGCACAGGGTCCTAAATGTCCGGAAGTGCACAAGAAAGCCACGGATCTACCGCACGGAGTGATGCCGGAATGAATACGAGACGCATGGGGTCCCGAATGCCCGGAAAAGAAATCGGAAACACTTGGCCTAATGAAAGCGGAGAACTTACGGATTGTTAAGCTTCTTGTATTTGAATGGTGTCGGTTATCATGTCATATCGTCTTGCTCCTATTCATGTGGGAAACCTTATTGTTGTCATTGTTCTTCCGGTGCATAAACCATCTCATATGCATATAGTTTGAGCAAAGATTTCTCTACTGGGCTAGTGTAACTCAACCTATTATTATTTTCAGGTACATCTCAAGGGCATTGATATGGAGTGCTTGACGTGCATATGATTTCATTCTTTTGAAAGCTGACATTGAAGAAGTTACCTTAGCATCTCGTACAATTTTACTTTTGGAAGGTGTAATTGCAACTTTACATTTGTATTTATGAAATTTCTAAACTTATCATCTTTTGTTTAACTATGGAATTTGGGGCCGGTGTGCCATTGTTGTAAACTTTGAGTATGTTTGTACTATTGGATGGACTATGAAAAAGCTTTTGGGGTATTATGACGTATCTTGACAATGATTTTTCTTTGAAAGGCTATTATTATTATGTTGAAAATTGAGGGCGTGACAGAAATGTTTTTCCTTAGGATTCTGAAGGTACTATGACCCTACCATATTATCATATTCTTACATTATTCGAGAAATAGTATCACAAAAACGATCTAAACATAAACCATCAAGTTAAGTTTACATATTAATAAAAAAAAAAAATCAGTTAAGCTCACTATCAAAAACTCATGCGCCATTCGCACCTTATGTACTTCATTTCATGTTTTATAATGGGTCTAAGCATCTTTTTTAATTTTAGATGTATGTGTAGCACTTACTATGGAATTACACGAGAAATGTAAAAGATAACAATGAAATACATGAAGTCACCAATAACAATTTAACTATTAAATTACACAAGAAATATAAAAGATAACAATGAAATACATGAAGTCACAAAGAGCAATTTAAATAAAAAATCACAAATAGCATTTCTTTTTGCAGGATTCTAATTATACTGATATGCATGTAACTGTCAAATCTTTCCCCTTTTGTTCAATAATCTTAGACTTTTTTTAAGAGATTTTAATTTCTTAAAAAGATATGCCGTAATTGCATTCGAACTACAACACAGTTTCACCCCCAAAAAATACAACACATAATTTCTAATATTGTTCCTCAATTTTTAGAACCTAAAAGATGAAAAGATAGACCAATATTTAGGGAAAGAGTACAAAATAAAGTTTTATCAAACATTTCACGACGAGGGTAATGTGGTAACTCTACATCATGTAAGCAAAGGTATCTAGGGTTTGGAGATGGAGGCTTCATCAGGGAAGTCGAGGAAAAAGGTCAGCCACCCTATAAATAACCTCTAGCCTACATTTCCAAACACACCTCCAAGCCGATGGAGGCTTCATCTTCATCCCTACTCTTTAGCTAGGGTTTCTTCCTGGTTCCCAAAAAGCTGCTGATGTAAACTGGAAGATCTACATCTTTGTATACGTATATATATGCTTGTGTAATCGCTACTCTTTCTTCTCGTTCGTTAATTTCCGACAATTCTTTTTTGTGTGGTAAATAACAATCCTCTGTTTGTAATTGAGAAATTGAAGAACAGAACATCCCCTCTGTTTCTTCAAACACAGCAGGAGGTACAGAAATGATTACGGCGAGATATCGTTTCAGTCGTCACTCTCCGAATTGACGATTCGATTGTTGCTCGTCCACATTCCCCTCATAATTTCCCCTCTTTTTTTCTTTTCTTGAAAAATTTCCTTCTCATATTTAACTTATTTCAAGAGTGCAAGTGATGATAGTACCGAATTATTTCTTCACTTTGAACTAATTGGATAACTTGTTTTATCCATGAGGATTTGTACGCAAACTGATGCACTCGTTTTGGTTCATGTCAACCAGACCCTGCAGTGCACCAGGAAGTGTGGCATCTGACGACTGTCTGTTTCCGTAATCAATGGTTCAAATTTATTGAAACGATCACCTGTTAGAGTTAAAAAATGTATCTGATGGACGGTTCCGATGCCACACTATTGGCTGCATTGAAGACGGTCTGAACCCCTGTTTCCCCAATTTTTGTCAAGCATGATGCTAAATCTTTGTAACTGCAATACTACATGATTTATAAAGAGAATAGTGAAACTGTGAAAGGAAATTCGGTTTTCTGGTGCAAGTTGTGACCTGGGTTTAATTTAGTTTTAAAGGGAATTCATTTGTCCAGAGTCTCTCAGTTTTACTATGTCTTTTGTTCCTCGGCTGAAACCCAAAGGAATTGTACACAAGATTCTGAGTTACACAGCTTTCCTGCTAGTTTTTGAATGTTCTGCTTTGGGGCTGGGTGGTTTAATAACCTCAAAGGAAATAGTTACTAAACAACATGGAAGAAAAAGGATCCTTTGTAAGCTAGGGGCATATCATACTCATACTGTTTTTTTGACCAACCAGAAAATGTAGTTAATATAAAAGAAAATATTACAACAAAAGCGGACACTATCGGTCCGAAAATACAGAGAAAACGAAAACAAAATACAACAAAAAAACAAACCAAAAGCTGTCTAGAGCCAAGATGACGGAGTTAGATCTGTCAATCACCCTCGTGAAGGGGGTTGGAATGATCATGTATGGATATAGAGCAGACTCTCCTGGATGGACCACCGCACCAACTTGAGCATCCACCGCACCAACTTGAGCTCATCCTGTCGCAGTAGACTGAAGGTTGAAGCCGCTGCAGACGCCGTCACCGTTGCCGTTGAATTGATTCCAAGAAACTAAATCTAGAACCCTAGATTTGGCTAAGGAGAGTGGGAAGTCTTATCTCTCCAAGGAGAGAGTATCAACCACTTCACAACCATGGACCTAGAAAGGAGAAGGCTGGAGATGGGGGATTGAGAGGAGAAGAGGAAGGAAGATGGTGGGAGAGGGGGAAAAAAGGAGGGGGCAGCGGGAAATGGGGGGCGGAGGGGGTGGTGGGGAACCCACCCAGAGCTTCTCTCTATAGCTGATTTTTTTGCACTGTTGTGCAAAAAAGAGAATTAGGATTGGAAGTCCGGTGTATCCGGTTGTTGAGGTTTGTTGTACATATAAAAACTTGATATTTAGCAGAAATTACAACCCAGATGAACAAAGTATTTCTTTTCAGAAATTTATTCTTACAACTGTAATCATTAGTGTTGATATCGATGTGTGATCAATTTCATTTTTTCAAAGACCTGCAAATTCGATAAAACATACGTATGGATTATATTTATGGGACAAAGATAGGCTTTCCCAGAAAAACATAGTACTACCATATTATGTTCATTGCTCGCTGCAGTGGCAAGGTCCTCGTTGTAATTGAAATTATGTCCGATGTGTGTACCACCAAAATTAATGGGACAAAGCAATTTTTTGGCCTAATTTTGAAATGGTTGTAACATTTTTTGGGGTGGGGGCCCACCTTTTAATCCAACTCAGCTATTACCTCAGCTCGTGTGCGTTTGGTGTGCAATTGTGGAGTACCCATAGCATTTTTGATTCTGTATTGAGTTAGATTTATTTGTTAGTCCTAAACTTTAAAGTTTGGATGGAAAAAGTAGTCTTTTGTACTTTTTTTTTTGGGTGAATAGGATTTATGGGTTGGATTATGCACCCAAATGGATCTGATTGATTTCGGAAATGGCACCGGTGGTGTTTGTTAAAGTAACTTTGCATTGAGAGTTTTAAAATATGAGCAATATAGCTACACAAATTTGTGTGCAGAGATTCGGAAACTGTGTATGAAATCGTTTGATACACGTGAGATTTTCTTAATTATTTTAAGATTCACGTGCATTGGATAGTTTCATATAAATCTATATCCAATGTGTGTACATATTTATGCACAGAGACTTTCCTTTGAACGTATCAAAATGTGGATGGTTAGTGCAATAAGTGGACTTTTATGTACTTTTCACAGCTATATTGGATTGAGAGCACATAGTGTGGGACCCGGCGTTCCTGCAGTGAGTTGAAAGCACTGCAGGTTGCAGCCCCCCAAAACGATGTCGTTTTGGGGGTTTTTGGCCAATTCAGATATGCATCAAAACTACGCCGTTTTGAGATAAGAAAACTACAGTTCACAGCCCAAAACGACGTCGTTTTGGAGCATTTTGACCTTTAACAGAACTCCCAAAACTGCTCCCAATAAAAAAAAAGACTCCACTCGTTAAATTCAACCAAATTCACAACTTTCTCATAATATGTGACAATTGCTCCTAAACCATAATAATGCCAACAATTATATATTGCCAACAGATTAAAAATGTCAAAATACATCATGTTTCACCACCAACAAATTGATAAAATGTCAAAATACACTATTTTTCACCACCAACAAATTGATAGTCAAAAATACATATTTCATCACTTTTCAGTCGAATATTTTTCAACAAAGACGCCATGTTCCCTCTTCAAAAACCAACTCGAATGCATCTCCCTCTTCATTCACATTCTAGTTTCGTCGGGATTGTTGGGGAGCACTAATCAACTCAACAAAATAATCATCTTGCAAGAATGCCTCATCTCCCGTCACCTAAAAGAAATAAGAAGATAAGTTGAAGCAAATAAAACAGAATGAAATTATACTACAAACCAAGAATTTATTATAGATGTCTTACACACCTCGAAAGTTTGTGGATGGAATGATGTTTGGGAAGACAAATTAGATTCGCAATTGATCATTTCGGGCACATACGGCATTGGAACATCCTAATTCACAAGAAAATCAACAACATATTCTTACAGAATGTAAAAAACAAGAACTTGAAATAAAGTAGTTAAGCATTATTTGTTAATACCTGATAAAGACCGGTGCAGTAACTTTTTTCCTCTTTCCATTCTTCTCATACCAAGGTTTCAAACGCTTACCCTTCCGTTTGTTAACTCCGGCTTTCTTCTTCAAACCATTGACTCCTCGAAACCTAGGATCAATCACCTCTAACTGTTCATTTCCCTCATCCATAGAGTCTCCCACCTCAAGCAACATTTTATCCACTTTGGCACACATGTCCTCCACTCCGGTGGCTACGAACTCATATGCAGCTTTCAATTCACACGATCGAGCGCACAATTTTACCATTTTGGGACAAAGATTCCTATAACGCTCTGCTTTTGCCAATTTAGGATCATCCTCCTCCACGCTAACTTTGCTATCCTTAGATGCACAAGCTTTTGCATCTAATCTCCATCGATGTAATATATAACTTTCGGGAATTTCCATAACACTCATTCTATCAAGACCTTTAATTGCATGACCACAAAGAATTCCAAAGTTCTCAAATTTTCGACAAGTACAATGAACCTCTTGACAAATATTATCCCCAAACTCATCCAATTCAACACTACCCGACACAAGAAACTCAATATTTCCTCCAAACTGGCTCTCCAAAGACTTTTTTCCATGCAAGCCGATCACACACTTGAATTCTCCTTCAAACTCATGGGGTTTTTTCACTTTACAAGAAAGGGACAAGTCAACCTCATCGTGGAACAAGTCAAATAGAGGAGGAGTGTAAAATTGTGCAACTTGAATTAACATGGGGGATTTTTTCAACTTTTGTTTTGGTAGCTTTTCCCTAGAATCAAATATAGAATCAATTTCGTTATCCCGCTTCTCCATAACAAGTCTATCAAAATGTGTAAAAAATTGAACAATGTCATGATCAAACTTCACAAATTTCTTTATCTTTGTGAATTCAAACAGGACTCCATTCAAACAAAAGGCCAAATAACCCACTCCCAAGGCTCGTCCCTTACCAATGGAGTAGTATAAGAATAAATCATAACTAAGTATAAAATAATACCCTCTTGTTTGGCCACTCTTACAGGAAATCATCAAATTCTTTATCATTCGTCTCTATATTTTATTTTGACTTTCAATAGAAAATGATTTTCTGGATCCAATATCTTTTCTGGAATTTCAACCCAAAAGACAAAGTTCATTCCGAGAATCGAAAGGATACACTATATCAATATACAAAATGGTAAGATCGGGGCTAGCTTGTCCGTGTTTTCTTTTCCAATGACGAACTGGGAAGACCTTCCGAGACCCGAAGATTTTGAACAACTCAACAGGTTCATATTTTGTGCGAGGAAAAATTATACTAATGACCACCGAAACTGAAAGAATGGAGATAGAATCTTACTGGTTTGGAGAGGTAGGAGGTGCACCATCAATGGTTGTGGGCAGCGTCGGTGGTGCGCCATCAACGGTTGTGGGCAGAGTCGGTGGTGCGCCATCAACGATTGTGGGCGGCGACGGAGGTGACGAAGCGGTGTCTTTTGGCGACGGCAATGGAGGAGCGGCGGGGGTCGAGTTGCACGGCTGTTCTGGGCAATCGTCATCCATAGTTGCCGTTTCCATGGTTGTCGTTTCAAACTCTGCCCTAAAAGAATCGTAAATATTTGGGAGAGTTTTGGGCGGCATATTTGAGGGGATTAGGGATCTCAAAACGGCGTAGTTTTGATGCATATCTGAATTGGCCAAAAACCCCCAAAACGACGTCGTTTTGGGGGGCTGCAACCTGCAGTGCTTTCAACTCACTGCAGGACCGCCGGGTCCCATAGTGTGCGTGCGTGACCAAGTGTATGATTACATGAGTGAAAAAATATTTTGAAACATGTCAAGTTACAATGCTTCAGGAGAGCAAGAATTGAGGGTTAAAAAAGATCTACTAGAGGAATAAAATCAGATCTTCTGAGATTTTCTCTGTTCCAAGATGTTTAGCAATTTAAGTTATGAATACTTTTGCACACTAGGTTTCAAATTGTTTTCACTTTCTATGAAAAACTAACAGAAACGTGTTTTTTTTCATGAACAAGATTAAAATCACAATGTTCATAGCTCTGTCAGTTCGAGTTGGTGGACAATAGACATCAAATGGTATATATATTGTCCTCACTTTTGAGAAGTTTCAAATCTGGTCATTTCTCTCCACACAGTACCAATGGCTAAGGGAAAAAATAGTGGAACTTCCACAGAAAAACCTATTGTATACTCCTAAGCCACTTTCACTTGATGTAGCATTCTCCTCCATAAGTGGAACTTTATGCGGAGTTCAAACTGTCTGTGAAACCCGAGCTGTTTTGAGTAAAGCAAGCATAAAATTAACTACCTAAGAGACATCAGACTTAAAAAAAGCTGCTGGATATAACTTTTAATGTTTAAAATAAAAAAAAACCTATTAAAGCAATGTTAAATACTTTCCATTCCAAGGTTAACCATTCAAGCAGCAAGTACAAGCACTTTAATTGTTCCTCGGCTATTTGCAGTTAACATTGTTGGGCTATCACTTTTCCAACAAACGGCACTAATGAAATACGATCCAGCATTGTCTTCAGCTTCTTCCGAGTCCAAAGAAGCAAACCTATGCCAAGCTGCTGGTTTAGAGATGGCCTGCAAGTGGACGGCAAAATTGAATTACGATCTGATTTAATGCGAAGATATATACCAGCTCTATCTAGTATATAGTAAATATTTACCTTGTGATAGACAAAAACTTCATTTGTTTCACTGCCACAAGCGATGTATTCACTGTTTACCGTGAGACCGACAAAATTCTTCTCATTCGAATGGCCTCTAAATGTGCGAAGCTGAGAGGTGGAAAAACAAGAAAAGGGGGACAGATTGGTTGGATTCTAGAACTTTGAGATTTTTCAATAAAAAAAGTGTTCTAATCAAGGCCAGTCCACAGTGGAGATCAGACAATCTCACAAGGTAGATTCGTTTTCTTGCAAAAATATTGGTGGGTTCATGACCTAACCACACTCGTCATGGAATAAATTAATGGTTTCACCTCCATGTTTTCAAAGACAAGTGTGATTCAATCAAATTGGCTCCTCCATTTAAGCTGATATTTTCCTGTGGCTGATCTACACGTCTGAAGTCTGGACAGATAGAAGGAACAGCTTGGATCATTCAAATGGAATCCATGATGGGCCTCACAGACACAATTCAGACTGCAGAGGAGCTCCATTCCTCCAAAAATTACGTTCTTTTCTTCACAATGCATACATTCCAGTGTAGCACATCCTGCCCTCCCCTCCATAGACACTCATCACACCAACACCAACTAAATATGTTAACATTACTATTTCCTGAATAATCACCCTCAAATAGAAATTAATCGGCGAACTATTGTAGAAAGACGGCTTTTTATATAACTAAAGGAGCTGAATACTAGGAATTGCTCAACTACCAAGCTGTAACTTACTGGAAGATTTTCTTTGACATCCCATAATCGCAATGTGCTGTCAGTAGACGCTGAAGCAAGTTCATTGTTGGACAGAAATTTTACATATGAAACAGCTTTCCTGTGACCACTGAAAACATGCAATGGTTGGCTGACATTTCTCAAGTCATAATAATGAATGTTGTGATCCGCAGAACCTACCTGCAAAAACATAAGTCGTTAACTTATCACTACCCATCTAAAAAAAACAAAAAACAAAAAAAACTTTCTCACTAGATACCGCTCCCTCTGTCCCACTTTATCAGAGTCCATTTCTCACAATTCAGGACAAAATAGTATATATTTTTCATTTTCTTCTTTTCTAGACGATTTTAAAAACTTTGTCTAACAACAACTAAGTGATCTTGTAGATGATGAAAAACAATGATTTTTTTCACTCTACTGTTGACCCGATTAAAGGGCACGTTTGCTGAAATTGACAAACAAATGGTAAAGAGGGAGCAGATGGTAAATCATACACATATTCACTGATCGGAGAAGACAGAATTTGAGAGGGACATACCGCGACGTGAATGCTAGATCCCGGATTATACTTGACAGAACATATATTGGCTTTCATGTCAATATTCAGAACACTAGCCTCCTGTTTTATGCACCAAATTTTTACCTGTTGCAAATAAAGAGCAGACATTCAATGCAACTGATACCGGACCAAGTGAAAATCACCCAATTCCTTTCCAAGAGACATAGATCACTACATATCCATTAAACTTCCTCCAAATTGGATCGACCCTTAGTTCTAAATAGAGCGCTAAAATAGCATCTGTTTACGTACTCTAAATAAGGAGCGAAGGAAATGCTGGCATATGGAGAAAATAAATAACCTCTGACCTAAACGACCTCAGCTGAATTTTTACCTATTACTACCTCTATCACACAAACAAAAAATGCTCATTGACCTATTTGGGTAAAAGCTTTACAGCTAAATATTCTCAAAAAAAGATCAAATATCTTCCTCCAATACTTGAGTAAATTAGAAAATAAAATAACGGTAATCTAACTTCCTTCCAAAAGCTATCATCTGATTTCACATACTTACTGTAATAAATACTTCCAGAAGGACCAAATGTTAACACGGAGATAAGTCTCTTCTACCTCATTTTTTAGAAGCTATGCCTGTCAATATGAATTTGTTGTTGTGAACTAAGATGCAGTTTTCAGGGGGAGGAAAACTAGGCTTTCATGTGTAACAAGTACCTTGCAGTCATCACTGCCAGATACCAGCATTGAAGGTTCAGTGCGCGAAAAATCTACGCTCCACGCTCGTTTTTCATGTTCTTCGTACTCCATCACACTCTGAAAAGAAAAGATTGGGTTAATAAAGGTCAAGAGTGTTTGCATATCTCTTCAAATTCATCTCCTATGTACTACTTGTTTGGTATATCAACAAAAGCCAACTCTTTTTCATATTTTCTTGGCTTTCTGCTATCAAAGACACACGAAAAAAGCTGCAGTTGTTTGGAATGTCGTCTAGCTGTTTTCATGTTGGGGATGCAAGGGCAGGAGCTAAAAAACTGCCAACTTATTTAGAGATGTCAAATGACGCAAAACAAAGCCAACTTATATAGAGATGCCAGAGGAGCCAAAGCTTTAAAGAAACATGGAAAACAGAGAACTCAGTGGAAGCCAAATTACCTGACGAGTAGTTACATCCCACACAGTTACTATCCCCTCATAATTGCTACTAGCTATATGGTTCTTTGTATACTTATTCCAGCTCAGGCAACTAAGTTTAGACAGTGTGGACATTTCCACAACTGGACATTGCACATCTGCTGGCTCATTTACCACCTAGAAAGCAAGAAATGGACAATAATTACCTAGTGAGAAAACAAAAGTATTTGCCTTGTATGACAAAATTTATTTCAAAGATTGAACAAAATGAGTTTCATATTAATAGGATCTCTTTTATGTTGAAAAAGAGTATTCCTGAGATTAAAATTGTAGTATGAAACTGGCGTGGTCATTCAGCTATGTTGGCCAAAGCTCTAGAAGTATCTTAAACAGGACATGTAAAACGCCATATGAAAGATTGGATTTGGGAGGAATGAACAAAATCATCATTACCAAGAAATCATACAATGTTCTTTTATTGTAAGATATACTACAAATAGATTTTCCACTAATTGTTTCTAAATAACATGTTGCAAGTATGCCCATGTTTTCCATTAGAACATCTACACAGTGTAGGCTGACATGTAGTCCCTTGGCAGAGACTAAAAATTCTTTCACAGAAACCATATTCGTCAGCTAAGGTCCCAGTATCTGCCCTAACCATTATAGAAGTCAATATCAAGCCTACAGAGAAAGACAATGCTGCTCAGACCAGAACAAGTGTCCAACACTTACCGAAGCAAATTCAAAGACCTTGATGCGCCTTGAAACTCCGGCAGTAGCAAACAATTCATCATCTCGATCAAATTCTATGCTGGAACAAACAAGAAGGAAATAAAGCCATGGTTGACTTGAATAATACAGAGAACAAAGACACAGAGAGAGAGAGAGAGAGAGAGAGAGAGAGAGAGCAATGAAGAATGGATTTCAATTCAGATACAAATGTAATGTGTCTACTGCTATGTTACATGGACTCGGGTGCGAGTATTAGGTGCGGGTGCAAGTCCAAGCGTCGGACCATCCTAAACTTAAATCTTAGGATACGTGGATATGTGTCCCCAACTTGGGTACGGGTACGGGGACATATCTTGAACTCTTATTTGTATTATATATATTGCATAATTTACTCAGATTATGTATCGTAAACTATGTTTACAAATGTATTTAAACAAGAAAGGGTTAAGAAAATTATGTTTTTGCTATTTCCCTATTTCTTGTCTATGTGAAATACTCAGAAATATCACTTTTCTAGCTAATTTGATATTCATTTTTTGTAAGTATCTTAACAATTAGAGGATCCGAGTGTCCAAAAGGATACGGGTGTCAGATACATCGACACGGGTACTTGAGCCAAAATGAAGGATCCATGTAACATAGGTCTACTGTAACACCCCATCGCATATCGGAAGTCTACATAGATGATCTTGGATATATAACAAACAATGTAGGCTACTACTAGTACCTTGGTGTGTGGCCCGTGATCCTTTGGTCCTTGATCCTTCGTTGGTGGTTCGATGATGGGTTAGCTTTCTCCTCCTAGCTTGTTAGGGTTACCATCACTAGGTATTTATAGTGCCTTTTGGCTTGCTCTCCAAGTACGATCGCGTGCCTTCCACGGGCCAAGTGACGTCAAAGAATAGATCTGATAACCGTTTTCAGGGCTGAGCTGGCACACCCATGTGCGCCCGTGATCATCTTCTGTTATAACCGCTTCTGTACGTGGCAGGACGCGTGGCTTTACAGCTAGCCACCGTCGGCTGCACGCCGTGCTCTGAAGGTAGCCGACCGCGGGCAACGCCGAGCACGGCCATGCGCTTAATGAGGACGGTAACGTTGCCGGGGACTTCTGTCGACGGCACAATCCGAGCGTAGGTTTGTTCACTACCGAGCCTGAGGCAAACCGAATATACATGACGAGTCATCGTCGGCATGCCGTACACGACGCCTACGATTGGTTCATGGCAGGTCAGGTCCGCACCATGCGAACATCTGTGTTCGGCCCGCTACACTTGGGCTTAAGCATTTTGGGCCATGTGGTATGGCTTGTGGATCAAGATCAAGGTACTGGGCAGTGGTCTACTTGGGAAGTTATAGGTGGTATCAGAACAATCTGTATACACGACTATGTGGGCCCTAGACTTAGGAATTGGTTGGTTTGATTTGGTTTTGTTTGGTGATTTTAGAGCTCAACCCCTCGCGAGGGGGCGAGGTATCAAGGTGGGGAGATTGTAACACCCCGTCCCACATCGGAAGTCTACATGGATGATCTCGGGTATATAACAAAGTAACACAAACCATGTGAGCTACTACTAGTACCATGGGCTTAAGCATTTTGAGCCATGTGGTGTGGCTTGTGAATCAAAATCAAGGTACTAGGCCAGCGGTCTGCTTGGGGAGTTACATCTACCATTGATATCAGCTTAGAAGAAAGGTTTGCATTTTTTGTAGCTTACATATGCATAACCAGGCATACAACGTGAATGCCTGTTCGCCTACTCAAATACACCATTGTATGTCCTAATTCAGTAGTCAAATAAAAATAGGTATTATTTGTCTAAGAACAAGAAAAAGGTTGAGAACAAAATTTGACCCACGTGTACTTGAACTGACTTATGTAAGTGCAAGTACTCGTTTATATTTTGAGTGCATATGTAAGCGGAACAACTTAACTCACCTCGATACAATGTTGGCCGAGTGAAAAAGATCTCCATGCCTAAGCTCAGCAATGACTCTCAATCGGCTACCAATAGAAAAGATGCAAATACACTTAAATCAACACAAAAAACTTACGCAACACATAAGGAGGCAAGTGGCTACTTCAAGTGAAACCAATATTACTAACGAAGTAAAGGAACCTGTATCGTGTAAAGGTCGAAAGGACAGACTGGAAATCCTCAAGTCCTGCATGATAACCTTCTCGATTCATGGCATTCACATCCCTTGCTTCTGGTTTGTAAGACTGTCTAGCCCCATGTCGTCGCTTTTGCAAGTAACACTCTTGAAGGTCATTGAACTGTTGGGATATAACTTATTAAAGAACAAAGGTCACAAAATTTTAAGTAAGTGACACAAAGCTACAGGTCAATTGACTGTCTGTGAGACTGGGCAGACATCCTTAAGGGTTAAGGCCCTTACCCTATTCAGTAAAATAGGGGTAGTCTTCTATTGATTGGAAAGTTAGAATGTCAATGTATGTTCAGCAAAACATAGTTTTTGTTTTCCAAGTTAAGGATGCAAAAAACATTTCTACGCAATTTATCTTGCTAAAGGTCTCTGTATCTAGAGTTTTGTATACTACATTATTTTTTCTTCTACGGAAACTGTCAAGAAAAAGTACTGACCTGTGCAAGGACCCTCTTTTTTCTCGCTAGTGCAAGACCCGATTGAGTAACATGTTGTGAATTGGACCCACCATGCGCATCCTTTCTTTGGTTCGTATGAGAGCTGACAAGAGTATTTACATCAGCTTTCCTACTCTGTGAATTGCGAGGATTCATCTGGCATTGGCCCTGTACACTGGGTAGACCAGAGATTGTGCCACAGCTGCGTCTATCAATCAAAGAAGGCCATGCGTTCGTTGCAGAAGGGTCATTCATAAGCATCCTCAATTTCACTGTATATCTCTCTTTTGCCCGATATAAGTCCATTCTATGCCTCTCTACAGAATTTATATCCTCCTTAATATATTGCAGATCATTTTGTATCTAGAAAACAAGAAAGAGACCATTAAATTCCGTTTTAAATCTTTTGCCATAAGAACCCTGAGGTTGAGGGCATGATGTTGCCATCTAACAGCTAAGAATATGAATCCAAAACATGCATGGAAACAAGACAGGAGTCATGACTCATGAGACACTAAATGGGTCTCATTCTTGAGATATCTACAACAACAACAACAACAACATAACATAACCCAACAACAACAACATTCTTGAGATATCTACTAAAAGATAATAGTTCAGCAATCAAAATTTTGCAGTACAGTTCTGGAGATAATTATGGATGTATTTGTAGGTTCCATATGGGAACTTATTCATATTTGTATAATTACATTCGTCATCAACTAGTAGTTTACACGGTGTTGTCAATCCTATACCGAACCTGTAGGTAGACAGAACATGTAGCTTGGTGATCTGCACCGGCCAAAATACCGGGCATGCGAGGCATGTTCCGGAATCTCGGCCAGTACAATAATATTAGTGTGGCTTTTCCCTTGAAAAAAAAAAGAGAGGCTTGGATGTTAAGATAATTAGACAAAACGAGGAGTCCAAAATAAGTTACTCGTGTTAATCTTTCGTTAGAACTTATTTTAAGGTACATCGAAGTGTTACAATTAGTTTTATTTCTCTACTTCAAGTTCTACAAGGAAACATAAATATAATGAATATATGTAATATATGTTGTGGTAAATCTGAAATGGTACCAAGATACACGCCAGTACCAGCACATTCCATACCAACAGAGAAAACGTTACGATGGCCGGTACAGAATTGACAACTTTGGTTTACATTGCATGTAACCAAGCTAGTAGTTAGCGATGTATTGTTTTCTTTATCCTTTTCCATAAACTAATCACAAGATCCATTCTTGACTTCTCTCTTTGGTATCATGGTATCAAAGCTTAGGTAGGAAAAGGTCTCGGTTCAAGTCTTCTCCATATGCATTTATCACACGTTTGCATTTTGTTTTATTCTACGTGTGGTTGTTTGCATCTCTACGTGCAAGACAAGGTTGCGTTGGATGTTGGATAGCTTAATATGTCATGCCAATTTCTTAACTTTACATGGTATCAGAGCTCAGGTTGGGAGAGGTATTGAGTTCAAGTCCTCTCCATAAGCATCTATCCCCCGTTTGCATTATGTTTCAATGTGTGTGATTGTATGCAAGATGGGCCAGCACGTGGGGGATGATGTTGGACAGCATGATATACATTGGTGGCCCACTTCCCTACAACTTAAGCTTTTGGACAAAAGGTAACTTAGCAATCTACTCCACTCCCTGTTAACTAACAAAAAAATTATACAAGGACTCTGAAAAGTGTGACTCGATTGCAGATTACGAAAAGAGGAACCATGTTTTGTACCTATGTCATCAAGTAAAACAGAAGTCTGACATCAAGTAACAGAATTCCTACACTTAGGCAGGAATTCCTACACAAGGACTGCAATGGTTGTGTCCATAGCTTCTTGGAAACTTGTTCATTGATTAAGGTTAAGAAAAGAATGAAGCTCATAGTAAGCTCTTGTTTGCAGGCTTATCTAATCAACTCTTTCAACTAGTCAGTGACCTCAAACTTCACCACAGCCTTTAAGACTATCCGACCCACTACACAGTTAGCAATGTACCAAATGGCCTTTTTTGTCCTTTTTGTTGCTCATTAATAATCTGTTACAGGGAACTGCATTACAATGGATGAGCAGACACAGCAAACTAAGTCTAATATTTGGTGTGTCACTCTTTATCCAAAGGCAACAATCAAATTATTGAATATGAGGAGCTTACTCTACCAGCAAAAGTTAACCCTTCTAGCCCGTGTAGCTGTACCTTCCCTACCTTTTATCTTACATACGCATTTTGCAATAGTATGGTTAAAGTAAAAGATATGATGCACGGCGGAGGAAAAATAGAGCAAGTAGGGTAAATTAACCCACAAGCACTTGCGTAATGTCACTTGGTTCAATAGTTTAACGAATAATTCTACAACAGTTCCCACCCAAATTACAAAATTTCACAAACAAAAGTCCGAAAACTTCAGTTTTACCCACATGATATTTAAGGTCCCTTTTGGCTAAATTTACGGTTATTTACAGCATGTTTAACGCATTTGAATTTCCTACTCTCTATCACAAAACATGAAAAGTGCTGTTCTTTTGTAAATCAGCTGTATATCTCAAGATTAACTACATATGATTTTGTGTTTATTACCATTTATAAACATATCTTACTGACTGTTGCAAAAGAGGAATCTATCTAGATAAGATTTTCACCCTGTTAAACAAGAATCTAGACCCCAATGCTGATAATATGTATGTAGTATTGTATATATGATATTTAACTGTAAAAGCCCATGAAAACAAATACAAGTTCAAGAACCTGACTAAGCTCTTCAAGCTTTTGCTTCCTTAGGCAATGCAAAAAATCGTGTAGAATCTGCATATTTGTCTCAGCTTCTTCTTGCTCCATTTTTCTCTTCTTCTCTATAAGCACAGACAAGAGGCTATCTAGCTCCTTAACTGACACCTCACAACCCTGTCTAACGATCACACAAGAGTCACATTCTCATGAAAGAAAGCAATCAAGTGGGGACAGTAAAACATTAGCTGTATCTATCCACCATTAGAATTTGTTGTATTCTTAATAACTGGAGAAGTGACCAAAGTTGACCAATGTAGGACCCAGCTCGCAAAAAGATTTCCACAGGGAACATCTATTGATAGCGTGGTCATGCATAATGATCAGTGAGAGTTACTTAAGCAAAAAGGCTACAATCCATGCTTTACAGTGATTGTATTACTTTCTTAGCCAGACAAGGATAGATTGAGGCACCATACGAAGGCTTCTGCATTCTGGCCAATCAACAAATGCCATATGTCATCCTTAAACAACAACAGTCAACTATGAATAGGAGATGCCTGATTAAACCAAAAGGAAAGAAATTGCAAACCTTTTTCCATTAGATTATTACAGTTTAATCACTAGTAGGAGAAGGTAAGATTAGTATCTTGCCCATGTTTTGTAGCACCAATATCTGATGGCTAGATCTGCAAGGTCTTCCTATTAAGCCAAGAGAGTCCCTCCATCTAGCCTCTAAATATGAAGAACTTGAGATGCTAGGATGTGAAGGATTCATCGCAATCTTGCGTAGAGTATCTTAAGAAGTCTACAGAAATATTTCAATCAGAAAATCACCAAATCTTATATCAAAGATTCGAAATACAATGAAAAGGGTGCAAGATATTCACATCTTGTTCATAGTGCACTGCATTTCATATTACTCATATTCAGTTGTGTTGATGAATTTTAAATGGACTAAGGGACAAAATAATGTTTTCACAAAGGACTATTGGAGAATGAACCTAAGTTATATGCCAGGTCAAAAAGAAAAAGACAATTCTGTTTTAACAGCAGGAATACTCACTTATGGACTTTATTGAGCTTTGCCAATCAAATCTCAACAGAACCAAAAAGAACAAGGGCACTCTAAATAGCATGATAAAGCTCAGAATTTAATGTTCAAAATATACCAAAGTGCAAACAACTGACCTCTTGCAATGCCTGACGAAGCTGTTCAAAAGGAGTTCCATGTCTTGCTATTTGACGAGCAGAAGTCTTCTTCAATAGCTACAGAATTAGATGTGGATGTTAGTATAATAAATTAGCATCGAAGATATAATATCCACTGGACAATCTACAGGTTTAGTAAGGCAAGCAGCTGAGTCAGACTTGGGCATCTGCCTCTTTGTGCATCAGTGTAGTGAGTCTTTGAGGAGATATCATTCATTTTAGGTGAAGCTGAGAGAGAGAGAGTAAAAAAAAAGTTTGTTCTAAGCCTAGAGGCTTGGGCTCAGGGCGAACAAGGGCTCAATTATGTATCCATTCGTTTAATGTTCTAAGCTCTTTTATAGCAGCGGATTATAGCTCTTTCCCTTTAACATAAGCTGTGTCGCCCAATAGGGATACATATCATGTATTGTTTTTTCATTTATCCATGAAACGTATCAGGAATTCAGGATACATATGTTAAACAAGGTCTGATTATTCTTTCACAAGTAATCGTAGGACTACGTATCGAATTGGGATACACATAAACACCGCAGGATGCCTCATCATATCATGGTATTGCTATACAAAAAAAATATACGGGGTGGGATATGTTACGATCCTAATGTCCCATATCGGCTAATTATGGGCTTGGCCATGTGCATATAAGCTCTTGGGCACCCTCCCCTTGTAAGCCGGTTTTCAAGGGTGAGTTCTACCCAAGGGTTTGTATAATTGGTATAAGGGCTAACCACCACGTTGAGTATGGGCTCGGACGCACCTATGCAAGTATGGGATTGTATGGGTGCGGCTTTGCAGTTCGACTCCCGGAGGGGGTGACCTAGTGATTGGACGAGAGTTCCATGCCAATAGAGTGATGGGCCACCGTGGACGACAGCTACGGAGCATGGTGGTATGTTACGATCCTAATGTCCCGCATCGGCTAAGTATGGGCTTGGCTATGTGCATATAAGCTCTTGGGCACCTTCCCCTTGTAAGCCAGTTTTCAAGGGTGAGTTCTACCCAAGGGTTTGTGAGGATACCTATACGGGCACACGTTATTAGCAAAATTATTGTGAGCGTGCGGTGCGTAGAATGAGTTTGGACCGTTTGGTTGCTTCCCCTACCATTGCATACTTGCATTAGATGGTGTGGAAATCTCAAATTTACTATTGACTCATTCCCTACCCGAGCAAACCATCCTTCTTTATAGCATTCAATCAGAATTTCGGTCCAAATCAGAGTCATAGTCATAGACAAACTCAATAAACAATTACTGTAAATTACAAACGAGTCCAACAAACAAGGGAAACAAGGCATTAAAAAACAAAATATCTCACCTTATTGAGAATGAAATTGGGGAAAATGTGCTTGGGGGTGACGTAATGGGCGCAACAAGGGCAATCGCTCTTGTTCTGAAGATGAGTCGCGATGCACATGTAGCAAAAGCTGTGTCCACAAGCCGTCAGAAACGCGTCCTTAATGACCTGCATGCAGATAGGGCACAGGAAATCCCTGTCCAGCTCACTCTCCTCCGCTGCCGCCTCCTCGTGCGGCGGAGCTGGCAGCGCCACCGCGATGTCGGACGGCGTCGGTTCGGACTTCACCAAGGGCACCAGGGGCCCCACCGAGCTCTCTCCTCCTCCCATACACGAGTGCACGGACTTTCTCTACATGGAATATAGTGATGAGTTGTGTGCGTTGCGTTGTGAGGAGGATGTTGGGGTTCGGGTGCGAGTGTGAATTTTGTAGGCACAGTGGATCCATGTGGTTTGATTTTAGAGAGAGAGAGAGAGAGAGAGGGGGAGGGAGGAGAGAGAGAGGGAGGGGGTTTGTTGTGAGGGTGGAAACTGACCACGTTAGGCGGGCGTTTCTCATTCGATTCGTTTTATTGTAATCTGTGGAAAGGAGAGAGAGAGAGGAAAAGCGGTTTTGAATTCATTGTCGTTTTATCGATCGAGCCCATCGCGGGAATTCAACGCAGTCGTTGCATGTAAATAATGTCAGTTAGTGTGAGGGGGCGACTATTTGCAGCCCCAATTTTTCTTCCTTAGCCCAAATTTTTTCAGGCAACCCATTAAATGTACCTGATCTTTCCATTATACCCTTCCCTCTGTCAAAAATTACACTTTAACTCCCACCACCCATCCAAATAGAAACCCTAAGCCCCCACCCCCTTTTACGTCTCCAACGCCATTTCCCCGTCTCCCACCACATCCACCTCCATAGCCACCACCACAGCACCGCCACTCCTGTCGCCGCACCACCGCCTCTCTTCAAGGTGCCGTTCTCTCTCTCTCTCTTTCTCTCTGTTCGTCAGTCTCTCTCTCTCTGTTCGTCAGTCTCTCCCTCTCTCTATGAATAAACCGTTTCCGGCAGTGAGTCGGTGACCATTCAGCGACTGCCGTTTCTGTTCTGTTGTTGTTGCCGTTCAGCGATTCAAATGACTCAAACCCAAAGTCAAATGACTCAAACCTTAGATCTACAACTAGATCTAAGTTTGCCCGACTCACCTCTGTCTCTCTTCGTTTCCGGTGACACACAACTCTCAAACGGTGAGTATTTACAACCTTGGCCCGTTATCGTTCACGATCGTCGGCTTTGGCCCGTTTTACTGCAAGTACTTAGGGTTTTGATGTGAAAACATGTTGTTAATTCCTGCTACTGTTTTCGTTTTCCTGTTTGTTGACCACATGCATCCCGTTTTAGGTTCTCTTCATGATTGATGTGTTAAGTTCAATATTTTGAATAAAAGTTCAGTTTGGGTTTATTTGGAAAAGCAATTACTGTTTCTGTGGCTGCAATATTTTTGAATAATCGAGGTTCGTCCTGATTGATAAGTTTGATTCATTGTCATTGATGGTACTTTTACCGAATGTTGCTAATGAATGGAAATTGAGGAAGATTAGATCTGAACTCAATTGTTTCTTCTCTGTTGGCCAATTTTTAAATGAATTTCAGACCATATTTTCTTCTGATTTAAAATGTAGTCGTGTTGACCTGGAAATGTTTTTTTTTTTTGGTAACGTGGAAATGTAATTTTGTATGTAGTTCATGTGACTTGCATACAAAAGCTATAGTTCTGGACCTCTCTACCACAAAAGAAATTGAAAATTGGGTTGATTGTTTGAGGAAAAGGTTTCCAGGCTATTTAAAGATTCCAAAAAGGCTATAGAATTTCGTATATAGCACTGTTGATATTTGTATACACACACCTGCACTGGTGTATTTTATCATGAATTGCTATTCATATTTCTGTCTTCACGTACTTGTGTTGCCAATAGACTTGGGACAATGTTGGTTGAAATTAGAAGAATGGCCTGAGTTTTCCATGGAATTGTGTGAAAAATAACAGTTGACCGAAAGTTTGGATTGAAACTCCAATCAGTCAAAACCATGTATTAAATTGCTACGATCGATCATACATTGTGGTTGGAAATTTTGCTGACAATACAAACGACACCCTAGGCTGGAAATAGGTAGATATTGCTAAACATGTTATTAAGTGGTCTAATATGTCTGCACAAATGTTTTTGCTCCATCCATTGAAAATCTGGCTTTTGGTGCGTAATCCAACTCCAATGCTACTGTTTTGCAGTCAGCAAAGAGTTTTTGTGGTTCAAGTCTTTGAGTTGCATAGATTGATTAAGGTAAGCTGATCTTTCCTATTTAAAAGTGCTTAGTTTTTTGGGAGATGCTGCGGCATTTTCTTCTTGGTTTTAGACTTCCAATTCCTTGTTAATATGAAACAGGTGCAGAAATTGATTGCAGCATCACCGGAACTCTTGCTCCAAAGTGAACTTCATCTGGGTAAGTCTTCGATCAAAGGCTTACCGACTAAGAAATTTCCCTCGGGGAATCTACTAGAAGCACCACCACAATTGTTGAGCAAACTGAAACCTCAGAAGCCCATCCATAACAAGGAATGTGCAGCAGAGAATGTTTTGGAAATGCCTCTTCTTCCTTCTCTAAGTAATCAGTCTGACATAAAACTTAATACCCGGAAGAAAGGGTATAAGCTCGGCAAAGAAGTAAGCTTCAAGTGAAGAAAATCTGCGGAATGAGATGGTTGGCCTAGTGCATGCATGATTACATTTTCAGGAAAGTAGAATTACATTAGTTATTTTTCAATGAGTCCAATTAGTCGGGCTCTTTTATGTAGTTTTTGTTGGGAAATTATTTCCTAAGCTAATGTAATGAATCTTTATTCAATGGTTAAATTGTTTATTGTATATTGACATTTGGATATAGTTGGTGTTGAATGGAATAAATTATGTTTGTTTCTTAAATGAAATTACCATGATCTTATTTGTTTAGGTGAGCATGGTAATAAATCCGTGGAACACGATAGCCTGAGAGAGTCCACCTAACTGTTCTAAAAAAGCATATATTGCAGCAACGAAATGATGAAATCATACTAATTATTCGGTATCCAAGTGCTGAAATATTATAAGAATTTCAGGTTGTATATGCTGAAACATTACACAAATTTCGGTATGCAGCTACTGGAAAATTACAATAATTTTGGGGGCAATTTACCTCTAGGTCCAGAAAATAGAAAGTAATTCCCACCAAGTCTCCTCTAATTAATGAAACACTAAAACCCTATGAAAGTGCCTAAAACCCTAAATACTGAAAGTGCCTAACCCTTAGGGCACCCTATGAAAGTGCCTAAACCTTAGGGTACCCTATAAAAGTATCTAAAATCCTAGGGTACCCAATGAAAGTGCCTAAACCGCTAAAACCCAATAATAGGAAAGTGCACACTAAAACTCCTATGAAAGTGCCTAAACCTAAACCCTAGGGCTCTATAAAAGCGCCTAAACCTAAACCCTAGGGTACCTTAAACCCTAGGGTATCCTAACACCTAAAATCTTAAAGTGCCCTAAAACCCTAGGGTACCCTAAAACTCTAAAATCCTAGGGTATCCTAAGATTTTAGGGTACCCAAGGGTACTAGGGTACCCATTAGGGTACCATTATACCCTAGCATACCCTAAAACCTTAAGGTGACACTTCCATTAATGTTAAATGTATTTTTGTAACAGTGGACTTAGTGGTAATTAAGTATTTCATCTCTCCGTAATGGGAATTAAGTGTCACTTTTCTGTACTTAGAGGTAATTTTCTGTAATTTTGGAATGCATATGCTGAAATCAACCTGTGCTCAGTCAATTTCTTCACATCTACCCCATAATAAAATAAATGGCACAAAAAGCGAAACCAAACTCTATGGATGTGCTTAGCCAACAATATTTCAATGTAAAGCGACAACATGATAACAATACATATAAAACGAAACTAATATACGTTAAAGGACTTGGCGGTTGCTACATCACTTCCGATTATGACTTTAAACGCTTCTATTTGGGCAGAAAAAAGTGTCTCCCATCCCTTGGCCTCCTGTTATCGGAATTTGAACCAATAGTTGGCAATAGGTGGCATGGGGAACAAGCTTTTAGATCAACCAATAGTTCCTGTGACGCGTGCTATCTTCTTTGCCTTCGGTTTTTTGCCATTCTCTCCGACGCCTTAATGATAATCACAAACCGATTTTTTTTACCAGTAGATATTATCCAATGTCTCAACTCATCTTCGAATGGAAAAACCTACAAACATGGTTGAAAAAAAAACATTCAATGGCAGTAAAAAAATAAAATCAAAAGAACCAATAATCATCCACCTGTTTGAAAAGTCCATTAAAACAAGTTTTCTAGCTCTCTAGATCTGTTTCGGTAATTGACAGTCGACAATTAGTCTATATTTCGGTAAGTGAAAGTCGAAAATATACTTACAATTCGGTATCTAACTGATGACTATTACTGAATGAAAAGTAATATAATTCGGTAATTAACTGTCGAAAACAAGTATCAATTTCTGTAACTAGATTTCAGAAATGTGTGCACCATTCGGTAACTAATTGCCGAATTTCAGTAAATAAAACATGTGTGTACGAAAATCCTACATTTCGGTAAATAGCTATTGAAAACAAGACTATATTTCTGTAACCACATGTCAGAATTGCTTACTAAAATCGGTAATTAACTGCTGAACTAGAGTATAACAGAAATAAGATACATATATTTCGGTAATTGAATGCTGAAATTATGTCTAAATTTCAGTAACTAACTGTCGAGTAGGGTAATTGTTTACGGTGGTTAACTACAGAAATTACTTAACTTATTCGGACCTGAAACACCGAAAAATTGGTTTACAAATTTGTAAATCAGGAGGCCGAACTGTGAACAGGGAAAAGTTTCATTCTCACGCGGCTTCCAAGATACAATGTCCATCACAACATTTTTCTTCTCAGCCATCATATCGTTGCCGATAGAATTTGATTCCATTTCAATTTCGAAATCATAACCTAGAAGTGAGTCATCTTTTTTTTCAATGGAATGACTGGAACCTTCCATTGATACAATATTTGGCTCCTCCATTGAGATTGAAATGATGAACAAGCTTGAGAGAGAGGAGAAGAGAAAGGATGAAGATGAAAGAAGAAAGAAGAATGGGTTTTGGAGAAAAGAGAAGACGAAGAACAGAAGAACCAGTCGACTAGTTTTTTTTTTCTTTTTCAAACGTACTGATGAATTTCAGGGGGAAGGAGAGGAAGATAATTTAGGGGTTTTGGGAAGGGGAGGAAGATAATTTAGGAGTTTTGGTCATAAGGGCATGTAGGTCATTTCATGTGTAGGTATAAGGGTAAGTAGGTCATTTTACATTAGGGGGTCATGTTGTAATTAATTGGAAATTTTTAACGGGTTAAAGGAGAAAAAATGGGGCTGCGAATAGTCGCCCCCTAGTGTAATAACCCGGCGACGTCGGTGCACTCGTGTATTACACATTACCCCTTCATGTTTGGGAAATACAAAATATTCCTGTCTCATAGTAACAAATTAATGCACTATCGTGATGTAACTCCAAGGAAATTCGATTGAATTTGCTTGACGTCATCAAATTCTAATTTCAATGGACCAATTTCTCTTTTTTCTAGGGGAAAATTTTACAAATGGTCCCTCTAGTTTGTATGAATTCTTATTTTCGTCCCTCTAGTATCAATTGTGTTACTTTTAGCCCTATAATTTGCATTCTGTCTCAATTTCGTCCCTCTCGCTTACGGCGTTAATGAAACAAACGGAATTGGAGGACAAAATTGACATTTCCCTCACAGAGGGACTAAATTGAGATTTCGTGCAAACTAGAGGGACTATTTCTATAATTTTATTTTTTACTTTTGTTTTTGTAAATAAATTTAAAATACATCATATGTAATATACTCCGTATTATATATATCACAAAAAAATGAGAAAATTCGAAAAACAACCCCTATGTTAAATGTCTTGGTATTGTATTTTTTTGGGTAATCAATAATTCAGTTGTCCCTCTAGTTTATTGGGTAATCAAACTATATTGAAAAAATTGGGTAATCAAACTATATAGTTTGAATTATTATTTATTGGGTAATCAAACTTTATTGAAAAAATTTATATTTCATTACAAATTACAAAAATATTAGAAAATGCACAAATCAACCCCTTAGCTAATGTCTTTGTATCATGTTATTATAATCTCCTTATCTTTCACCCGATAAAAAAATGTTCAAAATCTGTATTTATTTGTTATATGAGTGATCTTGTGAGTAAGTCCCAAAATAAATACACTTATACCCATATTTTAATGTATTTGATCTCTTAATATTCAATAGTGTTTCATTGCTTAATTAAACACAATTACAAGATTTCTAAATACTACTGAAATTTTTTTTCTTTTTAATCATGTGACAGAGAAAATAACGAAAGTGAAAATTCAATTCAAAAAAAAAAATACAATACCAAGACATTTAACATAGGGGTTGCTTTTCGAATTTTCTCATTTTTTTGTGATATATATAATACGGAGTATATTACATATGATGTATTTTAAATTTATTTACAAAAACAAAAGTAAAAAATAAAATTGTAGAAATAGTCCCTCTAGTTTGCACAAAATCTCAATTTAGTCCCTCTGTGAGGGAAATGTCAATTTTGTCCTCCAATTCCGTTTGTTTCATTAACGCCGTAAGCGAGAGGGACGAAATTGAGACAGAATGCAAATTATAGGGCTAAAAGTAACACAATTGATACTAGAGGGACAAAAATGAGAATTCATGCAAAGTAGAGGGACCATTTGTAAAATTTTTCCTTTTTCTAGCCTATGAAATGCTACTTTCACATCTCTGTAGCCTTTCACAAGCTATAAAAATGTTGTACTCCTTCCGTCCCAAATTGTCACTCCTATTTCACTATTTAGGATATCTCCAAAAATTGTTTATATCTTTTAATTTATAATATTTGTTATATTCAATATGGATTTTGTTTAATAATTTTATTAAACAAAGATTTTGAAATCATAGAAAATATTAGTATAGATTGTAAAATATAGACAATTTTTTGAGCGCACAACTGCCCAAAAAGGAACAATAATTTGGGACGAATGGAGTATGATTTAATGTAATTAAGATTTGATGATGTCAGATGGATTCTGTTGAATTTTCTAGCAGCTACATCATGACAAGAGAGTAATTTGTCATGAGATGGGGGGTATTTTGTAATTTCTCACACGTAAGGGGACAGTCAAAATTTTCAGAAACTTTGGGGGTAATTATGGTAATTTGACCTTAAATTTTCAGTGGGTCTCTAACCTTTTGGCACAGTTGATCTTAGAACTCGTTTGGTTCGATTTGTTTATTTTTGCATTGATGAGGAATAAGCAAGGCAAGAGTTTATGCACTACGTACGTTGCTCTGTTTATAAACATGCAATTGAACAACTTTTACTCGCTTAACAGGCTTATTTGATTGTTTCTTACTTATACCATATACTAAAAGAATGTAATTATTTAAAATAAAATAAAACTCTCTCCTCAACTCTCTCTCTCTCTCTCTCTCTCTCTCTCTCTCTCTCCTATGTGAAATTTTCATCCTTTGGCCCCGTTTGATACCAGTGATAGATGGATGGGATTCGTAAGGAGATGGGATTAATTGGGATTGATAATGAGAAGAGATTCGTAATGAGTATGTTTGTTTGAGATGGGATTGGATGATGGGATTATTAATATCATGTTTGTTTGTGATGAGATTAGATGATAGGATTGGATTGATAGAAGGAATTGGTAATGAGAATGTGTTGGGATTGATAATACCATCTCCCCCGGGGTATTCATAATACCCCCTAAAGCCCACCTTACTAGTCCCAAGGGACTAATAGTCCTAACCCATTTTGGGTTACCAAACAAAGAATTGGTAGTCCCTTCCAATCCCAAGGTCTAATAAGTTTATCAAACGGGGCCTTTATTCATGATTTTGCACTTTTTAAGAAATAAAAAAATATGCTTTATTTTGCTTAAAAATGAAACTAATTTCAATAGCAAATACCTTTACCCAAAAAAAAATAACATAACAAGTATATATTTTATTTTGCAAGAAATCTATCTTATTCCTTTCTGTTCCGTGTATCGAACAAAATTTTCTAATTTTGTCCGAGAAAATGGAGTACATTAAGAGTCAATACATATCGGCCAACTGATACACAGGACAACAGGAAAAAAGTTTTCACTGATTTTTTTCCGTCCCGTGTCTCGAACGAACAAGACGCTAGTGAGCAGTTGTGCAAATGAAACCAACTCTTCGTTTAATTAAAGTTGATGACTGCTATCCACAACCACTCCACTGCGCAGTAGTTAAGTTCAAAAGCGAGTTTGGAAATTTTAAACAATATATGTGTGGTAAGATATCGTTTGGGGAAATTTTTTTACTAATTATTTGAATCTTTTCCATTGACCGGTGGGGAATCTTAATCATGACCCAAGTTTCGTGTGTAATTGCAATAGGTTTCCAAATGTGTCCGAGATAATTTTTGTTTTATTTCTGAACTATTACATACTATGATCTAATTTTAAGTAGATTAATCTATTCCACCTTGTGTGGTGCTAATAGCACATATATTTTTAAGTTTAACTTCTCTTATCAAAATGTTTTTTTTTTTTTTCCAGTTACAAAATGAAAGTGCATGTATGGTACCTGTCACCTCCGTTAGGAAGTATTACCCCGACACTCTATATATACTACTATCTGTAGAAGACTCTACAGTAGCTGTGTCAGGACTGAAACTAAAGTTTCATTAGTCCTTTGCCACATTACTAAACAAAATTGGCGGGGAATATGGTTGGAGGGTTGCATGCGGTGACTGTATTTGTTTGATATGGCATTCAGAGCAAAAGGTGTAGGTGGCATTAATGTGAAATTAGGTTGACAAAACTCTAGAGTTTCGTAATGCCAATCTTTCTTTTTTTTGTCACAACGATAACATGTGATATTATAGATCTAATAAACAGTACATCAAGAGGAAACTCTATCCCTAAACAATGGATTAAGAAACCAAATAGGAGGGGACTCAATTTAAAGACTACACCCAACTCCAACTAAACCCATCGCTCCAAACAGACGGAGCACTGTAGAAAACAACCAAAAATACCCACACAGGAGTGATAGAAGCCTCATAAACAGGGAGAAATCCTACACAGGACACCAAAGAAAAAGAACCAGAAAAAAGAGAAAAACCGGTACCAGACGAAGTCCGCCGTACCAAAGCAGACTTCATCCACCCACCTAGATCTCCCACTCTGGCGGGAGGAGGACGCCTCCGGCAACCACGATCTGCAAGCCACTACATCCAAAAGCCGTTGGACTGCATGGCAAAAAAATGTGGCGAATGGTGGTTTGGAGAGGAGGAGGATGGGGGTGAAGGGGGAAAGAGAGAAAACCTCCGAGATTGAGAATCGGGAGATTGAAAAATCTCACGAGGGGGAGAAATCCCTCCCCTCTCGTCACCCATTGGGACATAAAACCTTGGAGGGGAGTGGAAGGAGAGAGATGGGGGGCGGTGGCTTCTTTAGGGTGAGAGAGAGAGAGTCAGAAAAAAGTATTGTCTTTGAGAGAGGGGGTAATGCCAATCTGTAGTGGGCCGAAATATCCGAAGGATCAAAGGGGTCAACAGGTTAATCTTGTTGGCCCACGGCCCAGTTGTCTCAATTCGTCTGTATGAGAAAAGTCGAACGCGACACGTCATCCCAGTTACTCACCGAACGTTAGTCGGCCTTGCTGGTGTTCGCCGAGCGTTAGCTGGTTCTCCGAACGAAATCACAACGCCTTTGTTCGTCATATGTCTTGTTTACTCGGATGGGCATTCTTCCTGTTCGAAGGAATGGTCTGGCGAGCAGGTCTTGTGCTCGGCAGATCCTTTGCTCGGATGACTTTCTTCGGCTGGTTTGGGCGACGGTAGGACGTTCTGGAAGCTTCTATTGACAGTGGCAAAGATAAGCGTGTTCACCTTTCTGATAACCGATGGGACATCTCTGACACTGGCCCACGTGGGTCAGCATGGGTCTGCAGATCTTGAAGTCAAACATCCATCGAGTGCCTCTGACATATGACGTCATCCGAGCGTAGCAACGCGCGTGCAATACACTTCCACCTTGTTCAACACTCCAAATCTTTTGCCTATAAATAGCAAGCTACCCCTTTTTGGGAAGGGGTTAGATATTCTCTTCTCCTAAGATATTTTTCTCCTTAAAAACTCCTTCTTCTTCCTCCCTCCGATTCTGACTAGATCGTTGGAGCTTCTACCCGGAAGAACACCACCCTCCGGTTTGCAGGTACACGGCATCGTCGCTCAAGGTCAGCACAGTTCAAGCAACAAGAAAGGGTTCAGGAGGTTCAAGGATAAACCACGCCCCCACACAATCTTATCATGATTGTTTTGTTTCATTCTTGATATGGCACTGGTATTATGATATTTCATGTTACCATCAAATAAACTTGGAACTAGCCCACAGCCAGCTCAGATTATTATTTTTTAGATGAGAGGAAATGATTCTCATTGCCTAGCAACACCTGTAAAGGATTTCATTTGAAATACAATGATAAAATCTAGAAAATAAACCTGACAAGCCCATGATAAACAACAAAGCACTATAAATAAGAGAAATATCTCTTCTATAGAGACATAAGCTTCATGCTCTCTAACACATATTGCAAAGCAGACCTAAACCAAACGGCAATAGTGTGGGTTAAAAAAAAAAAGACAATAAGCTCTTTTTAGGATTAGATGGTGGGGCCATACATGGAAAAACTATTACTACGTGGTTTAGAACTATTGATTTCGAAATTCTTCGAAACATTAAAGTATATGAGTCTCACATACTTTGTGGGAAGCTCTTACGAAGTTGTATAGTCACAATTTTATTTTTTGACATATAACCCACATTTAATTCCTTCTAAGAACTTGATTTTGATAAATCGAGAGCCTAGCATTTTGACCTATAACCCACATCTAATTCCTTTTAAGAACTTGATTTTGATAAATCGAGAGCCTGTTGATTAAAAATAATAATAATAATTGAGAGCCTAGCAACCAACATCGGATATTTTTTAAATAACCCGATAGGAAAAGGAGAGTTTTGAAACATTAAGCAGAACAAACGTTCTGCCGTATCAAAAACGATGATAAAAAAAGTTGGTATAAAAATATCAAGCGTCTAAAGTTACAGTACAGAAGACTCTCGCTCACATGTAAATATGTTAACGATACACTGCGTCAACTCTGGTCTTTCTGTGTATTGGCTAAGGGACTCTACCCTTATTTTGGTAAAGCGGGTGGCAGCGTGTGAATTCTCAAAATACTTTAGACACAGTTGGTAGGAAAAATCGTGGCTTGGAAAATGCCCCATAGTTCATATGGGGAGGGAGGTGGTTGGAACTGGAAATTGTGGCTGCTGCTTGTTAGCATAGAAATCCTGGATGCGTTTTAGAAAAGCCCAAGTGGTAAATACAATGCCACGGAATCGCATCTGAAGAACTCTGAAGCTATATTGCTTTACATATGTGGTATAGTTTTGGACACTTCCCCATTCATCCAAAATCAAACTAACTCCCCACTTAGCAGTGCTCTGCCGTAAGCACCAACTACAACTTACGAAAGCCTTCAAATATGTCTAAAGACCTTTTTTTTTGGGATACTTCTGACCGTTCGGGATAGCTTAGGGGCACCTCGACTAATTCCTGAGGGACTTACCTTATCAAACATGAACGAACGGACTTGAGACTAGACAAGATCACAGGGTTTGTTGGGAAAACAAGTGACATGCAAATGGCTGAAAGGAGTTGAGAAATCCATCCATCCAACATGGACATTATAGTTTCATTTTAATCGCGTAGAACGTAATTAAGGGCAAACAAAAGAGCAGACAACCATGTATTGAAACTATGCTATTATCATTACTTCTTCCTTTGTATTGTTCTCGTAAACAACAATTATTCTCGTGTGTTTCTTTCAAATGTCTCTCTCTATTCCTTTGCTTGCGGAGATGTAAAAGATTTTTTCATACAATCTACAATACCTTCACAATCTGCTCGGGGAGGGATACAACCCGAATCGTCCTCAATGGTGTCCTCTTGAAAAGAATGAGGAGACCGAAGGTTGCCATGAATTTGGCAGGCCTTCATTGTCTTGCAATGTTCTCCTTCATCCTCTCTGATGTTAACAAACACGTCGTACAAATTCTCTGAAAGAATGACAAATACAGGGAGCTGAGTACAACATAGACTTAGAGTATGCCTTTTTTTTTTTTTTTTTTGGTGAAAGCATGTCACGAAATGAAAATTTAGATTTCAAGTAAACAAGACTTTTGTTATCGTGTAGTAAACTACGCAAGGAACTTATCCGAAAACACAGTGATACAATGGCTCAGATAGAGTTTGCAGCATTCCCTCAAGTAAGTGTTGCGACTGCAGAGTACTCGGTTAAAATCTATGTACAATAAGTTGGGTCTACTGTCCAATGCAAAAAGGCTACCCGCTCAAACGGCAGTGAGCTTACCACTTCCCAATACACGCACATAAAGTAGGCATAACTAAACAAAGGAAAAGAACAAAAACAAAGACAAAGACTACAGCGAAAAGGTGACACTTTGCCAAGTAATTGCCATGATAATGGAAAGACGAGATCAAATAAAAAGAAAGAGTTGAATCAAGTCACAGCTCTTAGACTCGAGCGACTAAATTCAAGTCCCATTGCATAAGACATGGTGTGATGCATGCTATCCTACTTTTGTAGGATGTTTGATCATGACGATCATAATTGTAGCACACAACACAGTGAGCACTGCAGAGCCCAAATGCCCACGGTATCCACTAGTAACAATTGGTATGGATGTACAAATGTAAATCACCAAAAAATATCCATCACATGCAAGACCACCTCACTTTCACCATTTCCAATCTAAAAAAATGTCATAGACTTTATGACAACCTGAGATGTGAAATTGCAATCATCTTTTTCCAAACTCTAAAAGTACATGAATCGAGCACCTATTTGACTAGATCCTACCAGATAACTGTTGTGAATTGGTAACTCCAAGGTACACCTAGCCACCTAGGTATCATCCTACTCTCATTAACGCAACAGTGACACGAGGCTGTCAATTTTGCGGATTGGGTACTGAGTATAATACAGAAACTTGTAGCTCGCAACAAAAATTGCGAAAACAATACTTTTTCACATGTTAGTTTTCCATAGAAAATGTAACAATCTGAACAATACTCAACCAATCAAATCAGACTACGGCTTTACCTATTTTTGGCCTTCGAGAATTTGGAACTCTTGAAGTTTGAAATTCATCTGGACAAAAAATGATTGAAAATTGTAAATATCCAATCTGGAAGACAGAGAACCAGAGATAAAAAGACAAAAAAATACTCTAAATCTCATGTGTTTTCCTTTTCCTTCCAAGGCAGTGGAAGTAGAAACTCACCAAACAGGTACAAGTCACCCCCAGTGTAGTATTTCACAGCAACCTCAGGTGCAGGCATTTTTTTCAGTTCCTCTGTAACAGATAAGACAGACGAGATATCAGTACCAAGCCAAACCAAACCAAACCGAGCCTTAAAGTCGGAATCAATTGGGGTCTCTATATTATTCCGTTTTCTCCATTGAGCTCTGTCGAGGGTAAACGATTCATGTCATAAGAATCTAACGGAGGAGATGAAAATATAGGGGAAAGTAAACCATTTAGGAGCTAAGCAGATATTTAGATTCCAGGCATACTGCAAGATCTTTACATGAGCTACGTATAGAAGCATAATCTCTTTGAATTTGGGCATGCCTATTAAAACCTAAGGTCACAATGGTTATAAAACTGGTTTATTTCAAATTTTGTGGTCATCCACAACACAAGCAACTGCAACTAAATGTAGATTTCCAACACTTGAATACTTGAAAATACCTCCTTGTGCCTTGATGAATTTGTCATAAGTTTCAAATGCATGGCTCTCTACACATTCAGAGAAATGATCTGCACCAAAGACCAAAATGCTTAAAACAACAGTACAAGAGAAGAATGCTTTACACTAATCTCTCTGATCGACTGCTTAACTTAGATTGCTCATAGGTTTCTTTCTCTTTTCTTATTTTTTATCCTCTTGTGTGTTGACAAAACAGGACTCCCTATGGAAGCATTTTAAACAATCATGCTGTGGTTGTAAATCTAGACAGATGCCTCTATTTGCTTCTTCATAAAGATATGGGCAGTTCCAAAGAGAACATATGTGTCATGAATGCCATCAAATTCATGAAAAATAAGTAGCTGGGGAAAATCAGATATACTTACACGCCATTCTTGGACTTAAAGCATACATGAAGACAATCATGAAATAATAGAAGACTGCAATATGTTGAGCAAGAAAGCGATCAAACCACCAGGCATTTCCCCCCAATTCCTACAATAACAAATAACCAGAGTCAATAATAGTCTGATAAACTAAGGAAGCGTGATATAAAGAAATCCAGATTCCAGAGTAGTTTGGAGCTAGTGTCATGAGATATTGTAGGCTATTAGGAATCATATGAAGCCATCAAGCTTTTACAAGTAAGAAACTACTAATTTGTGTGATTGTCTTGTTGGCATCATCAGTTGTCCTCCTAAAATTACTACTACATTTTCATGCCTATCTCTACTTCCTAAAAGCGTGCCATGACATCCGCTTGTTACTGTTGGTTCTTTACTGTAAAAATGAAGTGGATGGAAAAGACACAGAAACTGAGAAGCCAACACTAATCACGCATATACTTATTGGGACCATGTTTGCTTTCTCATTAAACATAGGAAAAGGATATAAAAAGAAAAGGACTGGTCAGATATTATGTAAGATCGAAAGCGAGAGCATTACTTCCATAATAAGCAGATGGTGCATCTCATTCCAGCTCTCAGCAAAGTGCACTTTCAGATAGTCTGCTCTTCTCCACCATCCAAAACTCTCATACAAGTGTAGAACAGAGATAAATGCTGCCATAGGGTTTTAATGATACCATAAGTATACACTTCAAATGGCAGGATATAAAGTAATGTACAAAGTACTTTGAACACAAAAAGCTTCTTCAGGACCCTGATATGTTTTAAAGCACTTCGCTAAGGGGATAGTACAAACCAGTAAAAGTTTGTAGCAACTGATGAATATCCTAACCATGGATCATGTTCATTGGAATTGGTTTACTTAGAAAAGAAAAATGGTTAGCACTTAAAATGGCCTCTTGCAGTCAAGTTTCCCTTTCTTTGCTTATTTTGGAGTTGAATCCTGAAGTATCAATCTTCTCATGAATTGGGAAGATCAGTTCTCCAATATGAATCATAGAAAATCATTTCTTTGGGGACAAAAATATGTACTCTTCTATAAAGAAACTGCTAATGTAGCCTTAGATTCCTCTTGAAGGGAATTAAGCAAAAAATGGAAGGTAAAGAAACATTGACACTCACCAAAATAAGGAACTCTCGCAATAGTTTCTAGTACAAAAAACCTTGCATAGTCTCGGTCATGGTACAGAGTATCAAGAATCTTTATGACTGAGTCCTGCAATGAATATAAAGTCAAATACAATTGATAAACAAATAGGACCCACCATAAACAGAAGCCACGGCACATACACTGACAAAGGAAGCAAATTAAGACAAAGTCAACTAAAGTGAGTGAAGATCCGTATGTTGTTAGCTAAATATCGCTATCGTATTGTGTACAGTTTCTATACTTGCCAATAATTTTTTTGGTAACTCATAGTCTTATTAAAGCACCACGCAACAAAGAACTCAAGGGACAAGCCCTTCATACAAACAGACACACCCAATCTTCAAAACATATGAAAAAACAATCCCCAAAACAATTAGGGGTCAAAAATCCTCTTGTGAACTCTCCAAGAGGAAGCAATGCCTAAATTTCGACAAGAAAGTTTAACCCTTTTCCAGGAACTAATACATCCGCGAATGTCATCTATAATAAGCTTTTGTAACAGAGAAAAATCTCTACAATGATGTTGAAAAATTCTGCTGTTCCTCTCCCTCCACAACCAATAGATGGTAGCTGCCAAAGACAGCTTGAAAACAGAATGCAACAACGATCTACCACCCCAACATTGGTTAGTCCAAGCCATTACACTTGCAGGATCAGCTGGACCATTACTAACCCCATTAAATAAAAGAACTGCACTCCAAACTTGCTGTGAAAAAGCACAAGTAAAGAAGAGATGGAAATGGGATTCATCTTCTCTAGAACAGAGACAACACTGAGAATCCACCTGCATTCCCCAAGAAGCAAGTCTGTCTTTAGTAGACAGCCTCTCCAAAACAGCTAGCCATTGAATAAATGCCCATCGTGGTGTGTGATGTTTAAACCAAATAGCTTTGTACCAAGGAAAAGGAGGTTTAGGGTCCCTAAAAGCATGCCAAGCAGACTTTACAGAGTATGTTTTTGTAGCTGTGAGGTTCCAGTGAACTTGATCTGGGACATTAGGATCAGGAAAGAAATTAGTACCTCACATAATTTCCATGATTATAGGATTCCTTTGTCTAGGCCAAGCCCGGGTGTGCCCTTGAATAATGGAGCTGACCTTGGTGAACAAAGACCTGCCTAAATTATGTACCACCTGCTCCCCATACTTCTGGTACAGAGGCCCAGAAGGGTGCCAATTATCGAGCCATAGAAAAGTATCATTTCCATTCCCAACCTTGTAAGTGATCCAAGGCTGAACCTTGTCTCTGAGCTTCAAGATTTTCCTCATTGTCCATGAAACATTAGGAGGGATATTCATAGTCCAAACACATTTGTCTTTACTTATATATGTATGCACCTACTTTACCCATAGAGTATCACTCTTCTTGCAGACTGCCCAGAGATGTCTGATCATAGAAGCCCTGTTCCAATCCTTCAAGAGCCTAAAGCCAAGCCCTCCTTCCTCTTTAGGCACACAAATGTCTTTCCAAGATACTTTAGCCCCTGAGTGCTTGAGATCGGAACCAGACCAGAGAAAGGCTCTAAGAAGTTGTTCTAAATCCTGAATGACTTTCTGAGGTAGCATGAAAATAGAAGCCCAGTAAACTTGGATGGTAAAGAGTACAGAATTAACAAGTTCAACTCTTCCTCCATATGTCAGAGACTTATTGGACCATGATTGAATTCTGGATAAAATTTTACTCCTTAATTGAGAACAATCACTAGCCTTTAATCTAGTTGAAATCAAAGGAACCCCCAAATACTTCACAGGCAAAGAACCCTCTGGAATAGGAAGAATGGAATGCAACCTAGTTTTAGTAGGAATATCCACATCAGCATAGAAAATAGAACTTTTAAGCATGTTTGGTTGTAATCCAGAAAACAAGTGGAAGTCCCTCAAAACCTCAGCCACAACAGAAACGGAATCCTCTTTAGCACCACACACAACAAAGAGGTCATCAGCAAATATAAGGTGAGTTATCCGAAGGTGCTGGCATTTGGGATGAAAGCTAAAGGGCTGATGATGCACTTTATACTTGATAAGAGCTGAGAGAGCCTCCATCACTAATAAGAACAGGTAAGGGGAAAAAGGATCCGCTTGCCTAAGTCCTCTCTTACCCACAAAAAACCCTTCAGGAACAACCCTTCAGGAACACCTTTAATCATAATTGAAAACATTGGAGTGGAGACACAGTTTTTGACCCATAGAATAAACTGATAAGGAAATTGCATGCCTCTCATAATGCCAATATTATATACACATAGGTAAAATATGAGAATTAATCAATTAAAATGTTACATTACTATGCAATTCAACAACGAATTGTAGATATCAGTAGCACAGAGCATATATCAAATGATTGTTTGAAATCTAAAAACCTTCTAATGTTAGGAGTCCAGCAGTAATTCAAGTACATCCACCATCCATATTGGCTATGCAAAATAATCCATGTTTCAAGTTTCGTATCAAACATGGCAATCCCCATCGAACTTCTCATTGTTTGCAACGCAACTTCATAAAATTACATTCCAACACCTTCAAGTTTCAGAAACGTCTAAGGCGATCTAATTGCAAACATCCTTATTACCATATTGCTAATGGAATTTCAGAGGAATAAAAATAAGAAAACTTACTGTGAGAAAAACATTGACTGACTGTTCAAGCTTAATAACCCAACTCTCCAACCCACTGGAGGATGAACTCTCAGATGACTCCCCGAGAGTTTCTTTCCCATCATCGTCACAAATACTCTTTGGTTGGAAGGATTCTTCAACAGCCACTTTCTCATCATCCTCTTGCAAGACTGTTGCTTGGACTCTAAATAACTTCCTGCACATATTGCAGCAAAGTTGCAAAATCAGAGTAGCAGCAGCTAGAAGAAAACAAAACCCAGAATTTTTATAAACAAGAAATCACTTGTCAAAAATATCCCAGTTTTCCAAGTACACAAACTTGAAATTTTTTTACCATGGCACATCGACAAGGGAAAATCCTAATTTCCATACACTCCTAAAATGTTCTAAAAAGTTCCCCACAAAGAAACACATACATTCTTTGTTCTTGTATAAACCCAAGTTAAGATGGAAAAATGTACAAGATTCAATTTGTTGTGTCTTTTCAAGTGCAAATACATTTACGCTAACTGTTAGTCTGGTTGGTTGGTGGGTTTTCTCCACACACAATTGATGAGGGTCAATCGATGAGGGTTTGATTCTTGGGGTCATGCCACAAGAAAGTACGTTTTGGTGAATTCCCTAATCCCAGCATGAATGGCCTTCCTTTGACCAGATAGGGGAGGGGATTAGTCGAATTGCACATAAGCCGGCCTAGACGACCCTGACCGTTGAACCCAAAAAAAAATTTACATTCACATTACCAATTTCACTTCATTTTCTCATTAACTAAATAAAGCACTGACAATGGAAAATTAACCATTTCACTGGAAATCCGAAGTTCTGAAAAGTCAAATACTAGTATTTTCTAGATATTATAAAAATCCAAGAGATCAAAAGTGGAAGCTTCGATTACCTAGGTCGGGAGGAGAGAGGAGTGAAACTGAAGGGAATTTGTTTGGTAAGCGAACACGACTTTCTGTGAGCTCCCTCTTTGATGGAGGAAGCCGATGCTGACACCGTTGTTGTATAAACCGTAGAAGAGAGAGAAACGGCCATATTCTCCCTCCCACCCTCTCTCTCTCTCCCCGACCGACGAGGTTGCAGAGAAATGGAAGTAAAATTCCAACTTGAATGCAAGAGAACGAAACGGAATGAACTCCTACAGTCCTGACCCCTATATGTTTCCCGAGAAACAAACAGGGGAAGTAAAGGGTTTCCGGTTTTAGCAAGTCGAAAATATCTTGACCGACTGTATGTTCCTCGGTTATTAGTCGAAAATATCCAACCCAACAAGGAGAGAGGTTGAACCGTCTTGGGCTGGGATTTATAGTTTTGATCCCTTTCAGCTTCGAATTCTTACCAGTAATTTTTTAGATCACCTCACCCTCACTATTTTAGTATGTGAAACGGCGGTGAGAGATGCTATAGATATTAGTCTGAGATGTATACAAATTGGTCTGGAGCACGCTGCTCCAACACCAATGTCAGGTTTGGGAAAATGAGAGAACAAATCTTTTACAATTACAACTATAAACACTCACATAAATACTCATAATCATTTGGTGGCCCAACACTGGAGATATAGTGTTTGGTCCCATCATGAATGACAAGTGTGTGTAAAATTATTTGTGTAAATATTTGTGCTTTTAGAATTTTTGAATGAAAAACAAGGAGGGGGACTTTTTCTGGAATTAAATGAAAGTAGTACACCACAAGGGTGGTAGCCTAGTTGGCCACAGTGAGTGGGATAAGTCCCCTTCTCCATGGGCATGGATCTTGGTTCGAATTCCACCCATGTCACTGTTGGGTCTTTGTGTAGATTTGCATGGAGGCATTTGGCCAACTAGTCCACTGGTCGCCCCCTCCCACCCTTTTGTTTATCAAAAAAAAAAATGAAAGTAGTACTAGTACTTTGTCGTTTTCTTCATTTTCCTTTCTTGGTCGTTGTCGTGTTGGTTCAGCTGGTTTGTTCGGGGCATATTCCTCGTTCGTTGGGGGCGGCTATTGGGCGGGCCTCAATCAGGAACGCAACAATCAATCTCACAATTAAATGTGTAAGGCCAAAACTTATGCGAGATAGGTGTTGTTAATCAGTTTCCTCCATGTGGTTATGAGAAGAGAAAGGGTTTTGGGTGGTCGAGCCGGTGTATCTAAGGTTCTATTATCTCTATATTTCCTGTTATGAGTTAGGGAAAATGACGGCCAATGACGTGCTTTGATAATTAATACTCATCAAAGGCATTTTCAGCATTAACAAATGTTCTCAGTATGTTCTTGGCATGTATTAATTATCAAAACACGTCCTGGCCGTCATTTTCCCTATGAGTTAATGAAATTTATTTTTTTGTTGTTTCAAAAAAATAGGTGTGTATGTAGCATTCTGAATTGGGCCTTTAACATGTGGGCCGATGGTTGAGCTAGCTTAGGTACAGTTCTTTTTTGTTGAACGGCAGCTTAGGTTTAGTCATAATCCTTCAAATTTTCAAAATATTCTCGGCTCTCGTTTTCAATTTTTATTTTTTATCCTTACTCTCGCAAATTTTTGTAGTTTGAAATGTTTTTCAAAAACGCTTTCAAGCTCTTCTGCACCCTCCCGCACGCATCGCACGCGAATTATGTAACTTAAGGTACATGTACATTAACAAAATCCTCCAGCATTATTTTGGGAAAAAGCGATTTGAAAAACAAACATTTGCCGCTGTTCTCAACTTGGATTGCATTTTTGTTACGGACAAAGTGGCAATCGAGCTCGATATGCTTCGAACACTCATGAAATACGGGATTCTCAACTGCTTGATTAATTGTCACAATAGAGATTGACAGGTGAGGTGAGAGGGATTAGGGATCCCAAGATTATTCATGAATATAGGTTAACCGTTAACCATTCAATTTCTAAGGTGAGTGTCTCCATGGCACGATATTCAGCTTCACCAAAGGAGCGCGAAATGGTAGTTTTGCTTCTTGGTTTTTTCGTGAGATTGGACTAGAGCCAAAAATGTAAATGTCTGTGGTAAAGCAACGTGTTGTGGGACAACCCACCCAATCAAAATCACAAAAGCTGCAGATACACTACAAGAAAATGCAGATTTGGCAATACAACGAAGTACATCGGCAAAAGTGTATATGGGTTGGTAAATGTTTTCGCGGACGAAAAAATTTGAGTCGGCAAGTTGTTGGCGTTGATATGTCGGGAAAGGGTTTCGCCGATGTGAATTTTCATTTGTCGGCAAAAGTATAGTTTCAGCGATGCGAGTTTGCATCGGCAATACCTGTTGGCAAATGGTAATGCGTCGGCAAGTGGGTTTCTAAAATTGGAGAATGTAACACCTTTTGGTGATGAGGTTTTTGGGTCGGCAAAAGTTAATTTTAAAAAGCCCTACTATTGCAATTGTTCTACGTATCCCGCATATCCCGTGTTTCAAACTCTGGAGCAAGGGTGTCCAAACTATGCGTCTACCCACCAGACCAACTTACTCTTCATGAATAATTTTTCAAGATCTAATATATAACCTATACCTGCGGATCAAAAAAAAATATATAACCTATACCTGATCTCAAAAAAAAAATATACATAACCAATATATACAGTATATAATATTGCATTATACATTTTTACAATGTATGTACGTACATCCTATATATATATATATATATACGTATATCGGGACGGTTCCGGGGACCCTTAAAAAAACCTCTAAAAAAACCCTCCAAATCTTAATCTCATAGTTCCCGATTGAATTTTGATGATCCGAGCCGCTCAATGTGTTCAAAACGTGATTTTAAGGGTACCCGCAAGAAATTGGCAAAATAAATGACCGGGAAGGGCTTGATTTGAGCAGTTTTTATTGAACCGTTCAATAAAGTTCAATAAAAAACTATTCGGATGAAACCCTTTCCGGTCATTTTTTTTGCTGATTTCTCACGAGTACCTTTAAAATCACGTTCTGATTACATTGAGCGGCTCGGATCATCAAAATTCGATCGGAAACGGTGGGGGGGGGGCGGTATATATATCAGGGCGGTTCAAGAGACACCCAAAAAAACACCTAAAAAAACATTTTAGGGACAATACATTTTTCGGAGCCCACGCGAATAATCGGAGCTGTTCAATTTGTTTAAAACATGTTTTTAAGGGTTCCCGTAAAAAATTAACTCATTTGGATATCGGCAAGGGCTTGATCGGCTCATTCAATTTTATCCTGTCAAATTTGACAGGAATAAACTAAATGAGCCGATCAACCCTTTACCGATATCCAAATGCGTTAATTTTTTACGAGACTCCTTAAAAACATGTTTTAAATACATTGAGCGGCTCCGACATTTGTTTGAAGGTCCCATGCAGGGTTTTAAAAAATGTATTGTCAAAAGTATTTGTTTGAAGGTCCTATCCACACCCCTTATGGTCCGCACCTTTTATTTTCCGATCAAATTTTGATAATCCGAATTGTTCAATGTATTTAAAAAGTGATTCTAATGGTGCCCACGAGAAATCAACTCAAAAAATATTGAGAAGGGCTTGATCCGTGCAGTTTTTCATAAAATAGTTTTTGTCAACATTTTTGAAAAACTGCTCAGATCGAGCCCTTCTGGTTCATTTTTTTGTTGATTTTTAAGAGGTACCCTTAAAATCACATTTTAAACATATTGAACGGTTCGGATCATCAAAATTTGATCGTAAAATGAGAGTTGCAAATCGTAAGATGGTGTAGACTTGCATCGGACTATAAATATATATAAATACAAAATTTTACCGATCTGCAAACCTAGAACTTAAAAGAATGCATTTTTAAAAAAAAAATTCAAACTTTCTTTTTTGCAAATTACACTATGTATAGCGAATTACCCGTGCCTACAGACAAATTTTGTGGGACAGGAGAGTATATAACATATATTTTATATGTATGTACACTATATATACAGATATACACTCTATGTAATACATACAAAAAAAACACATAAAAACACTATCTCCACTACCTCAACTATTGAAATAGGGATGGCAATCTCGGCCGCCCCGACCCAACCCGATCCGTTCCCCGCCCCAAATGGGTAGGGGATTCGGGGATTATTTGGGGATCGGGTAGGGTATGGGGATAATTTTTGAAAAAAAGTGGGGAACGGGTAGGGGGTGGATATGAGTTAGTACCCGCCCCATCCCCGCCCCGCCCCGCCCCGCCCCGCCCCGCCCCGCCCCATTAGCCTCCTATATATAATAATTTTATTTATATATACATACCTTATTAACTTAGGGTTCCCGCTCCCCACCCTTGACCCCACTAGCCTACTATAATATACATAAGTTAGGGTTTCCTTCCCACTTCCCACTTCCCAGTCGGCAGTCGCCATCCAATCTCCATGACTCCATCCAGTTCCCGACTTGGCTAGTACTCCTCTCTACTCCGGTAATCTCTCTCTCTCTCTCTCTCAGCCTCTCTCTCTCTACTGAATCTTGATTCTTGACTGAACATTGATACAGAAATCCAACCCCAACCTGGTATTAGGTGCCGAGAACTTTGGTTTGAAGTGAAAGGAGAAACAGAAGAGCACCCAAGAACTGGTATTTTAGACTTGTAATGATACCCATCTATCTCTCTCTCTCTCTCGATCGATCGATCTTGACTCTCATTCTTGCTCGTGTTCTTGTTCCAGGTTTGCTGTTATGGAGAAGAAATCAACACACTTAAGATCCCCTCCATCGTCAAGGTATCTCTCTCGATCTTGCCTCTCATTCTTTTTCCTGATTTGAAATACAAAAAATAGCTAGAGTTGGAAAAATGGTAAGGGGAACCACGAACAGACCTTGGTCTATGTACTTTTCATACAACATGTTCAATTCTTTGTAGTTTGATTGTGTTAACCCACTGGGTAAATGGAGCCGAAGAAAAAAAAAGCTGATGTATTGTTGAATGAATTTTATATATGTATCAATTCAATATTAGTACCAAACAAACAAGGCAGTGGAAGTCATCAGCCAAGAAACTAAGTAGGTTTCAAGAAAAAAGCAACATTCTGATGTGCAATAAACTAAGTAGGTTTTATTCACCATTTTTCTCTCTCTAATTTAGAGTTTCTGTGAGAAGTTATGTCATGGTGTTAGATATAATTTTTGAATGTAATGTATGTCGTCTTGTAGTCTACCACTTCAGCAAACTCGCTCGCTGTCAGCTCAAGTGGAATTGAATGATATGCGACCACCAACACTTGGTAGCTCACAAGCTGAAACAGAACCAGCAGAATTAGAACCAGAAACAGAGTCGTCAATTCCTGTTATTGGTCAAGTTGAGTATAACTCTGAAGGTGATGAAGTGGTGGATACAAGTAACTTAAGGAGTCTCCAATGGCAGAATTTTCAAAAGATCAAAGTTACAATGGGGGGGTAAGACACAATATAAAGCAAGGTGTTTGTATTGTAATAAAAAGTTATGTGCGGAATCTAAGAGTGGAACAACACATTTGAAAGATCACTCGAACTCTTGTTTGAAAAAAAAAATGGTTGATAGTAAGCAAACATTTTTAACACCTAGTGTTATGATGGGGGCGGGAAAAAGTAGCACACTCCAAGCTTATGCCTTCAATCCAGATCATGCTAGGAAGCAACTAGCTCACATGATAATAATGCATGAATACCCTCTCAGCATAGTGGAACATCTTGGGTTTAAGAGATTTTGTTATGCTCTACAACCTTTGTTTCATGTGGTTTGTCGAAATACTATCAAGAAGGATATTTTGATGATATATGAAGTTGAGAGGATGAAGACAATGAGGCTTTTGGAAAGAAACCAAAGTAGAGTTTCCTTCACAACGGACATGTGGACAGCTAGCAATCAAAAAAGAGGTTTTATGGTCATCACAGCATATTGGATCGATGATTCTTGGAAATTGCAAAGCCGCATTATTAGGTAATACATTATTAATGTTCATTACAGTTCGTGAATTAATTTTATGCTACTTTTTGAGTGTTGGAATTTTATAAATATATTCTACTTCTTTCAATGATTATAGTAATTGTTCTATTTAGGTTTGCGTATGTGCCTTGTCCACACACGGCGGAGGTATTGTCTGAGGTTATGATGGATACATTTTTGGAGTGGAATATTGATAGAAAGTTATCTACTTTGACAGTTGACAATTGTTCTACCAATGATGCTATGATTAATCTTTTGTTGGAAAAATTTGGAAGTGATCATCTGTTGTTTAAGAGTTTCTTTCATGTGCGATGTGCTGCCCATATTCTTAACTTGATTGTAAAAGATGGTTTAGATGTCATTAAGTCTTCGATTGAGAAGGTTAGAGATAGTGTTGCTTATTGGACAGCAACTCCAAAAAGAGAGGAGAAATTTGAAGATGCAGCTCGCCAATTGGGAGTTTTTTGTGGTAAAAAGTTGTCTCTTGACTGTCCCACTAGGTGGAATTCGACCTATTTGATGCTTTTAACCGCCATTAAATATAGGAGTGCTTTTGGCCGTTTAAGACTCAAGGATCCCCAATACAAATGTTGCCCAAATGATGATGATTGGAACATGGCCATAGATATATGTGAGAGGTTGAAAGTATTTTACGAGGTCACTTTGTTGTTTAGTGGGACTAGTTATCCAACTTCGAATCTATTTTTTAAAAGTGTGTGTGAGATCAAAATGAAGTTGTCGGAATGGGTCCTTTGTGAGAATTTTGTGGTGTCAAACATGGCCTTGAAAATGATTGAGAAATATGACAAGTATTGGGAGAATAGTCATGGATTTTTAGGAGTGGCAGCCGTGATGGACCCAAGATTCAAGTTGTCCTTGATTGAGTATTATTATTCAAGTATTTATGGGGAGCGTGGTGATGAGATGATTGAGAGCATTAGGAGATGTTTTGATTTGCTTACGATCTACGAAGGAAAAAACAAGAATGATGGCACATCTACAAGCAAGCCACCAGCCTCTACCACGGAGGTGAATAATTTTGATGGTTTTGAAATGTTTCTTAACACGAAAAAGAAAGCTAAAAGTGTACATGTGCAGTTGGAATTGGATCATTATTTGGAGGATGATTTGCAACCGAGACATGAGAGTTTTGATATATTAGCTTGGTGGAAATCTAGTGGCTTAAAGTACCATACTTTGCAAGCCATAGCTCGGGATGTGTTGGCTGTGCCTGTATCCTGTCACGCCCTCGATTTTCAACATAATAATAATAGCCTTTCAAAGAAAAAAAAAAATCATCGTCAAGATACGTCATAATACCCCAAAAGTTTTTTCATAGTCCATCCAATAGTACAAACATACTCAAAGTAACAACAATGGCGCACCGGCCCCAAATTCCTTAGTTAAACAAAAGATGATAAGTTTAGAAATTTCATAAATACAAATGTAAAGTTGCAATTACACCTTCCAAAAGTAAAGTTATACGAGATGCTAAGGTAACTTCTTCAATGTCAGCTTTCAAAAGAATGAAATCATATGCACGTCAAGCACTCCATATCAATGCCCTTGAGATGTACCTGAAAATAATAATAGGTTGAGCTACACTAGCCCAGTAGAGAAATCTTTGCTCAAACTATATGCATATGAGATAGACAATGCACCGAGAAGAACTTAGATACAAGAAAGTTCCCCACATGAACAAGGGCAAGAGAATAAAACTCAACAATCAACACCGTTCAAATTCACATTACTTAGGAATCTCTAAATTCTCCGTTTTCATCATATCAAGTGTTCTCGATTTCCTTTCCGGGCATTTGGGACCCCGTGCGTCCCGTATTCCTTCCGGCATCACACTGTGTGGTGGATCCGTGGCTTTCTTGTGCACTTCCGGGCATTTGGGACCCCGTGCGTCCCATTCCGGCATCTCACCTTATAGTGGATCCGTGGCTTCCTTCGTATCGTTCTAAGTCGTGATTTATTTTTTTTCATTCCACAAGTCTCGAATCATAAAGCATAGTTCGTGTCAAGTCCATTTCATTCATAAAACATGCCACAATACTCGCATAACGACCCGAGAGTGCATAGACAACGAACGAGTTTCATTTTCATTTAGCTTTACACCTTTCTTCGTTATAACGGGAGCCAAGTGAGTGGGGACGAACAACGAACCATTGGAATGTGAGCAATCATGCTTAGAGGTGATTAGTATGTGATTGGAAAGTGTTAGACGTGATTGGGAATCAACAGAATCGATGGATGATCAACAAGTTCAAAAATAATTTTCTGAGTCAGTGGTATCCATACCTCAAAAAGTTGGTATGGATACCAAACCACTCCAGTGAGCAACCCGAGACCAAGGTATGGATACCTAAAAAAAATGGTATGGATACCACTACATCGCAGAGCACGATTTTCAGAAAAACCAAAAGAGAGCATAACGTTGAATACAACCAATTAGAGCACGATATGGGCACACAATCAACTCATAAACATGTAGAGAGAGTAAGAAATCCCTACCTCAAGTTAAGAATCGAAACCCACGCGATTTGAGCAAGCCCTAGCTCTCCAAACTTCGAAATCAACCGAATACTCCTCCTCCGAGCGAAACCCACGAATTTCAAGTTCAAGACTATGATTGAGGGGTGGAATGGAGGTGAATTTGTATGGATTTTTGGTAGATTTTTGTGTGAGAAAGGAGAGTGTAACAACCCGTATTTTCGGCCATATATATATATATATTTTTTTTTCTAATTAACCCGTAATTTTTACTATTAATAATTAGTACTAATAAAATTCTTTTCCTTAATAGATATATACCAAAATAATTATCTTATCTAATTATCCCTTTTTATTTTTCTTTTCTGTAAATTTGCATGCAAGTATACAACTCCTTCCATCTCTCCTACTCCTACTCAATCTCTACCTTCTCCCCAATCCTATTTTTCGTCCATATTCTATCCATCTCAAAGCCAAGAATTAGAATCCTATTAAAACTCAAACTTATTATCCTTTTCCAAATTACCCTATATATATCCCATTAATCCGACCCTAGGGTACACCACGAAATTTCCCACGCCCTACCAGTCCAGAAGAGAGAGAGAAACCGGAGAAAACCAAGCTCCAATCCATGGAGTTTTAGAGAGAGAAAGAAAGAGAGAGAAAAGTGGATTTCCTAGTTCCACCCAATCGAAACCCAAATTGATCGAGCCAATCATCTTCTACAACTCCTAGCATCACCAAGAAAGCTTCAATTCAGTCCCAAAGCCTTCCAATCGCCAAAACTGAAGTCTTCTTTCCCAAAAATTCAAGATTTGTTTTAAATCGATTCGATCCAAACCGAGGTATTATAATCCATTCTAACCTCTTCTCTAAGTATATATTATGTTTATATGCATAACCCTATGCCCCTTATGGTCCCATGCATCGAAAACCGTGAGAAAAACAAAAAAAAAACGAAGCTGCGTCGAACCTTGCGGCCGCAAGGTGCGGGCCGCAAGAACCAGGCCGAAGCTCGCGGCTGCGTGCTCCACCGCAAGGTTGACTGGTCCAACCTTGCGGTTTCTCCTGTTTTGTTCCGAATCGACTTTTCGACATCCCGAACCCGATTTTTGACACCCGAACTATTTTTCCTAGCCTTCTCACACCTCAAAGATCATAACTTGTTAATATCATATTTTTTTTAATTTTATTATCTATTTATTAATTATTTGTTCGATTTCTTGTAAAAGTTTACAAACGAAAAATCCTTGCGACCTTATAAACCATTTTATAAATTCCCGAAATATTTTTTTTAGAATCTTTACATCCCAATGATGATATGTTGTTAATCTCAACATATTTTATTTATTAAATAATTTATTATCCATTTATTCTACTTTTGACAACTTTAAAAATTATTTTTATTTTAAAAATAATTCCGCGACCCTCAAAACCCAACTTTTGACACTCAAACATGTTGCATAAAACCTTTAGAACTCTTATTAAGATCATGATAATCATTCTAATATTTTTACCCATTAAATGTATGTAATTAATTATTAATCAATCTAATTTCTTAAAAATAACTAATGCGAGTTTAGTTCTCTTGTTTTATTAAAAACCGTTGTTAAGGTCATGCTACTTATGCTAATATTATTATCTATTATATTTTATTTATTTATTTGCTATGGTTATTAATCTATCTATTTCTTAAATAAAAATTAGTATCTTACTAATTTTTGACCAAAAGTATTATTATTATTATTATTATCATTACTATTTTATAACTAGATGAAAGTTTCTTGCTAGTTAATTACTTCTTGGTCATACAAGACTAAGGGCAACGGCCCATTCATATTAGGTTACGTGATTTCTACGCTTACTATTTATTTCAATTACCATTGTGATTTATTTGTATATTGCTCCGTCCCTTGATTATTATGCTAGATTGGACCCTAGAGACATGGGGTGACTTATGAGTAGGATTTCGTCTAGACGTTATTAGACAATGGTTATTTGGGAGAAAGAGATGTCAGAGGATGCCTGCAGGCGGATTGTGTGATGATATAAAACCTGGCGGTGGTCCAGTGATATTTTACGATGATAAAACTTGGCGGTGGTCCAGTGATATTTTCTGATGATAAAACCTGGCGGTGGTCCAGTGATATTTTCTGATGATAAAACCTGGCGGTGGTCCAGAGATGTTTTCTATTGATAAAACCTGGCAGAGGTCCAGCGATATTTTGTGACAGTAAAACCTGGCGGGTGGTCCAGAGATGTTTTTTATTGATAAAACCTAGCGGAGGTCTAGCGATATTTTGTGACAGTAAAACCTGGCGGGTGGTCCAGAGATATTTTTTATTGATAAAACCTAGCGGAGGTCTAGCGATATTTTGTGACAGTAAAACCTGGCGGGTGGTCCTGAGATGTTTTTTATTGATAAAACCTAGCGGAGGTCTAGCGATATTTTGTGACAGTAAAACCTGGCGGGTGGTCCAGAGATGTTTTCTATTGATAAAACCTAGCGGAGGTCTAGCGATATTTTGTGACAGTAAAACTTGGCGGGTGGTCCAGAGATGTTTTCTGTTGATAAAACCTGGCAAGTGGTCCAGTGATGTTTTGTGACGATAAAACCTGGCAAAGTAAGCCCAGTGATGTTTTGTGACGATAAAACCTGGCGGGTGGTCCAGTGATGTTTTGTGATGATAGAACTGATAAGAGTCCAGTGGTGATTCTGATGTGGTGATTTGGGTAGGCAAACCCTAGTTATGGTCTGGGCGTGACTAGTTTTCTCTCATTGTTAGGCTATTGTACAGAAATGAATAAATTCATGTGTGATACTTCTATTTTACTTTCCTGCATTGATGATATATGGATATCTGCTAGCTGTAATATAAGAGGGGTGGTTGGGTTGGATTATACTACGGGGTGAACTCTTTCACTCAGGCATGGATTGTCTGGCATCCATGTCAGATTTTGCAGAAAATCAGGAGGAGACTCAAGACCCTGAAGGAGGGCAATACTATCTAGGGATGAATCCGGGGATGGAGACCGAGCCCATATATGCTTGGGATCCGTATCAAGCTTAGAAGTCGGCTCTGTTATTTTGTCTATTTTATTACCACAAAGACTATTTTTAGTATTTCCACAGTGGTTTGTAATAAATGAATCCTTATGTTGAATTATCTGTTTTGGATTTGAATTTGAATTTAATAAATTTTCTAAAAATTATTATTTATTGCCTCCGAATTTATTTCTGAAAATCGGGGCGTTACAGAGAGAGTGAGGAAGAGCCGAGAGGGAGTCGAGAGAGAGAGATCGGGAGATGAGAGAGAAAGGGTTTTGGGGAATTCTCTCCCCTACACTCACACCCACACACATATATACTCACACAATGACAAATTGCACATGCACCCCTCTACAAACAACATTCCCACATTGACCCCAAATCAAATAATTCGATAAATTTTCACATTTTTCTCAATTTCTAACATTTGTAAAACTTTTAAATAATATCTGAAAATTACGGGTCCTTACATATCCACTGTTGCATCAGAGTCCTCATTTAGCACTGGTGGTAGAGTGATTACTCCAAATCGAAATAGACTTCATCCTAAGACTTTGGAAGCATTAATGTGTACTCAAAGTTGGTTGGCTGCCCTTGAGAATGGAGGTAATTTTTAATTGTCTTATTAGTTATTTCTCGTCATACTTTTATTTGCAATTGCTATTTTCTAATATGGTATATATCACTCGTTTTCTTTTATATTTTAAGGTGAAGCAACAATATCGGGGAATCCTTTTCCAACTATCAATGATGATGATACGGACGTGTCGGACTGTGTGTCTGGTGTAAGTTGTGTAACATATGTTGGTGATGATTGATCAGGTAAGAGTTGTAGTTATTGATTCTTGTAATGGGGTTAAAACTTGTAAAGCAATCCAGACTTATTTTCTACTTATTGTCAGACAGGACACAAAACTTATTTTCTATGAGTTAAGATGCTTTTTCAGCATTCATTCTGCTATTCAAGTACTAATGCTCTTGTTTCTACTGTCTAGGCACTTCAAGTTTCAAGTTTGGTAACTGCATATGCTGGGAATCGACTGTTTGTGCTCCGTTTTTTAGAGTTTCCAATGCTCTACTGCTCTTGTTTGTTTGAAACTGTTTTTATTTCAATTTGGTTTGTAATGCACTATGGCAGCAGCTATGTGACTGTTTTAATTTAAATTTGGTTTGTAATGGCTGCCGGCAGCAGATATGTGACTCTTTTCATTTTGATTTGGTTTGTAATGGCACTATGGCAGCAACTGTGGCTGTTTTCCTTGGTGATCTGCTGACTGTTTTTATTTGGATTTGGTTTGTAATGGCACTATGTCAGCAACTGTGGCTGTTTTCCTTGGCATTTGGTTTGTAATGGCAGCCTAGATTGTTGTTTTTTTTTGGAATTTAGTTTTATGGTTTGTATTTTCTAATGGTTGGTGACTATTTTTTTAAAAAGTATTGGAATCTTTGGATCCCCGATTCCCCATGGGGATCCCTGTTCCCCATTTGGGGCGGGGATGGAGGGTAAAAATAAATCCCCGGTGGGGATCGGGGCGGGGATGGGGAGGAGTTTAGGTTCGGGGATCGGGGACGGGGATAGTGGTATCCACCCTCGACCCTCCCCGTTGCCATCCCTATATTGAAATGAGCGGCTAATGGTGTATTTTCATGTGTCCATTGAAACTCCCATATATACACATAATATAAAATGTACATATAATTATACAGAACATCTATATCGTATACATACATATATGTTATATGTAAATATGAACTATTGCCGACACAAAAATTTCGTCGCCGAAAGATTTGACTTTTACCGATGCACATTGTGTCGCCAAAGGTTCCCCGCAAGACTATTGCCGATGCAAAAAAGTCGTCGCCGAAATATTCAACTTTTGCCGATGCACAATTCATCGCTAAAAAAAAAGTTTCGTTGGCAAATATTTCCCGCCAATCTTACTTTTGCCGATAACATTTGCCGACGTATTTATTTTTGTCGCCAAAAAGTTTACATTCACCGACACATACTACTTTTTCATCGGCAAAAGTACAAAAAATACATTGTGTCGGCAATTTGGTTGCGATGTAGTGATAGTAAGCGAGCTGGTCGAAGATAGTAGAATACCTTTTCCCAGAGAACCTTTGAGATACCGAAGAACACGGGTAGCAACCTCCATATGGGAGGTACGAGGGTCCTACATAAATGACTTACAATGGTGGAGCTAGAATTTAGTCCTGTGAGGGGCTGATTTACGAGAATTTTATTTCATCTTAATATGTACTCAATTTATTGTGTAACTTTTGTAGTAAAAAATAGGTGAAAGTACATAAACACCCCCTCAATTATCACAGTTTCTCGTAAACACCCCATCATATTTAAAAGCGCCCATGGAGACCCCGTCAACTACTGGAAACGAAAAAAATGCTAACTCCGTTAACGGAATTGAAGAAATGACCAAGATACCCTTTTCTATTATACCCTTAAAGGAAAATTTATTAAAAAAAATCCTGAAATTTTTTACCCATCGATCTGTGTAGACACCTCCCAAACGGGGCATCGCCATACAGATTGATCACGTTTGTTTGCTCGATTGGTTGCTTGCTTCGTAAACCAAAATCATGGACATTCCCATGGCTAGGAACATCGCCACATGATAGCGGTTATCATCAAAACAGAGTCGCCACCCAGTTTATTAAAACTAGAAAAATAGATAGAGATTCTGGGTACGGGAGCCAAAAGTACAATAAGGGGAAGGTGTTAGGCACCCCTCTATGCCCAATCGTGAGACTGGCCCATAATCATTCAACATAAGACGTGTAGATGCTTTGTTTAATTCCAACATATAGTCTGTTTATTTATTCCTTTAAATAGTAAGCAAAGTGAGCCAGTGCGATAAATGAAGCATGCATCAGAAAGCAGAAAAGCAAACAAACTGTCCCAGGAAATCGATTACTCGACCGGTGAATGGATGTCACGGCCGAGTAATCACATTGGTTTAATGTACCGGCCGAGGGATCGAAGCCCCGGTCGGTGTTCTTCCTCACACCAGAATATACGTTTAACAGATGATCAGAAAGTTATGATTAAGCGTAAGAACGATAAATAAAACAAACCAGAGGCCGTTGGGCCTCACCACCTTGATCCCTCAGTTGCTTGATTGCTTTGGATTGGGCGTGATTGACTGATTTGCTTGATTGAAAACCCTAGGGTTAGGGTTTTAACTTTGGGGTTTGATTGCTGGATTGACGGCTATTTTCGGGAGGTTAGGGCTTTTGAAGAGTGGGTTTGAGGGAGTATTTGTGCAGAGTTTCGAGGCTTGAGAGAGTGTATACTCTGATAATTTCGTGTGTATATTTTCGGAGTCCAAAGGCCCTTTATATAGGCAATTGGCGACTCACTCCGGCCAATCAAATCACGAGATGGCAATTGCAATTGCAATGCATCTCCAACTCTACGTCGTAATCCCTGAGCGTAGCTCGAACGCATCGGAGAGGTAGTGTAATCGGATCAAACGTCTGACAGAACACGTTCCAGAGTCTGGGAAAAGGTCGATCTGGCGGCCGAGTAAAGGATATCACGGCCGAGGAATGGATGTCTCGGCCGAAGAATAGATCTTGCGGCCGAGGGATTGATCTCTCAGGGAGATTTTGCTAGCAACAGGTTGCTCGGGTGAGGAAATGATGTTAGGGCCGTGGGATCGATGTCACGGCCGACAGATGGATTCTCCTAGGCTTCTGTAATTCTGTCTGAAGGCTGTATGGCTCTGAATTGGGTCCTCTAAGTGGCTCAAAGTTCTTACCGAAAGTCCTAAGGTTCTCAAGGAAGCAATCAGCAATCACTGTATCCATTTCATCATCGGGATGGTCCCAAGGTGGGACTTGAAATAATCGTTAGGCCAAATTGGGGTGTCTACAATCTGGGAGAGAGAGAGAGAGAGAGAGAGAGAGAGAGAGATGAGCAGCAGTAGGGCCCAGGTGGCGCACTCACCTCCGGTTCGACCCCTGCGATCTGATCGCCGGCGAAGACCTCTTCGACGACCCCATGGCCGCCTCTCACCTCCCTCGCCTCCTCAGCAACCACCCCTTCTCCGCCCCCGACCTCGATCTCACCTACCGCTCCCGCTTCCTCCTTCACGACTCCTCCAACGCCATAGGCCTCTCCGGCCTCCTCGTCCTCCCCCAGCCGAAGTCAAAGCCTGAGCCCGAGCCCGAGCCCCGGAAGCTGTGCCGAAATGGGGTTTCTGACGAGCAACCCATCGACTCCAAGCTTGCGTTGCCGAACCACGATAGCTGAAGAAGTTCTGAAATCCTCTGGCTCCGACGACCTCGACAGCTCTAGGCTCGAACGCAAAACCAACACTCCTAAATCTGCAAAATCCGTCACGAAAAGCCTGAAACCGCTTCTGGGTTCCAACCCATCTTGGTGATTTTGGGAATTTCTGAAATTGGGGTTAGGGTTTGATTTTGGGGATTTCTGAAATTGGTGATTTGTGGTTTGTGATAGTTGTGACTGTTGGAGACCGAGTGTGGGAGGGGGGTTTGGTGGTGGTGATTGGTGCCTGGCGGTGGTGGCAACAATGGTGGAGGTGGTGAAGTCAGTGGTGGTGGATTGTAGATTGTGGTGGCGACAATGGTGGACTGTGGATTGTCAAAGGGCATTTTTGTCCAAAAAATGCCCAATTTGCCGACATGTGACCTCCCAGCAAACAGTTCTGAGACGGAAGGATGTTACTTGGGTAACAGGAATAGGTGAGGGGGTCTCCATGGGCGATTTTAAATGTGAGGGGGTGTTTACGAGAAACAGTGATAGTTGAGGGGGTGTTTATGTACTTTCACCACAAAAATATACTCTAGATGATATTTTGTGTATTTTGTCGATAGTCGCAATGCCCAGGTGTGCTTATGTTCATTCATGAAAGAAATAGAGAAACTTTTACATGATAATATAAAATAACTTTAATTTCTAAGAAGATTAAATCAAACATTATTTGGATTTTTAGTAATTTCGGTACCGATTCTATAATTTATATTCATATTACACATAATATTAGTTAAAAATTTTACTTTCGCATAGCTTTGCCATTGATGACTTAGAATGTGGACTGAATAGGCAATGTTTGGGATAGTGACTGTAAGATAGATGAGATGTCCAACAAGGTGGCATTTTGTGGACGGATCAGATTTCTTAGGAAAATCAGAAGGTTTGGCACCTAGTAAACATGCATCGTGGAGAATATCCAGCGTGTATTTGTGCTGGTTTAATAATAATCCTTTTTGGAATTGGGCTTCTTAATGCCAAGGAAGTACTATTTGAGTCGTCAAAGGTCTTTGATGATAAATTCTTCGCTAGATATTCTTTGAGGTTCTAAATTTATGTGGATCATTGTCTGTAACAATAATATCATCAATATATAGCAAAACAAAGGTGGAAGTTTGTGCAATGACACGAGTAAACAAAGAATAATATGTTAGTTTTTGGGCAAAACCAACTTGTTTAATAACCTGAGAGAGCTTGGCAAACCAATGGTGAAAAGATTGTTTCCAACCAGAGAGGGACTTGCGTAACTTGCAAACTCGAGTCTCCCACTGTCGAGCCGACCCAGGTGCACGAGTCATATACACCTCTTCATCCAAATTATCATGAAGGAATGCATTAATTGTTGATGTCAAGTTGATGAAAACAATTTTTTTTAGACGTAATTGATAAGAGAGCACGAATAGTAATGAGTTTCGTTACAGGTGGAATGGTATCGTGGTAATCAAGTCCCTGTACTTGTGTAAATCCCTTCGCGACCAGGCGAGTTTTTGTAATGGTCAATTATGCTGTATCGATACTTGACCTTATAAACCCACTTGCATCTAATAGGCCTTTTGTTGGGTGCTAAACAAGTAAGACTCCAGGTGTGGTTGTTCTTTTAGTGCAGCTACTTATGCAGCCATAGCATCACACCATTGTGGAAGTTTAACTTCTTGGGGAAATGACTGGCTCTTCTGTGGAGGAAATCACAGATAGAAAGCCTCGATAGGTAGCCAAAAAATCGATGTAGAAAGTGTAGTGCTCAAGAGGAACAAGAATACCTATCCATTCAGAAGGCGTAGGCTGTGGTAGTGTACGTGCAACATTAGCAACCTCCAACCGCTAAACAATGAAAAACTTGAAGATATATATGATGGTTTCCCTCGCTCACGGGTAGAGAGACTAGTATGAGGGTTGTCACAGGAATTGTCAACACTCAAGGAATTATCAGTAACATGACACCACAAGTTTGCTCAAAACCAGACAACTTACTGATCAAAATTCGTTGTATCAAGTTCAGGACACCCCATTGGGCTAGTTTTATTCACGTCCTCCATACTTTCAATAGAGCATGCTTTTTCTTTATGATGATTGGGAGCAAGTGAAACACGCTCTCAACTAGCTTGCTTCCTTATTTGTCTCCTCTACCCCGCCAGGTTCGGGTGTTGAGCAAGTAGCGCTTTTTCACTTACTCCTCGGGGCCCATTTTTTGGATGTTGGGAAGTTGGTAAATAAATATCAAACGAACCTGACTAAGGCGGATCCTTTCTTCTTTCCCTTTACTTTAGCAGCGTCCGGGTTCCTTCTTTTTTTAGGCAGGTTTGACATTTGAATCCCCTGTTAGCCTTTCTTCTGGTTCTGGATGATGGAGGAATGTGGACCACAAGAAGTTCATTGTGGACAATTTGGCAACGAAGTTGGTAGGTTTGGGTAATGGGCGGTGGGTTCTTGGGAACCAGAGTTGGTTCTAGTAAAGATATTGGTTGAGTTGGTGCATAATCAAAATGGCGATGATCCTCGATAGGTAAAGGAATAGGAATGATTGGTGAATTTCCGTTTGATCGAAAAAAAAAAAGGGAATGATTGGTGGCTCCGTTTAGTCTGACAAAATTTATTTAAAGCAATTTTTTTTTCATTAAATGCAACATTTCTTTGACATATATACGCATATTCTTTTGATATACTAAAGCCAGTACTCTTTTCGTGCACAAGGATATACAACAAAAATTCTGGGCTTTCCATGCACGTTGGTCAACTTTGTACTTTATTTGAGCATTTTGTCGCAAAAACTAGGCAACCAACAATAGGAAGATGTGAATAGGAAGCTGGGGTAAAAACAAGGGGTTTTTACGTGTGGGTCCAGATAAAAAAGAAATGCACCATTAAATATTTCGGGAATATTTTTTCAAAATTGTCCTTATAAAAGTGTCTAACCACTAAAATGTGTCAAAACCTAAATCCTAGGATGCCCTATGAAAGTGCTTAAAATCCTAAACCTTATGAAAATGGCTAAACCTAAACCCTACAGTACCTTATGAAAGTGTCTAAAACCCTAAACCCAATGAAAGCGCCTAAACCACTAAAACCCTATAATAAAAAAGTGCACCCTAAAACTCTATGAAAGTGCCTAAACCTAAAGAGTAATTACCCATATCCTTAGAGGTAATTTTCTCTTAAAGGTTCCCCAAGAAACGAACAAGCAAGCACTCGTGATGATCACCTGTAATTTTGTGCTTCTACTACCTCTAGAGACTAATGAAAGGTTTAAGAATCAATAATGCAAGTACAGTGGTAGCCAAGTTGGTACGCACCATGTACCCCATGCACAAGACAAAGGGTCAACTCTCACTATCGAAAGTCTGTGGACACAGTAAATCTGTGCACAAATTGCATTATGGGGCCCAATACGGTTCCCACACAAATGATCCAAGCCGTTCATCATGTTTAAAACATTTTTTCAAGGGCCCCTCAAAAAATAATCTCAATTCGATACCCATAGAAGCTCAATTCAATCATCTAATTTTTCGATATCCTGAAATCGAAATGAAAAATAGATGATTAAATTGAGCACCTATAAGCATCAGATTTAGCTGATTTTTTGCGGAGGCCCTTGAAAAATGCTTTAAACATGATAAACAGCTTGGATCATTAGTGTGGGACCCATAATGGACCCCACAACACAATTTGTGCACGATCTGTGCACAGATTTACTGTGTCAGTAGCAAGAGCTCACTAACAACAACTATCGCTTCTTGAATGTCCAAAATAATAATAATAATAATAATCATCCTCAATGAGAACAACTTTTCGAATGATATTCTAATTCAGGGTACATAGATATAGATTCTGTTTTCCTCGAAAAGAGCAAAATTAATAAACCACAACACGTGCACGGTTATCTCTTTGTCGCGAGCGTGCAATCCAAATTTGTGTTTAAGGCCTGCGTGCCTCAAATTTGACTTCTATGAAACGATTGTGTACAACCTAAGGGGTAAGGTCATATGTGGTTCATGGTTTGCCTTTAACAAAAAAAAACTTAAAATTTTCCAACTGTGTGAAAAATAGAAAGAAAACGAGACAAGATGAAATTTAAGAAAACTTCATTAACGGTTTAGCGAAGTTTGGGTACAAGAAATCGAAAGGAAATAAAAAACTAGGCTAGGCTAGTTTGGACTAAAAGATAAAGTACTTTGCTGGAACATAAAGGTAATTGAAAGATAATTTGGCTAAGTGTTGGACTTTGATGGTCGTGGACCCTTGTCTTCATCATCATTTCTAGTATTTATAGGCAAAGATCCAAGCCTTGAGCTACTTCTGCTGATTTCATCCATGGCTACCATGTGTCCCATTCCATGCTCTCTACTCTATAGAATTTCGGTTGTAGAATCTCCAGACCTTTGAGCTGCTTGTATTCACGGGAAATTAAAAAAAGGAATCTCAGCTGTTAGGGAGAGCCTTCCAGGCCTTTGAGCGTTTATGTGCCTAGAAAATTAATAAAAGTTTATCCTTAGGCCCGTCAAGGTTAAAGGTCGAAATGCCTTTTGCAAGAAACAAGGACCAAAAGCTACTTTGTTAATTCCAAGTCTTCTCTTATGGGCCATTTAATATTTAAAATAGGTTTCTTAAACATGAAGATCTAGGGGAAAAGAAATTTATTGGGACTCACAATCTTCTTTGGCATTGTTTGTTTTCATCTTTGATTATTTTAGTTTTGGTAGTAGGTGGAGAGAGAAAGAGAGTAATAATTGGAGAGAAGAATAATGAATAGAGATAGATAGAGAAAGAAATGAAAATAATAATTGAAAAAAATATGGTAATGATTGAAGAGAAAAATAGAGTAATGATTAAAAGACAAGACAAAGTTAAAATAGAAAACGAACAAAGCCTTTATTCTTTCACCCTTCACATGCCCACCAAAAAGGATGACTAGCTTGTTTTGAGTTGCTTCCACAGGTTTGACTAAGCTGCTGACTAAGTAGCTTCTGACATGATCAAGCTACTTGTTTAGAATTGAGCTACTTGGACTAAGCAGCTTCTGACCAGGTCAAGCTGCTTGTTCATGACTGAGCTGCTTAGAGCCTGACTAAGTAGCTCCCCAATCCCCTCTCCAAAGAAGGCAATTAGTTGAAGAGCCTCTTTATTGACTTTACATCTTTCATGTGGTGGGGCCCCAAGCCTGAGACAATTATTCCATGCTTCTCATCCCACCATTTTCTTTCGGGCCTTACTCAAATTGGGCCTGAATATGGGCTTTAATTGATTTGGACCTACTATTGGGCCTCAATGTCTTTTAAAAAAGGCCCACGCCTAGGAAGTAAATCTGGGCTTTAAACACTAACTTGGGCCAACACAATCCCGAATCTGGGCCTCAACCAAATGGGTCTAGATTCATAGTATTGAAATTTTGGGCTTTAATTAGGCCCACATCTAGGGCTGTAAACGAGCCGAATCGAGCCGAATATTAGAATGTTCAGATTCATTCATTAAGTTTTTTAGCGAACTCGAGCTCGAGCCGAACTCAATGAAAAGTACGACGAGCCGAACTCGAACCGAGCTTGTCTAGGTTTGGGTCGAACTCGAGCTTGTTTACGAGCCTTAACGACCCAATAATATCATATATTTATGCTCTCATATAGGTCTAAAGCTGTAAGAAAAATTTTTAGTATGTACATAAATACATTTATATACATATAAACTGATAAAAACGTATACATAAGTAAGTTTTTAGTAATTGTAAACGTTTAGACTTGTACAAGTTTTAAAATTTTCACTATATAACTATATAAAATTCCCATGATATGTATATACTCCAAGTTCGCGAGCCTAATCGAGCCGAATACTACTATGTTCATGTTCGGTTCTGTAACGACCAGGATTTTTGACCCATTTTTTTTTAATAATATCTTTTAAAAAGTATTAATCGTAATAATAAAATTATTTTCCTTAAATAGATAAATACAAAATTATCTCATCCTATTTTTTTTTTAGTTGCATGCATGCTTGAAACTCTTCCGACTCCTCCCACCTCTCCTACTCCTACTCGGTCTCTACCTCTTCCTCGATCTTATTTTCGTCCATATCACTCTCCTATTAAAACCCAAGAAATCGAAATCCTATTCGAATACAAACTTATCATCCTCTTCCAAAAATTCCCTATATATATCCCATTAGTCTAACCCTAGGGCACACCACGAAATTCCCCATGCCTCACCAGTCCAGAAAGAAGAGAAAAACGTGAGCAATCGAAGCTCCAATCCATGGAGTTTTAGAGAGAGAAAGAAAGAGAGAGAAAAGTGGGTTTCCTTGTTCCACCCAATCGAAACCCGAATTGATCGATCCAATCATCTTCTACAACTCCTAGCATCACCAAACAAGTCTCAATTCAATCCCAAGGTCTCTCGATCAAAGAACCCGAAGTCATCTTCCTAAAAATTCAAGTTTCGGTTTGAGAATCAATTCGATCCAATCGAGGTACTATAATCCATTCTAACCTCTTCTCTAAGTATATATTATGTTTATATGCTTAACTCTATGCCCCAATTGGTCCCATGCATAAAAAACCAAGCCAAAATGAAAAAAATAGTTCACTGCGCAATTTTCTGCCATATTCACCAATTTGATATTATTTTTGGCCCGACACTTTATTCGTAATTATTTACGTAGAAGATGACCCCTTTGATATTTATTTTACAATCTTTCTGATATTAATATTTTAACAAACAACTGAATTGATATTATTTTATTACAGTGTAATATCATCTTAGTATGAAACGTATTAATTATATCAGTTTAATTTATTTGGTAGATTGAGTTGATTAATAAAAGCTCTTAATCCTTGCGACCATCCAAACATCGTTTTCGACCCCCGATCTATTTTTCCCAGACTTCTAACACATCAAAGATCATAATTTGTTAATGTCATATTTTTTTACTTTATTATCTATTTATTAGTTATTTATTTGATTTCTTGTAAAAGTTTACAAACGAAAAATCCTTGCGACCTTATAAACCATTTAATTAATTCCCGAAATATTTTTTTTAGATTCTTTACATCCCAAAGATGATATGTTGTTAATCTCAACATATTTTATTTATTAAACAATTTATTATCCATTTATTTTACTTTTGACATCTTTAAAAATCTTTTTTTTATTTTAAAAATAATTCCGTAACCCTCCGGACCCACTTTTTGATACTCGAACATGTTACGTAGGACCGTAGGACTCCTTTTAGATCCATGCTACTTATTCTAGTGTTATGAATTAATTATTGAATTTATTATGGTCATTAATCAATCTATTTTCTTAAATAAAATTTATACAAGCCTAAGATTATATCCTTTTTATTAAAACTTTTATTTAATAAAAGTTCCTTGATTTATTAATAACTTATTGATCATACAAGACTAAGGGCAACGGCCCATTCATAAAAGGCTATGTGATTTTATGCTTATTGTTTATTTCAATTATTATTCTGATTGCTTGTCTATTATTCCAACCTTTGATTGATATGTTAGATTGGACCCTAGAGACATGGGGTGGTATGCGAAATAGAAATCACCTAGACGATGCTAGGTAATGGATGAATTGGAAAGTTTTATTGGTTTTAGATTGCCTGCATGCGTGATTTTGAGATGTGATGAGATTTGTGATGAGATTGAAACTGGCGGGTGTCCAGTGATGAATTGATAGACTGGCGGGTGTCCAGTGATGAATTGATAGACTGGCGAGAGTCCAGTGATGATTGCAAAGTGGTACATAAGATAGGCGAACCCTAGTTGTGATGCAGGCATGATAAGCTTTCCCCTTGTTGTAGTTATTGGGGGTGCACACTCGGTATATAACTTAGGTGTATCTGCGACAGCAAAGGGAAGTGAACTCATGGGAATGAGCATGGCTAGCGGTTGAGGGAGGAAAGATCTCGCGGTGAGATCTTAGATCACACGTCAGGTTAATGAATAGTAATAAACTGATTGATATGAAATACCTCTGTTATATTTCTTCGTACCATGTTTATCCTGGTTGATTGCTAGCTGTAAAATAAGAGGGGTGGTTGGGTTGGATTATTGTACTGGGTGATTTATCACTCACGGATACGTTTGTATCCTGGTAAATCGATTGCTTCGGCGGTCAATTTGCCAGAGGGCGCAGGATTCAATGGAGGAGATCCTATGATGGTGCAGTTCGACACGAAAGGAATATCAGGAATAAAGATCGAGTATGCTTGGGATCCGTATCAAGCCTAGAGTCGGCTCTGAAGATAATGTATTTTGAATCAGTAAATCTATCTTGATATTGTAATAGTTAAACCTTTATTTTGAAAAATCATGTTTGTTTAGCAAATTTTCTTAAGAAATTAATTTATTTTGTTCCCGAAAAAGCGGGGCGTTACAGGTTCATTTATGAAACGAGCCTAAAATTGAGGTTCAGGTTTGGTTCGTTAAGTAGACGAATCGAATTTGAACGAGCTTTTACCGAGTCGAGCCTCAAACAGTTCACGAACGGCTCAGTTCATTTACAGCCCTACCCACGTCTAAACATTAATGTGACCCGTTAATTTCCAAAATCAATTAAACCCTTGCAAGTCCAATAGGGCCCAATTGGATTTAATCTAGCCCAATCGCAAGTGGTCCATATCAAAGTCAATCAATAGCCCAAGATTAACACTTCGGGCCACTAATTAATCAATAAATTCTATTTTTGAATTTTGCTCAAAATTGGGTGTAAGCAGATTTCCAAGTATTTGCTAAACATGGAAGCCAACGAATCTATTAATCAGACAACTGAATACATTCAATGAAGCAATACAACATGCAAACATGTGAGAGGATAAAACACCGCCACAGTGGCATTTGGAAAGTAGAACTTGATGCGGGAAATGAGAGTAATTAGAAGAGGAAAATAATTTTCTTGGTTGTACTTATTTTGTAAAATGAGAAGAGGAACTTACATCCGACACTAACTCTACAAGAGACTCTCAATGTATAGTTCCACCAACGAGCATGGATCAAGAATGTCAAAGTTGTTTAGCACCTGAAAGCATCAGAAAAGAAGATTAAGCTAGCATGATTATCTTGGTAGGTAATTGAAAATGGAAACCAATTAAAACAATTGTTTCCAAATTCAGTAATGGAATAAAGTTCCTTATAATCTAGACTAGAGGAACAAGGAGAGCAACAGAGGATATAAGCAAAAATGTCCCAGAGATATTAAGAGCTATTGCAAGAATACAATACATGAACTGGAAGCCATATTATGTATGCATGTTTCACGCAATCTAAGCGCCGGGAAGGATGAGCTGGCTACTAGGCTATCCATCTTTATTTGAGGATGACTTTTATGAAACCGAAAACTATTTCACACTCGATAGCTAGAGCTTCAATTGGAATTGCAGGATGGAAAAGTTGCCCTAATGTCGATAATTCTAAACAGCCTAGCCAACTGTTGAAAACCCTCTTTGATAACTCATTTACACAATTACACTTATTCCAAATTTCATAATTTCTGGAAATTGAAAGGAGGGAGCATACACTAACCCCACTTCAGGTGGAAAACTGTTACAAGCCATTTGAACAGAAAAGAAAACTGACACCACGAATTAGAAACCAACTTTATGCACACACTCCATAGTATAGATCATCTCCAATCAATAGAGCCGGCCTTGAGATTTTAGGGGCCTAAAGCGAAGATTAAAGATGGGGCCGTTTATTGTCAGACTATTATAAGGAGTACCAAAGTAGGAGGGCCCCCAACATTTGTAAATTTTAGGTCGGCCTAAAGTGGTTGCACCTCGAGTTTTAGCTCAAGGCCAACTTTGCTAATCAAAGCATGCTTTTCATCATTCATGTTACCTTAAAGGTTAACACAACAGCAATAAGAGATGAGTATCTTAAAGCAATTAATTAAGAGCATGTACACAAGACTCTCCAAATGCCTCTTTTAGGTATTTTACCTAACAAATTAACCAAAAACAGGCATGCAGCAGTTAGCTAAAAGGTTAGCAAAAATACATTTCGTTTTGATTGCTCGGTATATATCCCGAGCAACTGTTCACTAGGAATCCTTTTTATATAATTTTTGACTGACACAAATTTTCTCTCTCTTGATTTATCTGCTTGGGCTATGCTAGGGACAAAGAAATTGGGCAAAGAAAAGACCCTTAAAATTTACATGAACGGCTCAGATTTAGTCATGTAAACTTTAAAGGTCTTTTCTTTGCCCATTTTCTTTGCACTTAACATTTCTCTATCTGCTTCTTCACGAGACTTCATGCCTTTCAAGAAGAGTTTTTGGAATCGTCAACTATGAATCCACGATTAAGCCATATGTGAGTGGGTTTTTCGATCGAGCAGAGATTTCACCCTCGAAACCATGGAGGAAGAAGATGACGCAAACCCACCAACTGGGTTTTCAAGAAATCCCAAGAAAACAAAGAACAACTAGGTGTTTCAAGGGTACATGGCAGACAATGATCTGACGAGGACGAAGATCTAATTCTTGACGAGCAGAAGAAGTCGCCGGAGTCGGCGGAGATTGACGCGTGCTCGTCTGCTTCAATTTTTGGGCTAATTGAAACTCAATTTATGGGTTTGGGGTTTCTGTCGATGAAGTGTGAGAGACTGACAGAGAGAGGGGATAATATTTTATAGTATTTTATAAGAATAGAGATGATAATAGAGAGGATTGGTGTAGAATTAAGAGGAATTTATGTAGGTAAAGTGCAAAAAGTAAATTGTTGAGTAGGTAAAATACATATACCTGGTGTACATGCTCTAAGTCATTTAATTTCCAAAACATTTAAGCAGTACTTTGCATACCTCTGGATGCACGATACCAAAAGCACCTATGTGCCCAATGTAAATGATGCTAGCACTTGTGTACCCGGAAGAAACTCTGGCTCCTTCATTTATATCAAGACAGAAAGATATTCAAAAATCACCAAGTCATTTATGAAAGGATCCAAAGGAAGGTAGCACTTACATCTGCAGGTTCAAAATGGTGGCCTGCATTACCCACATATTTTTTTTTTGATCCGCATTATTCACAGATTGGGCAAATGGAGACCGAGTTACTTCAATAACTCTGTCGACCAAACTATGAATAAGCTGCAAATCAAAAGTTTCAAACTTAAAATGGTTAGCGTCTCAACTCGATGGCACCCCAAAATTGAGTTCTCATGATCCTACTACCAGAAAAAAAGGACCGAAGTAAACAACTAGGATATAATAATGATATCTCATGTTTGATAAAACAACGAATAGACTCTTTTCATAATTGATAAAACAATGAATAGTATCTTGATGCATAAATTGTGTTTGGACAGTCAAAGCAGCACAAAATCTGTGAATTGCTTGTGACTTACAGAAATTCATCATAGATTGTAATGTAACAGAGAAACAAAAGCTTTCAATTGCTTGTGACTTACAGAAATTCATCATAGATTGTAATGTAACAGAGATATAATGTAAATGTGATCAAAGACTCGGAAATTAAGAAACATCTCTATGATTTCAAAGCACACCTGCCAACAAAAAAAAGACAAACCACATTGAGAAATATCCAAATAGACCATCAATTAACAAGATTTAATAACTGACAAATATCTTCTCAATTGAGACATGTCCAAGATATAGACCATCAACGAACAAGATTTAGGTTTACTCAATACATTTCATTTACTTTTTTTTGGTTGAACCTCGAAAGCACGAAGGGAAGATTTTACCCCAAAAAAATGAAAGAAACAACGGATCCTCATGTAAATAGTTCCAAGCATGATCAAATTAATTGAACCCTCAACCAAGCAAGGAGGCAGTTGAAACTATTGAAAATAGCACAACGGTATTTCCTACTGCGAAGCAATGGGAAATTGTGTGATCTATTCCCGATAACTTATTAATCCTAGAATCCAATCCAACCTCGAGGTATGAGGTCCCTATATCCAAGCAAAGATTTCCCTCAAACAAGACTGCTTTTACTTCAGAAGCAAAACTGGAACAATGACCGTAGTTTTGGGCAAAAGCGATAATAGTATGACCTTGAAAGTCCCACACTATACCTCCACCACCCCGAAGCTTCGATTACCTCTACTATACCCATCACAGTTCTATTTCACGAAAGGCCAGTTTGGTTTACACCATTTCACCACTTTGATCTTTGGCAATTTCGGTTGTGCAATGGGAATATCCAAACAATTGGAAAAAAGATTATCATGGAAAGACAATACAGAAAGAAAGCTGCCAATTTTGAATATATCTCTAATTAACAAGATGACTCTATTCCAGGTATGAAATCATCAACTGGTAGTTCGATCTAAAGAGTTTAGGGTTTGAAGAGTCACCAAGGATGGTTAGCGGCGGTGAAGTAGTCTAGAGTTTTTATGTTTATTGTTATTTATCGTTTATATTAAGGGTAGTTTAAGCCTTTTGCAGTATTAGGGTTTCTCTAAGGTTCTTAGGGTTAGCCTATATAACCCATTTATTTTACTCTTGTAATAGAACGACTCTTGCATGTACAATTTGTGAGTTTTCTTTTCGGTAGAGTCACATGGTATTAGAGCCAGTTATGGCTTAGCATCGGCAGCCACCGCCGGAATCCGCATCTCTCTCTCTCTCGGTTGTTCTCTCTCTCTATCGGTTGTTCTCTCTCTCTAAAGACACAAATCCCTCTCTTCTTCTCTGCACTTTTCGGTGTTGTAAGCAGCAGCAACATCATCGATATTAATCCAGGAGCCCTATTCTATCTCTGATCTCTCTAGAATTGCAGCTTTTCTCCCTCTCTAACCTCTGCTCTGTCTTGCCGGACCTTCGCAAGGCCTCCCAAGTGAGTCTCTTAATGCAACCGATTTAAGCATTCAAAGCCACAAACAATACCCAAATAACAATTCTGCCGGGTGATCATGTAAATATGTAAGATAATCAACAAAAAATTGTCGTTAGAACTTAAATCTTAATAGTTGACTCTCCCGTCAATGTATCTAGAAAGTGTGTGGCCCGTGATCCTTGATCCTCGTTCCTTCGTTGATGGTTCGATGGTTGTTGAGCCTTCTTCTCCTAGCCTGCACAGGGAGCGCACAATTAAGACCTGGCCGGGGGTTGTCCCGGCAAGGCCCTCCGGCGAGAGGATGAGTATAATGCAGAGAGAGGAAGCGGAAGGCTAGAGAGTGTATAAGTGTCGGTATCAAGTAGCATGTACCTCTTTAGGGTTACTATCACTGGATATTTATAGGGCCTCCTGGCTTGCTCTCCAAGTACGATCGCGTGTCTTCCACGAGCCAAGTGACGTCATGGTGACATCAAGAAATAGATCTGGTAACCGTTTTCAGGGCTGAGCTGGCACACCCATGTGCGCCCATGATCATCTTCTGTTATAACTGCCTCCACATGTGGGGAGACACGTGACTTAGCAGCCAGCCGTCGTCGGCAGCCAGCCGTGCTCCGCAGGTGGTCGAGCACGTGTCTCGCTGAACTTGGCACGCATCCGACGGGGGAGGATACATCGCAAGGGAATTCGTCGAAGGCAGCGGCCGAGTTCGGACTCATCTTCTGCCGAGCCTATGATAAGTGAGATGGCGCCGAAGAATAGCGCCAGGGGCTATGCACAAGATTCATGTTCGGTATGGACTGGGTTCGGTCCGCACCACTGTGAATTCCTATGTTCGGCCCGCTACAATAGCCCTTCAATCTCTGCCGATGCTGAATGCGTGGTAGGGATTGGAGTCAAGCATTGGTCGAACCTGTCGAACGCCGAGTGCGGTATTTGTTTGTCAAAGGTGAACTTTAGCCGAGCCTAATCCATTCTCTTCTTCAGAAGCAGCATCAGCCGTTGATGGAGAGCCCTAGTGGAGGAGTGCCAGATGTCGCTCCATGGCTGGGTACGGCTGGCAAGAGGACGGCTGGCAAGCCCTGCAGGTTGTCCTTTCCATGCCACGTGTCACGTGCTGAATGGTCAATAGTTCGGCGGAGTAATGATGGGCGGGAATTTCGATTTCCCAGCCCTAGCTCTATAAAAGGAGCGGGGTGAGGAGAGACAAAGGTCTCGATCTCCTTCTCTCTCTAGAACTCCATTGCCAGAGCTCCACCAGCAACCGTTCGTCTTCTGATCTTGATTCCCAAAGATTTCGCCACCGGATCTCGCTGAAAATCACAGGTATGTGTTCGATTTTCGTTACTTTTGTCGTTTATGCAAGTTTTCTGCATTTTCTGTTTGGTTTCCTGGGTTTTGGGGCATTTTTTGTTCTGAGTGAACAGTGCGCCTCTGGGTATGAACGAACTGTTCATCTCCTCCTTCAATCTGTTCTTCCGAGCGTAGATCCTTTATGGTGTCAGGGCTTGGCCGTCGATGGAGTTGGCCGAGCCCCAATTTCTGACGTTTGGTAGGCTTAGGCCGAACACGGATTTGGCCGAGCCTTGGATACAACGATGGGGTGGGCCAATTAGGATGCCGAGCGTGGTGAGATCCTTCTCTCTAGCCGATGACGAGGTCTCATGTTCTTATTCTTGCCTTTGTTAGGTCTGGCTCACCCAATCATCGTCATTTCATCCGACTCTGAGAGTTCAGGGGACGATTCTGCAGATCTTGTGATCCGAGAATACGCGGAGAGACACAGAAGCCGACGCCAAGCTTCTTCGATCGACTCGAATATGTCAGGTTCCAGCGATTCCAACGCCGAACGTGACCACGAGTACGACGGCGGGTACAACACTGCACCCGAGATAACTTTCATCATTAGCACGGAATCCGAAGCCGAGCATGAACTTGGGCCTGAGGCCGAGTCTAGGCTTCGCTCACAGGCCGGAGCCACGACTTCTTCCCGCTCTGCTCCCGCCGAGACTTCGTCTGAGAACAGGGAATACGCCGACCTCTTTGAGCGAAGGCAGGTTTGTCCCCACGCCCATTACTTCAGTGGGCGCCCCGACGAGTACGCAGACTTCTGCTGAACGTATCACATCCCAAACGATGTCGTCGTCCACTAGGTAGCTAGTAATAGGATCAGGGATAAGAGGGAAGACCATCCCGAACACATAACAGTCCCACTTATGGCCATCTGCGAGGCTGGACTCCGCTTCCCTCTTCACCCATTCCTGAGGGAACTGTTGACCAAGTTTGGCATCGTGCCTTACTTCTTTGCCATCAATAGTTATAGGATAGTGATGTCGGTGATTATGCTGAAGGAATTCCACAATCTTGAGTTCACAGTTGCCGACCTCTTCCATACTTACATCATGTCTAGGCACGGCAAGACCAACCGCAGATACTTGTCAACGCGTAGTGGCAAGGAGCCCTTGATAGATGGGTTTCCCGACACCGATAAGTGGGCCAATCTGTATGTGGAAGTAAGTGGAAATTACGAGTTCGGCAATCAGTCGATGTGTCTGCACAACGTGCCGAAGATAAAGGATTTCCGAGGTCGTTCTACTGTGCCCTTTGTATGCCGAACATGATTATGCCGAACTTGATTTACTTTTGTTTATTGTACTTCTGATGCTAATTGGTTAACACTTTCTTTTTGCAGATCACCGAGCAATAGCCAAGAGGCAGCAGTCCTTATCCGTTGAAAAGAATATCGAAACGCTGAAGGCTCAGATTTGTCGTGACGCGCCGACGCTGCTGGGCTACATCCCTTCGTACAAGGGAAAGTTGAAGAGGAAGAAGAAGGAAGAGGGCCCGAGCACAAAAGCTAAGGGTAAGAAGGTAGTTACTAAGGAGCAAGGGGTTGAGGACGGAATCCCTAAGCCGAGCAAGAAGGTGAAGGAACCAAGGTTGAAGTTTCCCACCTTCAAGAAGTCAGCCGACTTCTGGTTCCAGAACAGTCAACCCGCCGATTTCCAAGGTATCAATATTCCTCCCCTCTGAACCCTTATTCCCGAGTTTACCGAGGATATGGGGAGGAGAAACGTCGCGAAGCTCAACCTTAGAGATGGTGCCGCAGCTCGCCAGCATGCTGCAAAGAAGCAGAAGGTCACCCATGACTTCTTCCCCACAAGGCCGCCGACGCCACTCCCAAAAGAAAAGGAGCAAACTGAGTCATCGACTGCGGGTGGCTCGAAGGCTATGGAGACGGCGGCAGGCTCGGGTGGCCGATCAATTGTGCAAGAGTTCGCGCCGTCCTTTGCAATGGCCGACGGCAGGATCGTCACTGTTGAGGACAGCGTGAAGGTCGAGTCTGGGTTGGCCATCATTATGTTTCATGGCCTTGCTCTGCCGAGGGATATGGACAGAGTTCCTGGGGAGCTCCAGCCAAGTATTGCGCACTTGAGCGCCTATCTTGTTCAGGTATTGGCCTATTTCGTACTTTTCCTATTTAGTTGAAGTTATTTTCCTTCCTCTGTTCGCCGAGCCTGATCGGTTCATGTTCTACAGGCTGGATAAGCTGCGCTGCGAGTGTCTAGCCAGGCCGATCTATTGGCGGCCGAGAGAACACGTTACCGCGATGACGCTAAGGCCGAGCGTGAAAAAACGAAGGCAGCAAAGACTGCCCCTGAAGCTGGCCAAGGCCAGGATAGCCGAGCTCGAGAAGGAGAGGGATGACGCACTGGAGAAGGCTAAGAAGTCTGACCGCAAGCTCGGCCAAGTTGTGAGGAGGGAGAAGAGGAAGATGAAGGAGGTGGATGAGAAGACCTACCATGCGGGGTATGATCGAGCTGGAGCGGAGTATATGAGAGACGCTCAGTCGATGGTAAATGAGGAGGTTAAAAAGAGGGTCCCAATCGCGTACCGAGCAGGGTACAAGGCTGGGGTGAAAGCTGCGTGTGGGGTTATGCAGCTGGAGCCCGACATGAATTTGATGAAGACGATTCCTATAGCCGAAGTTCCTGAGCTCGTGTACACTGACGAGGAGTGTGCCCCACTTCATCCGGAGGAATTTCCCAAGAGTGAAGATGATGTTGACGATCTTACTGATGCCGACGCCGACGGAGGTGGAGACGGCTCGGGCGAGAAGAAGACGGGCAATGCTGAAAATGCCGAGAAAGGCACTGAGCAAGCTGAGAAGAATGATGAGGTGGTTGTTGACGCCGAGAATGAAGCTGCTCGTGCTGCTGAAGTCGCTGCAGAGGGTGTTCCTCCCCAACTTTAAAGTTCTAGTTTTTAGAGTTTCTGTTTTAGAACTTCTGAAATTTTTGTTGGACTGGACGGCTCCGAACTTGGGAGTTTTCCGTGCCAGATGTAATAGTTAATTTGGGGGTCGGCATCGAACGGTTTACTACGCCGTACTTCCCAGATTAGGACCTTTTGATAACACTTGTCTTTATTTTTGAAGTTTGAATGCATGCACGGTTTCTTTTGCAACATCTTTGTTAACGCCGAACTTGACTGATTGCTTTCATTCCTTCACAAAATTTGAAGGTCTTGCTTGTTTTGAATGTGTAGTTGTCCGTAGCCCCCACTTTGGTCTGGGTTCGGCAGAATAGTTAAGAACCTTGCATGATTTGAATGGTTAAGTATAGGTGTTTCAGCCGAGCCTTGACCAAAGTAGTATTGCCTTTCTAACTGGTCGCCGAACATGGATGTGTTGTAATCTGGCATGGTTCAGCCTTTGTCGATATTAAGAGTGTAAAGTGCCCCCTTGCCAGTGGCTGGGGCTCGGCTAATGTGTCAGCCCCTGGCCATGGTAGAGGAATGTTGAGAGTAGCTGATTGATTGTGGGTGGTTTGCTCGCCAAAGTGCGAGTGTAACCTTTCGGTGGCCGACTATAGTGTCTTGCCAATCCGAGCCAAAGCCTAAGTTCCATTAGATATGTGTATTTTAGGCTCGGCGGACCGTATGTCCAATGATTGCTTCTCTGGGCGGTGATAGTGGCCGAAGCAATGGGCTTTTTAAGGAGCCGTTTGTGGTGTGATCGAAGTCAACGTTTGTGTTCGGCGTTGTAGCCGAGAGTAGAGTGATTTTTGAAATATTTTGAAGATTCGTTAACCAAAAAAGCTTGTCTTTTCATTGATAATCCTCGAAGTACAGGTAAAGTAGAAGATAAAAATAGTAACATTGGTTCGAACCCCTTCTTTGAAACGTAAAAAACATAGATGATCAGGCCGAAGCCAGACAAAACTGAATCTTTTTGGCAATAAGTGTTTGGCCGGGGATAGTTTTCAGCCTAGCAGGTTGTAGAGGAAGCTTCACATGTATGCCCTCCTTAGGTTCTGTGCATTCCATGGGTTGGTGAGCACTTTCCCTTTCATATTTTCGAGGGTGTAAGCTCCTTCACCAGCAATTTTGACAATGCGAAAAGGCCCTTCCCAGTTAGGCATGAATTTTTTCTTCTTACTTACCTGTACGACCTTTCGCCAAACCAAATCGTCAGGCTTAAACTTCTTGATTCGAACACTCCTGTTGTATCCTTTGGCAACTTGCTGTTGATATTCGGCGAGCTTCAACCGTGCATCGTCGCGTTTCTCTTCGGCCAGAATTAACTCTTGCTCCACGGCTTCATCGTTTGTTTGTGGGTCGAAGGTTTCTGTTCGGAGGGTTGGGAATTTGGATTCCAGTGGGATGATGGCCTCCATACCAAATGCCATTGAGAAGGGAGTTTGGCCGGTAGAGCGACGAGGTGTGGATCGGTAAGCCCATAAGACTCTTGGTAGTTCTTCTGCCCATTTGCCTCTTTTCGAGTTCAGTCGGCGTTTTATTCTAGCGCAAACTGTCTTGTTTGAGGCCTCGACTTGGCCATTACCTTGAGGGTAAACTGGGGTCGAGTTGAAAAAGCGTATGCCGAACTCCTCGCAGAGGCTTGTAAGGCTGTCTCCGACGAATTGGGTGCCATTGTCTGAGACGATGGCGTAAGGTACGCCGAACCTTGTTACAATGTTTCTCCATACGAAGCGTCGGACGTCTGCCTCTGTGATGGTGACGAGGGCTTCGGCTTCCACCCACTTTGAGAAATAGTCTGTTGCAGTGATTAGGAACTTGAAGCCTCCAGGTGCTGTTGGAAGTTTCCCGACGATATCAAGCCCCCATTGTGCGAATGGCCAAGGACTTGTGATGGGGGAGAGATTCTGAGCCGGCTGCTTGGGAATTGGGGAAAATAGTTGGCATGGTCGGCATTTTCGGACGACTTCTTCGCAGTCTTTCTTCATGTTCTTCCAGAAGTATCCTTGACTCATGGCACGTTGGCATAACGAGCGACCACCAGAGTGGCAGCCGCAGCTTCCGGAGTGCAGTTCGTTGATAATCACGGGGACCTGGGTTGGATGGACGATGAGTAGATAAGGTCCGGAGATGGATTTTTTGTATAGTTGACCGCTTTCAGAAAGCCAGTAGTAAGTAGCCTTGTTTCTAATGCGAAAAGCCTCTTTCTTGTCGTCAGGAAGGGTGTCGTTTCTAAGAAAGGCGATGATCTCGTCCATCCAACTTGGTCCGAGCTCGACATTGAGCACCTCTGGGATAGTGTCGTAACATGGGTGGTCAATGCTGCCGAAGTTGATGGTCTTGAACTCGGTTGCTTTGGAGGCTGCAGCCAGGCCAGCGAGTGCGTCTACATGCGCGTTGTGTTCTCGGTTTATCTGCTCGATTTTGAAATGTTTGAAGTGCTTGATGAGATCGGCCGTGGTAGCTTGATACTTTATCATTCTGTTGTCCCGAGCTTCGTAGTCCCCTAACACTTGGTTGACGATGAGTTGAGAATCGCAGAAAACAGCCAAGTCGTCGACTTGCATTGCTATTGCCGATCGTAAGCCAGTAATAAGGGCTTCGTACTCGGCTTCATTGTTCGTGGCGGGGAAGTCAATGCTGACGGCACTTTCGTGTAAAGTCCCACAAGGGGAGACTAAAACAACTCCTGCTCCGGCTCCGTTGCTGTTAGATGCTCCATCCACTTGAAGCCGCCAAGTGTCGCCTTGAAAGAGGAGCCAAGATTTCTCCTGTGCTTCACGTACGGTTGCGGGTTGAGTGGGTGGAGGATTGTTTAGAGTTTGGGAGTCTTCTGGAGTTAGTTCGGCAATAAAGTCGGCGAGGACCTGCCCCTTGATTGCCATCCTTGGTTTGAAGCGGATGTCGAAATTTGCCAATTCGATGGCCCATTTGGATACTCTGTTTGAGAGATCGGCTTTCCGAAAGAGAGCTTTGAGGGGTATTCGGTTAAGACCGTGATTGTATGTGCCTGAAAGTACGACAGAAGTTTTCTTGCCGCCGATACGAGGGCGAGTGCCAACTTCTCCAGTGGAAGGTAGCGAGTTTGGGCGGGTAGGAGGGTCTTGCTTGTGAAATAGACCGGCAAGTCGTTGGCTCCCTCTCGCCGAACAAGAGTGGAGCTGATGGCTGTAGACACCCCAATTTGGCCTAACGATTATTTCAAGTCCCACCTTGGGACAATCCCGATGATGAAATGGATACAGTGATTGCTGATTGCTTCCTTGAGGACCTTAGGACTTTCGGTGAGAACTTTGACCACTTAGAGGACCCAATTCAAAGCCATACAGCATTTCAGACAGAAATACAGAAGCCTAGGAAAATCCATCTGACGGCCGTAACATCGATCCCACGGCCATAACATCAATCCCTCGCCCGAGCAACCTGTTGCCAGCAAAATCTCCCTGAGAGATCAATCCCTCGGCCGCAAGATCTATCCTTCGGCCGAGACATCCATTACACGGCCGCAACATCCATTACTCGGCCGCCAGATCGACCTTTTTCCAGACTCTCGAACGTTCTGTCAGACGTTTGGTTTGATCCAACTACACTACCTTTCCGATGCGTTCGGGCTACGCTCAGAGATTACGACGTAGAGTTTGAGATGCATTGCAATTGCAATTGCCATCTCGTGATTTGATTGGCCGGAGTGAGTCATCCCTATGCCTATATAAAGGGGCCTTTGGGTTCCGAAATATACACACAGAAATTGAGATACCTACACACTCAATCAAACCTCGAAACTCTGCACAAATACTCCCTCAATCCCATACTCCAAAAGCCCTAACCTTCCGAAGGCAGCCGTCAATCCGGCAATCAAACCCCGAAGTTCAAACCCTAACTCTAGGGTTCTCGATTGCTTTGACCTGTCGGGTGTTAATAAATTTAGACTAAAAATGCGTCCCAAGCATAGGACTCTCGACCAGTGTAGCACAATAAATCCGGAAGTACCGGAGTCGAACCACAGAGACGGACGGACGGTGCTTAACTTAAAAGTGATGAATTCTAGTTTAATCTGGCTCTTAGGTAGCCACCCTTTGTTCGATTGATTGATTGATTGACTAAATTACTAAATTGAATTAATAAACTATGAATTTAAAGGAGAGTACAGCCGTGGGAACCCAGCGTCTGCAACTAGCCTAACCAATATTTACTCGGGACACAATTATTCAATTCACTGATTTCAGAATAAGGGAAGAGGGGGTTCCCAATAAATGCCTACCACCTGTCACCAGCCCTCATGCGCATTTGAAATCTGATGATGCCTGGGTTTTGTTTATTAGAAAAGGATTCTCTTTCGTATTCCAAAATTGTTGGAAAAATAAATTAATTCGTACCCGAGGTGAAATATTGATTAAATTAGTCACAGGACGCCTTCGTCCCGTGGCTGCACCCTAAGGAACTACTCACACATGCTTGAAGTAACAAGAAATAAAAACCTAGATTGAAACATGATCATCTATTTTAAGAGAAATGGAAAATAAAAGAACAGATCCACATATAAAAATTAATAACGAACAACTTTAATTAATGAAGGAAATACTCAAACGTTACCAGAATCCAAGCGATTGAAGGAAATAGTCCAGAAAACTTAAGAACTGAGAGAAAACAAAACAACGTTAGTGAAAAAGCTGCTACGTAAAGTCTGGAATCAAAAATCTACCCTAAAACTAAGTTAAAACGGGGTATTTATATTAAATCCCCTTAAAAACAATTAAAATCCTAATAATAATCGGAATTCGAACCGACCCAACCCAAAACGACGCCGTTCGAAGGCCCACTAATCCCCTCGGTAGCGCTACACCATAATGGGTGTAGCGCTCGCGAATGGCTTATGGCGCCCTTTGTTGACCTGCTGACGTGGCCGTTGACCTCTTTAGCATTTGGGTAGCGCTATACCCAAAAGGGTATAGCGCTCGCGAGCTCTCTGATCTCCTCGAGGACCTTGTTATCCACGTCTGAGCGCTAGACCACTTCCCATGTAGCGCTCACGAACCCTTCATTCACTTTTTCCACGAATTCTTGCTCCCATACTTAGTCTCCACAGCCCTCTTGCTTTCCGAACTCCATCTTGGCCTTTATGAATACCTCTCAATAGCGCCAAAACATCTCAATTTCCTGCAATTTAAGCACAAACACAAAAACCAACCACGTGCACGCATTAAACGGAAAATGAGAATTAAAGGCACGTCTAACGCGCTAATTTCCCTACTTAGGCGCTTAAATCCATGAATTTCGCGCGCCTATCACATCCCCCAACTTGAGCGTTGCTAGTCCCTAGCAACGAACGAAATAAAGAAAACAAGAAAATAGACTTAACAAGGGATACGAGAGTTATGCAACATGTATCTGATTGTATCCTGAATACCCGTCCAGGAAACAATAAAAAGCCCGACCAGCTACCCTCTCCAGAATTTGGTCAATGAAAGGGAGAGGGAAGTGATCTTTCCGGGTGCTCGCATTGAGCTTTCGGTAGTCTATGCAAACTCTCCATCCTGTAGGTACTCGGGTTGGTACGGACTCACCTCGCTCATTAGTAACAACTGTCACCCCAGCCTTCTTAGGCACTACCTGAACTGGACTCACCCACTCACTATGGGCGATTGGGTAAATGATACCCGCATCTAAAAGCTTCAAAACCTCAGCTCGAACCACCTCTTTCATATTGGGATTCAAGCGCCGCTGAGGCTGCCTAGAAGGCTTCACACTATCCTCAAGATCGATTCGGTGTGTGCACACCGTTGGGCTTATACCATGTAAATCCGCTATAGTCCAGCCAAGCGCGCCTATATGCTCTCTCAGCAAATCAAGCAACTTCCTCTCTTGATTCTCCTCAAGGGATGAGGAGATCACTACCGGATAAGTATCACTGCCCTCTAAAAAGGCATACTTGAGTGTGTCCGGCAGAGGTTTTAACTCTGGTTTCGGCGGCTGAACTGAAGACGGAAGAACCTTGGGCGGAGGGTCGCCGAGAGGCTCAAACAATGGGTCATAAGAAACCCCACATACTTCCTCTACTGAATCCTCAACATTTAATAACTCTAACAAACTTCCCACCTCTGGAGAATCTAAAAATGACGCCTTCTCGGCGGTAAGAGCAATCTCCAGAGGATCCTTATATAACACTGTATCTATATGCTCCTGAACGAGCGCATTAATCAAACTCACCTCTTCTACCTCCTCATCATCCTCCTCGAGAGTGCTAACATTATAGACATCCACCTCCATCATTTCCTCGCCAACAGACAACTGGACTCTGCCAGTTTTGCAATTCATGACGGCATTGGAGGTGGCTAAGAAAGGACGACCTAGAATAATGGGAGTCTTCTCTAGAACCTCAGGGTTTCGGCAAGTGTCTAGAACAATAAAGTCTGCGGGAAATTTGAACTCTCCTACCTGAATCATCACATCCTCCACCACACCCTTGGGTACTCTCACACTCCTGTCTGCCAACTGTAGCATGACAGGAGTGGCTCTCAGATCCCCTAGACCTAGCCTCAAGTAAACTGAATAGGGGAGCAAGTTAACACTTGCTCCCAAATCCAACAATGCCTTATCGAACGTCTGGCCTGCTATATCTATGGTAATGGTGGGACACCCAGGATCCTTGCACTTAGCAGGAATTTCAGTCTGAAGGATAGAGCTCACCTGCTCGGTCAGAACCACATTATTCTGACCCTTGTGCTTTTTCGTGCAAAGGTCTTTCAATACCTTCGCGCACTGGGGAAAAGACTCAATAGCCTCCATCAGGGTGATAGGGAATTGCACTCTCTTAAAAAGCTCAATCATTTTATGATTCACGTTTTGCTTAGGTTTCACCGCTAACCTCTGGGGAAATGGAGCTACTGGCACAACCTGCGGTGTTGGAGTCGTGGGGGCTGCAGCTGCAGGCACCACCACCTCTGGTGACTCCTCATCATCCTTAACCTCTGGCCTAGGGACAACAACATCAGGAGTTGCTTTTGGTGCATCAACCGGCTCCGGGGGTGGAGCTGGTTTCTGCTTTGGCTGGATGGACTTATCGATCTCCTTCCCACTCCTAAGAATGGTGACCGACTTAGCCTCCTCCTGATTTGGGTTATGAATATTGGAACCCGAAGAATTTTCTAAATAATGGGCCCCTGCTGTACTACCCTGGGCCGGAAACTTACCTTTCTCCTGCTGCAGATGACCGATCACCGCAGTGAGCTGTGACATTTGGGTTGTAAGAGCCCCAATTTGCTGTCTCGTTTCCGTCTGAAATGTCATCTGTGACTGCATCAGGGAATTGACAGTATCATCTAACTTATGGTCACGTGCGGTCATCTGTGAATACCCTGGGGGAGGACCAGGAGTGGATGGTCCTGCCCCTCTACCAGCTTGTGGCTGGAAGTGAAATGGGATAACTTGGCCCTGAGGGGGCCTGGACGATTGGGCCTGTTGAAACTGCTGCGGCGGAGGTGGCCCAAAGGATTGAGCTTGGCCTCCACCTACGGGTCTGGAGTCTGACCACCCAAAATTGGGGTGATCCTTCCATCCCGCATTATACGTGGTAGAATAAGGATCCCAAGTCCTAACTGCATTGACTTCCTCCTGGGTAAAATGACTTGCCCCCTTGGCGGCAATAAACCCAGGGCAAACGGTCGCGGTGTGCCCTTTACATTCACACCACACGCAAACTTCCTCAATTGATACCTCATGAACTGGTCGAGCCTGCCTCACCTCTAGCTCCTCTAATCTCTGAGCCATTTTCTTGACTTGAGCCTGGAGTCGCTGGTCACGAATGGTGACCGGGACAACACTGGACCCAGAAGGTCCGGATCGCTCAAAATCGGATGGTTCTAATGCCCTCTGCCTATCAGCTAGGTCATCTAAGAAATCCCAAGCCTGGTCTGCTGTTTTGGACAAGAAATCGTCCCCTTTGCAAGAATATTCTATGTGCTGGACTGACTCAGCATTGAGACCAAGATGAAAGAACCCAATTAACTGAATTCTCTCAAAGCCATGGTGTGGCAGCCTTAGGAGCAATTCCTTGAAGCGCTCCCAGGCCTTGAGAAATGACTCATCCCTCTCCTGCCTAAAACCTTGGATTTGACGCCTGAAACTCTTAGTCTTAGCCTCAGAGAAATACTTCCTATAAAACGCATCACGCACTTGTGCCCAAGTGGTGAAAGACTGAGACTTTTGCATTCGAAACCACAGAAGCGCGCCATCTTTCAATGTCGCCTCAAAAAGCTTGAGACACACATTCTCATACTGGGTATTAGACGCAAGGTTGCGCACCAATCCCTCAAATGTCCGCACGTGCTCATACGGATCATCACACTCTCTCCCGTGGAAACTAGGGAGACTATTAAGGACACCAGGCTTTACTGTAAAGGCATTTCGGGCCTCTTGTGTCTCCTGAGGGAACATAATGGGTCCGAGAGGAGTGGTCCTCTCAGGATGCATGTGCTGTCTCAAGGACGGCTGAATAGCTACCTGCCTATCTCCCATCTCAACTGATTCTGACTCTGATTCTAAAACTGACTGGAAAAGTGGATTACTGACACTAACTGACTCAAAAGGCAAATCTATATAAAAATCACTAACGGGAATAGACTCTGACTGATGCTCAGTTGAGTCTGACTCTAAACTAGAAGATGAAGAACTAGAAGACACAGGCTGACTCGACTCCAGTTCTTTTCGAACTAAACGATGTGTCGGGTCACGATAATAAAGAGGGTCCTGTTTAAAGGACACCTTCTTCTCTCTACCTATGGTGACTCAACTAAAAGACAAAAATACGAAAACTCACACTCTAGAACACACGTCGCCGTCCCCGGCAACGGCGCCAAAAATGCTTGACCGACCGGGTGACTTAAAATAAAGACGCGTCCCAAGCGTAGGACTCTCAACCAGTGTAGCACAATATCCGGAAGTACCGGAGTCGAACCACAGAGACGGACGAACGTGTGCAGGACTCAAAGATGACGGGTTCACAATTTATCTTGGCTCTTAGGTAGCCACCCCTTGTTTAATGAGATTGATTTACTAACTAGATTACGGAACTGAATTAATTAAATAAAGATTTAAAAAGGAGAGTACAGCCGTGGGAACTCAGCGTCCGTAACTAGTCTAACCAATGTTTACTCGGGCCACAATTATTCACTTTGTTGATTTTAGAATAGGAAAAAGGATCCCTAACAAATGCACACCACCTGTCACCAGCCCCCGTGCGCATTTGAATTCCGGCGATGCTTGGGTTTGTTTGTTAGAAGAGTTTTCGTCTTCTAAAATTGCTTAAAGATTAAATTAATTCGAACCCGAGGTAAAAACATTAATTAAACTAGCCACGAGACGCCCTTGCCCCGTGGCCGCACTCTACATAACTACTCACTCATATTTAAACAATAAACAAAAGAAACCCTAAATTGAATCATGCTTCTATTACTGGAAAAAGAAAAATAAACGAAAGATAACAACTAATTGAATAACAACGAACAAACGAACAACTTTAATAAATGACAAAAATCAATACGAGTTACCGGAGTGCGAAGATCTGAACAAAACTTTAAATAACTTGAAATGAACAAAACTTGGAAGAAAAACTATCGGAACAGTACTGGAACCAAAGAATGGCAGCCCCCGTTCCTTCTGATCTCAGCAGCCCCCCCGTTCCTTCTAAAGGTAGTGATGCCTTTTATATCAGTTGCTGATTGACCCCATAAAGAAAACCTATTTTCTTTTCTTTTTACTCACTCCCAGCCGACTCCAATACGGAGTATTTCCCATCTTGGCCCACCATTTAACCATTGGGCCCACCGTAACATGTGCAAACTAAATAGAAACAATTCTGCCACCAATAACCCATAGGTAGCGCTACATCAATTTTCCCATAGCGCTACCGAGCTCCTTAATGGCGTTGACTCCGTTGACCGCTGCCTTGGCCATTTCTCCCTTAAGCTCTAGGTAGCGCTACACCAAAAAGGGTGTAGCACTCGCGATGATTCTGTTCACTTCCTCCCGAATTCCACTTCAACACTTAGTTTCCACAGCCCTTCTCGCTCTCAAGCTCCATCACGGCCTTTCCGAATACCTCTCAATCCAAACTTGGCGCAAAAACCACCTTATTTCCTGCGAAACTAACAAAAATACAAAAACAAGACAAAGCACGACATCAAGCGGAAAATGGAATAAATCGCGCCTCTAACGCGCTAAAACGCCCTACTTAGGCGCTTATATCTATGATATTGCGCGCCTATCACACCCCCCAACTTGAAGGTTGCTAGTCCCTAGCAACAAGAAGAATAAAACAAATAAATAAACGGATAGATCTTTTAAACCCCCGGGCGGCCCCGGTAGGACGAGTGAAGTCTCGTGAGGGTTTTCAGCAGTGATTACCCACAAAACACAAAGGACTCGGACACTTCGAATGCAACTCAACCCAAGCAATAACCTCCAAAAACACTACAATAACTGTCAAGCAAGTCAATGGCAAGATATTTCATCCATGGATAAAGTTAAACAAATGAACCCCGTACCAAACTTAGCACAAAAATTAATCCTCTCACCTACGATCGGATAGCGAATTTTCAAATGGCATGCGTGTATGGAAAGCCACATAAAGAAATTTACCAATCTCCAGAACAGTTCACACACCGTTGATAGCCCAGTGTTTCTCTAAGCACACTCCTTCCTTTTCTTTCTTTGCTTTTTTTTTCTCATGGTCGTGCAATGCCGGATCTCTCGGGCTTTCTAGTTGACTCTTTAGCGAGTTTTGGGTCGGCTATCCCCAAGCCAAACGGCTTTAGAGCACCAGGTTTTAAGAGACCCCTAAGGACTTAATTGCTCAAGTAAAAAAGGCTTTATATTGAGATCCAAGCTATCCCCGGCAACGGCGCCAAAAATGCTTTGACATGTCGGGTGTTAATAAATTTAGACTAAAAATGCGTCCCAAGCATAGGACTCTCGACCAGTGTAGCACAATAAATCCGGAAGTACCGGAGTCGAACCACAGAGACGGACGGACGGTGCTTAACTTAAAAGTGATGAATTCTAGTTTAATCTGGCTCTTAGGTAGCCACCCTTTATTCGATTGATTGATTGATTGACTAAATTACTAAATTGAATTAATAAACTATGAATTTAAAGGAGAGTACAGCCGTGGGAACCCAGCGTCTGCAACTAGCCTAACCAATATTTACTCGGGACACAATTATTCAATTCACTGATTTCAGAATAAGGGAAGAGGGGGTTCCCAATAAATGCCTACCACCTGTCACCAGCCCTCATGCGCATTTGAAATCTGATGATGCCTGGGTTTTGTTTATTAGAAAAGGATTCTCTTTCGTATTCCAAAATTGTTGGAAAAATAAATTAATTCGTACCCGAGGTGAAATATTGATTAAATTAGTCACAGGACGCCTTCGTCCCGTGGCTGCACCCTAAGGAACTACTCACACATGCTTGAAGTAACAAGAAATAAAAACCTAGATTGAAACATGATCATCTATTTTAAGAGAAATGGAAAATAAAAGAACAGATCCACGTATAAAAATTAATAACGAACAACTTTAATTAATGAAGGAAATACTCAAACGTTACCAGAATCCAAGCGATGGAAGGAAATAATCCAGAAAACTTAAGAACTGAGAGAAAACAAAACAACGTTAGTGAAAAAGCTGCTACGTAAAGTCTGGAATAAAAAATCTACCCTAAAACTAAGTTAAAACGGGGTATTTATATTAAATCCCCTTAAAAACAATTAAAATCCTAATAATAATCGGAATTCGAACCGACCCAACCCAAAACGACGCCGTTCGAAGGCCCACTAATCCCCTCGGTAGCGCTACACCATAATGGGTGTAGCGCTCGCGAATGGCTTATGGCGCCATTTGTTGACCTGCTGACGTGGCCGTTGACCTCTTTAGCATTTGGGTAGCGCTATACCCAAAAGGGTATAGCGCTCGCGAGCTCTCTGATCTCCTCGAGGACCTTGTTATCCACGTCTGAGCGCTAGACCACTTCCCATGTAGTGCTCACGAACCCTTCATTCACTTTTTCCACGAATTCTTGCTCCCATACTTAGTCTCCACAGCCCTCTTGCTTTCCGAACTCCATCTTGGCCTTTATGAATACCTCTCAATAGCGCCAAAACATCTCAATTTCCTGCAATTTAAGCACAAACACAAAAACCAACCACGTGCACGCATTAAACGGAAAATGAGAATTAAAGGCACGTCTAACGCGCTAATTTCCCTACTTAGGCGCTTAAATCCATGAATTTCGCGCGCCTATCATCGATCAAGCAATCAATCGATCACACTCAATCCAAAGCAATCAAGCAACTGAGGGATCAAGGTGGTGAGGCCCAACGGCCTCTGGTTTGTCTTAATTTATTGCTTTTCTGATTAATCGTAGCATTTTTGATTATCCATTAATCTTTCTGTCTGGTGTGAGGAAGAACACCGACCGGGGCTTCGATCCCTCGGCCGGTACATTAAACCAGTGTGATTACTCGGCCGTGACATCCATTCACCGGCCGAGTAATCGATCTCCTGGGACATTTTGTTTGCTTTTCTGCTTTCTAATGCATGCTTCAATTATCGCACTGGCTCACTTTGCTTACTGTTTAAAGGAATAACTAAACAGACTATGTGCTAGAATTAGACAAAGTATCTATACGCCTTATGTTGAACGATTATGGGCCAGTCTCACGACTGGGCAAAGAGGGGTGCCTAACACCTTCCCCTTATTGTACTTTTGGCTCCCGTATCCAGAATCTCTATCTATTTTCCCAGTTTTAATAAACTGGGTGGCGACTCTATTTGATGATAACCGTTATCGTGTGGCGATGTTCCTAGCCATGGGAATGTCCATGATTTTGGTTTATGAAGTGAGCAACCAATCGATTAAACACAACGTGATCAATCTGTATGGCGATGCCCCGTTTGGGAGGTGTCTACAGTTTTTGGCGACTCTACTGGGGATCTGAGAGCCATAACCAAAAAGTTCAACATAAGACTAATACATGCCTTGTCTAATTCATTTATCATATGCATCGAGCGGGCAACCCGTTGAGTTCACCTGATATCCCATCATGACACGGGCTATGTTGGGGGTTCTAGCAAACTCCACAGTCACTCGTACCTAGTGGTATATCAAAAAGGAAATCACCCAATCGCCGCCTATGATGGGCTGGCGAGAGGATTGGTGCCCTTTGACAACGGAGCACCCTGAAACTACCTAAACCTTGCATGCTTTAAAAAGCCATAGAACTTATCAAACTAAGACAGGAACCTACAGGCTAGGAACCTACTTGCATTTTCACTTCCAAGTCCTTCCTCACACCTTGTATCATCTGTTGTTGTAAATAACTTTTTCTGTGCAGAAGGGTTGGGATTTTCAGCCTAAATCCTAACCCTACACAAGCCAAGTACTTACTACAAGTACTCTACTTTTCAAAGCAGACACAATAAGTAAAACAAAGAAGCAACCACAACCAATTTTATACTCTTACAACACTCGAAGTCACGCCAAACAGAGGTCTTTGCAACCGTCCCGTCTGTCACTCTCACCGGCCAAAACACCTACACTGCTACGGTCCCAATCACTTCCAGGGACTCCGCGGTCATCTCCTCAACAAACTCAATCATCTACCAAATCCTAAGCTTCATCAAGTAATCCTCCCACTCTCATGGCAGATAAGGACGCCATCATTGCTAATCATCAAGCTCAAAGTCGCTATCTTACTAGCAGAGAAAGTAGCAAGAGATGCTGAGAACGAAGAGAAATCGGTGGAAGATGAGAATCCTCAAGAAGTGGTATTGGCAGAAAACCCTGAATTGGCCAAACAAGTCAAGGAGATCAAACGTACTCTGGCCCGTTCACAAGGGGACCAAATTCTAGATTTTGAAGGACTCTGCCTTTTTCCAGATTCTCAACTACCTGAGAAGTTCAATAGAACTGGCAATCCCACTAGCCATGTCCGCCATGTCATCAACACTCTGAAGCCAATGGGCTTGGATGATGAGCTCATTGTTCAGTTATTTCAAAGGACTCTTACTAAAAGCGCTCTCGATTGGTTTCTCACTTTGGAGTTTGTGCACTATCATACTTGGCCAGAAATTGCCAATGCTTTTTTCAAGCAATATGCATACAACGTCCAAATTGAGTTAACAACTCGAGATTTGGAAACGACTAAGCAGGAATCAAACAAGGACTTTGCAACCTTTGTGGCTAGATAGAGAGAAAAAGTCGCCAAGATGAAGAACCGCCCCTCTGAGGAAGATCAAGTGAGAATAATTGTCAAGAGTTTGCAGCCCAAGTACCTCACACACATTTACACTCAGACTATCACTGATTTCAAGCGCCTGTAGGCTACTGGGCTGCAGATTGAAGAGAGGATCAAGCTAGGCCTCATTGGGAAAGAAGAAACTCCTCCACCCAAGAAAACCTTCACAACCCGTACATCTCCTGCCTCCGTCAACACCCTTAACTCAATCTTACCACAAGACCCTTTTCAAATTAGCTCATCCCAAAGCTCAAATCGCCCCCGTTGCAACTTTGACCATCTTTACATGACCTCATCTCAAGCCTTAGCCATTCTGAGCCATTAGGGGCATCTCAAACCTTTAAAACAAACCACTTCCTCAGCCACCCTATGGCCCAAACCATGATCCTAACAAACAGTGCGCTTACCACCAACACCCTAGGCATGAGACAAATAACTGCATGCGTCTCCGCCATGACATTCAAGATCTCATTGATAGCCGAACAATAAAACTTCCAAAACCTAATGTGCAAGCCAATCCACTTCCTACTCACAAAGCTGAGCCACCACCCCGAAACATCGATTTCATAAACAACCCCACATACAATCTTGGCCAATACATTGTCCAAAACAACCAAACCAAGCCAACCTTTACCTTCCCGAGGAGGAAGAATGATTCATGATGGAGGAGGAAGAAAACCATCAGTCCAATCAATCAAGTGATCGATCCCGACATGTCTGACAAAAGTAATGAAGAAGAACAAGCAAAGGGGAAAGTGACTTTGACGGAATGGAAGGAGAATACGATGATCCACTCGATGGAATCTCCTTAGCATCACTATTCAATCAAGTGGAAATAGCTGACGACTACACAATCAATAAGGAGGAAGAAAGGGTGATGAAAACCTAGACCAACACTTCCATTTGGGGACTGCTCATGGCTCAAAGAAGTAGCCACCAGTGAAGATGGATCCAGTTCAAAGGCCCTGTTTGGCAAAGAAGAGGGTGGAAAAGAGTATAAAGTTGCGAAAGGCAAGGGTTTTGAAAACGACCTCGAAATGCTACAATAGCTAAGAAGTCACAACATGGCAAAGAACATTAAACATTGCTTTTATCAAGCTAAAACCTGTTTTGAGCCCCTGCTTGGGCATTTAATTGCTAAGTGAATTCCAGTTTCATCCTCTAGACTACTCTTATTCAATGATTTACTTCCTAAATTGCAATTGACAAACACTATAGTCTCTTTGCCAAACAAGGGAAATTTCAAGGAATCAAGATCCCTGTGTCACTGACAAAAAGTAAGGAAAGGATGAACTTTAGTTGCTTAAGAAACTAGGTTTTTGTCAAAACTTAGAAAGAAGACACTATCTCCGCGAGAACACTTAGGGTTAGCTCGCCCATTATGAAGGTACAAACACAAGAGAGATTTAGAAAAATATCTCCATCAAATTCCTCTCCAAAACGCAGAAACCCTCTTGAGAGAAGTGCTCGTTGGGTAACTGAAAACCCAAGCAAAAGTAAGAGCAAAGCTGCTAGGGCAAGAAAATGCAAAACGCAGCCTAGTCAAAAGTTTAGGCATTCAAAGATAAGCTCGATTGGGACTCTACCTCCTTTTGGTAACCTAGGCAAATTCAAGAGCATGTGAGAAGTAAAACCTTGAGTGAAAACCCAACCTCAAAGGTAATGATTTTGGAACTACGTAAAAGGCCTGATTCCCTGATTAGGGATACGTAGGCAATCTCACATTGAGATGCGGCCCAAACATTTGGAGAGAAAGAAAAACGTCAACAGATTTGTACTCAATGATAGGTATAGCTAACCTTGCGTATTGAGCTCGCAAAAGATGAGTATGCTTTTCTCGAAGAATTGGCAACAGCAATAGACACGAGAGCTATAGGTCATCCCCTCTAACCTAAAGGTAATTGACACAATGAGCAAGATACCTTGAAAACTCCCGAGTTTGGCAACCGGACTATGGAACACGGCAAAAGCAAAAGGCAAGAAAATCAAAACCAAGCATAAGAAGGAAGAGAAAAGAGGATGCCACTTAGCCAAAACAAAATCTACCTTTGGAAAATCAAAGTAATGGCCGAAGAATCTATACATCGGCCACAATATCGATTTTTCAGCCGAATAATCAATTCTTCGGCCAATATTTCATTTTCACACAAATTATTGTCTATCAGCAAATACTTGTTCAAAAAGCCATGTTCTGACTATCGCATGCAAACTCAAGACATCTAGGGGCATAAAAAGCATTTCTCATTTCATGAACAAAAGCTTGCCTACAAAATCATCACTGTGGTTGCTTTCACTACACAAATACAGTTTCTGCTTCTCTCTTTGCTAACCATGAACAGGAAGGAAAAAGAAAATCCTAAAGCTGGTCATGACGCCGTCTTCGAGACGATCTCTAAGATGAAGAAGGGGATTATTGGCTATCCTCCCCACTGACAGCTGATGCTCACTCAGCCTCAAAGCTACAAGGAAAAGAATGCAAAACAAGGGGCAAGCACCAAGCGCCTCTTCTCCGTCATCAGAATGGAAGGAGACAAAGGAAAGGGCCCATGGCCAAACAAAAGCAACTGGAGGAACAATAGGCAAAACCAAGGAAAAATGGCAGTACTCCATACAGTTACCTGCCTAAAGAAGGAAACCCGCCTAGTCTCTGATCTGAGCATTCTCCAAGTCTACTTTAGACATCAAAGAAGTAGATCTCATCAACGCCGAAGGAGGAGGAGGAACAAACTGAAGATCCTCAGCACGCGGGCGCCACTGGCTGGCCACCCGATCACATAAGTACCAGGCTTAACAAAAGGGACCCTCGAACAGGCTACGAGTACAATTTGGAACCCTGGAAAGAGGGGTGTCCTCTGATACACCACTCCAAGGGTCGAACCTCGCCTACAAACAAAGTCTAAATCAGCCACAGCACAGAGGAATGGAGATCTAAAAACAAGGGATGCAAGGGGTACCTGGTCAACCGTCAATCGGTCCAAAACCCGTCACCACTCAGGAAGGCTCAAAACTGGTAACCGTGTGGCTTCCATTGCCCCACAGACCATTACTCGTAGCGAGGAACACAGTCCGCATCCGCATGTCTAGTGTCAGTAGAAAACTGAAGAAGATACTCAAAAGCCCAGAGAGGAAAGGGGCTACCAGTTGGCCAAGGCAGATGCTCCCTAATCAAACTCCTAAACAACCTCCAAATACTGCAAAAGGGGCTAGAGACTGTGTATGTGCTGGACTATCCTTGTTGGCAAACAACGTTTGCCCAAGGAGGTAGGGAAGAAAGGCCCGTGTCAGCTACTCAGCACTCACTTGAGTCGAGATATCAACCTTCATAAAAGTCTTGATCAGCCAAGAGACGTCAACATGACCACGCGAGTGAAGAGGGGGCACCTTGCCCAAGAACCACTCCAAATCCCCTACTCGCTCCCAAAGCCAAGGGTTAACCCAAAGAGGAGCTCCACCTACTCATAGGCCAGTAAGCAAAGAAAAATCACATGGCGTGATCGTCATCTCGCCAACAGAAGGAAAGTGGAACATGTTGGGAGTATCCCACCAACCAGCGAGGTCATCAACGACCAATCCATCTTCAGAAGATTGAGGCCCAAAACAAACGGCTCAAGACCAGCAGCGCGTACTAACTCCCGAGCCTGCTCCGACAACGTCGCAAACCACTTGTGCACTAAAGGCCTCCACCGCAGGCCTCTAATCTCCTATTTCTCTACCAAGGACAAAAAGAAGCTTACCGAAACATTGAGGATGCTCAAGTACTGCTCAGTAGCTCTACACCCACACCTTAACAGCTCTATGCCACGCCATGTGCACAATCTCGCGCTCGGCAGGTCAGTAAAACAATCCTGTGGCTTCCACTCAATGCACCCTCCAGAAGGCGTTTATATTGCTAGCTTCCAGAAAGCGTTTATGTTGCCAGCTTGCAGAAAGCATTTAGCCACCAGAAGACATTTGAGTCGCTAGAAGGCGTTTGGCCTCCGGAAGGCACTCCCAGCAGTGGAGGTAATGGGAAATCTCCCTAACAAACTGGAATATGGTCAAGAACTAGCCTTGGGGGCAATCCCGAGCATGTGAAATCTAGCCTTGGGGGCAATCCCGAGCATACTCCAAACTAGCCTTGGAAACATCCCAAGCATAAGGAACCAATCAAACCCTGTGGAAGATGGAAGATGGAATACTCAACAGCTCAGTAGCTCAAAGCCGTAACAATTCTCAACAATCCTCTATCAGCGGCTTTACGCCCGCCACCTTATCAACTCAGCGGCTCGAAGCCCACCATCTCAACCGGCTCAAGCCGCACACAAGCAGCCTCTGGCGCTCGAAGCCCATCATCTCAACCGGCTCAAGCCATAACAATCCAACTCGCCGCTCAAGCCCATTACCTCAACAGCTCGAAGCCTTCGCCTACTATCACCCAGCGGCTCCAAGCCCTTTATCATAGCGGCTCTACGCCCATATCAATTCAGCGGCCCCGTGCCCATCATCTCTACACAACTCAGCGGCTCTAAGCCCGCTATCTCAACCGGCTCAAGCCGTAAACAAACAATCTCGGCTCAAAGCCCATTATCTCAAATGGCTCCAAGTCATCACCTCAACAGCTCGAAGCCTATGTTTACTATCTCGGCAGCTCTATGCTCGCTATCACAAACAACAGACTCTACGCCCGTTATCACAAACTCTTAACAGTCTCGAAGCCTGTGTTCGCTATCTCAACTGGCTCAAGCCGTAAACAAGCAACAGCTCTAAGCCGCCCCAACAATCAAGACATCTATTCTCGGGCTCTACGCCCGAATGCTCAAAAATCTAACATTTTTGAATGCTCAAGCTCTACGCTTGGATGCCCAACCACCGTGTACTGGATGCTCAAGTTATACACTTGAATGCTCAAGCTCTACGCTTGGATGCCCAACCATTGCGTACTGGACGCTCAAAGCCTGTACTTTGAATGCTCGGATTCTGCCGTCCGAATGCTCGAGCTCTACGCTCTGAATGCTCAAGTCCGGAACTTGATAGAAGCTCTAAGCTTAAAACAAACACACACGCACGGGCCCGTGCACATATTGCATCAACATTATCACATCGAGTCCGCATCTTCATATCTGTTCACATCTAACAAACCATCATCATATACACACTCTGCATCTCTCTCTTATTCATGAAACAGGTCAATCCTGCGAATCAACCGGCACTATGCCTCGGTTTTATTGATTGGTTCAGCGCCTCGATCCTTTGGCTCCACGCCAACACTTATGATGAGAAAGCTCCGTGCACAGACCATCAGAATACAACCAGCTCCGCGCTTCGGTTCATTACGTCAAGCTCAAAGCTCTGACACAGGCGCTCGCCTTATGATCAATACCGGCTCCGCGCTTCGGTCCTATCCCATCCCCTCAGGCCTTCGCCTCAAGATTGCAACAGGCTCCACGCCTCAATTCTATCACTCTCCAGGCTCTCGCCTCATGACTACAACCGGCTCCGTGCCTCGGTTCCCTCATCTCCAAAAGCTCCGTGCTCCAGTTACTGGCCATGTGCCCCCCACATCTCAAAAACAAACCGGCGTCCAACTCATCCCCAGCAGATGGTTTGGATTCCACCCCACTACACCAATTCCTTCCAGCTCATTCGCAAGGATAAGCTACTCAACCGAGCTCCTCTCAGTCAAAGTAAGGATGATCAAGAAAAGCAAGCGCACCTGCAGTGTACTGATCTACCCCAAAATACTAAGGAAGCTCTCCGCAAAGAAACTCCCCAGGTAGCCCCGCGCTCCTTCAACTACTCTTCGCCAAAACCCTGGCTCAGTCTAGGTACGTCACACTACGACTTTTTAAGCCCTAAGGTACGTCTTCTGTCTCTAACCCTCCAAACTTTTACTTTTCTTTATTGCCCGAACTACGATTGGTCTGAATTTCCCCTGTGGAATACGTAGGCAGCCTCCGGGTCCGACCATAACAAAACTTCTTTTGCCCGAACTACGATTGGTCTGAATTTCCCTTGTTGAATACGTAGGCAGCCTCCCGGCCCGACCATAACAAAACCTTTTTCAAAAACCCCTTGGAATAGTGGTTGGACCAAATTGAGTTGCTTTTTACAGCTTTGACTCTTACTCAAACATGTCTCGCGATCCGTCTGAGTTCAGTCAAAGAGGGGCATCTGTAGACACCCCAATTTGGCCTAACGATTATTTCAAGTCCCACCTTGGGACAATCCCGATGATGAAATGGATACAGTGATTGCTGATTGCTTCCTTGAGGACCTTAGGACTTTCGGTGAGAACTTTGACCACTTAGAGGACCAAATTCAAAGCCATACAGCCTTTCAGACAGAAATACAGAAGCCTAGGAAAATCCATTTGACGGCCGTAACATCGATCCCACGGCCATAAAATCAATCCCTCGCCCGAGCAACCTGTTGCCAGCAAAATCTCCCTGAGAGATCAATCCCTCGGCCGCAAGATCTATCCTTCGGCCGAGACATCCATTACACGGCCGCAACATCCATTACTCGGCCGCCAGATCGACCTTTTTCCAGACTCTCGAACGTTCTGTCAGACGTTTGATTTGATCCAACTACACTACCTTTCCGATGCGTTCGGGCTACGCTCAGAGATTACGACGTAGAGTTTGAGATGCATTGCAATTGCAATTGCCATCTCGTGATTTGATTGGCCGGAGTGAGTCATCCCTATGCCTATATAAAGGGGCCTTTGGGTTCCGAAATATACACACGAAATTATCAGAGTACACACTCTCTCAAGCCTCGAAACTCTGTCAAAATACTCCCTCAATCCCATACTCCAAAAGCCCTAACCTTCCGAAGGCAGCCGTCAATCCGGCAATCAAACCCCGAAGTTCAAACCCTAACTCTAGGGTTCTCGATCAAGCAATCAATCGATCACACTCAATCCAAAGCAATCAAGCAACTGAGGGATCAAGGTGGTGAGGCCCAACGGCCTCTGGTTTGTCTTAATTTATTGCTTTTCTGATTAATCGTAGCATTTTTGATTATCCATTAATCTTTCTGTCTGGTGTGAGGAAGAACACCGACCGGGGCATCGATCCCTCGGCCGGTACATTAAACTAGTGTGATTACTCAGCCGTGACATCCATTCACCGGCCGAGTAATCGATCTCCTGGGACATTTTGTTTGCTTTTCTGCTTTCTAATGCATGCTTCAATTATCGCACTGGCTCACTTTGCTTACTGTTTAAAGGAATAACTAAACAGACTATGTGTTAGAATTAGACAAAGTATCTATACGCCTTATGTTGAACGATTATGGGCCAGTCTCACGACTGGGCAAAGAGGGGTGCCTAACACCTTCCCCTTATTGTACTTTTGGCTCCCGTATCCAGAATCTCTATCTATTTTCCCAGTTTTAATAAACTGGGTGGCGACTCTATTTGATGATAACCGTTATCGTGTGGCGATGTTCCTAGCCATGGGAATGTCCATGATTTTGGTTTATGAAGTGAGCAACCAATCGATTAAACACAACGTGATCAATCTGTATGGCGATGCCCCGTTTGGGAGGTGTCTACAATGGCGTGGGGTGAGACTGCTAGGTAAAGATAAAGAGTTTCAAATTCTTTGGGCTTTACCATTAGGGGTGCCGAGCTAAGATAGTCTTTGAGCTCGGCCAATGCTTTGTCGCAGTCTGGCGTCCATTCGAAGCTTTGCCGGCTTTTGCCTTTAAGGGCGTGAAAGAAGGCATGGCACTTGTCAGATGACTTGCTGATGAAGCGGTTGAGGGCTGCCGCCATCCCAGTGAGCTTTTGCACTTCTCTGATTGTCCGTGGTGGTCGTGAGTCTGTCACCGCCTTGATTTGAGTGGGGTCGGCCTCGATGCCTCGTCTTGTGACCAAATGGCCGAGAAATTTTCCCGCACTGACGCCGAACGCACACTTCTCTGGATTTAGACGGAGTTTGTGGTGCTTGAGGATCTCGAATACTTCAGCTAGTTCGGTGAGGTGATTGTGCTCCTTCTGACTCTTGACGACAAGGTCGTCAACGTACGCTTCCAGGATGTGGCCAATCTGTGCATAGAGCATTTTGAAGATTGCTTTGTTGAAGGTAGCACCTGAGTTTTTGAGGCCGAACGGCATGACTCTGTAGCAAAAAATGCCATGTGGTGTAATGAAGGCTGTTTTCTCCATGTCTTTGGGGTCCATGGCTATCTGATGATAGCCACGGTAGGCATCCAAGAAACTCAGTCGAGCATGGCCTGCTGTTGCGTCGACAAGCTGGTCAATCTTCGGCAACGGGAACCAGTCTTTTGGACAGGCATCATTGAGGTTGGTGTAGTCGACGCAAACTCTCCATTTCCCATTCTTTTTCCTTACAACCACTGTGTTGGAGAGCCAAGTTGGGTATTGTACTTCTTGTATAGCGTTGGTTTCAAGTAGGCGGTTGACTTCTTCGATTACGGCGTGGGCGTGTTCTGGTGCCGAGCGTTGAGCTTTCTGCACCACTGGTTTTGAGTCTTTTTAATGTTGAGGGAGTGGCAAATGAAGTTGGGATCTACTCCTGGCATCTCCTCTGGGGTCCAAGCGAAGACTTCTAGATTGTCTTTAAGGAACTGGAACATCTCTTCTCGCTCGGCGTCGCTTAGTGAAGAGCCGAGTAAGAAAAAGCGTGATCCATCCTCGTTGATGGGCATTTTCACCAAGTCTTCCTCTGCTTTGTCCTCGGCTTTCTAGCCGACGTCTTCTATGACGGCCATGTCGGGGACTTCAACCCATTGCACTTGTTTGGCCTTGGTGGAATTGTGGATGGCAGAGACGTAGCACTTCTTGGAGGCTACTTGGTCACCTCGCAAATCTTCCTGTCTTCCTGTGGCGCCGATGAAGCGGACGATCTGATGGTAAGTGGAAGCAATGGCTTGCAATCCGTGGAGCCAGGTTCGGTCGAGGATGGCGTTGTATGGGCTCGGCACATTGACGACGATGAATTCTACCGTCAGAGTCTTTGAGCCGGCGACAACCGGGAGGAAGATTCGGCCAAGTGGCCAGACAGGTGCGCCGTTGAAGCCGATGAGGGGCACTTCGGTAGGTTGTAGTGCCAACTCTGGTAAGTCCAACTTCTTGAAAAGGTCGTAATACATGACCTCTGCTGAACTTCCTTGATCGATGAGGACGCGCTTGACGTCGTGGATGTCGATTTGGATGGTGACGACGAGGGCGTCCGAATGAGGAGTTTGAACATGGTCAAGGTCACGCTCGGTAAAGCTTATCGTCCACTTGGGAACTTCCTGTGGTCATTGACGCTTAGATCCGCAACCAACTGAGAGTATCTGTTTGGATGTTGAGGCGTGATCGATGTTGGCCTTGAGGGCAGTTTTGGATGCCTTCGTCACTGGACCGTGGATGACGTGAATCAGCGGGCGCTGTTCGTTGGGGTTGGGGTTTGTCTGCTGGGCGGACATCTTTGATCGATCGATGTATTGATTGAGGTGACCTTGAGCTGCAAGTTTTTCCAGGAGGGCTTTGTATGGTGCGCAGGCAGTCGTGTAGTGGCCGAGCTCATTGTGGTAAGAGCACTTTTTCCTTGGGTTTTGATCCGGTTGGCCGGTGTCGGTTCCGAGCTTGCCCGTCGGCCACTCGAACCAAGGTTGTCTCATTATCTCTTTCTGAAAAGACCATATTGGTTCTTTGAAGTGCGTGGTCTCGGCTACATAGTCGTGTACCTTCGGCGGGCGCTTCTTTCCTTCCTTGATGTTGTGCACTTGCTTCTTGGGCTGCGACTGTTGGGTTGCTACTGTTGCCGTCAGCTGGTGTACGGTCGAGGAGAATGGGTTGGTTGAGCTTGGGATTCCCTGGGCCGCCCTGTCCGCATAGAGTTCCTCGAGAGCACAAAATCTCTCCACGACGCGCATCAATTCTCCCATGCCGTGTGGTGGGCGGATGGCGAGTTCGTCTAAGATCTTGCTGCCAGTTTCCAGACCGTTTTTGAAAGTGCGCGCAGCCCAATATTCATCGATTCCTGGAATTTCGTTGAATAGCTGCCAGTAACGCTCGACATATTGTCTGAGAGTTTCGGTCGGGAGTTTCCTCATCTGAGATAGGGACTCAGGCTCTTTAGCCGTTTTGTTGCTCGTGATGAAGCGTGTGTTGAAGGCGCGTTCAAGGTCGGCCAGGTTCCGTATGATTCCAGCGGGCAACTTGTTGAACCACTGGAGTCCTAGGGAGCCGAGGCTGGACGGGAACACCTTACATTTTACTTCATCCTTTAGTGTGCAGAGCTCGATGGTCTGCCGGAAGTGGATTAGGTGAGTGTAAGCCTCGCAGGTCGCCGGGTCGAACTTCGTGAGTTTGGGTAGATGAAAAGTGGGTTCTTGCGGGGTGTTGATGATGTGGGAGGTGAAGGGGGAGACGCCGAGATCCTTCAGTTGTCTTTCAAACCCTGGGCGCGGCGGTTTGCCGTGCTCGTCCGTCTTTGACCTCTTGGAGTCCCTTTCCTTGTTTTCCCTTGCTGATGCCTTCTCTGCATCCCTGCGTCGAAGCTTCTCTCAAAGGTCCGTCGTTGTTCGGCACGGGCCGTCGACGATTTTGTCCTTGTTACGACGGGTTTTGTTGTCTTCGTTCGCACCCTCGATGCGTACGCCCTTTCCGTTGCGCCGTGCATGGTGCTCGTCGTATAGATTTTCAAGCGGAATGTTCCCTACGCGTTCAGAAACATGGGGTCTGGTCCGTACGGAATCTCGGCTATGGTGCGAGACCGTTGTGCGAGAGAACTCCGCACGATTAGTCGAGTATGTACTTGTAAACGACTCGGTATCCCTAGTCCTGGTTCGTTCGTGATGGCTTCTGGAACGATGTGTTCCTGATGCGGTTGGTTGCTTGTAGAGGATTATTTCTCTGGCGTCGCCCGGTGCCGGGGTGAAGCCTCACGGATCCCCGTTGGCCTCCCTCGGTCTGACGCCCTTGTGGTGGTGGTGGTGGTGGTGGTGGAGGTGGTGTTTGCCTTCTCCTACCCCCCCCTCCGCCAGATCTTGATGCGGCAGGGGTAGCGTCTTGCTGCATACGTTGCTTCATTTGGGCCACTTCCGCCCTTAACGCGGCCAGCTCGTTGTCGCGTTCGTCGTCGCGACGCTGTAGTAGACGGATGTAGGCCACCGTTATGTCCTCCGAAACTGGTGAGAGTCCGGACCCAGGAGCGGGAGATGGACATGTGCCTTTCGGGGGGTGTTGTGGAGATGACGTTTCCACTAGCGTCTTTGGCCCCCGAAATGGCCGCGTCTGCTGGATCTCCGCCCATGGTAGGTAGTTTGGTGGTTGTTTTATGTAGGAGTGAGGGGGTTTGGAGGATGTGAGAGCCGTTTGAATTAGAAACGATTCACGTCGGGTTCACCAATTGTGTGGCCCGTGATCCTTGATCCTCGTTCCTTCGTTGATGGTTCGATGGTTGTTGAGCCTTCTTCTCCTAGCCTGCAAAGGGAGCGCACGATTAAGACCTGGCCAGGGGTTGTCCCGGCAAGGCCCTCCGGCGAGAGGATGAGTATAATGCAGAGAGAGGAAGCGGAAGGCTAGAGAGTGTATAAGTGTCAGTATCAAATAGCATGTACCTCTTTAGGGTTACTATCACTGGATATTTATAGGGCCTCCTGTCTTGCTCTCCAAGTACGATCGCGTGCCTTCCACGAGCCAAGTGACGTCATGGTGACATCAAGAAATAGATCTGGTAACCGTTTTCAGGGCTGAGCTGGCACACCCATGTGCGCCCATGATCATCTTCTGTTATAACCGCCTCCACATGTGGGGGACGCGTGACTCAGCAGCCAGCCATCGTCGGCAGCCAGCCGTGCTCCGCAGGTGGCCGAGCACGTGTCTCGCCGAACCTGGCATGCATCCGACGGGGGAGGATACGTCGCAAGGGAATTCGCCGAAGGCAGCGGCCGAGTTCGGACTCATCTTCTGCCGAGCCTGTGATAAGTGAGATGGCGCCGAAGAATAGCGCTAGGGGCTATGCACAAGATTCATGTTCGGTACGGACTGGGTTCGGTCCGCACCACTACGAATTCCTATGTTCGGCCCGCTACAGAAAGCAAGACGTGAACGGATAGGACAGGGAAAAGACACAAGGGAAATCCAACGAAGCAATACAATTATGCATGGAAATCCCAAAGAGGTTCATATATGAACAAATATTTACAATGTAAATTTTTTCTTATTCCACATAATACTGAAGATGCAAACAAACCTCAGAATCATATGAACAAGGATTTCCGATAATCACTGCTGTTGATTTGTCATCTATACGATTCAGCATTGCAAAATTTTCTTTATAAGAGCACAATGCCATATTCAAAACCTCTCTAAACCCATACCTTGCAATCTAAAAATGAAAAACAAGAAGTTAAAATTGTAAGATTTTCATCTGGTACTAAGTAGTTGCTCACAGGAAAATAGAAATAGATAGTTAGATTTCCATTTCTTCTCTAGCACAAAAGGAAAAGCCACTAAGATACACATGCATCATAACATCACCACATGCCAGTACATAAACGCAATGGCGGGAAATGATCATAAATAACTGACGGAATCATAAAATGAATATCTGATATATCTACCGTGCCTAGAATTATGAATTTTACTCCCTCCATCCGTTTTTGATGGTCCAACATTTCATTTTGCGCTATCCCTTAATAAATGTCCATTTTGAAAAGTTAATGGGTAAAAGCTGGTGCATTTTCCATTTTACTCGAGTAGATTCTATTTTGAAAAACTAGTGGGTAAAAGTATGATGATGATGTCTCCATAAAGGGCAATTATAGAAAGTTACTCCCTCTGTCCCAAATTGCTTGTCCTTCTTTTCCATTTTTGGATGTCCCAAAATGATTGTCCACTTTCAAAAGTTACCCAAAAAAGTTTAAGTACATGCCTGTTTTGCCCTCCTTAGTACTCCAGTTGTTTCAAGAAACGGTGGGATAAAAAACATAAAATTGCATTAGATTTCGAAGGAATAAACTTTCAGGCATCCCAATTACAAAGAAAAGTGAAGCACTTCAGCCAAAAAACAAAAGAAAAGTGCAGCACTTCAGCCATAACAAGTGCATCAACCAAAAAACAGAGCCCATCCATTTTGTCTTTAGTCTTAACCAAAATTACAAGTGTAGCACTTCAAAAAAAAAATTGAAGAGGTTCCTGGAGAGGATTGAGAAATTAAAAAAAAAAAAAAAAAAACCAACTCAGTACCTTTGATGTGAAAATATAGACTCATTGGGAGGGGAAAAAACAAGGAAAATAAAGACGTACTCATTGTTGGAGATGATCGATTGACTTCTCCACAACATCCCGTTCACATTGAAGCTGAATTGGAAGATTACCATTTCTCGATGTTGGAAATTGACTAGAATTCCTAAATTGACTAGGATTCCTTTTCCTATTCGGTTTAGGTTTATTTAGTGTTTTCCTATAAATAAGGACCTTGGGGGTTCCTAGGTTTATGGTCTTTTGTTCAAGGGCTTAGATATTAGGATTTTGTTCATCTCTTAGGGTTCCATCAAGGGTTTGCGTCTCCTTTTTGGGTTCCACCAGAGATTTGTCCCTAGATATCTGTTTGGTGCTTCAAGTAGAGTTACGGGTATAGCCGGCTCTTTGTTTCTCTCCCCGTTTATAGTGAATCCTCTTGCTCTTTTCCCCGTGGAGTACGTTCTTGCTTTGTGCTTGAGCGGAGCCACGTATATCCTTGTGTTCTTGTTTATCGCTGCTTGTTTTGTTATATTCTCAATTTCGTGTTCGGCACAACAAATTGGTATCAGAGCTTTGGGTTTCAATCCGAGGCTTTTGTTTTCCGCTGTGTATTGTGCAATTGGTGATCGTTTCAATGGCGACTCGTTTCGAAATTGCGAAGTTCGATGGGCAAAGCACTAGCTTCAGTTTATGGCGTATTAAGATGAAGGCTTTGCTTGTTCAACAAGGATTACACAAGACTTTGTTAGGGAAATCGAAGAAACCTGCTGATATGTAGGATAGTGTGTTCGAGGATCTCGATGCGAAGGCGCTTAGTTCGATTCAGTTGTGTTTAGCCGATGATGTGCTTCGCGAGGTCGGGGAGGAGGATACTACTGCCGGTATTTGGTTGAAGTTGGAAAGTAGACTATATGACGAAGTCTCTTACCAACCGGTTGTATTTGAAGCAGCGCCTTTATACGTTTCGTATGAGGGAAGGTACGCCCGTAAAAGACCATCTAGATGAGTTAAATCGAATTATTATTGATTTAAAAAATATTGATGTTGTGATTGATGATGAAGATCAAGCCCTTATTGTGTTATGTTCTTTGCCTGCGTCTTATGAGCATTTTGTTACTACCCTACTTTACGGGAGAGATACGATTTCCATGGAGGATGTTAAATCTAGTTTATATTCAAAAGAATTAAGGAAAAAGGTATCTGGTGAAAGTGAGGTTTATGCTGATGGTTTGGTGGCGCAAGGAAGACCTTTTGAGAGGGATAATGGTAGTAGAGGGATTTCTGGCTCTCATTCCACAAATCAGGAAGTAAAGTGTTTTTACTGTAGGAAATACGGGCACATGGTGAGAAACTGTCCTAGGTTGAAAAATAAGGACAATTTTGAAGAGAAAGTTGTTGCTGGTATTGTTGAAGAGGATTCCGACGATTCACTTATGGTTCTTTCTGTGAGTGTCGGTGATGTCTATTCGAATACCGAATGGATTCTAGACTCCGGATGTTCTTACCACATGTGTCCGAATAAGAATTGGTTCGATACTTATGAATCGGTCAGCTGTGGTACAGTTCTTATGAGGAATAATATGCCCTGTAGAATTGTTGGGATTGGAACAGTTAAAGTCAGAATGCATGATGGGTTTGTTAGGACGTTGTTTGGTGTTCGATACATACCAGATTTGAAGAGGAACCTTATCTCTTTGGGTACTCTTGACTCTTTGGGTTGGAAGCATACCGCTGAAGGTGGAGTCTTGAGGGTTTTGAAGGGTGCTCATGTTTTGATGAAGGGTCGGAAATCAAATAACCTATATGTGCTTGATGGTAGTACGATTGTGGGTGCTACATCTTTGGGTTCTTCATCGGTGAATTCAAGGTTGACTCAGTTTTGGGTTTTTAACTCCGTGGTGGAGTCGGTAATTAACTCCGTGGGGAGTTTGAGCAGATATTCGTATGTATCCGAGAGGGATGCGTTGGGTGGGAGGTGCCTGTTGGAAGATAGAGGCTCAATTTGGAGGCATGTGCGGCTGGGTTTCCTGAGTCGCGTTTACAAGGTCAAGCAGGTGTGCTTGAGCCTTGTTCGTTTGTGCCGTTGGTGATTGCCCCGTGGGGGGCTTTTGGGGGAGATGAGCGATTGAAGGAGAGGATTGCCTATAGTGTTGAGTTCGATGGAATTCAAGTCAAGGTGAAGATTTGTTGGAAATTGACTAGAATTCCTAAATTGACTAGGATTCCTTTTCCTATTCGGTTTAGGTTTATTTAGTGTTTTCCTATAAATAAGGACATTGGGGGTTCCTAGGTTTATGGTCTTTTGTTCAAGGGCTTAGATATTAGGGTTTTGTTCATCTCTTAGGATTCTATCAAGGGTTTGTGTCTCCCTTTTGGGTTCCACCAAAGATTTGTCCCTAGATATCTGTTTGGTGCTTCAAATAGAGTTACGGGTATAGCCGGCTCTTTGTTTCTCTCCCCGTTTATAGTAAATCCTCTTGCTATTTTTCCCGTGGAGTACGTTGTTGCTTTGTGCTTGAGCGGAACCACGTATATCCTTGTGTTCTTGTTTATCGCTTGTTGTTTTATTATATTCTCAATTTCGTATTCGGCACAACACTCGATAATCTGTTTTTTCCCATATGAGGCAGCTTATAATTATTCCCCCCAAAATCCTTCATCACTTCAACCATACAAGCTTGAAATGACAAAAAGACTTGGTTGAGATTTTCTGATGACAGTCCTTCAAAATATTTCTCCACTGCACTAACAAGTTCATCAATTGTGTTGGGTGCTTCTTGATGTTGCGAAGATTGAATTACTCGAAAATATCCAAGGTCCAACACATTCATATCTGGACTGATAGGAGGTTGAAATTATATATGAATATCGAATCCGTCACCAAGCGCAGGCTTGGCATTATCTTGTTGAATATATATAGTCTGCGTTTCATTGCCACGCGGCCATTTAGCTCTGATAGCCGGTAAAACTTTCTCAATCAAATAAGAACGACTGATATCTTTGGTCACAGAAACTATCGCCTTCGTCTCCAATGTACCCGCAGCCCGATTCTTACTGCTGCATTTTGCGGGTTCCTTGTATGTGAATGGAAAAATTCCAATCTTGCCCGAAAAAGTTTCAGTTCTGGTTGAATCAAACCTTGGTCGAGCGACTGCCGCTAGAAACATAACTTTGGTGATAAACTTTTTGCTTTTGCAAGTGCGCAATGGTTCTCGTTCCTCCGGAATTAGATAATATCGTTCAGCTTCTTTTGTGATAAAGAACCATTTTTCATCAATATGTACATGGTCGTACATATCTTTGAAAACTGGTTGATTTTCAAGACTTGATGGCTCAAGCATTGACAAACAAAATCGAAGCCGTGCTCTTTTGGCATCTTCATCTTCAGATAGGTATGGCTTCAATGCGCTTGTATGTGGCCTTATCGCACCTTCTTTGATTCGCCTATGAAGTGTTGTTCTCGGCACCTCCATGGCGTTTGACAGAGACTGAATATTAGTTTGGCGGCGAAGATCAATTTCAGAAACTTTTCTGAGGTCGATTTGCACTCGCTTGCGACCAACATGTGTTGGCTGTTTGGAAGATACATCAACCACCATTCCGTTGACAAAACAAGATTTTGCTTGTTTCCACATTCTCGTGACTGTTTTGGATCTACACAGAATATAGTTCCAATCTCCTTCACAGCACCTCTTTAACTTCCCATTTACAGTTCGTGCCAACAAAGTCTCAAAAATGGCATGGCGTTGTTCGTTGGTAAGGTTTCTTCTAATCCTAGAGTGGATAGAGGAATTTTCGTAAAAAGAATCCATTTTGGTTTAGAAGAGAAGAAGAGTAGACAGAGAGGAGTCCAAAACTTCTATGATGCTCCCAAGTGGTATGGGAGCATCATACTCCCAATGAATTAGAGCCATTGGATTGAAATTAGATAAATCCCAGTCCTTGGATTGAAATCCCAATGATGCTCCCAAGTGGTTTTGTTGAAAACGAGGTGGTTTTGATCAAAAAAACGGAGGATTACTTACCATAGAACAGGAAATTTATACCATTTCTAAGGCAACACTTACCATTGTATAAGCTAACACTTACCACACAAACAGGCAACGCTTACTATAACCGGTTGGTCAGGTAACAAGTTGCCATTAAGTAAAAAAAAAAAAAGTATCTGATTTTTTGGCGGGAAAATTTGCAGATTTTAGAGATTTTTATATTAGAAGAATTATCTAAAAAATAGTGTTCATTTATAAATCTAGTTTAAAATTTTAATTGGTTATGAAAATATAAAAATTTGGAAAATATTTTCCATAATTTCCAAATGACATTATAAATGTATTTAATTGATTAATTTTTAAATAATCCTTTATTATAGATATATTTAAGTAACTTAGTTTTAAATATTATAGAAAAAATAAGATATTTATTAATATTTTGATAGCTTACAAATTTAGTTAATATATATTATAAAATGACGCCACAAGTTGATTGTTACAACAACATTGTACGATAAATATATATATTTTTAATAGTGATTGAATAATTTTGTAGAATTCTCTAGTATTTAATGAAATTAGGCCATTCAAATTCATTAATATAGTTTATAGTGATCAATATGATATATTTTACAAATCTAACAACTAATAGTGTTGATACTAATATATTTGGCAGTGATCAATGAACGAGAATTGATTCATTTGTAATTGATTGATCTGGTTATATGTTCAGCCAATTGATCAAACAATTTGAATCAATTAAGATCATATTTGACAGATGTGGTAGTTAACAATGATGTTGAATGATAGTGATTAGTGAAAATTAATATAATTGGCTAAAGTAGGTTGACTAATGGTTATTTGATGGTTAACATTGATCACTTAACAAATGAAGGAGTAAAAGTCTTTGAGGTTAACATTGATCACTTTGCTAATGTAAGAATAACCACTAGTGAACCAGCAAATTGAAATATCTCATTTATTTGATCCTTTTTTCAAAGTAAATTTATTAATATGGCTGCTTTTATTTAATTTATCATAAAAGTAATACAATATATCCAAATAAAATTTAATGTGGTAGGTAATAAGACATTAATGGGTAATAAGACATTAATGGTGATATACATTAATGTATACCTGCCCGTCATTAATGCCATACTTACTATAGAATAAAGATTACTTACCAAAGAATATGGCTAGAGATACCACAAAAACTGAATTTTTACGACGAACTAATATTCGTTGATAAAACTTACCATGAAATAAGGGAACAACGACTATATCCTTAGACCGGTTTTACCACACAAACTTGTTCACGTTTTGTCAATTACCTTATTTACCTACCACCAATTATGACATTAATGGTACTTGGTTTCACCACACCTACCTTAAACCCTGCAAACTTTATCCACTTTAACTCTTCTAGCTCCCAGTCATCTCTCCTCTTGTCCAAAAAGTTCACATTCATCTCTTCTCTTGTCCAAAAAAATGAAGATTTAAGAAGAACCTCCATAACAAGTTGAAGAGGCTCACCAAAAGCTCACCAAGTAAGTTTTTTTGAAGAATAAACTGAAATTAGTTGTGATGATTACCTCATACTAACTTACCAAATGATCATAAGTTGAAAAATCTCGAATAAGTGTTTCACAAAAATCTGATGAAGCTTCCCAAATTTTTATGTTTTTTATGGTTATACTTACCATTTACTATGACTTTTTATACCTCTTTTTATGGTATTTTTACTACGGATGAAAACCATATTGAGGAAGTATCAGGAGAATAAGTTCTCTATATTCCTGGTAAGTATATCCAAAATTTAGTAAAAAACCATTTTGTTATGGTAACGCTGATTATGGAAATGGTAGGTAATCTCCTTAGGTAACATAGTTTTGCTTGCCATACAGTAGCTAATATAGTATTTGTGGTTAACATATCTATGTTAGTTTTTACCATTAATTGTGAACCTATTTGTCTGGATCAGATTTTGAGAGATGGATGACAATGTTCAGCGAAATGGAAAGAATGTAGTGATTGACATTTGTGACGACTCTAGCAATGATGACTAAGGCAATGATCTGGACAAGAACTTATGTGTAGTCATGGTAAGGCAGTCAGTACAAAGTCAGTAATGGTAACAATGCCCAGATTCTAGTAAGTACACCCTGTATAAATGGTAAGTAATGCTATGGAAATGAGAAGAGCGCCCAAATTTTTTTAATTACTGTCATTGAAATGGTAAGAATTCCCAGATTTTAGTAAGCACACCCTATATAAATGATAAGTAATGCTATGAAAATGAGAAGTACGCCCAGAAGATTTTTGTAAGTCTTGTTATTGAAATGGCAAGAATTCCCAGATTTTAGAAAGCACACCCTGTATAAATGGTAAGTAATGCTATGAAAATGAGAAGCACACCCAGATTTTTTGTAATTACGATTTTAAGAGCATAACAATCTGTAGCTTAAATCCAAGCATAACAGCCAACAGCAATCTGTAGCTTAAACCAAAGCATAGCAGCCAACAGTAAGCAGTCAGCAAACCATTTTATTAGACAACAGCAGCAAACAAGGAGTATAACAGTCAGCTGCTACTATTACAACGAGCTGTTACCATTACAATATCAACAGAACAATAAAATGATCTAAAGTGAAGGCAGTATTTGCCATATCAAGTTTACAACAAAAGCCACAAAGGCACCTCACATTCATCAAGTTTACAATATGATTGAAATCAAGTTTACAACAAAAACCACAAAGGCGCCGTGGTATCAAATTATCCTTCTAATGTTGCGGTATTTTTCTTGAGCCTTTCGGATGACTTCATTCCTGATTACGTTCTCCCCACAAAGGATCAAGTCGAAAATCAAGTTGTTCCTACCCTCCTCAGAAGTGAATCTCAACTACAATTAACAAAATAACCAAATATTAGAAATAATGAGTGGCCCTAACGAATTGTAACTATAAGATGAATAAAAAGACTAGTTTTATACTTTGCTTTCAGGTGAGTGAACACAAGTACCCAACCACTGAAATCCTGCATGACTCGTTTTTGGTTCATGAAAGTAAAACATTTCTGGCATTTCAATAATAAGAGCTAATACATACACTCTAAAAAAAATTCCCAAAAACGAAGTGCGAATTCAAAACTGTTCTGGTCTAATTTGTGCTTGCATCAACCTGACTTAGCCTGGTGATATTGACAATCACCCTCTTCGCAACACACCATGTGGTGCACACTTTAAGCCAACTGTTGAGATGAAAGCAATAGTTCGATTAGATGGAGCTTCTTCTTTTTTCTCGCTGAACCCCTGGCATAATACTAGGGCATGACCATTATGCATCTCCTATGAAAGGGGAAAACTCGTGCTAAGTCGGTAAGTCCCTCAACATTCGTACCGGTGATCATTATGCAAGAAAATACCAACGTAGTCCTAACCTGAAATGCAAATTATCTGCAGCAATCCGTGGTTATCTAGGACCTAACTGTTAGGATCAAGCGTTTACCATCTTACCAAAACCCGCAGGTATTGGTCAAGGCACAACTCGATTTCCTTATACTAAAGCATAGCAGGCCTCAAGCGCCACGATTCGACCCGCGTGGGTAGGATGCTGGTCCGCGACCAACACTAACTATCTGCCTAAAGCTGAAATAATACACATACTTGCAATGCTCCTTGGACAAATGTCCTGGGTGTTACCAACTCCCATCTACAAATACATTTCCCCGACGAGATTAATAGAAAACGAGGGGTCACCTATCAAAGAACAGTAACAAAGTAGTAGAAACTATATTGAATATGAAAACAGAATATTGCATATGAATAAAAGAAGGAAGCAACAAAATGCAAGATGAGAGCTGCTAGCAAGCAGGAGAGCTAGATTGAATCAAATCTTTCCAGTACGTACTGGAATGTCTAAAACCTGAGGCCGGTAGCTAACCAAGCCAATCTTGCTGCTAGACGACGCATGGAGGAAGGTTTTTATTACTGTTGTCAAGCGGAATACCTCCTCGTAAGATGGACGAGCGTACCAGCTAACAGTAGTATCACTGGTGAAACTTGATTCTTCAACAGAACAGAATTCCCTAATCACGAGATAAAGCACATATATTGACAGACGCATCATTTCAAGTAAAATTCCAATGGCAGGCATAATATATGGGAACTTGCAGTTCTCAGCCAGACTACATGACAAGAGTAACAGTGAAGAAACAGTATGAACCATACTACAACAAGGTAAAAAATAATCTGAGGCAATCATATTTCAAATGATACCCAGTTACATAGTTCTTCAGATCTCTGTCAGGCAAAGTTGTGAATCCCGTATCGATCAGCTAACTGTTTTCAGAACCAATTACAATCCTTCCAGTTTTCACACACTTCGATATACCTAATGTACGGACAAATCTATTTTTCCCCATTATATCAAGGCCTCATTGATTCAGTTGAACGCATTCGGGAAGAAAAATCAAACAGAGAGAGAGAGAGAAGGAGAGAGAGAGAGAGAGAGAGTTACCTCGTCGTGGGCTGTGGAGGTCAAGAGGAGTAGGAGCTGTGGAGGAGGGGCGTGGAGGAGCTGCAGGCGTGGAGGAGCTGCAGGCGTGGAGGATCTGCGGGCGCGGAGGGGGGCGAGTTTTACTCTGGCAGAGGGGAGCGAGTATTGCATCGACAGAGAGAGGAGAGGGGAAAAGTTAGGGCTAGGAAGTTTTTCAGTGTAACCGGAATAGGAGGTAGTGAGAGAAAGAGAGGAGAGAGACGAATTGATTTGATGAATGACCAGGATTAAAAGGGATCATATCCTAGGGTTCAGAATTGATGGGAGTATCATGCTCCCAAAACCAGTGGTTTTGGATGAGAGCATCATAGCCGGACTCAGAGGAGTCCAGTAGAGAAAAAGTAGGATAAGGAAAGTAGAGAAGGTAAGGGGTTTGGGAGAAAAAGTAGGAGTGGGAAGGATATGCTGGGAACAAGTGGATTCCTATATATACAGACACGTAAAAAGTCAAAAAATAAAGTAGCCCACCTGTTTAGTTTTGGTAAAAATTAAAATTGCCGCCAGGATTTTAGGATCCAATTTTTGGTGTAGATATTCATTCCCTCCTAAATTTTCGTCAATTCTATTTTTAGGCGCGTAAATAACCTCCCAAACGTGGTTCAATAAATTGTGGGGGAAAAATTTGGGCTATGGAAACTGGCGCCATATTTGGTGGAGAGATTTTCTCTCAAATTGAAAAGTGGGAGGGAAAGTGTAATACAGTACTTTAGGCCTCGTTTGATAACAGTGATAGATGGATGGGATTCGTAAGGAGATGGGATTAGGATTGGGATTCGTAAGGAGATGAGATTGGTAATGAGAAGGGATTGATAATGAGTATGTTTGTTTGGGATGAGATTAAATGATGGGATTATTAATATCATGTTTATTTGAGATGGGATTAGATGATGGGATGAGATTGGATTGATAGAAGAAATTGGTAATGAAAAGGGATTGGTAATGTGAAGGAGTTGGGATTGGACTATTAATACCCCTCAATACCAAGTCCCACGGGGTATTAGCAATACCCCCTATTACCCGGATTTTTAATCCCATCGGACTACTAGTCCGAACCATTTTTGGTTACCAAATAAGGTATTAATAATACCAACACTCTACCAATCCAATCCCAACCCCTTGGAGGGTTATCAAATGGGGCCTAAATGTTCTGAACGTGGAATAAAGAGAAGGGTAAAACTGGAAAGTCAATGTAAAATAAATGCAATGATGTGGAGTCCTTAATAAGTTGGGTTCCCCAAAAGTGACAAGCAATTTGGGACGGAGGAAGTACAATTTTTAAAATATAACAATGATGCCCCCCTAAAAAGTTAGATTTAAAAAGTTGAACACTTAAAAAGGGACAAAAGGGATATCATTTATCAATTCAACAACAAACTGAGAAGCCTCTGTCAAATATCCAACTAACAAAAAACTCAACTTTCTCCAATCGCCTAGAACAAGACTATTGTACAACATCTAGCTCCCCGGCACCCACTCCTTCGTGTAACCACGCACTATATTTTTAGAGGAGTCCATGTAACATAGATGCCTCATAGCATAGCCCTTGAAGGGCTAGTCCACAGAGTAAGCTATCAAACATATAGGTACACCCAAAAAAAAAAGAGGAAGGAATCCAGCACCTGTCTACAAAATTGTAACCATAATACAACCTAAACACACAAACACGCACACACATTACCTCATGTTTGATGAGATCGCTGAATTGGTCCAGAGGCGATGCACATTCTCTTGGGGATTTCAGTGTTGCCATAAGCAAATAGCAATATCCTATGAAAGAAAGAAGGGGCCATGTGAGGTCAATCCACTTACCCATGCAATGACTGCTTTTGTTATTTAAAATATAAATACACATACCTCTGTACATCACATGGTAAGAACTTGAAACAAAATTACAACCTAAAAACACATGCACGCACACAAATATACATGCAGAGACAATACCTCATATCTGATGAGATCGTTGAATTTGGCTAAAGGCAAAGATGCTCTTTTGGATATTTCATTGTAGCCATAAGCAATAGCAATATTCTATCAGAGAAGGAAGAGGCCATGTGAGGTTCAATCTACCTGCAAATGCATCGACTGCTTTTGTTATTTAAAATACAAATACACATACCCCTGCTATATTACATGGATGAAGAACATCACTTATGGTAGAGGTACAGATACTATGAAGGTGCACTTTTTATCTTCCGAGACAGACTTCACAGCATGCAATTGCATTTTATTCAACAAACCAGCAACCTGAGGGAAGAAACAGGAATGTGCTTATTACTTGATTTCTAGGCAAAATAGATATTGTAGGGGTGTTTTCATGGAAAACCAAACCAAACCGAGCCTTATGTCCCAATCACTTGGGGTCGGCTACATGAATCATTTTCCTTCATTGAGCTCTGTCAAGGGATTGGTGTTTTCATGGAACAACTACAAAAAGAAAAAGCTTTTTACTGCAACATAATGAAACAAACGCAATGAATAAAAACATGATCAAAGAAGAGTAATAGTGGGAAGCATAGGAGATATCCTGAATGGAAATAAAGAGGTATTCACTTCATTCATGATAAAAAGGAGAAGATAAAATCACATCACAGAAATTCAAAGGACAATTAGCAGCAAAGAAGGCAAATGCATTTGTTAGTTAAAACTACTTTTGTCATATTTCAAAAAGTTAGTTTAATCTTTTGTTTACAAATTAGACAGATAAGAATTCCATTAGCAAGCCTTTATGCTTGTTAGGCAATTATAATATAATGCCAATCAATTATAATCTAATGCTAGATAAGATTTCACCAATGGTACGACTACCAAAACTCCTTATAAGTATCAACCGAACCACTTAAGGTCACTGTCACACCCCAAAAATGAGAAGTGATCGACCGTGTACCACAAGGCCAACTCATGGAACACGCAGCCTAGAATAAAATAAGTCATGGAACAATAAATGATTTTTTATTATTAAATAAAATCAAAGCCAAATAAATCCCAATCATAAGCATCGAGCATAACTATCCCATGAACCAACCAATGAAAATTTACCACCAACAATAATAGTAATCCCATTTTACTCAAAAGCTATACAAAAGTGCGGAAGCGATGATTAAAATCCTTATACTAAATGCAATATCCTATGGAGGTCAATATAAAAATTCACAAGATGCTGCCAAAGTCCTTACCTAACTCCCGACTTGCCTGAAAGGAAGTTGGAATAAATCCGTCAGCCGAAAAGCTTAGTGAATGGCAAAACATGTATATTAAATAAAGTTTGAAAGCGGGGATTAAAATAATTTACCATTCAACCATCATTTGGCATATGAAGTGTACAACAGAATATCAAAATAATTCAATGAACCATTTAACCAATAATCATTCTTAGTGGTGATCACAACATTATATTCACCAACAATGGGGAACCACAATCAAACAGTACCATGGCCAAAATATATATCTCAAGATTTGATCCAATATCAAACTTAGAGTCACCAGGGTTGGTAGCCCGTGGTACTTTTCTTTAAGACAATAAGGTGAATTAAAATTGTTGAGCATTATGGTCACCGGCCTAATTCAGTCTTTTCCCCAATGGCCAGAATCACCAACACGAAAAGGCATAATTTCAATAACTGTTCCCATTAATATCCACGAAGTTCTCACCAAAAACAATAATAACAATTGATCTCATGAAAAGTTACCACATGCCAATTCAAAGAACAAAATATAAACATTTGTGTATTTTCAATTAACAATTATGAATTTTTCAAATGAATCGTTTAAGGGACACGGGGAAGTTCGAAAATACGTGACAAATTTAACCACTCACCTTAGTCCAAAGGTAATGTAATTGAACAATGCGAAATGAAGTTAACCTAAACAAAAGAATAATACGAAATAATTAACTAATCTCCATGTTATGCTAACCATGTAACTAGCTAGGGAACAATGTATCAATAAACTACCCAACCCCAATCTAAGTTACTATATCAGTCAGTAACAAACCAAAACTTTAAAACCCAAACTTTGATTTTCAATTCCAAACCCTATGTCTCCTATGTAGCCACCTGTTCTCCATTCCCAAACTTCACAAAATCCTAAATTATCATACCAACAGCAGCCACCCAAACCATGATTTGTTTCCACGTACCCCAATATGTTCCTCCCATCAACACCAGAACATGTTCACCTTTTATAAATCATATATTAGTTTCTACATACAATATAAGCCAAAATTGCACACACATCACCACCACAATTCACCACTCACAAAAACACACGCAACACACACACCAATCATTCCTCGCCACAATCACAGATGGCCCCAACTAAATTGAATACAAAAATAAAAAACATCCAAGCCAACAACTTGATCCTGAAAAAAACCATTACTGCTTCAAGACAAGGAAATCACAAGAATAATATTACATACCCTAATGGAAGATCGAGAACAAGCTCAAGAACAGGAGTGTGAGACCTTTCAACTATGGCTGCTGCGCTCTCTCTCTCTCTCAAACGATATGATATCTCCAATATAAACCCTAATCAGTTAATGAATATATCCTAAAGTACAACACCTAAAACTACCCACTACTCACCTGCACCCCTAAACTATAGCGAACTAGCCAATTAGAGTTTAGACAAATAAATAGCAATATGAAATTACTTAATCTAACTTAATATAAAATCCTATAATCAAGCATGTACAGCGTTTACCCAAAATTAATCTTATACCCCAAAGATTACAATCGTGTCAACAATAATCATAGAGTGCGCAAAATAATTAATTTGGTCCCAACCATAACACAAATTAATAATGGAAATATAATTAATTAAATAAATAAAAATGCTAGGCCGTAACATCCTCCCCCCCTTAAAATAAATTTTGTCCTCGAAATTGCGTACTAACTGTTAAGTTACCAACTCTCCCAAAAGATTAAGCTGTTAGGAGATGGGCCCAACAATATATATCAAGCTATCTAACACCCTCCCTCACGTGCAACCCCGTCTTGCACGTGGATATGCGAATTTTCATAGACAAAGCGAAGCAAAATAGGAAGGGGAGAAGCATAATGCAACCGGGGAACAAATGCAGACAGCGAGACTTGAACCCAAGACCTCTTGCAACCTGAGCTCTGATACCATGTTAAGTTACCAACTCTCCTAAAAGCTAAAGCTATTAGGAGATGGGCCCAACAATATATATCAAGCTATCTAACACTAACATCATTCATACAAATATGGGTACTTCTCGCGCATCTCCTCACCATGCTCCTAAGTGGCTTCTTCATGTGCCACAGTACTTTGACCAATAGAATCATTTTGTTGCGAAACACCTTCTCCTTCGTATCCAGAATCTCTACGGGTTGCTCATCATAGGTAAATCATCTCAAACATGAAGCGGCTCGTAATCAATCACACGAGACATATTATACACATACATCGTAACTATCAATACATGAAAAATATTACGAACTCTAGCTGAACCAGTGTACAATGCCAAAAGATATGCCACCCCACCAACCTTGTCCAAAACCTCAAAAGGCCCAACATAGCGATGACTAAATTTCTCCTTTTCGAAGCTGAATCACAACTGCCCATGGGGATACCTTAAAAATATCATATCTCATAAGCTAAAAAGTTAGCGAGTATCACTACGTGTATTAATGCACCCCAAATTTAGACAAAACGATGACACAAATAATACACTTACACAGTGAAGTCCAACAATCACCTTCACACATAACTGCACCGATTCGCCGAATAACCCAACATGTAGGTCACTTAAATAACATGCGTTGACTTAGTAAGCTGGTCTACTATCACTGAATCCTTAACATATAGATGAGAGTCGTAATCTCTAAATCACTCTGTAAGGCGTAAACTACATCTGACATTGACATCCAATTAATGTATGCAATTATCTAGAATTCCAAACAAACTCAAGTCCTCATAAAAATTAAATATCTCGAATATCCAAGACCCAAATCCTCTCTAATTGTTCAATAGTGATGCTTTGGACTACTTACTTCCTACATGTATATATATATCAGAGCGGTTCCGAGGACCCCTAAAAAAACCCCACAAATCTTAATCTCATAGTTCCCGAGCAAATTTCGATGATCCGAGCCACTCAAAATGTGCAGAACGTGATTTTAAGGGTACCCGCGAGAAATCATAAAAAAAAAATACCAGGAAGGGCATGATTTGAGCAATTTTTATTGAACTGTTCAATGAAAACTGCTCTGATCAAGCCCTTACCGGTTATTTTTTTGCCAATTTCTCGCGGGTAGCCTTAAAAATCACGTTCTGATCACTTTGAGTGGCTCGGATCATCGAAATTTGATCGGGAAAGCGAGGTTCGCACGGTAAAACGGTAAAACCGTGCGGGATCTCTTACTGGACAAGAACTGTGTACATATATACGCGCGCGCGCACACACACACACATATATATATGTGTGTGTGTGTGTGTGTGTAATCCAGTTTCTACAGCATGAATAATCTTATCAACGAAAATGATCACCATAACTAATGGTTTCAAGTCATCTAAGAAATTCCAAACCTCTAGAGCTTATTTGATGTCCATCATTGTATGAAATTAAACATGTAATTGACCTCGAACGCAAATATCCCAACACTAACCAATATATTGATTCCCCTAAGATATACTGTCAATCTATCCCAACACGACACGCGACAACCAACCAACAACGACTACTAACATTATCAAAGATAACCCCCAGATGAGGTTAAACAACCACTTTTATATATATCTCAAACAAACGTCAATTACAATCTGCAGCGGAAGTCTGAAAAGAAATAAACTATACATATCCAACTATTGTTCAAAACTAAACAAAACATCAACTACGGGTTGAGAGACAAGACTTCCATGGCCTAAACTACGTACTCCTTGAGCGAGTCACAAACGCAAAACACGACCTGTAGTGGACACTAACCTATACCTGCAAAATTGGAACCCAGAACGAGTTCCAGGAGTGTATATGAGACATGGATGCTGCTCAATGGACGCAATAAATAAATCTAACATCGCCAATAACCATGTGTAAGCGGATAATCCATCAATAGATAAGCACGAAGTCATTAATCCGGCACGAATCCACAAACTCGACACGTAGTCATTAACTTGGCATAAAGCCAATGAATCGACACGAAGTCAGGAGCATGACACGAAGTCACAATTCAATATCACAAGTTCAATCCAATTGAAGAACATCTATGAATCGAACACTCACCTCGATTTCCAACAAAAGGAAAACAAACACAAGCTCACTCCCTACGTGGAGTCACGGTGCTCGTTGTCACCTCCGAACCTAGCATTTAATCCACACATATGAGAACAAAGCTTAAATACTCATAGCAAGAAGTAAATAATCATACAAATGCTACGACTAGCTCCAACACCCTTCGTAAATTAATTCTCTACAGTTCCAGCAAGTGTGTCAACATTTTAGATCACATTACTAGCTAATAAGAACAGTTTTTAGCTTCTATTCACCAAATTCTTGCATGTACGGTCAATTTCCAGCATGCACCACCTAGTTTATGCATTTAAACACCCATTTTCAGCATTCTAACACCATTTCCTGCATCTAATCAGCAGATTCAGCACCTACACCACCAGTTTCAGCATTCAAACACAGTTCCGGCACCCCAAAAACCCGTTTCTAGCACTGAGTTAGTATTTCCAGCATTTGCACCGAGTTTACAGCACTTAAAAGCTATTTCCAACACCTATTGACAGTTCAAACAATAAAATTCCGGCAGAAACTCAACTTATAGTAACCTAGTCACCAAGTCCAAGTTCCAACATTCAATTCTTTTACTTCTAACCACAATTAACAGTTCCGATAAACAAAAGCCCTAATCAGTTAAACCCAGATGTTTCAGAAACCCCCATAACTCAATTCTTGAACAATTTGGATTATTTGATCAACACCTACGAAAACACAAACAAGAGTTGCTTACCAAGTTAGGGTTTTTCATTTACCCAAAAAAAAAAGTCAAGGTTTTTCATCCCCAACCTTCTCTCTCTCTCACTGTGTAACGTAGAAGAGAAAATCCTCTGCATTTGGGTTTTCTTTTCTTTTTTTTTATTCCAATAGATATAGATATGTATCGCATATTCACACATGCACTTATAATGCTCTCCACTGCCCTAGTTACCATAAACAAACGACCACTTCAATTTAGGACTAATATCGAGTAAGCCTCTCAAATCAAATTCTCTCCTAGCGTCATACGAAAAGAGTAGGGCGCAAACAATTATTGAAGCCAAATTACTTTACTCCAGCCTAGTACATAGAGGTCCAATGTCCATTTTAAAACTATTAGATTCTTTCTTCTATATCCGACTCTATAAATTCTGAAAGTACATATACATCCTCCTTCCAAAGTGGATTTTTTTCCCCGGAAAATATTAGTACGACCGATAACAACCACCATCAGCAAATCCACAAAAAAATACATCTAATTATAATCCAACTTCACCCAAGAATTACTCATTCAAAAAAGAAAAAAGATTATCAACCAAGTCATCAATCAAATTTAGTATCATGGAAAAAATAACAACAAATCCTAGCCCAAACCGAATAAGCCAAGCGCTGATGAGTAAAACATATATTACTAACTAGTAGTACTATACATTGAGTCTCAAAACCCCAAATCTAACTTATTTAACACCTGATATACCAATGATGCTAATAAAAGAATAAACATTTACCAAATTTCAACTACAAGTCTGAGTCCCCTTAGCCACCCAAAGAGATAAAGTTATTGATGATCATCATATACACATGGACACCATTATCAATTACTAAACTACAATATGATCATGAAAACTAATGCATCCCGAAAGAGAAGCCATAGTAACCCAATAAATAGCAATAGTTAAGACCAACTCCAAAACTTTTAATTCACACAACAACTTAGGGCCTTAACCTGCGCAGCGAAGCATTAAAATATAATTTTACATAATCTTGCACACTACAAATTCCATCCATAATCACAACAGAACCATGTGACCAAATTATCGAAAGAAGTAAATGATCCCAAAATCACCAACAATCAAGATCAGTATTAATCCATATTCACTTGAACAACACAATAGCAAGTCTCATCTCAAAAGTTTATCCCGACACAATCTTCTACTTACGAACTACCCATTACCACAAGATAGTAACGCAAGCTCATTGGTACAACAAATTCCATAATCGACACCTAAACATTCCATGCCTTCACGCAGGTGTCATATCACCAAAATATACATAAAGAATCCACTTCCATATAACTCAACCAATCCACACACTCTCATGAACTCTACATATATTGTTGTTACCTACCAAATGGCCCTAACCATTCTGAAACGAAAACCTCCATTGATCACCAAGTTCTCCAAACCAAAATGGCTATCACGAGAAAAAATCGACCAAATTGATCGTCCCTTTTAGGGAATCCATCCATGAATCTAAACTCTCAAATAAACCATGCTCTTGGTCCTCTTTTTTCTTTCGCACACTACATTTACAACACAACAATTTAAACGAACTTTCAAATCCACTGCCCTAGTTACCGTAAACAAATGACCAATCCAATTGAGGACTAATATCGAGTAAGCCTCTCAAATCAAATTCTCTCTTAGCAACATACGAAAAGAGTAGTGCACAAACAATTCTTCAAGCCAAATTACTTGACTCCAGCCTAGTACATAGAGGTCCAACGTCCATTTTCAATATATTAGATTCTACCTTCTACATCCGACTCTATAAATTCTGAAAGTACATATACGTCCTCCTTCAAAAGTGTATTTTTCCCCCTGGAATATCTTAGTACAACCTATAACAACCACCATCAGTAAATCCACAAAAATATACCTCAAATTATAACACAACTTCACCCAAGAATTACTTATTCAAAAAAGAAAAAGTGATAATCAACCAAGTCATCAATCGAATTTAGAATCAGCATAGTCATGGAAAAAATACCAACAAATCCTAGCCCAAATCGAATAAGCCAAGCACTGATGAGTAAAACCTATATTACTAACTAGTACTACTATACAATGAGCCTCAAAACCCCAAATCAAACTTATTTAACACCAGATATACCAATGATGCTAATAAAAGAATAAACATTTACCAAATTTCAACTACAAATCTGAGTCCCCTTAGCCACCCAAAAATATAAAGTTATTGATTATCATCATATAGAATGGACACCATTATCAATTACTAAACTCCAATATGGTCATGAAAACTAATGCATCCCGAAAGAGAAGTCATAGTACAATATCCCAATAAATAGCAATAGTTAAGACCAACTCCAAAAGTTTTAATTCACTCAACAACTTGGGGCCTAGACCCACGCACTGAATCATTAAAATATAATTTTACAGAATCTTGCTCACTACAAATTCCATCCATAATCACTACAAAACTATGTGACCAATTTATTGAAAGAAGTAAATGATCCCAAAATCACCAATAATCAAGATCAGTATTAATCCATATTCTTTTTTTTTATTTGGTCAAACGGAAATTCATATTAATCCATATTCACTTGAACGTCAAAATAGCAAGTCTCATCACAAAAGTTTATCCCGACACAATCTTCTACTTACGAACTACCCACAACCACAAGACAGTAACGCAAGCTCATTGGTAGATCAAATTCCATAATCGACACCTAAACATTCCAAGCCATCATGCTGGTGTCATATCACCAAAATATACAATAAGAATCCACTTCCATATAACCCAAGCAATCCGCACACTCTCATGAACTCTACATATATTGTTGTTACCTACCAAACGGCCCTAACCTTTCTGAAATGAAAACCTCCGCAGATCACCAAGTTCTCCAAACCTAAATGGCTATCACTAGAAAAAAACGACCAAATTTCCACAATGACACCAATCAAACAATAGAGTCACTCCTAAATCCTAGTTTTTCTAACATAATACTCCCTCTGTCCCCAATTGCTCGTCCCTTTTAGGGAATCCATTTCCACGAATCTAACTTCTCAAATAAACCACGCTCTTGGTCCTCTTTTTTCTTTTGCACACTACATTTACAACACAACAAATTAAACAAACTCTCAAATCCACTGCCCTAGTTACCGTAAAAAAATGATCACTCCAATTTAGGACTAATATCGAGAAAGCCACTCAAATCAAATTCTCTCCTAGCGTCATACGAAAAGAGTCATGCACAAACAATTCTTGAAGCCAAATTACTTTACTCCAGCCTAGTACATAGAGGTCCAATGTCCATTTTCAAACTATTAGATTCTCTCTTCTACATCCGACTCTATAAATTCTGAAAGTATATATACGTCGCCCATCCAAAGTGGATTTTTTTCCCTGGAATATCTTAGTACGGCCCATAACAACCACCATCAGCAAATCCACAAAAATATCTCTCAAATTATAATCTAACTTCACCCAAGAACTACTCATTAAAAAAAAAGCTAAAGAGAATCAATCAAGTCATCAATCGAATTTAGAATCAGCATAATCATGGAAAAAATAACACCAAATCCTAGCCCAAACCGAATAAGCCAAGCGCTGATGAGTAAAACCTATATTACTACCTAGTAGTACTATATATTGAGCCACAAAACCCAAAATCTAACATGTTTGACACCTGATATACCAATGATGCTAATAAAAGAATAAACATTTACCAAATTTCAACTAAAAATCTGAGTCCCCTTAGCCACCCAAAAAGATAAAGTTATTGATCATCATCATATAGACATGGACACCATTATCAATTACTAAACTTCAATATGGTCAAGAAAACTAATGCATCCCGAAAGAGAAGTCGTAGTACAATATCCCAATAAATAACAATAGTTAAGACCAACTCCAAAACTTTTAATTCACTCAACAACTTAGGGCCTAAACCCACGCACCGAAGCATTAAAATATAATTTTACAGAACATTGCACACTACAAATTCCATCCATCATCACTACAGAACTATGTGACCAAATTATCGAAAGAAGTAAATGTTCACAAAATCACCAATAATCAAGATTAGTTTTAATCCATATTCACTTGAACGTCACAATAGCAAGTCTCATCTCAAAAGTTTATCCCAACACAATCTTCTACTTACAAACTACCCATAACCACAAGATAGTAATGCAAGCTCGTTGATACGACAAATTCCATAATCGACACCTAAATATTCCATGCCTTCACGCAGGTGTCATATCACAAAAATATACATTAAGAGTCCACTTCTATAAAACCCAACCAATCCACACACTCTCATGAACTCTACATATATTGTTTTTACCTACCAAACGGCCTTAACCATTCTGAAACAAAAAACTCCATTGATCACCAAGTTCACCAAACCTAAATGGCTATCACTAGAAAACATCGACCAAATTTCCACAATGACACCAATCAAACAATGGAGTCTCTCCAAAATACTAGATTTTCTAACGTAATACTTCCTCTGTCCCAAATTGCTCGTCCCTTTTGGGGAATCTATTTCTCAAATAAACCACGCTTTTGGTCCCCTTTTTTTTTTTGCACACTACATTTACAACACAACAATTTAAACGAACTCTCATATCCACTGCCCTACTTACCATAAACAAATGACCACCTCCAATTTAGGACTAATATCGAGTAAGCCTCTAGAATCAAATTCTCTCCTAGCGTCATACGAAATAGTAGTGCGCAAACAATTCTTGAAGCCATATTACTTTACTCCAGCCTAGTACATAGAGGTCCAATGTCCATTTTAAAACTATTAGATTCTCTCTTCTACATCTGACTCTATAAATTCTGAAAATACATATGGATTTTTTCCCCCGGAATATCTTAGTACGACCCATAACAACAACCATCAACAATTCCACAAAAATATACCTCAAATTATAATCCAACTTCACCCAAGAAATACACATTCAAAAAAGAAAAAAAGATAATCAGTCAAGTCATGAATCGAATTTAGAATCAGCGGTCATGGAAAAAATAACAACAAATCCTAATCCAAACCGAATAAGCCAAGCGCTAATCATTAAAACCTATATTACTAACTAGTAGTACAATACATTAAGCCTTAAAACCCCAAATATAACATATTTAACACCTGATATACCAATGATACTAATAAAAGAATAAACATTTACCAAATTGAGTCCCCTTAGCCACCCAAAGAGATGAGGTTATTGATGATTATCATATAGAAAAGCACATAATTATTAATTACTAAACTCCAATATGGTAATGAAAACTAATGCATCCCGAAAGAGAAGCCATAGTACAATATCCCAATAAATAGCAATACTTAAGACCAACACCAAAACTGTTAATTCACACAAAAACTTGGGGCCTAAACCCACGCACCGAAGCATTAAAATATAATTTTACAGAATCTTTCACACTACAAATTCCATCCATAATCACTACAGAACTATGTGACCAAATTATCGAAAGAAGTAAATGATCCCAAAATCAACAATAATCAAGATCAGTATTAATCCATACTCACTTGAACATCACAATAGCAAGTCTCATCTCAAAAGTTTATCCTGTCACAATCTTCTACTTACGAACTACCCATAACTACAAGATAGTAACGCAAGCTCATTGGTACAATAAATTCCATATCGACACCTAAACATTCCATGCCTTCACGCAGGTGTCATATCACCAAAATATACACTAAGAATCCACTTCCATATAACCCAAGCAATCCACACACTCTCATGAACTCTACATATACTGTTGTTACCTACTAAACGGCCCTAACCATTCTGAAATGAAAACCTCCATTGATCACCAAGTTCTCCAAACCTAAATGGCTATCACGAGAAAAAATCGACCAAATTAGCACAATGACACCAATCAAACAATGGAGTCACTCCTAAATCCTAGATTTTCTAACATAATACTCCTTCTGTCCTAAATTGATCGTCCCTTCTGGGGAATCCTGTTAAATTGTTAGGGGTTTTTTTGTTATGTATCTTTTAGATAGGGGCATATTTGTACTTGTACATTTGTCTCTATATATACAAAGTGTGAGAGAGGGAAACCTAATTTGGGTTGGCTCTCCGTTTTCCCCCAAAATTTCACATGGTATTAGAGCTGTTACTTGGAAACTCTTGTTGTTTTTCCCAATTGAACCAGAGATGATGTCGACCCAGTGTTCTGGTGACCTTCTCTGACCACCGACCACCTCTGACTACTTTCTTCCGACGTTGTCCAGCTCGGAGCTACTTCCGACGAGCTCAGATCTTGAGTTCAGACCAAGACCCAGTGCTCCGGCGACCTTCCGACGTCGTACGAACTCAGATCTTGAGTTCAGACCTTTTTTCGACGTCGTCCGGCTTCGCCTGAGCTTTGCCGGCCCTTTCTATCCACCGTCGGACCTCCGACAGCCCTTTCCAGTTCAGTTCCTACTTGTTCAAGCCTCTCCCATCACCGATGAGGTTGACCCAGCACTCATCTACACTCGCCGGCCACCTCTAACCTTCGGCAACTCTGTTTGCAGTAGTTTCATACTAGGTCAACGGTCTTCAGGTATTTTCAGCTCCTAATTTGAGGTTTGGAACTGTTTAGGCTCTGCTCCTTGTGTATTTGGTAATGGGTCAGTATATCTTGAACTGTTTGAAGTTATTGGAGCTTGTGTTAGGGTTATCTTGTCTCCTATTTAGCATCTGATCTGGTAGCTGAGTTTTGATCACCCACTTTGTGGGTTTCGTAACCTTTACGTGTTTCTGTTGATATGTCGGGGGATCCCAAACCTGCTTCCGCAATTGCAAAGGATGAGTTGAGTCGTGTTGGGACTCTGGATAACTCTCCTCTTGATATTTGTCAAATTAAGTTGGATGGAACCAACTATTTGCTTTGGTCTCGCTCTTTTACCTTGGCCATTACGGCCCGTGGCATGTCGAAATTCATCGTAGGCCCTATTACCCAGCCAATAGATGCTGGACCAGAATTTGAGACTTGGAAGTCACAGAATGCTTTGGCTATGACTTGGTTATTCAACTCTATGACACCTACTATTCGTCATACCTTCTTACTCTTGGATACTCCATATACTGTTTGGACTACTGTGGCACAAACCTATTCCCGAAACGGTAATGATGCTCAAGCCTTTGAGCTAAGGAAGAAACTTAGGGGATTGGATTAACACAATCGATCCCTTACTGAGTATTATGCTGAGTTGCATGGAGTGTGGCAAGAGCTTGATTACTATCGGGCTTTTCAAGCTGTTTGCACTGTTGATGCCACTACATTTCACCAAATGGTGGAGAAGGAGCTCATTTATGATTTTCTTGCTGGCCTTGACATAGAATATGATCCAATTCGAGTGCGAGTACTAGGCCGGGTTCCTTTTCCTAGTTTGGGAGAGGCCTATGCATGTGTTCAATAGGAGAGTACACAGAGTGCGATGGTTCATCCTCCAATTCCGGATCGCTCTGCCTTAATTGCTATTCGTCCTCCACGTGATGGTAAGTCCACCCAGGGTCAGCTTGGTGATAAAAGTGGTCTTGTTGATAAAGAATTGCTCCGGTGTGACTATTGCAATAAAACCAGGCATACAAGGGAATTTTGTTAGAAGTTAAATGGTCATCCCTCTCTTGGGAAAGGCAGTGTGGGAAAGGTGGTGGTCCTGTGAGTTCTCATGCGCATGTTTTGGAGTCTTCTGTTGACATGTTGACTGACCCTATTGGCACTCATTTGCCAGCTCTCATGCCTGGTACTTCCCAAAGTGGTGGTTCACTTTCTCAAGGGGAGTTACAGACTCTCAGGCGCCTAACGGCTAGGCTTGATTCTCCATCTTCCACGGCTTCTACTTCCACTACATCCTCGTACTTTGCTCACACAGGTATCCCAGCTAGTGCATTTACTGCTTGTTCCTCTCTTCCTTGGATAATAGATTCTGGTGCCACCGATCATATGACAAGTTGTTCATCCTTTTTTGACTCCTACTCTACATGTTCTGGTAAGGATAAGGTCAGGATAGCTGATGGTTCCCTATCTGCTATTTCAGGGAAAAGTTCCATCCGCTATTCTCCAACCATTTCTCTTTCTTCAGTACTCCATATTCCAAATTTTTCTACTAACCTTCTCTCTGTTAGTAGTCTTATCCACTTATTGAATTGCTCCGTGACATTTTTTCCTGCACATTGTGTCTTTCAGGAGCTGGAAACGGGGAGATTGATTGGCAAGGGTAAAGCTCATGGTGGTCTATACTTTTTGGAGTCTGCACCTCGTCCATCTTTTACACCACAGTCATTGGGTCAAGCTCTTGAAGCAGATATGAGTTCAGCTCTTCCTTTATTGCATCAGTGGCATCGTAGATTGGGTCACCCATCTTTTGGCATTTTAGAAAAAAAATTTCCTACTTTAACTAAGCAATGTAGTAGACATCAGTTCTTTTGTGAAGCTTGTGAGCTGGCTAAACACAAATGCTCCTTTTATGCTCCTATTAATCAAAGAAGTGATTCCGCTTTTACCGTTATTCATTCTGATATTTGGGGTCCTTCCTCGGTTACTTCTATTTCTGGTTATCGATGGTTTGTTACTTTTATTGATTGTTAAAATCGTGTCACTTGGGTGTACTTACTTCGGTCCAAAAATGAAGTTTTTTCATGCTTTAAATCTTTTCATCAGATGGTTCGTACTCAATTTGACACCAACATTAAAATCCGGGAAAATTTCAAAATACCCCCCAACCTTTACACCAAAATTCAATTAGATTCCCAACCTTTTAAAAACTTCAATTTTACTTCCAACGTTATCTTTCGTTAATCAAAACGCCCCCTTTCGTCCGAATGACTAACGGATTTCATTAAAAACTCCGTTAAATAGCGTCCTGTAGACACCCCAATTTGGCCTAACGATTATTTCAAGTCCCACCTTGGGACCATCCCGATGATGAAATGGATACAGTGATTGTTGATTGCTTCTTTGAGAACCTTAGGACTTTCGGTAAGAACTTTGAGCCACTTAGAGGACCCAATTCAAAGCCATACAGCCTTTCAGACAGAAACACAGAAGCCTAGGAGAATCCATCTGTCGGCCGTGACATCGATCCCACGGCCCTAACATCATTTCCTCACACGAGCAACCTGTTGCCAGCAAAATCTCCCTGAGAGATCAAACTTTCGGCCGCAAGATCTATCCTTCGGCCGAGACATCCATTCCTCGGCCGTGATATCCTTTACTCGGCCGCCAGATCGACCTTTTTCCAGACTCTGGAACGTGTTCTGTCAGACGTTTGATCCAACTACACCACCTTCCCGATGCGTTCGGGCTACGCTCAGAGATTACGACGTAGAGTTAGAGATGCATTGCAATTGCAATTGCCATCTCGTGATTTGATTGCCGGAGTGAGTCACCAATTGCCTATATAAAGGGCCTTTGGACTCCGAAAATATACACACGAAATTATTAGAGTATACACTCTCTCAAGCCACGAAACTCTGCCAAAATACTCTCTCAAACCCACTCCTCAAAAGCCCTAACCTCCCGAAGGCAGCCATCAATCCGGCGATCAAACCCCGAAGTTCAAACCCTAACCCTAGGGTTTTCAATCAAGCAATCAGTCAACCACGCCCAATCCAAAGCAATCAAGCAACTGAGGGATCAAGGTGGTGAGGCCCAACGGCCTCTGGTTTGTCTTATTTACTGTATTTCTGACTAACCGTAGCGTTTTGATTATCTGTTAATCTTTCTGTCTGGTGTGAGGAAGAACACCGACCGGGGCTTCGATCCCTCGGCCGGTACATCAAACCAGGAGGATCCCTCGGCCGTGACATCCATTCACCGGCCGCGGGATCCATCTCCCTGGGACAGTTTTGTTGCTTTTCTGCTTTCTGATGCATGCTTTACCTATCGCACTGGCTCACTTTGCTTACTGTTTAAAGGAATAACTAAACAGACTATGTGTTGGAATTAAACAAAGCATCTACACGTCTTACGTTGAATGATTATGGGACAGTCTCACGACTGGGCAAAGAGGGGTGCCTAACACCTTCCCCTTATTGTACTTTTGGCTCCCGTATCCAGAATCTCTATCTCTTTTCCCAGTTTTAATAAACTGGGTGGCGACTCTGTTTTGATGATAACCGCTATCATGTGGCGATATTCCTAGCCATGGGAATGTCCATGATTTTGGTTTACGAAGCAAGCAACCAATCGAGCAAACGAATGTGATCAATCTGTATGGCGATGCCCCGTTTGGGAGGTGTCTACACGTCCCGATCGAATTTCGATAATCCGAGTCGCTCAATGTGTTCAAAACATGATTTTAAGGTTACCTACGAGAAATCAACAAAAAAATTGACCGGGAAGGGCTTCATCTGAATAGTTCAACAAAAAACTGTTCAGATGAAGCCCTTCCCAGTCATTTTTTTTGCCGATTTCTCATGGGTACCCTTAAAATCACGTTTTGAACACATTGAGCAGCTCGGATCATCGAAATTCGATTGGGAAAGGAGAGGTGCGGATCGATCCGGATTTTGTTCAAGTCCGGACGTCCAGATTTTGCTTCGGTCTGCACCTCCCTTTTTCTGATCGAATTTCGATGATCCTCAATAAAAAACTGTTTAGATGAAGCCCTTCCCGGTCATTTTTTTTGCTGATTTCTCGGGGGTACCCTTAAAATCACGTTCTACTCACATTGAGCGGCTTGGATCATCAAAATTCGATCTGGACGATATTTAACGGAACCTTTAACGAAATCCGTTAGTCATTCGGACGGAAGGGGGCATTTTGATTAATGGAAGATAACGTTGGGAGTAAAATTAAAGTTTTTAAAAGGTTGGGAGTCTAATTGAATTTTGGTGTAAAGGTTGGGGGGTATTTTGAATTTTTCCCTTAAAATCCTTCGTAATGATAATGAGACTGAGTACCTTGATGGATAGTTTCGGACATATCTTAGTATGGCATTCTTTTTCAAACTACTTGTGTTAGCACTCCACAGCAGAATGGGGTTGCTGAACGTAAAAATCGTCACCTTACTGAGGTAGCCCATTCTCTCTTGTTCACCATGAATGTTCCCAAATTTTATTGGGGAGAAGCTGTTCTTACTGTAGCTTATCTTATCAATCGCATGCCATCTAGTGTTCTTCAGTTTAAAATTCCTCTTGAGTTTCTCTCTCTCTCGTAGTTCCTCGATTTCTTCCCTTCCACCCAAAATTTTTGATTGCGTGTGTTTTGTCCATGCTCCTAAACATCCTGGTGGCAAGTTAGATCCCAAGGCTCGTAAATGCGTTTTCCTTGGCTATTCCCCTACCCAGAAAGGATATAAATGCTATGACCCTCACACCCGGAAAATGTTTGTTTCTATGGATGTCACCTTTTGGGAACTTCAGTCCTTTTATCCTTCCTTTGGTCCATCTCTTCAGGGGGAGAGTGATAGTGATAGAGAGGAATAGATGTTGATATCTCATAATCAAGAGTCTTGGTCTTACTTCCCAATGCCTTATTATGATGAGGGGGAGAAGGAAAACTCAAGGGAGGAACCTATACCTGAAACAAGAGCAGAACATGACATTGGTGGCCGAGATGTTGATGATGATAGGCTTTACCCGCATAGGTTGCCTAACTTGCAGAAGTTTTCTCGACGGAAAAAGGGATAGTCAGCATGTGCGATGCAACCTTGCCAATCAGTATCGCCTACTCCGGCTCCAAGTCCAGTTTCTAATTCTTCAGCTGACTCGTCTAGTAATGAACCATCCCTTCTTGTTTCTGATAATCTTGATGCTCCTATTACTCATAGGAAAGGAGTTAGACAGTGTACTCAACATCCCATCTCACAGTTTGTTTCATATGATCGTTTATCTCCTTCGTATCGTGCATTTGTTTCCTCTCGCTTTCTTCTATATCTATTCCACATAATTGGCACGATGCATTTATGATGCCTAAGTGGAAAGGAGCTATGGTAGAGGAGATGACAACTTTGAAAAAGAATGGCACTTGGGAGTTAGTATCACTTCCAGGACGAAAGAAATCAGTGGGATGCAAATGGGTTTTCACTATTAAGCATAAGGCAGATGGGACAGTTGAGAGATACAAGGCGAGACTTGTTGCCAAGGGCTATACTCAGACATACGGAATTGACTACAAGGAAACCTTTGCTCCGGTAGCAAAGATGAACTCTATTCGAACCTTACTCTCTTATGCTGCTAATTTGAATTGGCGTCTTCAACAATTCGATGTTAAAAATGCTTTTCTTCACGGTGATTTAGAAGAAGAAGTGTACATGGATATTCCACCAGGTTTCTCTTCCTTTGCAACCGAAGGGAAGGTGTGTAGATTGAGAAAGGCCCTCTATGGATTAAAGCAGTCACCGAGAGCTTGGTTTGACAGATTTCTTAAAGCTATGTTGAGATTTGGCTACCGACAGAGTCAGGCAGATCATACTATGTTCATTAAGGGAGGTAATGGCAAGATTGCTATTCTCATTGTCTATGTGGATGACATAATTATGACTGGCAATGATGCAGAAGAAATACTCCATCTTAAGGCTCGTCTTGCTCAAGAGTTCGAGATTAAGGACTTGGGGTCATTGAGATACTGATGCAAACCAAAGTATGAAAGGGAATCCAAGATTCAAAAAAATAAGCAAAATCCCATTCAAGGGGATAAACCCCAAAGGGTAGAGAGAGAAACTATGTCTTAACAATATATTCAATATCCTTAATAATCAAAAAGCTACCTGATGAGGGCGTAAGACACCTATTTATAGACTCAAAATTCTACACACACTAAAGACAATAAAATGACAACAATACCCCTAAATCCTACTGCATTAGATACTTTCTAGGGATGGAGGTGGCAAGGTCTGATAAAGGTATCTTTATATCCCAAATGAAGTATATTCTTGATCTCTTGGAAGAAACGGAGATGTTGGGGTGCAAGCCTGCAGACTCACCTATTGAGGCTAATCATCATCTCCGTGAAGATGTTGGAGAGCATACAGATGAGGAAAAATATCAGAGGCTTGCGGGCCGCCTGATACACTTATCTCACACTAGACCAGATATTACATATGCCGTTGGAGTTGTCGGCCAATTTATGCATGAGCCACGTATAGTGCATCTGGATGCAGTCTATCGTATTTTGGGATATCTCAAATCAGCTCCAGGTAAATGAATCTTGTTTTCCAATCATGGTCATTTGAGGTTGGAAGCATTTACCGATGCAGACTGGGTAGGTTCAGTGGATGATAGGCGCTCCACTTCTGGCTATTGCACCTTTTTTTTTGTGGGAATTTGGTTACTTGGCATAGTAAGAAGCAGTCAGTGGTAGCTAGATCTAGTGCAGAGCTGAATATAGGGCTATGGCGCACGGCATGTGAGAACTTTTGTGGCTCCAAACCTTGTTGAAGGATTTGGGACTCTTTGACGATGGCCCTATGAAATTTTATTGTGACAACAAGGCGTCTATAAATATTGCTCATAATCTTATGCAGCATGACAGAACGAAGCATATCGAGATTGATAGGCATTTCATTAAGCAAAAGTTGAGCAAAGGTTTGATATGTATGCTGTTTGTAAGGGCTTTATAGATATATTTACGAAAGGGCTTAGTAGTAAGATTTCTCATCCCATTGTGTTCAAGTTGGGCTTGATAGATATCTTTGCACCAACTTGAGAGAGAGTGTTAAATTGTTAGGGGTTTTTTGTTATGTATCTTTCAGATAAAGGTATATTTGTACTTGTACATTTGTGTCTATATATACAAAATGTGAGAGAGGGAAATCTAATTTGGGTTGACTTTCCTTTTTCCCCCAAAATTTCACAAATCCATTTCCACGAATCTAACTTCTCAAATAAGCCATGCTCTTGGTCCTCTTTTTTCTTTCGCACACTACTTTTACAACACAACAATTTCAACGAACTCTCCAATCCACTGCCCTATTTACCGTAAACAAATGACAACTCCAATTTAGGACTAATATCGAGTAAGCCTCTCAAATCAAATTCTCTACTAGCATCATACGAAAAGAGTAGTGCACAAACAATTCTTGAAGCCAAATTACTTCAATCCAGCATAGCACATAGAGGTCCAACGTCCATTTTCAAACTATTAGATTCTATCTTCTACATCCTACTTTATAAATTTTGAAAGTACATATACGTCCTCTTTCCAAAGTGGATTTTTTTCCCCGAAATATCTTAGTACGACCCATAACAACCACCATCAGCGAATCCACAAAAATACATCTCAAATTATAATCCAACTTCACCCAAGAATTACTCATTCAGAAAAAGAAAAAAAGATAATCAACCAAGTCATCAATCGAATTTAGAATAAGCATAGTCATGGAAAAATCCCAACAAATCCTAGCCCAGACAGAATAAGCCAAGCGCTTATAAGTAAAACCTATATTACTAACTAGTAGTACTATATATTGAGCCTCAAAACCCCAAATCTAAATATATTTAACACCTCATATACCAATGATGCTAACAAAAGAACAAACATTTTCCAAATTTCAAGTACAAATCTGAGTCCCCTTAGCCACCCAAAGAGACAAAGTTATTTATGATCATCATATAGACATGGACATCATTATCAATTACTAAACTCCAATATGGTCATGAAAACTAATGCATCCTGAAAGAGAAGACATAGTAAAATATCCCAATAAATAGCAATAGTTAAGACCAACTCCAAAACTGTTAATTCACTCAACAACTTGGGGCCTAAACCCACGCACCGAAGTATTAAAATATAATTTTACAGAATCTTGCACACTACAAATTCCATTCATAATCACTACAGAATTATGTGACCAAATTATCGAAAGAAGTAAATGATCCCAAAATCACCAAAAATCTAGATCAGTATTAATCCATACTCACTTGAACGTCAAAATAGCAAGTCTCATCTCGAAAGTTTATCCCAACACAATCTTCTACTTACGAACTACCCATAACCACAAGATAGTAACGCAAGCTAATTGGTACAACAAATTCCATAATCGACACCTAAACATTCCATGCCTTCACGCAGGTGTCATATCACCAAAATATACCCTAAGAATCCACTTTCATATAACCCAAGCAATCCACACTCTCATGAACTCTACATATATTGTTGTTACCAACCAAACGTCCCTAGCCATTCTGAAAGGAAAACTTCAATTGAACACCAAGTTCTCCAAACCTAAATGGCTATCACGAGAAAAAATCGACCAAATTTCCACAATGACACCAATCAAACAATGGAGTCACTCCTAAATCCTAGATTTTCTAACATAATACCCCTTCTGTCCCAAATTGCTCGTCCCTTTTGGCGAATCCATTTCCATGAATCTAACTTCTCAAATAAACAACGCTCTTGGTCCCCCTTTTTTTTTTCTTCACACTACATTTACAACACAACAATTTAAACGAATTCTCCAATCCACTTCCCTAGTTACCGTAAACAAATGACAACCCCAATTTAGGACTAATATCGAGTAAGCCCTCTCAAATCAAATTCTCTCCTAGCATCATACGAAAAGAGGAGTGCGCAAACATTTCTTCAAGCCAAATTACTTTACTCCAGCCTAGTACATAGAGGTCCAATGTCAATTTTCAAACTATTAGATTCTCTCTTCTACATCCGACTCTATAAATTCTGAAAGTGCATATACGACCTCCTTCCAAAGTAGATTTTTTCCCCGGAATATCTTAGTACGACCCATAAAAACCACCATAAGCAAATCCACAAAAATATACCTCAAATTATAATCCAACTTCACACAAGAATAACTCATTCAAAAAAGAAAAAACATCATCGACCAAGTCATCAATCGAATATAGAATCAGTATAGTCATGGAAAAAATAACAACAAATCCTAGCACAAACAAAATAAGCTAAGCGCTGATGAGTAAAACCCATATTACTAACTAGTAGTACTATATATTGAGCTTTAAAACCCCAAATCTAACTTATTAACACCTGATATACCAATGATGCTAATAAAAGAACAAACATTTACCAAATTTCAACTACAAATCTGAGTCCCCTAAGCCACCCAAAGAGATTAAGTTATTGATCATCATATAGACATGGACACCATTATTAATTACTAAACTCCAATATGGTCATGAAAACTAATGCATCCCGAAAGAGAAGCCACAGAACAATATCCCAATAAATAGCAATAGTTAAGACCAACTCCAAAACTGTTAATTCACTCAACAACTTGGGGCCTAAACCCAAGCATCGAAGCATTAAAATATATTTTTACAAAATCTTGCTCGCTACAAATTCCATCCATAATCACTACAGAACTATGGGACCAATTTATCGAAAGAAGTAAATAATCCCAAAGTCACCAATTATCAAGATCAGTATTAATACATATTCACTTGAACATCACAATAGCAAGTCTCATCTCAAAAGTTTATCCCGACACAATCTTCTACTTACGAACTATCCATAACCAAAAGATAGTAACGCAAGTTCATTGGTACAACAAATTCCATAATCAACAACTAAACATACCATGCCTTCACGCAGGTGTCATATAACTAAAATATACAATAAGAATCCACTTCCATATAGCTTAAGCAATCCACACTCTCTAATGAACTCTGCATATATCGTTGTTACCTACCAAACGGCCTTAACCATTTTAAAACGAAAACCTTCATTGCTTACCAAGTTCTCCAAGAGTAAATGGCTATCACGAGAAAAAATCGACCAAATTTCCACAATGACACCAATCAAACAATGGAGTCACACCTAAATCCTAGATTTTCTAACATAATACTTCCTCTGTCCCCAATTGCTCGTCCCTTTTAGGGAATCCATTTCCATGAATCTAACTTCTGAAATTAACCACAATCTTGGTCCTCTTTTTTCTTTTGCAAACTACATTTACAACATAACAATTTAAACAAACTATCAAATCCACTGCCCTAGTTACCCTAAACAAATGACCACTCCAATTTAGGACTAATATTGAGTATGCCACTCAAATAAAATTCTCTCCTAAGGTCATACGAAAAGAGTAGTGCGAAACAATTCTTCAAGCCAAATTACTTTACTCCAACCTAGTACATAGAGGTCCAATGTCCATTTTCAAACTGTTAGATTCTCTCTTCTACATACGACTCCATAAATTCTGAAAGTAAATATACGTCCTCCTTCCAAAGTGGATTTTTTTCCCCGGAATATCTTAGTACGACCCATAAAAACCACCATCGGCAAATCCACAAAAATATACCTTAAATTATAATCCAACTTCACCCAGGAATAACTCATTCAAAAAAGAAAAAACATTATCAACCAAGTCATCAATCGAATATAGAATCAACATAGTCAAGGAAAAAATGACAACAATTCCTAGCCCAAACCAAATAAGCCAAGCGCGGATGTGTAAAACCTATATTACTAACTAGTAGTACTATACATTGAGTCTCAAAACCCAAAATCTAACTTATTTAACACCAGATATACCAATGATGTTAATAAAAGAATAAACATTTACCAAATTTCAACTACAAATCTGAGTCTCCTTAGCCACCCAAAGATATGAAGTTATTGATGATAATCATATAGACATGGACACCATTATCAATTACTAAACTCCAATATGGTTATTAAAATTAATGCATCCCGAAAGAAAAGCAATAGTATAATATCCCAATAAATAGCAATAGTTAAGACCAACTCCAAAACTGTTAATTCACTCAACAACTTATGACCTAAACCCACACACCGAAGCATTAAAATATTATTTTACAGAATCTTGCACACTACAAATTCCTTCCATAATCACTATAGAACTATGTGACCAAATTATCGAAAGAAGTAAATGATCCCAAAATCATCGATAATCTAGATCAGAATTAATCCATACTCACTTGAATGTCACAATAGCAAGTCTCATCTCGAAAGTTTATCCTAACACAATCTTCTACTTACGAACTACCCATAACCACAAGATAATAACGCCAACTAATTGGTACAACAAATTCCATAATCGACACCTAAACATTCCATGCCTTCACGCAAGTGTCATATCACCAAAATATACAATAAGAATCCACTTCCATATGACCCAAGTAATCCACACACTCTCATGAACTCTACATATATTGTTGTTACCTACCAAACGGCCCCAGCCATTCTGAAACGAAAACTTCCATTGATCACCAAGTTCTCCAAACCTAAATGGCTATCACGAGAAAAAATCGACCAAATTTCCACAATTACACCAACCAAACAACGGAGTCACACCTAAATCCTAGATTTTCTAACATAATACTCCGTCTGTCCCAAATTGCTCATCCCTTTTGGCGAATCCATTTCCATGAATCTAACTTCTCAAATAAACAACGCTATTGGTCCTTTTTTTTTTTTTCAAACTACATTTTCAACACAACAGTTTAAACGAACTCTCAAATCCACTTCCATAGTTATCGTAAACAAATGACCACTCCAATTTAGGACTAATATCGAGTAAGCCTCTCAAATCAAATTCTCTTCGAGCGTCACACAAAAAGAGTAGTTCACAAACAATTCTTGAAGCCAAACAACTTTACTCCAGCCTAGTACATAGAGGTCCAATGTCCATTTTCAAACTATTAGATTCTCTCTTCTACATCCGACTCTATAAATTCCGAAAGTACATATACGTCCCCCTTCCAAAGTGGATTTTTTTCCCCGGAATATCTTAGTACGACCCATAACAACCACCATCAGCAAATCCACAAAAATATAACTCAAATTATAATCCAACTTCACTGAAGAATTACTCATTCAAAAAAGAAAAAAGATTATCAACCAAGTCGTCAATCGAATTTAGAGTCAGCATAGTCATGGAAAAAGTACCAACAAATCCTAGCCCAAACCGAATATGCCAAGCGCTGATGAGTAAAACCTATATTACTAACTAGTAGTACTATACAATGAGCCTCAAAACCCCAAATCTAACTTATTTAACACCTGATATACCAATGATGCTATTAAAAGAATAAACATTTACCAAATTTCAACTACAAATCTGAGTACCCTTAGCCACCCAAAGAGATAAAGTTATTGATGATCATCATATACACATAAGCACCATTATCAATTACTAAACTCCAATATGGTCATGAAAACTAATGCACCCCGAAAGAGAAGCCATAGTACAATATCCCAATAAAAAACAATAGTAAAGACCTACTCCAAAACCCAAATTGTTCGTCCCTATTGGCAAATTCATTTCCATGAATCTAACTTCTTTAATAAACCACGCTCTTGTTCCCCCCCTTTTTTTTTTTCTGCACAATACATTTACAACACAACAATTTAAACGAACTCTCAAATCCACTGCCCTAGTTACCGTAAATAAATGACCACTCTAATTTAGGACTTATATCGAGTAAGTCTCTCAAATCAAATTCTCTCCTAGCGTTATAAGAAAAGACTAGTGCGCAAACAATTCTTGAAGCCAAATTAATTTACTCCAGCCTGGTAAATAGAGGTCCAATATCTATTTTCAAACTATTAGATTCTCTCTTCTACAACCAACTCTATAAATTTTGAAAGTACATATACGTCCACCTTCCAAAGTGAATTTTTTTCCCCGATATATCTTAGTACGACCAATAACCACCAGCATCAGCAAATCCACAAAAATATACCTCAAATAATAATCCAACTTCACCCAAGAATTAAACATTCAAAAAAGAAAAAAGATTATCAACCAAGTCATCAATCGAATTTAGAATCAACATAGTCATTGAAAAAATACCAACAAATCCTACGGCCCAAACCAAATAAGCCAAGCGCTGATGAGTAAAACCTAAATTACTAACAATTAGTACAATAAATTGAGCCTCAAAACCCCAAATCGAACTTATTTAACACCTGATATACCAATGATGCTAATAAAAGAATAAACAATTACCAAATTTCAACTACAAATGAGTCCTCTTGGCCACCCAAAGAGATAAAGTTATTGATGATCATATAGACATGGACACCATTATCAATTACAAAACTCCAATACGGTCATTTAAATTAAGGCATCCCGAAAGAGAAGCCATAGTACAATATCCCAATAAATAGCAATAGTTAAGACCAACTCCAAAACTTTTAATTCACTCAACAACTTAGGGCCTAAACCCAGGCACCGAGGCATTAAAATATAATTTTACAGAATCTTGCACCCTACAAATTCTATCCATAATCACTATAGAACTATGTGACCAAATTATCGAAAGAAGTAAATGATCCCAAAATCACCAATATTCAAGATCAGTATTAATCCATATTGACTTGAAAGTGACAATAGCAAGTCTCATCTCAAAAGTTTATCGAGACACAATCTTCAACTTCCGAACTACCCATAACCACAAGATAGTAACGCAAGCTCATTGGTACAACAAAATTCCATAATCGACACCAAAACATTCCATGCCTTCGTGCAGGTGTCATATCACAAAAACACACACTAAAAATCCCCTTCCATATAACCCAAGCAATTCACACACTCTCGGGAACTCTACATATATTGTTGTTACCTACCAAACGGCCCTAACCATTCTGATACAAACCTCCATTGATCTCCAAGTTCTCCAAACCTAAATGGCTATCACGAGAAAAAATCGACCAAATTTCCACAATGACACCAATCAAACAATGGAGTCACTCCTAAATCCTAGATTTTCTAACAAAAAACTGCCTCTGTCCCAAATTGCTCGTCCCTTTTGGCGAATCCATTTCCATGAATCTAACTTCTCAAATAAACCACGCTCTTTGTCCCCTTTTTTTTTTTGGCACAATACATTTACAACACAACAATTTAAATGAACTCTCAAATCCACTGCCCTAGTTACCGTAAGCAAATGACAACTTCAATTTAGGACTAATATCGAGTAAGCATCCCAAATCAAATTCTCTCCAAGCGTTATACGAAAAGACTAGTGCGCAAACAATTCTTGAAGCCAAATTACTTTACTACAACCTAGTACATAGAGGTCCAATGTCTATTTTCAAACTATTAGATTCTCTCTTCTACATCCGACTCTATAAATTTTGAAAGTACATACACGTCCTCCTTCCAAAGTGAATTTTTTTCCCCGAAATATCTTAGTACGACCAATAACAACCACCATCAGCAAAAACACAAAAATATACCTCAAATTATAGTCCAACTTCACCCAAGAATTACTCATTCAAAAAAGAAAAAAGATTATCAACCAAGTCATCAATTGAATTTAGAATCACCATAGTCAAGGAAAAAATACCAACAAATCCTAGCCCAAACCGAATAAGCCAAGCGCTGAGGAGTAAAACCTATATTACTAACTAGTAGTACTATACATTGAGCCTCAAAACCCCAAATCTAACTTATTTAACACCTGATATACCAATAATGCTAATAAAAGAATAAACATTTACCATATTTCAACTACAAATCTGAGTCCCCTTAGCCATCCAAAGTGATAAAAGTTATTGATGATCATCATATAGACATGAACACCATTATCAATTACTAAACTCCAATATGGTTATTAAAATTAATGCATCCCGAAAGAAAATCCATAGTATAATATCCCAATAAATAGCAATAGTTAAGACCAACTCCAAAACTGTTAATTCACTCAACAACTTAAGGCCTAAACCCACGCACCCAAGCATTAAAATATTATTTTACAGAATCTTGCACACTACAAATTCCATCCATAATCACTATAGAACTATGTGACCAAATTATCGAAAGAAGTAAATGATCCCAAAATCACCGATAATCTAGATCAGAATTAATCCATACTCACTTGAATGTCACAATAGCAAGTCTCATCTCGAAAGTTTATCCTAACACAATCTTCTACTTACGAACTACCCATAACCACAAGATAATAACGCCAACTAATTGGTACAACAAATTCCATAATCGACACCTAAACATTCCATGCCTTCACGCAAGTGTCATATCACCAAAATATACAATAAGAATCCACTTCCATATGACCCATGTGATCCACACACTCTCATGAACTCTACATATATTGTTGTTACCTACCAAACGGCCCCAGCCATTCTGAAACGAAAACTTCCATTGATCACCAAGTTCTCCAAACCTAAATGGCTATCACGAGAAAAAATCGACCAAATTTCCACAGTGACACCAATTAAACAATGGAGTCACTCCTAAACCCTAGATTTTCTAACATAATACTCCCTCTGTCCCCAATTGCTACACCCTTTTGGGTAATCAATTTCCATGAAACTAACTTCTCAAAAAAAACCACGCTCTTGGTCCCCCCCCCCCCCCAATAAACAAATGACCACTCCAATTTAGGACTAATATTGAGTAAGCCACTCAAATCAAATTCTCTCCTAGCATCATACGAAAAGACTAGTGCGCAAACAATTCTTGAAGCCAAATTACTTTACTCCAGCTTAGTACATAGAGGTCCAAATGACCATTTTCATACTATTAGATTATCTCTTCTACATCCGACTCTATAAATTCTTAAAGTACATATACGTCCTCCTTCCAAAGTGGATATTTTTTCCCCGAAATATCTTAGTACAACCTATAACAACCACCATCAGCAAATCCACAAAAATATACTTCAAATTATAATCCAAATTCACCCAAGAATTACTCATTCAAAAAAGAAAAAAGATTATCAACCAAGTCATCAATCGAATTTAAAATCAGCATAGTCATGGAAAAAATAACAACAAATCCCAGCCCAAACCGAATAAGCCAAGCGCTGATGAGTAAAACCTATATTACTAACTAGTAGTACTATACATTGAGCCTCAAAACCCTAAATCTAACTTATTTATCACATGATATACCAATGATGCTAATAAAAGAATAAACATTTACCAAATTTCAACTACAAATCTGAGTCCCCTTAGCCACCCAAAGAGATTAAGTTATTATTGATCATCATATACACATGGACACCATTATCAATTACTAAACTCCAATATGATCATGAAAACTAATGCATCCCGAAAGAGAAGCCATAGTACAATATCCCAATAAATAGCAATAGTTAAGACCAACTCCAAAACTTTTAATTCATTCAACAACTTAGGGCCTAAACCCGCGCAGCGAAGCATTAAAATATAATTTTACAGGATCTTGCACACTACAAATTCCATCCATAATCACTACAAAACTATGTGACCAAATTATCGAAAGAAGTAAATGATCTCAAAATCACCAACAATCAAGATTAGTATTTTAATCCATATTCACTTGAACGTCACAATAGCAAGTCTCATCTCAAAAGTTTATCCCGACACAATCTTCTACTTACGAACTACCCATAACCACAAGATAGTAACGCAAGCTCATTGGTACAACAAATTCCATAATCGACACATAAACATTCCATGCCTTCACGCAGGTGTCATATCACCAAAATATACACTAAGAATCCACTTTCATATAACCCAAGCAATCCACACACGCTCATGAACTCTACATATATTGTTGTTACCTACCAAACGGCCCTAACCATACTGAAACGAAAACCTCCATTGATCTCCAAGTTCTCCAAACCTAAATGGCTATCACAAGAAAAAATCGACCAAATTTTCACAATGACATCAATCAAACAATGGAGTCTCTCCTAAATCCTAGATTTTCTAACATAATACTTCCTCTGTCCCTAATTGCTCGTCCCTTTTGGGGAATCCAACTTATTAAGGAATGTAAAAACTTTGTATTGTCATCTATTTTTTGCCCCCAAGTCCCAGTTAATATTACCGAGGTCAATTTTGTGGGTCTAACTTTTTATATGATATGATACTCAAAATATATATGTAATATGGATCTTGTTTGATAGATGTCAATTAATTTTTCTAAACAAAATTTTCAAAATCATGAAAACCGTTGTAAAATAAAAGATAATGGACATGCCAATTGAGATGGAAGAATACTTTTTAAGGGTAAAACTGGATATTGGCCCTGTTTTGATGGATGTTTTTAGAAATGGGACATTCATTTTGGGGCATCCCAAAATGGAAAGAGGAACCACCAATTTGGGACAAAGGGAGTACCTATCAACGACGAAACATAGGAACCCTATCGACTCATTCTACTATTCACCTCCTGATGAATATCCGCAAATCCAAAAAGTATTTCCTTAGATGGTGTGAAATCATTAAGAAAGAGGCACTTCCATTTTGGAGAAAGTCAAAATCTTAAATCAATCAATTAGAAATATAATATATAATAAAATAAAATAGCAGGTATTGTGATACCTCATTTTCATCCAAGTGAACTCCAACTATACCAGTGATGTAAGAAAGAGGCACTTCCATTTTGTAAAGAGAGATATCAGGGTAATCACACGATGTCTTATCAGATAAATTACTTGAACTGGCTCAACCTCGAACTTTCTTTCGCATTACGTTGAAAACATGGTTACCTAGGGAAACACAAGAAAAAATTTCAGATATCATTTACTCACGGTCAATGATAACTAATAGCAACGAAAAAATTGTAGTTCTAACTTTAATCTTACCATTGCATTTACACAACTTTGGCCTTTGTCAAATCGTGGCCATGGACTCTATGAAAACATCCTTTGTCTTCAAAGTAATTGCAGAATGAGCATCATTTATAATTGGGGGCAATGACAGAACAGTTCTGAAAAAGCAAAAGGCAAAAGTTTCTAACGTAGAAACCAAAAGCAAAATAAAATTGAATGTTGTATTTTGACTTCGAATAACTTAAACAACTTAGAAGGGGTTGGGTGAGAGAACCAAAACCATAAAATGATCACTTCTTTAAAGAGATTGTGCATACAACAATTAGAGTTGATATTCTTATAGCAAACCAACAATTAGGGCCCGCCCCTAGGGTAGATCGGTAGGTCAACCGCCTGCTTAGATATGAGGAATATGTATATAAATGTGATTGTGTGAGCCTGATGTTAGAAAATATCAAAGCCGCGAAGCGGAAAATGGCCAGTTCTTCATCCTAACGTTTTTTGTAGGAATTGCCAGGCTTCTATATTCACTTGAAGGTTCCTTCGTTCTTTTTTGTCTTCTCCCGTATTGCCCAACATATAACTCGGGCTGGCCCATACATTTGGAGGCCCAAGGCAAACTCAGACAGGGGACCATATCTATTTTATTTTAAGTTTCGGGGAAAAAAAAAAGCAATTAAGAATGATCATATACGTATATACATCACATGTTTTTCTTGTTTATTTAGCTAATTTAAGACTGTAAAAATACGTAAACGAAGCATAAGAAAAAACATTAAGACAAAATGAGTGGAATATTAGAAACTTCTGAATTTTTACCTTGAAAGTCTATCTATAAATTTGTTTTTTTGGTGGATAGAGCGTGATTCAATTGGTTTACGGAGCCGTGACTGCATAATCCTTATTGGGTTGGGTTCATATCTCAACAGCTAAAGTTTGTGAAGACGGTTTTGTTAAACCATTTAAGCATTAAATCAAAATTAATACTGAGGACCCAAACAACCATTTGCGTGGGGCCCAAGTTCTTACCACGGCTACGAGATGGAGGTTGTTCAAATTTTCGGGCCACTTCTAATATGCTCCAAGTTGGGGCCCTATTTTGGACCCAAAAAATGGGGTTCATGGGCCTTGCCCTAGGGCCGGACTTGAATCTAACCTTGAATTAAACTCAACAAATACCACTATTATTTTAATTTTCACAACTGAAATTCACTTAAGCTGAAACAGCATCATAATATTTTGTAAACTGAAGTTAAAAAAAAAAGATGAACAGCTCTATAATAGTTTGTAGACTGAAGTTAAAGAAAGATGAAGTAAGAGCTTTAAATTCAAACAAAACAGGCGGGTTGTAACAGCTTTTGTAAACTCAAGTTTAAAAAAAATATGAAGTAGCAGCTTTAAATTCAAACATTGCAGGCTGGTTGTAAAAGATTTATAATATTTTGTATACTTGGTTGAAAAAAAGAAGTAAATTGACCCCATCTCATTTGTATAAATTAATTTAATCACATCTATCAGGATTTGTCTATAAATACAGGTCTTGAACATTATACAAACATATTAGGCCCCATGTTACGAGCTTGCCTAGGGAGCCAAAAATCTCAGGACCAGCAGTCGTAGAGCCAATACTCATTCATGAAATATCGTACGTAGCAATGAGTTGGATGAGGGGGGGAAAAGATATTACTCTCTCCGTCCCAAATTGGATGACAATTTTTGAAATTTGTGCCATTTTTCATTGCTATATCTTTCAAATAAAAATGTTTTTCATGAGTTTGAAAACTTTGTATAATAGAATTAATCGAGAACTATCAAACAAGATCCATATTGCATATTTTTTGAAATTCATATTGAAAGATATAAGGAATTGAAATTGACACAGATATCAAAAATTGTCATCCAATTTGGGACGGAGGGAGTACTGGACAATAACATGCTATAAATGCTAAAGATGAAGCTGGTGTTACCAAGAAACCAAAATACCTGTTGCAATCATATAAAACAGGATACACTGAGGAATTCTCAATTATGTGCAGAAATTTCTTCAGCTCCAAATCTGACTGCCAAAATGTAGATGGAAAATATTGTTTGAAGGTTGTGATCATGTATTCAAGATTATAACACCTTACAAAGAACACAAGCATTTTCAATTATCATTATTCGAATCATGCACAATAGCACCATATTCACAAGTTAAAGATTGAAACAAAAGACGATGGCTCATCTATGACATGGCTCTACAGCTGTCTGAAATATTCAGAAAAAAACAGAGAATATCTTTGAAGAAGGGCCAGAATATACTTAAGGGTTAAAAGTTGGAATCAAAACCTCAGAGTTGAAGAAGGGTCAGAATCCAAGCATTGAGGAGTGAAGGGTCAGACCATCCTGTACAGATTTGTGCGAGAGAGGTATCCCATCGATCCATATTCCATCCCTTATACTCGTTGCAGATCAGAGAGGGAGAGAGAGAGAGCAACAATAGATGTAGGATGATCTTACGTAACTTTAGGCGTCGCTGCCTACAACAAGAATCGTGATTGTTTTGGGTAGAAATAAAGAATTATACTGCATTATGTGCGCAAAGAAGAAGAAAGTAAAGGACTAGAAGAAGAAAGAGAAACAAGTGCTTCAACCTCGTAACTCGTAAGGGTTGGGCGATTTCTGCAAGGACCGAAACCCCAATCACAAAGACCAAAGACTCATAACTCAAATTCAACAGTCAACTCTATTCAGAAATGAATCCCAGTTTATAGGCCATGCAAAAGGCTATTCTTCTTCCTAAGTCTAGATAAAATGAGCCTAAATGATCTAATTGTAGAATATGTAAATGTGCAGAAATAAAACTAATCATGTCATGTCATGTCGTGTCGTTACAGGTTAACATGTCGACACGGAAAATTAAACAGTTATCTATGTCCTTATCGAGTTATGCGAGTCAAATCCGTGTTTGACCCATTTAATTGTCGTGTTGGCGGGTCGTGTCATACTCGTGTTTGTGTCAAAAAGTGGTCGACCCAAACCCTCTAACTTCGTGTCGTGTTAATGAGTCATGTCCGGAATTCCCACCCCTAGTATCGTGTCCGTGACTGAGACACGTGGATACATGAGGACGGTAGAAATGTTCGTGCTTTTGGTCCATTGAATACTTGTATCACATTTAGCATATGTGCACTTTCACTGAAATTTCAGTTCGATCCCTCCATTTTTAATTGCGAGTAGTGACACTCAAACCATCGCACATAGTCAAGTTACAATGTCACCTTCCATCCCATAGTCTTTAACAAGGCCGATAAAATTACAGCTGGTGAGCTCTTTCTATTTCTAAGGGCTTAACAGGTATAACACAAGCTTCATCAGCCAAAAGCATTGGTATTCTGAACAATATGTTAGATCCTTGAAGCCACCAATGGCAGCAAACTCAGCTCTATGATGGATAATGTGACATCAATACACCTTGATGGATAAGAGTTTATAATGTCATTATGTTGTTTACATAAGTCCTTAATTCCCACCCATTTTTGTGGATCCGATCACCAAATGAACAATCCCCTGAGACAAAAAGCCTCACCCCCCTTTCCAGAATTTTACCAAACCCGGCCTCATTCTTGATGTGGTTAAATGTTGCACTTCCATTATGACTACAAAATTTACCAACCACCACAGGAAAATAAAAACATTCCTAGACCTATTACTGAGAACCTATCTTTCTTTGAAATTGGTGGCAACAATATCTAAAGATGGATAACTTAGTTAAGTGAAATCTCGCTTTGTTATCAACTGTGTGGCAACATCATAGACAGATGGCAGACCAAGATAACTAAACACGTGAGTTTTCTGTAATAAGTCGTGTAAACCTAAAGTATTAACCAGTGATAGAAATATGTGCAACAAGTAGGTAGAACAAGAGCATGCCAGGCTGCAGGATATGACTCAAACATTACATTTTAGAATATACCTGCAAATATTCTTATGTAGCTTATCTTGAAGATCAATGAAGCTGTTATATCTAGCTTCATCAAAAGTTATACCACTTAAAACAGCACAAAAAATGTAAGGGCGGATCATTTTTGTATGTGTGGAAAAGCATAATAGCAACTAAGAAAATCCTGATTAAAAAAAAGAAACAAAAACAAATAAAGACCAACAATTTGTATGCAATATATGCACCTCAGGTTTTACATGCATTTTAAGCATGGATTCCCTCATAATATTTCCCAATGTATAAGTAGGAATCGGACTGATCCCAATAAATATGCGCAAGGCTTGGGCAAGTCCTTCAAGGCAAAGCAAGTCATATCTGTTGATCAACAAGGCAACATGGTTACTGTCATTGCACTTTTCCACAATGTCAGTGAGACTTGCTACCAACTTGTAAGAAGTCAACTGTAAACGTGAAGAAAAATCAAACACTTTCAAGATTCTAAAGTAAAAACACAAACTAATTGAAAGCATGATTTTGCTAACATTCCTTCAAGTAATTCTGGATATCTAATCGACAATGCCCCAGAGAATCCATACATAAAGAAAACTACCTATTAGCTGCAACTTCAATTTTGTAGATTCTTCGTCTTCATTTGTGTCTTCTTCCAAGTGCTTCTCTTTTCTACTAATTGCTTCTCTGTTGTCTTTTTCTGGCCAAAATTACATTATCTATGAATATTTTTTTTTCAAGTCAAATACCTTACCAATGCACATAATTTACAGTAACCACACATGGATGTCATAAGCGTACCCATTTATCACCCTATTGAACTACATTAGAGCCCATCCTACAAAGTGGTCAAGGCTCTCTAATGTTTTCCACATTCACTTAAGATCTCCTACTGTCCTGCCCACTGGGAGGGTATTACGGGCATTTTAATAGAGAAGAATCCGTGGCAGAACAAAATGGGTGAACAATCGATCCATGATAGCTTGTGGAATACATAGGGACACATTTTTAGTAAATACTAAAATGATACTGCAAATAGAACTTCCGAAAGATGAACCAGGTCAATTGTGAAGGTATTAGACAATAGAAACTTCAGGGAAGAATTATAAGTCTTTCATTGCTAGTACTACAGTCTATAAACATTTAGTAAAAGCAAAATCAGAAATTTTTATGGCATTCTAGTAAATTTCAAGCTTATGGGAGTACATGGCTACTGCTATGTAGCTTGATGTGCCCCTTCTAGTCTGAAATCTTCCCGAATAAAGACAACAAAAGAGATGTTCTACAAATGCTTACAACATCATCAAGCTCGAGTCCATTTTTAAAACATAAGTCCTGGAATTCTTCTAGTGCTGAAACTCGAGGACATGATTGTGAGATTGGGGAATTGAAAAACGTAACTTAAGGCCTCTTTCAGTCTAATTTTTTAGGGGCTTCTAAAGCATAGTCTTTTTTTTTGTTTTCTCTTATTCTTTACAAGATCCAGGTGATATTTTTTCATCATATCTTTTGTCTCGACTACAAGAATCGAAAAAGTATAAAAACATATACCGAAGTTGAAAAAAGACAATGAAAAATACTACCTAAAAAGTCAATTTTTAGATTTTTTCATCGTATTAACTTTTTTCTAACTTTTGTCTACGTTTCTATACTATTTCGATTTCTCTTGTCGAGACAAAAAAAAAATGATACAATAATATTGTAAAAGTTACGAGAAAACAATTAAAAAAAACCCTAAAAATTAGGGAAAGAGCAAACAATAAGAGAATGTGGAGCATTCGTTTGTATTCACAGGTTTCCAAGTAAAACAAAAAACAGACAACTTACAGTAGGTAGGACCAAGGGCTTCAAAGACGACTCTTCCGACGATGACTGTAGGCATGATGGCGGAGGTCAAATGTGGTTACAGCTGAGCTTTCGATTTTGCGTATACAAAACCCTCCTGCAAGGGTTAGGCGTAAGAGAAGAGAAACCCAGCCTTACTTATTTAAGCAACTAGGTGAACGCCTCATGCTTGCACGAGGATGGTCGTGCCCGTTGTTCAGCAACGTACATATATGATTGATGGTTACTATTGACATTGATTTCAAGTTTAACAAACTTTAGAAGTTTGGAAGCAAATCACAACAACCAAAAGATTTGCTTTTAAAGATAAGGTTTGCTTTTAATGTTAAGGTTTGGAAGCAAATTGCATAAACCACCAAATATTGCAATGGGAAACAAAATTGTCAATTCACTCAATTTTTAAAAAATTAAGGCCGAACTTAAATTAGGTCTCTGTCGCAAGATTTACAAAGGAAGGAAGATATAAAGGAAAGAAAAAGATAAGGAAACCCAAGGGACAAAGAAGAATTCATTTGTTCTGTTCCCTTATCTTTTCCCTCTATAAATATCTGCACAAATCCATGACTCATGCATAGCCTAAACACGGAAGTGAAAAACCACTTGATCCGAGCAAAGAAAGCAAATAGGTTGTACTGATTCAAATCAATACCTTCCAACGACAGCTAGATCACTCACTCCATGGCTCTGATGGTTCTGGGCTCTGATTTCTGCGAATTTGTGGCTCCAATGAGCTTCTTCACATATTTTTTCACCACTTATTCACCTTCTCAGACCTGTAAAATTAAAAACATAAAATTCAACTAAATCTGAAGTTGTCATAAAAGGAAATGGTAGACAAAGTTATTCTAACCATAGCAACAAGAAGCTGTAAGGAAGTGGCATAGGCCATTGAAAACAGGTAATCACCTGAGATTATGATCGTGCTTTTGGGAAATTTCTTTGAATGGATCGCTATTACAGACACCACAAGCTTCAAAACTTTTCACTCGAAATGTGATATTTCTGCAATGCAAAATAGAAAGAAGGAAGAAAAATATTCAATATCGAACTCAAAATAGCATTAAATAACCAATACAGAAAAGAATTTTATTTCCCCAAATGGATTTAGGTCAAAAATAGCGCTAGTCATAGACTCATAGTCAAACTGGTTTCCCTATTTTTAATTGAAGGACGGGAACCAGAAAGAAGAGGTTCTCATTCTCTGTTGCTTAATGGGTAAGAATTGATTTGTAGTTAAAAGTGATGTGTATCTTGTATGCCAAGCCACATGACTTGCATAAGGTCATTGTTCAACACTGTAACCCCCCTAGGCGAACCTTTTTAAAGGTACTTAGGTATTTTCCTGAAACTTGAACACTCCCAGTTAAAAAGAGGGCACAAAATGAGAGCCAAACTTGCGCACTCCCAAACTTGCTCAACCCTCCCACTCCAGATGTATACCTTAATGCTAGGTTAATAATGAACGTATTCACCTTCTTTTCCCAATTAAAAAGAACATCCATCTAATCTGTAACTTAGCTACCAAAATATCCAGCCACAATGAATTCTTAAGACTACGTTACCAAACAATATAACATATAATTGCAATGAAAAAGTCAGCTTACACACAGGAGCTAAACTTATTGCACTTTTTTTCTTTCCAAGAAAGCATGAAAACAAAAACAAAAAAAAAAACCTTTTAACCTGAAGCCAATAGGACCTAGATATTCATGAAACTATCACCACAACTTAAGCATTAGGTCAATTAATAACACACTAAAAATGTAGAATACCAGTTCATGCAAACCGCAAGGTTTGCGTGACCCCAAGGGAGACTTCAACATTTAGCCCCAAAGTTCGCAAACCTTGTGGTCACAAAAGTTCAACTCCAAAGTTACTTCACTTGAACCTGTGAATTGATTTCTATAGAGCTTTCATCTCTAGGCCTGGATCCACGAATTGATATAGCCAGTGTTCACACTCACAGTAGTAACCATACAGGTAATATAGAACAAACAGTTAATATAAAGCTTAATCTGGAAAAACTTCAACCATGTCTATTCAATGATCACCAAATAAAACAAAAAGATTAATCTGAAATCATCGCTCTCTATACCAACATGCAAGCATTTTTTAATTTCTTTCAATTTAGCAAAGTAAAGATAATCAATAAGTGCAGACACATACCCAGTGCTATATCGGACAAATAAATTATGAACAGCAGCATCAAGCCAGTCTAAGAGATTATCTTGTAGGGTCCATCTTAAATCAGCATGAAGAACCCAATATCTCTCTGTATTCTAGCATAAATTTACCATTAACTCAATAAATTAAGTCACCAGTTTCCCCACGTCTTGTCACAGCAGCGACTGTTCCTTCGCCATCAGCAGTGATGACATAATAATAACCCCCATGTGCATTTGCATGAGGTCGATATTTTTTGTAAACCCAACGAACAAAGGGAGCATAGATCACCATAACACTGCAGAATTAAGACACGAACCAGAATGTGAGACCACAAAATTCAGCAGACTTTCAGAGTCTACATAAAACTATGCCTTTCAAACATACCAAACACATTAACCCAGAATAAACAAAACTGTAAACTAAGAAATAGAAATTCTCTTCAAGATCCCAATAATCTTACACAAAAAATGACACAAACGTAAGTTTCATGCAAGCAAATCTAAAAACCCCAAAAAAGCAAGACATATTATCAGTTTACCCAATGAATTGGCGAAACATGAATCACCCCGACACTGTACCTCTACCTATAGTTCTATTTCTCATACCAAATACATTAACTCTGAACTGAAACACCGATTAATGAAGCAAACATTAATAACCACAAACACAACAGCGGAACAACCAAAATCAAAGCAGGAAATCAATAATCCACCCTAAATTCTCATCACACATAACAATTACACAACTTCGAAACCCGGGGGGGGGGAAGAAAATACCAACCATCCATTCCATGAAATATCTATTCTAATATATAAAGGGAGAGCCCCTTTTGGTGTGGATCAATTTATGAGGCTGGCTCACATTTTCACTTTCCTTCAATGGGCAACAACTTAAAAAAAATTACCTACTAAATTAACGTATCCTCTAATAGCTGTAAGGCTATAACTGTAAGGCTATAAGCGTAAAAAGTAAAAACAAACACTAAATAACAACCCATTCCACAAAGGAACCGCTTCAACCATGAAAACTCAAATACCGCCGAGAACATCAAAAAAACTCTTATGCAAATCTATCCACTTTTAAGAGGGACTACCTACGAGAAAATCATACTGACCCCATTCGTTTAAGGGTTTTGGATTCTAATCATTATCATATTTCCCTCCAATTATTACTCTCATTTTTTTCTCTATCTCTCTCCAATCATTACCCCTATTTCCAATCATTACTCTATTTTTCTCTACACTCATTGCCTACAAATCCAAATCCAAAACGAACAGGGTCACATTTATTTGCTTCATCCCTTGGAGATTGTTTGGATCTTATTGTTCTTTAGTTTCATAGTTTCAGATCAGACATATTCCTTTGTTTCTCTTTTTAATTGTTGGTATTTATAGTATTGTGAATTCTATTGAAGTTTTTTCACGCTTCACAATCCTAATTTTCCTTACGAAGGTGCTTTGCTTCCGGAAACGGCGAGGCAATATGGCATTATAACGACGGAGCAGCAATTAATTTTCCGACTCCTGATGTCCCGCTCGCATTCTTTACTGTGGCTTTGACAGTTTAATGTTCCGATGGTAGTGGCCTAGTTCCCGCAGTCCTGACTGCGGCGCTCAAACTCTATTGACTATTGTTCCTTTCTTCTTAATTGTTGAAGTAATTCATCAAGAAACAGTTGGAAAAAAAAAATTGAGAATCACATTTTGGAGCCTCTACCTCTCTCTCATTGTGTTACAGGAAGCATGATGTCAAATTCACCATTATAAAAAAAAAACTAGAGGCCGGGAACACGCGATGCGCGTGCAAGTCGAATTTTGCATGTTTTCGTAAAGATTCAACCACACAAATAATAAGCGGGAAGCAAAATTAGACTATCGCGTGTGCCCCCACCACTAGTGAATTTTATACAGATGCCATATATTTTTTACCAGACTAACTATATACCAAACACACTAACTCTACACAATTAGTATTTACTAAATCAACAAGATACTAAGCGAAGAAAACCAAACCAAAAGCATCACCATTCCATGAAATATCTATTCTAATATATAAAGGGAGAGCCCCTTTTGGTGTGGATCAATTTATGAGGCTGGCTCACATTTTCACTTTCCTTCAATGGGCAACAACTTAAAAAAAAATTACCTACTAAATTAACGTATCCTCTAATAGCTGTAAGGCTATAACTGTAAGGCTATAAGCGTAAAAAGTAAAAACAAACCCTAAATAACAACCCATTCCACAAAGGAACCGCTTCAACCATGAAAACTCAAATACCGCCGAGAACATCAAAAAAACTCTTATGCAAATCTGTCCACTTTTAAGAGGGACTACCTACGAGAAAATCATACTGACCCCATTCGTTTAAGGGTTTTGGATTCTAATCATTATCATATTTCCCTCCAATTATTACTCTCATTTTTTTCTCTATCTCTCTCCAATCATTACCCCTATTTCCAATCATTACTCTATTTTTCTCTACACTCATTGCCTACAAATCCAAATCCAAAACGAACAGGGTCACATTTATTTGCTTCATCCCTTGGAGATTGTTTGGATCTTATTGTTCTTTAGTTTCATAGTTTCAGATCAGACATATTCCTTTGTTTCTCTTTTTAATTGTTGGTATTTATAGTATTGTGAATTCTATTGAAGTTTTTTCACGCTTCACAATCCTAATTTTCCTTACGAAGGTGCTTTGCTTCCGGAAACGGCGAGGCAATATGGCATTATAACGACGGAGCAGCAATTAATTTTCCGACTCCTGATGTCCCGCTCGCATTCTTTACTGTGGCTTTGACAGTTTAATGTTCCGATGGTAGTGGCCTAGTTCCCGCAGTCCTGACTGCGGCGCTCAAACTCTATTGACTATTGTTCCTTTCTTCTTAATTGTTGAAGTAATTCATCAAGAAACAGTTGGAAAAAAAAACTGAGAATCACATTTTGGAGCCTCTATCTCTCTCTCATTGTGTTACAGGAAGCATGATGTCAAATTCACCATTATAAAAAAAAAAAACTAGAGGCCGGGAACACGCGATGCGAGTGCAAGTCGAATTTTGCATGTTTTCGTAAAGATTCAACCACACAAATAATAAGCGGGAAGCAAAATTGGACTATCGCGTGTGCCCCCACCACTAGTGAATTTTATACAGATGCCATATATTTTTTACCAGACTAACTATATACCAAACACACTAACTCTACACAATTAGTATTGACTAAATCAACAAGATACTAAGCGAAGAAAACCAAACCAAAAGCATCACCAGAAATAAGTAAAAAAAAAAAAGCACATACTGACATAGAACCCAAAAAAACACAACACACAAAAACCGAAACACAAATCATTCATATTATAAATTGGGGGCTCATCCTCATATAAACCCTAAATAAACATCTACTAAGACTGCAAAACACAGCACTGTTTCTTCAACAGCACAAAAATCTAAAAACACCCACAACCCGAAAACACCACGTTTAGTTCTTTCCCTCAAGTCACAGACAACAAGTACTCCAAAAACCTAATCCAAAAACAGACGCCGTACCAACATTCCTGCTATACATGAACAAACTGTAGCAGACACACATCGCATCCACATCTGTCCACACAAACAAAGATCAAACCCCAGTAAAATAAGACCCAACCTCACCTACGAAACATCAAAAAGGTGCTACAATCAAGAGAGATACGTACTCACCTAACGCTGAACATGGAAATTCCAGATTGGACCACCCACAACCGCCTTATGAACTCACTTGGCGTTAGGTGGATAAATTCCAGATCCGATTATCCACAAACACCACCATTTGTTTATCTATCCTCCAACCGAAATAGACAGTGCACAGCATTCCACGACACACACCACGCCACATCTGATGTCATAACGAATCACAAACTAAAAAGACCTAAATGCCCATCAAACTACAAAGGCTCACTCCAATAGAAGGAGCATAATTGGAAAAATCGAGCCAAAATGGCAGATGACCACATCTCTCTTTTATTTACAGGTGAGGAGATGGTCCATTGAACAAATGGAGATTCAATTGCCATAGTACTGCAGATAAGAACTTGAATTAATAATGTAGACCAATACAAAACAGAAAAGAATAAGACTACAAAACAGAGCATATATTTTACCAACCAATTGAGTAAAATCTGTCCATCAATATACACAGAAGAGCAAGTTTTTGTTAAAGGATAAATACAATCTAGAAGATGGACAATTTTTCAAGCAGTAGATTCTAGGAACGAAAAATGACCGAAACCCTATCTAACATCACAAAATTAACAAAATACTGAGGCCAAGAGTTGCTAACACACAAAACAAACTCAAACCAACAAAACCCACACAAAAATATGCCGAAGCACGCAAAACCTCTAAACAAATTCGTCAAGCAGAAATCATCTACTACAAAACACAAAATACAAAACACAAAACACGATACAAATCCTAGCGAAGAAGCTATATCATTAAAACCCATACAGAAAAACCATAAATTACGTAAATTATACAAACGAACAGAATACACTCACTCTCAGTCACAGCGAGAGCCATTCGAACAATTTCAGGCAAGATCGCAGCAAGAGGCACTGAAACGATTTGAAGCCAAAAAGACAAACCCTCTATGGCAGCTTCAATCCGAGCGTAAACAATTGATAAAACGAAATAAAACCAACAAAACCCACACCAAAAAAATCAACAGCAATCCAAAATCGCATGAATCACATGGCAAAACCCAACGACATTTCGAACGTTTTTGGGGTGCCGATCTCTAAGTGTGTATGAGAGAGAGAGAGGTGGCTTACACTAATATCTGTGAGATCGATAATGGTCTTGGAGAAGTGCGGAGAAGATGAACCCTAGGCAGTGGAACTCCGATCGCTTCCTTTCTGCTGTGAAGAGGCGTACTGTTTCCAGGCGAGAGAACGCAACTAAAAACACCTCCACACCATGAAGTGGGAGAGAGATACCTGTGAGAGAGAAGAGATGTGGTGGTGCGTCGGAGGTGGTAGAGGCGGGTTTGGTGGTGGTGCGACTAGAGGAGAATGTGTGAGATGGAGGAGAGAGAAGAGAGGAGATCGCAGTGGTGGTGCGTCGGTAGTTGGGGTGGCCGTCGGTGGTGCGTCGAGAGAGAGAAGAGAGGTATCGTGTTTGGGTGTGTGGTTTTGAGAGAGAGAGAGAGTTTCGCCGATTCAAAATTCAGAATTGTTTGGGAAGACAACTGCTCGAAGCAGAAGAGTCTCGAAGTAGAAGAGTGGGGCCCATTTACTTTCCACGTAGGATGCAGAAGTCGGTTTCTTTACCTTGGTCGCAAAGAAATATTGACACAATTACGTAGACAACCCTAGAACTTGATTCGTATCACAAACTCCCTATGCGTTAGGCTGCGTTCTTTTACACTTAACTTATTTTTCTTCCCTTTTGGAATTTATGCTCCGTTTGGTGGGTGTAAAATATTTTACAACTGAAAAAGTTTTTCATGTAAAACATTTTACAGAAAAACACAAGTTCTACAATTATTTTCCGGTGTTTGGTTGAATTATAATTTTACTATTACACAAACTAATAACTCATCTAATTTGCTTGAAGTAGTATTAAAGTGGAAGTATTTCTTCATGTTTGGAGGAAGTCCAGGAGAGAGATGAAGGCCATGGGGTGCCTAAGAATGCAAGTGGGTAGAGAGAGGGAGAGTCCGGGTATTGGCTGGAGAGGAGAGAGAAGAGAAGAGATAGAGAGTTCTTTTTGCATGTGTATACAAGAATACTTTGTTGCCCAGTTATTCCAATAGAGGTGATGGTCAAATGGGCAAACGGATGCGAAGAGTCGGAAATTGACTTACCGAGTTTTCGAGAGTAGATTGTTTTACGGCCAAAGATGTAAAACATTTACCAAAAAAGTTCATTTTACGGGCATTTCAACAACCAAACAATGGAAATTACGTAAAATGTTTTTGGCAAAAATATTTTACGTCCAAACAAACGGAGCCTTAAAGGAAAATAAATTAAGTTTAGGCGAAAGTACATAAACCCCCCCCCCCCCCTCAACTATCACTTTTTTCACAAAGACCCCCTCACATTTGAAAGCGCCCATACAGACCCCTTCAACTAATCTCCGTTACCCAAGTGACACCCTTCCGTCTCTAAACCGTTTGTGATGAACCCCCTCATCCATAAATCGGACAAAAATACCCTTATTGCATTACATACATACACCCCCTCTAACCCTTCTCTTTCTTCCCTCTACAAACAGCCTCCAATCAAAACTCAAAATCAGCAAACAAATCTGAAACTTTGGTTCATATATATATATATATGGGGGCCGGTTCCACCCACACAATTTTTTTAAAAAAAAAAACACTCCATCTCAACCATTAAAATCAATGGTTGGATTAAAACTTAAAAGGACTATATTCTCCTTCCCCTTTCAATCACAGGTAATCTCTCCCTCTCCATCTAAGTTATTCTCTCTCTATACCCTAACCGACTAACCACTGGTTCCGGTGAACTTTTTTTCTCTCTCCTCCAATACATACACTCTCTCTCTAAAGAAAAGTTTAAAAAATAGAGATGGGAAAAGCAACGTAGCAGCTGCCGTCAACTACCACCACCATTCTCCTCTACTTCTCTTCTCTCACACCTCTCTCATTTCCCTTGTCTTCTTCCCTTCTCATTTCTTATCAGCAAAAGAACTACCGCGACACTTGCCGCCGTCGCGCCACAATTTTTGAGCTATTTTTTATGGTTATATACAGAAAGTTTTCTTTAAAATGATTGATGTAAGGAAAAAAAGAAATTGTATAAAACAAAAAAAAAACGATTAGAACAACGACGGATAGAATAAGGGTATAATATAAATGTTAGGGGGTCTCCGTGGAACAAAGTGATAGTTGAGGGGGTGTTTATGTACTTTCGCCTTATAAAAAAAGGGTATCTTAGTCATTTCCTTCATTCCGTGAACGGAGTTAGCATTTTTTTCGTTTTCAGTAGTTGAGGGAGACTGTATGGGTGCTTTTAAATGTGAGGGGGTCTCCATGGAAAGAAGTGATAGTTGAGGGGGTGTTTATGTACTTTCACCTTAAGTTTATTCATTCTTCTAAACTTAAACTTAATTGTCTAAAACACACTCACATTATAATACAAGTTAAGTTTAAGGATAGGAAATAAGTTGAGTTTAAGGATAGGAAATAAGTTAAGTGTAAAAGAACACAAATAAGTTAAGTTTAAGGATAGGAAATAACCTTAATGTTACTTTTTGATGGGCCTGGCAAATGAACCAAATAGTTTTTTTTTCATCGAAGAACCAAACAGTTTGAGCTCGGCTTGACTTTGGACTCGTTCAAATTTGTTCACAAAAACATTAATGTTTTAAAATCCGTAAACCGGAGTGAACTGGTAAAGAGACGGTGGACAGATAGTTCAACCATAATAGAATCAACGATGAACTAGTGACGTCGTAAATATTTTTAATATATATAATTAAAAAATAGGTATTAATGGAAAATACTATTCAACCACCACTGAGCACTAAGCAATGATATTGCCACTCCCCTTTTACCAATGGCACTCCCCTTTTTATCTTGTAGTGTGTGAATTTTCAAAATAGTCCATATTTTTTGTGAAAGTTTATTGCATTGAGGGGTAAGTTAGTAAATTCAATAGTGTTCTTTAGTGTAGTGTTCTGTACAGTTGTAAGGGTGATTCTGAAGCTTGTTCAAGCTGCCTTACCTAATTTATGGTTCAGTTGTGTAATTGTTGTACCTAATTGCCTTTCAAGGCAGTCAAGGCCTGCTCCAGTGACCTGCTATTGCTATTGCTGAACTGATGACTGTGCTCTGCTCAAGGCAGTCAAGGCCATACCATTTTTGTGGTAGTCCATACATTGCTCCATTTTGTGTTCAGTTCATGACTGTGCTGAACTGAACTGTGGCTTCCTGAATTCAAGTCAAGTACTGAAGCTCAGCAAATCAAGGTTGCTCAGGTTGTCCACCCTTTTGTAGATGGATAGGAAACAATGTATACCCTTTTGTTTTGTTTCCATCTATGTAGTATGTTACCTAATGGTATTTCCCCCTTGTAGCCATTTGGCCTACCTTTCCATTTTCTCTATCTCCCATTCTTTTCTTTTGTTTTGTTTTCCTCCTGGGGTATGCCCCTTGTAGGCTGTATATCCGGTTAGCCTTTTTTTTTATTATTCAAGCTGATTTACCCAAAAAAAAGTTAGTAAATTCAACCAACTAAAAGACAAAAGAGGAGTGTCATTGGTAGTGTTTGAAAAAGTCATTATTTATTCCTTCACTAGCGATGCCCGTGCCTAAAGGCACGTTAGAGTGGACCCGAGAATCCTACAGGGCGGATCCCTGTAGGGCAAATCTCAGCCGTCCGTGAGTGTTTTTAAGTTCTAACAATCCGGATGCAAATGAAACTTTTTCGGGAAAGAATAAATCCAACCCGAAAAAGTTTCATTATAATTCGAATCGTGAAAACACTCATCGACGGCTTTGATATGCACTACATGCCCTGTAGTGCACCCTGCACTATAGGATTTTCGGGTTCCGTTAAAGTGTATCATAGTGTCAGCTTAAATAAATTGTTCATACTACGCAACTACTCGACGGGTTGCAATCTTCACTAAGCGTCACTTACCATTTTGAGATATTTTTCTATTTGATCATGTAAGGCAACATTATTTTACATAGAGATACATTGCCTAAAAAGTTAGGACGGAGGAATAGATTTATTAGGAAAAATTTCTCTGTATCTTTTAGGAGTAAAAAAGAAATGATCCGATGGCTATAAATTTAACATGAAATGATCTAACGGTTGTAGATGTTACTTTCATTTATATGTCTAGACATTTTCAACAGAAACCGTTCTGTTTTATAATATAGATAGATACTAATGCTAGTAGTTCAATACTACAATACAATCAAAAGGGGAGTCTATTAGCATTCATAAAATAGGATATTGGTTCGGTTTTGGTTTGGTTTCGGTTCTACCCTATTAGCATTCAAACATTTTCATAAAACAGGATATTGGTAAACATAACCGCAAAATTTTTCATTAGAATACCATGTACTTCATTAAACACTTCAAGTCTTAACAAAAATTGTAACACCCCGATTTTTTGGGAGCAATATAAAATAATTTCTTAAGAAAATTTGCTGAATAAATATAATTTTCCAAAATAAAGGTTCAGCTATTACAATCTCAAGATAGATTTACTTATTCAAAATACATTAACGTTAGAGCCGACTCAAGGCTTGATACGGATCCCAAGCACACTCAATCTTCGTTCCTAATATTCTTTCCGTGTCGAACTGCACCATCATTGAATCTCCTCCATTGAATCCTGCACCCTCTGGCAAATTGATCGTCGAACCAATCGATTTACCAAGATACAGACGTATCCGTGAGTGATAAATCACTCAGTAGAATAATTCAACCCAACTACCCCTTTACTTTACAACTAGCAAGTAACAGGGTAATAATGATACGAAGAAGTAAAACAGAGATTTTTTTCACACAAACAAGTTTATTACTATCCATTAACCTAATGTGAAATCTAAGATCTCATCCACGAGATCTTTCCTCCCCAACCACTAGCCATGCTCGATCCCATGAGGTTCCTTGGCATTTGGAATGGAAGCTGTAATCCCCCTCCAGGTCGGGCTCCCGATGATCCGAACCGAAGATTTTGACGAGTCAGTGAACGATGAGAACATTGCTGCAGACCTCGATCTGGCCGAGGAGGAGCGGGAGAATGCAAGAATCAAGCTGGCATCTTATCAGCAAGAGGTTGCCAAGGGCTACAACCGAAGCGTCCGTCTTCGGTCATTCAAACCAGACGACCTTGTCTGGAAGAAGGTGGTGGACAAGTCCAAGAATAGGAAATTAATGCCTAATTGGGAGGGCCATTTCCGAGTCATAAATCATCTCGGCTCAGGAAACTACAAGCTGGAGAAATTAGATGGTTCCCCAATTGCCAAGACCTGGAATGCTAATAACCTGAAGAAGTTTTATGGATAGCCAGGCTTCGGTCCTTTGGACTTGTCTATTTGCAAGGTTTTCGTTTTTGTCAAAGATTGATAGAAACCAACCTACTTTTGTAATGGTTTGATTCCGCCCAGTTTTAATGAGAATCTCTTTTTTACTGTCTCAATCTTGTCATTTACTTTTCGTACTCGGTTCGCCGTTGCGTGAACCGTTTTATCATGACTTCAGGGACTGTTCTCCACGGGATATTCCCTGGGCAGATCCCTCACCAAGTCACCACGACCTCCTCGGTCGTTTCGGGCTTTCAGACGCCGGCGTTAAGGACACTCGGTATTCTTCCCGAGCCCCTTACACCGACCTTCCAATAAGTCATACACTATTTGGATTCGCTACGTTCCGAAGCCATGGCTCCGCTTCAGGACCCTAGCCCTAATCTAAATAGCCGCCTCACCACGATGAGTTTGCTTTGGTCTACTCCCTTAGGCTCAGAGTAAATTAAAACCAAAGCAGGGGCATGCAAAATTCAAAAACTGCTAACTATTTTGCTTCGTTTTAACTTACTCAACCTTATATCTTGCCTTACTTAGGTTTGGAATAGATTTTCGAAGATCTCCTAGGTTAATGCTTCGGTTAAAATCTGTTGATACTCCACAGCATTTCAACAGAAGCAGGGGCATGAGGCACCCTTCGGTTACAAGCATAAAACCATTCAAAGCATCTCAAAAATAAACAAGGCATGAAGCGAAAGAAACCATTCATTCAAAAACAACGAAGTGGATTGCAAGTTTAAATCCTATGTTAAACTATCACATCCAACAATGCTTCGGTCATCTGTTCGGTGCCTGCTTAGCAAAAAACATTTACAAACCCTGGAACGGTAAATTCCAAATGTTCGGAACCGTCCAGCCAAGTGGAAAACAAAAGGAAAGGTAAAAAGAATCCTAAGTACTGGAGGGATGAGGGGTCTAGGCCACGTCTCCGGTTGAAGCGACAGCAATAGGAGCGGTCTGAATACCCGCCTCAGGATTTGGCACTTGCTCGCCCTCATCTTCCTCCTCCTCGGGCATAACAGTCTCTTCGGGCGGCACCTCGGGCAAGATCCGGAGCTCAGAATCAGCTGGGAGCTCAAACTTCTTCAAAAGAGCCTCATGGCCAAACCGAAGCCCGTCCAAGAAGCGGTCCCTATAAAGCTCGGCCTCAATCTCCCGAACCTGTTTCTGGTACTCCACCCCGGCTGCGGCCCAACCATCGTCATAGCCCCTGTTCTTAGCAGCTTCAACCTCGGTAGCTCGGGTGGCCCTCAGAGTGTTGACATTCTCCTCGGCTTTTGCAATTTGGGTTTCGGCTGCCACCCTCTCCCTGTCGCACCTTTGGAAATCCGCAAGGTAAAGATCGCAGGTTTCCTAAGCCATCTTCAGGTCATCCTCTTTCAGCTCAAGGGCCTTCTTCAGCTCCACAATCTCTCGTTCCTGAGCTTTGCATCGGTCATTCATGACCAGAGCCCGAGCACCAGCCTGCGAGTAGAAAACCGAAGAAGAATCACGAGTGTGGACTTAGCTAACAACAATAAGTGAAAAGTAAACAACTTACAGTAAAAAGGGCCTGTGCTATCTCCTCGGTGATGTCCTCGGTCAACCCCTGGACAGCCTTGGCGTCCCTAGGAAGAACACAGCCTCGGAGCATCTCGAACGCTGTACCGAGGTTCGACACGCTGTCCGCATGGTGAATCAAGCGCCCAGCACAGTGACGAAATTTCGGGGTCCAGGGAAGATCCTTCGGATGGACCCCAATCCCCTCTCCTCCCTCCGCAGACTCTTGGTCCTGCTCCTCCACTCTTTCCTCCTCCTCGATGATCCGAGATGTTTCTTTCTCCTTACCTCGGGCGTCTCCTTCCCACTCACACCGAGTCCTTTTCGCCAGGGGCTCCTGCGGAGAAACAGGGATCACCCCCGAGGTCCCAGCACCAGGTGTTCCGGTGACTGAGCCTCGGCCTCGGCCTCGGCATCGGCCTTTCGGCCTCCGACGTCTGAGATTCAGTACCTCGCGAGCTTCAGGGTCCGTCATCTCCTCGCTCAGTCCGGTCCTCTCGGGCGTCTCTCGGTCAATTGCCTCTCTTAAAACACCTTGAGGCTCGGAGCTGCTTCCTTCGATGCCAAGAGCGCTTCCTTTGCCTCCTCTCCCCGCTCCTCTGCCTCCCCTTCGTCCTCCTCCTCTGCCTCCTCGTCCTGCCCTCGGGACCCATTGCTTCCTCGGTTTCTTCTTTAAGTAGCTGGTATACGAGGGGACATAACCGAGAAGTTGAGGGGCGTACCGGCTGGTGATTGGGATTGCGTAGGCGGCGGTTATCCGAGCTCGGATGGCCTTTTCCCGAAGCTCCTGAACGATGCCTTCAGCTGCAGAGAAGTATCAAAACAAGAAAATCAGCGCAAGTACACAAGGTATAGCATAAATCTACCGAAAATAAATCTACCGAAGAACAAGTTACCGACCAGGAGTTCCAGTCCCAAATGGGACTCTGGTAGTTGTATCTATGCTCTCCCCGGGCCCGAACATGAAGTTCCCGGTGACCGAGACATAGATACTCGCCCACTCCTCAGAGTCTGGTAAGTGATCGATCAGAAATGTGTCGTTCCCCGATCTGCAGGAGAGGTAGTATCGGTCGTGGCCTCGGTTAACCCCCAAGAGGAAGACACCGAAGAGCTCCTCAAGCCCGAATGTGAGGTTAAACTGCCTCCTCAGCTCGATGACGCTGGTGATAATTCGGTAGGAATTTACCGTAAGCTGGGAGGAGGTGAAGTTGAGGGTTTGGAGCACCCAACGTACGAATTGGTGGAGGGGAAACCTGATGCCACCCTCGCAGATGGCCATCAGGGGAAAGATCAACTCCCCTGGCCGATGCGGAAGTTTCTTCGGCTCGGCGTCCTGTAGCAACCGAACCTCAACGTCTGGAGGGATACTATAGAGTCTCTTGAACTCGGCGTAGGCTGCGGGTTCCCCGGTGAAGTACTTATTTTTGTATGAACAGGGTCTCATCGGTCTTCGGCGTCCCTGAATCTCTTCGGGCGCATTTCCAAACGGCCCCGGCACGTGGTCCGACGTACTTGGGGCCTCCATCTCCCGGGGGTCAAGGGAGGTAATTTAACGTGGGGCTCGGTTAGGGTTGGCAGGTTCAATCCAATCAATTGGGATTCGGTAAAACCTCTCTCTCCAAAGCTCTTGAAAGATGGCTTCGACCAAGGGATCATCAAAACTACTAGAGCTGTCCGAGGAGAGATCAACGACCATTCGCCCCTGCCTAAAACAAAGAAAATGTGCAAAACCCGTTAGCTATATGCCTAGGGAAGAGCAAAAGGTCCTAACGCTTGGGACGAGATGGTCCTTACTCTTCGGAATCTATGGGTCTCGGTCATTCTAAAGACTTTCCTCTTCGGAAAGAGTCCTCGGGGGACTACAACTTTTTCCTTGGTCTAAAGGTTGAAGATAGGCCTCGGGAAGAATTTAGGCCTCGGGAAGAATATGGGCCTCGGGAAGAACGAGAACAGCAGCGGCGGGCACCAGCGCCGCCACGCACCAGACGGTTGTGAGCGGCGTCTCCGCCTCAATGCGCTCAAAAAACGTTGAAAAACATGAAGAAAAGCACTAAAACTTGAAGATTGATGAATGAAGATCGACATACCTAAGTTTGGTGTAGAGATTCGCTGCCAAGATGCTCGAAATCACGATCCAAAGTTTGCAAAGCACGGCGGCGGCGGTTCGACGGCGTCTGAAACTCTTGACGTCTCTCTCTCTCCAAACGCTCTGAATTTATAGTTGAGCGTACGAAGAGTCGCGCGGGAAACGAAGTGTCGCCCACCGAACCGTTGGATTGTCAACACGTGTCCACATCTGCACGGTCAGCGAATAGAGGTCAGAACCGAGGTCAGGCGCGCCGCGTGTCGAGCCATTCACACTTCGACACGTGTCCCTGAAAAGACGTTTCGTACCAATCATCTGACATTTCACGTGCCGAGGCAACGCATGATGTCACTCACTCCGGCGATGATCGACACGTGGCTCCTAGGGCGGGAGCAGGCAACTCGGTTCCCACGAAGGTCGCTCAGTTTTCTTCAAAATAACTCGTCGGTTAAAAGCCCGGTTGCGCTAGTCCATCAGAGGAGTCAACTCCCCGAAGCCGAGTGGTGGCGCTCAGGAAGTTGAGGGGCTATTGTAGGGCCTTCGGTTATCAGCTCGGTAACCGGGCTACAAACCCTGAACCGGTGGCTAGGGTCCGTGCCGAGGTCTGCCGACAAACTCTCTTCGAGCTCTACCTCGGTCGTTGCCCGGACCACGGTTGTGATCGGCTCCGGAGCATCGGCCATCTGCAATGCTCCAGTACTCCCAGAGGCTTCCAGGAGAAACGGTTATTGTAAATGGGACCTATGAGGATCATGCTCCTCATGCAGCTGGCATAATCATTGAGATCTGTCCCATGTGCTCCGTAACCACCTCGTCCCCCTCGTCATATGTGACGTCACCCGAGGCGGTTACCCGAGCGTACTCTCCACGCGCTAGCTTGGAGACCAAGTAAACCTAGGTCTATAAATACAAAGTGATACACACCTGAAAGAGGTACGTAATACTATCCTAACCCTAGACCTAAACACCTTCCCTGAGATCTAACTTGATCGTTGGAGGGTCACTGGGCATTCCAAGCCCTAGTGACTTGTTGCAGGTCAGGCGACGGACGCGCGGAGCAGCGGAGGAAGGAACCTAGCCAGACACCACAGTCAAGGTCCCGATTAATCAAACCCCTACAATATGGGAGGTGAAGGGTGAAACGCCGAGGTCCTTCAGTTGTCTTTCAAAACCTGGGCGCGGCGGCTTGCCGTGCTCATCTGTTTTCGTTCGTTTGGAGTCTCTTTCCTTGGACTCCTTCGCTGAGGTCTTCTCGTCATCACGATGCCGAAGCTTGTCTCTCAAATCTGTTATTGTTCGGCGAGGGCCGTCGATGGACTTCTCTCCGTTACGATGGGTCTTGGTGTCACTGTTTGGCCCTTCGGTGTGTACCCCTTTCCCGTTCCGCCGAGCCTGATTCTCATTATCCAAGTTTTCTGGCGGGATCTCACCGAGACGTTCGGAGACATGGCGCCTGGTTTCTACGGAGTCTCAGCTACGGTGGGAGACCGTCGTGCGAGAGAACTCCGCGCGACCAGTCGAGTATGTGCTCGTGAATGACTCGGTATCCCTTGTTTTGGTACGCTCATGATGGCTTCTAGAGCGATGTGTTCCGGATGTTGTAGGCCTCTTGTAGAGGATTATCTCCCTTGCATTACCCGCTTCTGGTGTGAAGACAAGGCGGTCTTTGACGAAACCGCGGTGGCCGGTTTCATGGGGACGCTCTTGTGGTGGAGGTGGAGGTGGTGGAGGTGGTGAAGGAGGTGTTTGCCTTCGTCGCTTTCCGCCTCTAGCAGATCTAGATGTAGCGGGGGTGGCGTCTTGCTGCATGTGTTGTATCATTTGGGCCACCTCCGCCCTTAGCGCCACCAGTTCGTTATCTCGTTCGTCGTCGCGACATTGCAACAAGCGGATGTAGGCCGCTGTTACATCGTCCGTGGCTGGTGACAATCCAGAGCTAGCGGGGATTGAGATCGACATGTGCCTCTTCGGGGGTGGTAGGATTATGTTTCCGCTGGCGTCCTTGGCCCCCGAAATGGTAACGTCCGTCAGATCTCCGCCCATGGTGGTTGAATTCGTGGTTGTTTTTGGGAGGAGGGAGGTGGTATGAAGGAGGTTTGAGCCATTTGAATCAGAAGCGCTTCACGTCAGGTTCACCAATTGTGTGGCCCGTGATCCTTGATCCGAGTTCTCCCTTCGCTGGTTCAGTGGTTGCTTAGCCTTCTCACCCTTAACCTACACAGTGAGCGCACGACTAAGACCTGGCAGGGGTTGCCCGGCAAAGCCCTCCGGCGAGAGGATAAGTATGTGCAGAGAGAAAGGCAAGAGACTAGAGTTTTTGTGTGAGTATGAGTGTGTGTGTAGAAGCATGTACCTCTTAGGATTGCCATCCTTTGATATTTATAGATTCTTCTTGACTTGCTCTCCAAGTACGGGCATGTGCCCTACACAAGCCATATGACGTCATGGCGACGTCACCGAGTAGATCTGGTAACCGTTTTAAGTATGAGCTGGCACCCCCCATGTGCTCTCATGATTATCCTTTAGCGCAACCGTTTCAGCACGTGGAGCGACACATGCTACTCAAGCCGACTGAGCCCCAAGCCTAGCCGAGCTTGGTTGGTGATAAGCGGGGAGAACCTGTTGATGCTACCACCTGTCATACAGGTGGCCGAACCCGAACAGTTCTCTCTGCACACCTGACGGATGACAGGTGCTTTGTTGGTGATTGACAATACCGAGCCTCGATCCACGTACGGCCACAATATCCTTGGCCTAGTCATTCAAGACATATTCGGAACACTACGTTCAGCCTACTACAAATTATTTAACTAAATTACCCTCTTGAAAAGCGGAACTAATTGAGCTTCGGCTTCGATTTTGGTTCAGCGACAAACTGTCAGGTTTTCGAACCTGACATGCACGAGTGGCACATAAATAAAATACTAAGTGAAAACGTAAATACAAATAAGGGTTAAAACCTAAGACATATATAGCCAAGATTTAATTATTGGCAGCTAAGTAGCGATTTCTCCGTCATCCGGTATTGTTGCACCCTGTTATTCCGGCGCTAGCAAGAATTCACCCCTATCGGTTGATTTCCGTGATGAATCATTTTTTATCCAATTTTTAGCTTGCTTCCTATATAGTCGCTTCAGGCGTTCTAAAAAATTCATGATAGCTAGCGACATGCTACTCCCGCTACGAAACGAAGAAATTAAGTGTACAGGGATAATTTGGTCATTTTAGTAGTAGAGGGATAGTATGGTAATTTTAGTCATTTAAATTTATAGGTGTAATACAGTCATTTTTATGTACATTGATATTTTAATCATTTTAAATTTTAGTATAGATTATGTAATTGGGCTAATGGGCGGGTCGGGTTTGCTTTTAAATAAATGGGTCGGGTTGGGTATGGTTAATTAGACTTATAATTAATAGGTATAAATGGGTCAATGACCTATTAAAGACCCAACTCACTTGCAACTTGCCCATTGTTGCCCAAACCGGCCCATTTGCCACCCCTAAGGTAATGATATTGCCAAAACTGTCATTGTTGGTGTCAAAACTTAGAGCATAAAAATCTTGTACATTGCACATGGTACAAGCCTTTTGTGTACTAGAGTTTTGGCACCAACAAAAAACGGTTTTGGCATTATTATTTTTCTAATATTATATGGTTCGGCCGAATGAGTCTAAGTTCCATCCTTATTAGAGTGTGTACAAAATATTTGATAGAATTTGTCTAAACTTAAAGGCAAGCGATAATGCCACGACTATAAATTTTAGTACCACGAACCTTTTTGGTAGCCTCCCAATTATACCCTTAAAAACTCTATCTCTCTCTCTCTCTCTCTTCCCCACTTCAACAGTTCGACTTCTCTGCATTTTTCTCTCTCCAAACCCAGTTCACTCTCCTCTCATTTGCTCCACTTTTTTATTCTCTCACTTAAATTTGCCCCATCCCTGGACATCATCGAGGAGAACGGTACTAGAGTTCTCAGATTGAAACCCTGTCATACCCGGTTTGCACACAACCAGGTCGGCACCCTTTTTCTTTCGTTGATGATGACGTTTTAATAGTCATTCATATTTCAATTTTATCGATGCCATCATATCCTTCACGACCGCGTAATTTCTATCATGATCTAAACAAATGAAGGGAAAGATTTGCAACTTGTCAACGTCTTATATATATATACACACACACATATAGAGAGGCGGGGGGGGAATGGGTCGTGTTTTTCAGTTTCTTCGGTCATTAAAAGTCTTTGATGTGTTTGCATGAATGATTGTTAGTTCAGAGAGGAAATTTTCTACATGGGTTATCACTGAGAGAAGAATCGCATGAGATTTGGTGGGGTTGGAAGAGGGAGAGAAAGGAGATGGATCTGAGAGGCAAGGTTTTTTCTTCTTCTTGTTAATGGATATGATGATTGTTTGCAAGAAGAAGAAGAATATATATATATATATATATATATAGAGAGAGAGAGAGAGAGAGAGAGAGAGAGAGAGAGAGAGAGAGGAAAATTGGGTTGCTCTGGATCTGACGAAAAAATTGATTTGGATTTTGACTTGTTTGGTGTGGAAGGGTAGAGTGGTCAGTCACATTAAAACATCGTGGCCCTAAGGACATCCGCATTGTAATAATCAAAATTAAAAGATTGTTAAAGTTAACAATGTGTGCTTAAAAAAATGCTCACATTGTAATAATCAAAGTTAACAATCTCCTAACCAATAATCAAATTTAGGCATTTGAATAATCAAAAGTAACAATGTGGGACTTCACATTACTAACTTTAGTAACCCTCTAAATGAATAATCAAAAGCTGACGTGGCAAGTTTTGATTATTTACTTTTGATTATTACATTGCGGATGCTCTAACAAAACTGTTCGTGGCATTATCGTCGGCCAATACTAGGAGACAACAACATAACTATAAGACATTGAGATAATTATTTAAACATAAAAAGTAGGAGTTTAACAGAAAACTTATGGATCGAGGCATGCGTAACTGCGTAAGGGGCTCTCTTTAGAGAAGATACGTCCCCTCTTGCACCAGGTTATACGACGTTCCACTCTGAAGATACAACGGTCATCTAGGAAGGTTTGTGTACAGGTAGAGCTTTTCCCGTGAATCAAGAATCGCCCATATGCTCAAAATATTCAAAATTATATCTCAATAAGAACTTGTAAAACATTACAAGTAATACATCACATTTTGTAGTAAAACTCTCTCTACTCCTTTTATGCTTTTCCAAAACCATATATATCTATATACAGGCCAAAGAGGTTAATACCCCAAATAAGTAGTAACATCTAACGTATGAGTACATAAAAGTCCATGAATATGAATGAAAGGTTACAAATTTAGAGTAATAAGTTTATAATAAAATCTCTCATAATGTATTTGTACTTCAAGCTGATATAGTGTATTTCTCTCTGGAGCGGGCATCTCGTCCAAACCACGTTAATCTTTGGTGTTTATGTTGTGTATGTGTGACCCACCATCCCCAACAAGTTCAACTATGGGATTCATAGAACCAAGCATCTTTATCACTTTCTCCATTTCCATATATCTCCCACAGATAAATAACTCTACAACTGAAAGGACTAAAAAGATTTGGATAGGCAAACAATAATCTCTGTGTGTGTAAAGCTGGTCATTACATACCAACTGTCTTATTAAGCAACCAAAGAGTGAGAGACAACTGAATTGCAAATATGGTATGGAGCCATGTCCTATCCAACATAAATCCAAACACTGTTATCCCTGCCCTGTTGTTTGCAAAGTACGTCACTGCAAAAAAATTGAAAGAACACAATTGGTGGTTACGGAAATTAATATTGCAAAATTGCCTCAATATTGGGCATATTGCACAAAACTAGAAACATTGATTTTTATCCTCCATAGTTATCATTGAAGTTGGTTTAATGCAATTTAGACAAAAATAAAAATAAAAATGAATGATCGCATGCATTTTGATAAAATTCCTAAAGGATTCAAACACTTACCAAGGGCTTGCCTCTTTTGGTAGGAGATTGTGTGCGCAAATATTGGCACCATTTTGGTGTTATCAAGGACATCATCTCCGTCTGCTTCTTCATTATCAGATGCTGAATTGCCATTGACCGGGTACATTCGGGGTGAAGAAACCCCATGGGCCCTCGGAGAATCACCATCCGACTCATTGAAGGAGTCGATTGTCGCGCAAACATGCCACTTGGTAGCAAGGCACGTCACGGCCTGTGCTTTGTGTGTGATCTTCGTTGCACTGCGCAGGCATATGAAGAGCCCCGTCACCAAGGTTATGGAGCACAACTGCACCAGAAAAAAAAACCTAGTGTCATTTTAACACCAAAGTAGACAAACAGAGCATAAAAAATGCCAAAAACTGGACTGTTAGGGTCTAAATTTTTTGGTCCCGAGTATGATGTGTTACATGACATTATCTATGTATTTTGGTTGGTCTCTCTTATCATATGTCATTGGTTATTTTTTATACTAAGTTTGCGCATTGGAAATTGATTTTCGCGCTCTACTTTTGTACGTAGGCGCTCTACTTTATACATGATGTTACTAGTAAGTTCACGTTAAAAGTAGAGCGTCTGCGTAAAAAAATTGAGCGCTAAAATCAGCATCCTTGCGCATTTCTCAGGAAATAACTGATTCCTATTCCTTTTTGTTACTTACACTACAATTGACAATGTCAAGTCATTGGAAGGAGAGAAAACGAGGGCTTACAGCGAGTTCTCCAGCAGTGTAGATATTAACAACATTACCAGACTTGGTCGTAACAACCAGGGACGCAAGCTGACTTATGGTAACCAAAACCAGAGCCAACAGAACGAAAACCCGAAACCGATGGCTTATGATCCTTAGATTTCTTCTGATGGTGAGGTGCTCGATCAAGATTGACCCCACGTCGGATTCTTTCTCGAAGACCTGAGAGAAGTCTTCGAGTCTGAGAATCTGGAGATAGCAAATGAGTCGGAAGAGGATGCACACGAGGATGAAGATTGATGTTCGGTATAGCCACGAAAAGAGCTGTAACGTGCATGATACGACGTCGCTCGCGTAGAGGTTGACGAAGTAGGGCGTGTCTGTTTCTCCGGAGACGAACCACCAGATTTTGTAGACGCTGTCGGCGAGGAAACAGGGGAGGACGAAAGCAGAGAGGAGCTTCAATGACAACTGCAACCACAAGAGAAGATTACGAAGGACAAGAATAAATCAAAATAGTAATTTAGAAGAATTCGAACTTATTTTTCTAGGTACTAGTAATAACTTTGTTCACATTTAGTCCATGTTCCTGGAACCTAATTTAACTGTATCGGTGTTCCATTTTAGTACTTTCTACATTCCTCTGAAGCCAAGCCAGTTGTTCTTGCATTAATTTAAGACAACTATATTTTTGGTGGTTGCAAAATACAGATAGCCTTTAAAATACTGTAATAAGATGCTTTACATACATGTACATATCACACACAATATCATGTGACAGGTGATGGGAAATAAAACAACATCATGTGACAAAATACAGATTGCCTTTAAATGTTGATTTTTATGGGACTAACTTCCCAAAGAAATGTAGCAGATTAGTATGAATTCCGTAAAGAATCAGTAACATGAGTTTTGTTACTGTCAAGCTGACACACAAATTTAAGCCTTTAAGATAACAATCAAATTATAATGCCAAATTCTCAAAAATCTTTTTTCTCTCGACGTCGACGATATGCACATATGACTACTCGTCCTCTCAGATAAAATTTCATACGTTTCAAAAATAAAACTAAGTTCAAAATTGGAGCCGAAATGCAATTCTGAGTTTAATTTTGAGTCTTTTCTCTAGATACCTAGCAAAACTGAATTGTTGTCTATTCCTAACCCTTTCCACATTCCAAAATGAAGAGCAAAGCTGAGAAAAACACCAGATATATAAAAACAACCAAAGAGCTGGCCCAATAGTCATGGCAGTGAGCTTATGAATTTGCTCCATTCTATATGTTTAGTTCGAAACTTCTTAAGCACTACCAAATTTTGTAAGATCAGTTCATACGAGAGTTTATCAGGACTATGGTTGGGTCCAAATTTGTGAACGGTGAAATTGATGCTCTAAATAGGTGTCGTATGCTTGCCCGGACATGAGTATAAAAAAGATCAGGGAGAAACTTACACGGAGCTGTTGAGTATACCCTTGTCTGACCTTCTCACTAGCATCCCCCAACTTGTCAAGAAACAAGAACCTCCGAAGCCCATACGTATGAGCAAAGGACGACAGACTATAAAACGAAAGTGCGGCAATGAAAGACAGAGACAACTGAACGATTCCGTCGTAAGGCCTCCTGTGTTTCGCATCGCAACTGGAGCACGAGAACACGAAGTGGGAAACAATCGGAACCCCGATTGCCAGAACGAAGAAGATCGAGGCCGAGAGCCCGGCTCTCCACTTGTTGGACTGATCTAGACAGACCCACGTGAGAAATGACTTGAAGCTCTTTAGTTCTAGGCCTTCTGGTGTTGGATATAATGCCTCCTTGTTTCTGTTGTTGTTGTTGTTGTTTCTTGAGTAATCATGTCTTTGATCTTCCATGGGGTTTGGTTTCTTCTTTCCTCTTGGGTAGTTAAGGCAGGTGAGAAACCTCTTTTATATAGAACGGAGTAGTAAGGAGAAAGGGGACTGGAGCTCCGGTCTGGTCCAGTTTGAGTTATTTGTGGGTCCTTCTCAAGCCTACAACTAAGATCGGAATCGTTATTATTTAGAGCTAGTCGAACATCGACAATGTTGAATCACGTTGATCGGATGTAGTTTGATATGATTTCAAAATGCATTAAGTTTTAAATAATTGTGTCAAATGAGTTGCGATTCAGTGTAGCTAGTTTTTTTTAATATTGGATTGCAACACAATTATCTAGACTGTAATACTGAATTGCAATTCATTTGACACAATGATCTCAAATAATGCATTTTGAAAACATGCCTAATGGATGTTCGATACAGCAGCGTGGTCGATTTTCAACGTGGTTTGCAACGCACTGGGAAGTTTTTCAAACTAATTGCTCAGGTCCGAGAAAATTACTTGCCATTGCGGTGGAAGTTATTTTTATCCGAGTCGTTCACTTTCACTTTGAGGGTCCGATGTTTAAATAATCTTTGAACAAGTCGAATTACGAGTAAGGGGCTTGTTGTGCCCACGAAGCGTAAACCGTCCCGAATCTCTCAAAACATGATATAAACCGTTCATTTTATAGATATCGATGCGTAGAACGATGCCGTAAAATCTCAATCAATCAACTTTAATTTACTTTTTGTTTTAGATCAGCAATTTAATTAGCGCATGAAGACGTGAGATCCTAAGTTCCTAACCCATAATTTATGGAGGGCCTATAAACCCTCCGGCTCGCACCGTCACGAAAAAGAAACGAGTTTGCCACGGACTGCTTGTGCTTTGAGATGAAAACCAACAGTATATTGAGATGAAAATACCACGTGTTACCCCTTAATAGGTGTGGTGGGTGACGGCCCGCGGAGAGTTCGGGATTTATTTACACGTATTAAATCGATGGACGTTGACGTAAATCTAACATTCTCATTATTAGTGGGAATAAATTTTCGGAAATTCTAACTCCACATTCAAATACACGCCCACACTCACAATAGAGGTGGGTCTCATACTTACTGGGTGTGCAGTGTGTGTGTGGGCTCCACTGCTATTGTGAGTGGGGGTGTGTGATTGAGTGTGTATTTGAATGTGAAGGTAGAATGATTGATAATTTTTGCCCGTTGTTTTTTCTTGAACTCTTTTCAAATTTGTCATTATTGTGGGATCTTATCTTAATCCACGAGTCACGACTTTTAAAAAACACAATTCGTGCCCGGGTCAAAAGTTTCACAGTTCGGTTTAGCTCCAATCCAATCCTTGAGTCACGGATTTTTCCCATGGATTATATGTCATAAGAAAATAAGAAACCATCAAGAGCACACAAAAAAAAAAAAATGCAATTTCTGGATTCTACATTTCGGATTGGCCGATTCAGTCCATATTTTCATCATTCGAAATCCATCATTCAATCTGTTCAAAAAAAAAAAATCCATCATTCAAGGTTAAAGTGCAATATTAAGACTCTAAAAGAGATGCAGGTAAGGAATTATGGTTTAAATTTTAGCCTTTCGATTTAGGAGTATACAGTATATAGTAGTATACATATAAGAATAACAATTTACTGCTTGCGACCTAATTGAGTGCCGAAATAATAACACCCCAAGCGTAGGATTAGGTCGGTTGAAAGCATATTAATACCCGGAAGTCCGGGATTGAATCCACAGGGAGCACATCCATAACTTGTTTCAGAGATTAGCTTGTGTAGAGATTTTGGCGTTAGGACCGCCAACCAAACTTTGACGTTGAGACGGCCAACTGAGAAATTTAGTTAACTGGCTACTTAACCTAACTACGACTTTTTAACTGGAGATTAAACTAAAGGCTAGGTTTAGGGATAATTAACACCCATAACTCAAAGGCAAACTTGTTCCTCTCTCAATATTGGTAAAATGACTCCCCCTCTTTTTGTTTAAAAGTTTGAATCTGATGGAGGAGATCTTTTGTAAAATGTGGGGGAAAAAATTTCATGTAGAAAACTTTGGATAAATCCGCCCAATTAGCCAACGATTGAGGTCTCAAGTTATTCAACCAAACCTTGGCTTTGTCTTTTACCGAAAATGGGAAGAGTTTCAACTTTGAGGATTCAAGCTGTGCCGGCGTGGACACTATCGTGGAAACCATTTCCTCGAATGCCCGCATATGAGTGTACGGGCATTCCTTGTTCTTTCCATAAAACAAAGGCATCATGTTAAGGTGATGCATTTTCACGGTGAAATTGTTCGCCTCAGTTGTGGCCGGAATGACTATGGTGGGCTGCGGAGTAGTACGGGCCGGATTCATATAGTCACTCATAGTCCTTTCGGGCACAACCGCCGGGTTACCATCACCAGCGTTGCTGGCCATTCTTTCTCGAGGAGGGGTTCTTACAGAAAAAAGGAGTTCTTTGGGGTGGTGGTGTCCTAACTCGAACCCGATGAGGAGTTTTGGGTCGAGGAGGAGAAAATGATCTATGAAGCCTTTTAGAACTCGGGCTCCGAAAGGCTCCACGATGACCACCACGCATACACTTGTAAACCTTTCTCGAGAAACAATGGTCAACACAATCAAAGTAAACAGACAAGAGGGGCTAGGCCGCCACCTCCTAACAACAACTTTGAGGGGCTATGCCGCCGCCTCGAGAAGTAAGTACAATAAGTAAAAATGTAGTTTATACTTACGCTAGCTTTGTTACACCTCAAGTTAGAGAAGAAACTCAGGTTAGAGGTATCCACTAGATTAAGTATAAACTACGCAAAGGAAAATTAAGCGAAATACTTACAAGAGTTCGGCGAACCTCCAATATAAGCAATAAAAGAAAGCGCTCTCCGGCAACGGCGCCAAATGCTTGCGACCTAATTGAGTGCTGAAATAATAATACCCCAAGCGTAGGGCTAGGTCGGTTGAAAGCATATTAATACCCAGAAGTCCGGGGTCAAATCCACAGGGAGCGCATCCATAACTTGTTTCAGAGATTAGCTTGTGTAGAGATTTTGGCGTTAGGACCGACAACCAAACTTTGGCGTTGAGACGGCCAATTGAGAAATTTAGTTAACTGGCTACTTAACCTAACTACGGCTTTTTAACTGGAGATTAAACTAAAGGCTAGGTTTAGGGATAATTAACACCCATAACTCAAAGGCAAACTTGTTCCTCTCTTTCTGATAGGATTGGTAAACATGGTTAGGGTCTTAGAAACAATTTGACAAACACTTGAAAGGACATAGCTTTAAGCATCATATGTGGTAAGGAGTCGAAACCCTTGCCTACATATGATCAAAGAGGTTAATACCTCCAAGCTTTGATACATAAAAACACCCTAGAAGCATGTTTACCTTGGAAAATAAAGATTAACGAGAGAAGAACAAGAAATACCCTTGGTTACGGGATGTTAATCATCCCATAACCTAACATTGCTACACTACTCACACATAATGAAAGGTGAAATGCAAAGAACTAGGGCAAGAGAGGGAGAACACGAAATCATACTGAAAATGGAAATACCAACTAGAATAATAAGGATCCCAATGTTACTTACAACATTAATGAAGACCAAACTCCACCAAACCCAGCAATCAATACTCCATTAATGAGAGATTGATAGCTGGAGAGGAGAGGGAGGCAGAGAGAGAAAGAGCTGGTTAAAAATGACAAAAGATAACCCTAAAACGTGCAAAGGGGGCTTTATATAGTACTCCTTTTTAGTTACAAAAGAAAAAAAAATAGAAATCTGTAGAATCTGGGAATCTTCTACCGGTAGGAACTGACTACCTACCGGTAGAACGACTGCAAAGCAAAAGTTGAATGCTGATTTACTGGGTTTCTACCGGTAGACATTGACCTCCTACCGGTAGGTCTTGGCCGATGTTGCTTGTGACATTTCTGTTGGAAATTTGAACCGGTTGGTAGATTTCTCTACCGGTAGGAAATCTTTGATCACAGCTTCTCACAACAGCACCAGACAGATTGATTCCGGGGCTTCGACAAAGTCCCCCAAGCTCGGATATCGCTCCGTTTGGAGCCCTCGGATCCCCGCTTGACAAAGGAGTAAGCTCGTGGTGTCAAATGCGCCTTATTTTCAAAGAAAAACCTGAAATCACCAAAAACGCACATTTCGCGCAATATCATTCAAAAACAAAGAGTTAAGCGCGCGAGCGTGGCAAAAAATGAGCAAGATAAGCCCGATTATTTACACTATTGCGGGCTTATCATTTACCCCTACGTTTTATATGAATATATCCAGTATATCACATTAAGGTAATATATCCAGTATATCACATTAAGGTAAAATACTAAAATAGTTAAAAATATTTATTATAATGGTAAAATTATTTATATATGCGCACGCGGGGACACACACATACATATATATATAATTTATATATAATAAATATCTCACGGTCCAGTTTGGTTAATTCACGATTTCAAAATAAATCTGTGTCCGGATAGCTAGTCACGATTTTTTAAATTTTAAATCCATGTCCGGAATATCATTAATCCACAGTTCTAATCCAAAGTGTATGGATCAGATCAATTCAGACCGGTTTCATAGTCCACCAAATACGAGTAGCCCTACTTTTTACGTGATTTTAATGCAAACCGTACACACCAAAATAGGGTGTTTATTGTAGCATTTCCCTATTTTTTATAATATAAAAACTCAATAAAAAAGAGTGATATGATAATTTTTAGATAAATAAAGACGAAATAGAAATAAAAAAAGAGTGAAAATCACTAATTTCCGTGTGTCAGACTTGTCATTAGTTATCTAATGGCTCGTTTGGCAAGTGGAGAAGGGTATGGAGGATATGATTTTTGGTGGATATGGAAGGAGGGTGGATATGTAAGGAGGGTGGACCCACCTCCGAAGAAGGGTGGATTTGTAATCCAATGTTTAGATGATTTTTTTGGAAGAGGGATTTGGAGGGTAGATATGATGGGATAAGATGTGAAATGACTTTATTGCCCCCAATTTTAAGCCAATAAAAAATTCTCTATCTGACCCACCCATTCTCAGATGAAGAGAATTGCCCCCAATTTTAACCAAACCCGTTCTCTCTCTCACCGACCCACCCACCCACCCACCACTGCTTGAAATTAGGGGAGAGAAAAACCCATTTTTTTCCTTCCCCACACAAATCCCACCACTGATGAACCCATTCACAGACAGAGAAGAGATTGGGGTTTTCCGCCGGACCACCTCCGCCTCTAGCCTCCAGCCTCCTCCCTCCACCGTCGCAGTGGAGTCACCAGAAACTATTCGGTGACCTCCTCCTCTCTTTCTCTCTGCTATCTCTTCTTCTCGGTTGTGGGATGACAAAAAAATGGAGCAAAACACATGAGGAAGAGGAGAAGCAAGGGCAGTATTGTCTTTCCACAGACCCACATAACCAACGAAAGGGGGTACCCCTGTCGTTACAAATCCGGGCGGAGGGGGAGTAGTAGTCCTGGCGTCGCCCAAATCCGGGAGAAATGGAGGATCTTTTTTCCTCTCCCAAAGCCTGGAGATAGAGTGGGGCTGGACTCCTAATCCGGGATTGACTTATGCGGGGTGCTAAGGAGGCTGCCAAACAGGCCGTTGGAGGAATAAGCTAACCGGTGTTAGGTCCCCTTTTGCATCCGCCTGTTTATATGGCGTACGGAGAAATCCACCTTACTTCTAAGGATAAACTTAATTGGCTGGACGTAATTACGAACATGCCCCTCAAATCTTTTCAAAGCTTTTTTGTATTCTCATTAAAGGGGGCAACTAAGTAAACTCTCATTATTTCTTTACCCACTCACTTGTATCCATTCATTTCAACTACTTAACAAATCTCTCCGTAGGCCATCCACAATGGCATAGTTAAAAACGGATAGCCAAAAGTTGTCACATCAGTTTTTTATTATCTATTTAAGAGATTGCTAAGGTTAGCAATATAGAGGTTCACAATGGCATAATCAAAATTAAATAGCCAAAATTTACCATATCACCTTTTCAAACTACAAAAACTAAAAACTGTGAACATAAAAAATAGATTTTCTAAAAATAATTTAGAAACTAATAAAAACTATTTATTAGAAATAGAAAATAGTTTATGAAGTTTTTTTTGTAACTATAATTGTTGAAAAAAATAATTATTATATAAGAAAATATTTTGAAAAAATAGTTTTAAAAATAAAACAGTTACTTTTGATTATGCCATTGTGGATAGCCTTAGTTAATTTTTTATTTCTCCTTATAACATATCTACCTCAAATCTTCTTCCTTATGGTCCAAAATCTTATCCATCCGCTAAAAAGGAGCTCAACAAAAGGGCTTAAAAAATACAAGATTCTCATAAAAAAAAAAAAGGAAAAATTTCAAAATGACACCTGAACTTTGCACCAAATGTCACAGAGACACCTGAACTTAAGTTTATTTCAATTAAACACCTGTACTAACAAAATCCCCAAATTTAGACCCCCGCCGTTATTCTCTGTCCCAAAAATTGCTAACATGGCATCTCCAACCCGTTTAAGTTGCCCTATTACACATATTTCCAACAAGGGACGATGCACCCACTACGTATAAGTACTTTACATTCGCTTGGATAAGATTTTGGATTCACTAAGGAGCTCAACAAAAGAACATTCGAAACAAGATTCACTAAAGTAGAGTAATTTTTTCTGAAACAACCTCTTTAGTGTCTTCATGGTCGCTTTATCTGAACTTTTTCAACTTTAATCATTTTTTTTTACTTTTTAAATTTCTCTCGCCAAACTAAGTCATTAATTCAAAAATGTTGGAAGAAAAAGCTAAACAAATTAATTATGACTAAACATCAATGACACCACCCATTGTCTTTATAATTGTGACTCCTTGTGGTAAGTAAACTTGTGGGCTATCATGAGCTCCGCAGGCAACTTGTGCAAAAATCTAGATCAGCTGATGACATTGATAATAAAGTCTCTTCGTCTCCATTTATTTATCTAATTTTGAGTGTAGAACTTTACTATTGAAAACAAGTATTTTGAACTAAAAAAATTCAACTTTTCAAAAGTTTTTTTTTTTTATTCCCAATGATAGGAGAGATCTGTTGGGAAAAAATCGACAATAACAGAAAATTCCAGAGAACAATTCCATTGATAATCCAAAGTTACAGAATACATAACAGTAGACAAATTATAAGAATGAGATACAAATAGATTTCTGAAACAAGAACCGAGTCCTGTGTGACACCACAGCCTCCTTAAGAAAGATTCGCCGCCTACCATGGGTGTTGTAGGATGCGTCGACGACTTCCTTCCAGGGTTGACTCGACTAAACCGCAAGCCATCGGAACACCACCGTCGACCGCCTTGGCGAATTGACTACCGCCTGCCTCCCTCCCTCTCAAGAACGAATATCAATGTATGTCTGGAATGTTGTGAATTTACTGGTGCTTGTACAAAAACGAAATGCACCTATATATAGCAAAAGACCCTTGCTAATAACTCCCACAATAAATTATGCACAATGAATTCTGGAATTGATTTCTGCCATCAAAGAGGGAGGTTATGGGAGTGAATACACCATCATGGGGAGGGGTTATGGGAGTTACAGAATCCACACATCAATACGTCTATTGATTGTGGTGCGTCTAGATACAACGAACCCGGGACATGCACAATTGTCGCAGGAGACCCTCCGGTAGTCCCAATTTCATTCATCCGAAATTTCCAACAAGATCATTATATCATGTATATGAATTACAAAGTACTCCACAAATCACGGGATACTATGTTAATTGTGTGAGAGTCCACGAGATAACTAAGCCCAACAAATCAACTACTATAAACCTAACCCAACTACAAGCCCTCAGTAGGAAAAAAAAACAATCCCAACAGAAGAACACCCCTACGCAATTGGAAAGACCCGAACTCTTGACCTCTTAGTGAGAGTCCTGGGTAACATGAGCTAGCCCCAGTCGTTTCAATTTTTTTAAAGTTGCAACAGCACAAAAAGACAGATATGAAAAAAAATACATTGCACCGTGGAGTTATATGTTGGCCTAAGGGTGTCCAAAAAATCCAAAAACCAGTATAAGAAACTAATCCGGACGAAACCGTGCCTTTTGGATTGGTTCTACAATTTAATGGTCAGGTTCTTGTTCTAAAAAAAACCTAATACATTTGGTTCGGTTACAATTTTTTGTAAACTGTGGTTCGAACCGATATGCTCATATATATATATATACACACACACCTACATTAATATGTGTCATACTATTAATTTCCATGTCCACTTTACTTATTTTGTTGGTTTATGTAATATCTTTTGGTGAGATGGTGGTAGTCTATAAACTATTTTGTGTTAATTTTTGTAACGATCCGGATTTTCGACCTTTTTTGTGGTAATAATACTAGCGTCTATATTATTATGTATAATTTATCATTTTTTTAATAATATTATTAACCCTTATTTTTGCATGCATTTATTTAAAATTTTTTCCCAATTATGCATGCCTTATAAACATGCATGCATTCTTTTCTTTTCTTTTTTTTCCATGCATGCATGCACACACTTTCATCTCCCTCACCTCACTCTCCTGCAACGTCCCTCTCTCTCCCTCCCACAGCTCAATCTCTCTCCAGCATTACTCCCCCATTTCTTTTCTCTCCAAGAAAAACAAAGTTCATCCCCCATTGCCAAAATCGAAAATTCCTTCATCACCAAGTATGATCCAAAATTCAATACGTTCATATCCATTTCTTACTCCCTCTCTAGCCCCAAAAACAGTTCCAATTCGTCCATTCCAAATACCATGAACCCAACTTCTATTAATGCCATCTTATCACCTTATTCAAAATTCTCCTATAAATACTCACCCCCCTTGACCCACGGGCACACTACAACCTTCCCCACACTCCTCCAGTCCAAAAGAAAGAGAAAAACAGGAGAAAACGAAGCTCCAATCCATGGAGTTTTAGAGAGAGAAAATGAGAAAGAGAAAAGTGGGTTTTGTACCTAGACCCAACCGAGATCCAATTCAACCATCCCGATCACTTCCTACAACCCAAAGCATCCCCGAGCGAGCCTAAATTCAAACCCAAGGTCCCCCCTCGGTCAAACCTGAATTCATCTTCTCCAACGATCAAAGTTGCGATTTTGAATCAATTCGATCCAATTGAGGTATTATAATCCAATCCAACCTCCTCTCTAAGTATATTTATGTGTTTTTAGGCCTAACCCATATCCCTAATGGACCCATGCATTGAAACCGAGCCGAAGCAACAAAAAAATCGAAATCTGGCCTCGAGTTTGCGGCTGCAATGTGCGGGCCGCAAGAACCAGTCACGAGCTCGCGGTCTACTGCTTTGACGCAAGGTTGACTGGGTCAAACCTTGCGGCCAGGACTTCCACACGCCAACTTCTCTCGATTTTGGTAAAAATTGATTCGAAACCACTTTGCAACCTTCCGAACACCATTTTTGACACCCGAACTATTTTTCCTAGACTCCTCGCACTTCAAAGATCATATCTTGTTAAGATCATAATTTTTTTATTAATTACTTATTTATAAATTATTTATTTGTTACCTTTCAAGATTTTACAACGAAAAATCTTTGCGATCTTCTGAACAACGTTTTCAACATCCAAACTATTTTTCCTAGACTTCTCGCATCTCAAAGATGATATCTTGATAAATCTATATATTTTTATTTAATTAACTATTTATTATTATTTTCACAACATTTCCAAACAAAAATTCTTTACGGCCTTATAAACCATGTTATTAATGCCCGAGTAATTTTTTTTTTAGATTCCTTACATTCCAAGGATGAAACGTTGTTGATCTTAATATATTTTATTTATTATCTATTTACCTTACTTTCGGCAACTTTTGTTAATATCTTTATTTAAAATAAATCCGCGACTCTCCGAACCCAACTTTTGACACTCAACCATGTTGCATAGGACCTTTAGGACTCATATTAGGGTCATGATTATTATTCTAATATTTTTACCTAATTAATGTATTTAATTAGTTGTTTTATCAATCTAATTTTGTAAAAATAATTAATGAGAGCCTAGAAAATTTTTATATTTTTTATTTTTTTTTCACTTTATTATTGACATCTTGGCCATATAAGACTAAGGGAAACGGCCCACTCATAACAAGTTGTGTGATTGCATTGCTAGATACTTGTTTAATTATTCCCGCGTGTTATTTATTTATTTTTATTTATTATCGTGATTATTGTTGCGGCGTTAATTGATTTGAATGCTAGATTGGACCCTAGAGATATGGGGTGGTATGTGAAATAGAATTCACCTAGACGATGCTAGGTAATGGATAAATGGGGAAGTTTTCTTTCTAGAGAATGCCTGCAGGCGTGATTTTGAGATGTGATGAGTTGGTTGTGATAATTTGAAACTGGCAAAGTAAGCCCAGCGATGAATTGGAACTGGAGTCTGGCGGGAGTCCAGTGATGATTGTGAATGTGGTGCATAAGATAGGCGAGCCCTAGTTATGATTCAGGCGTGATAAACTTACCCTTTGTTGTAGTTATTGGGATGCACACTGTAACGCCCCAATTTTTGGGAAAGCTAATTTAAATATAGTAAAAAAAATTATAAAACATTTCTTTGGATAAAATGATAAATAAGTCATTACAAATAATCAAATCTTAAGTTTCAAATTACATTTCTATTGAATTCAAAAGGGAGGGGTACTAAGGTAATCTTTATTCCTCTTGACGTCCTTCTTCTTCGGTAGTCTGTTATGCTCCATACTCTTCCAAGTTATATTAATCTCCCTGTTTGTCACCAAGTCTGGCATAATATGCCAGGATCACGAAAGTAACACCGTGAGCAAATAAGCTCAGTAGCTAACTCCTACCCCTATGTCCCTTACACTAACAAAAATAGTATATAACTTTGAATAGTAAATTTCAGGAGTCAACAGTTCATCTCATAAAAATCAAATCAACAGATAAAGTATCAGTGTCTTGTCAGAGTTTATCATCATCGCAGTGTATCGTAGTCCGTGTCCTCATTTTTCAAGTATCAATTCCACTTCCATCTTATTTTCTTGAGCATTGGTTCCGCTCACCGTCTTTCAGGACCTATCGGGCTCCCAGGCTAAATTCAAATTTTGCCACCCAAAAGTACTGATTCCGCTGATCGTCTCTTTCAGGACCTACCGGGCTCTCAATCTTTAATCATTTCATATTTCTCAACACACACGGCACTAGTTCCGTTGACCGTCTTTCAGGACTTACCGGGCTCTTAGGCCACACACGTACACCCGAGCCATGGTTCCGCCGACCATTCTTTCAGGACCTACCGGGCTCCCATGCTCACACAATTATCAAATCTTTTCCATCATTTTTTTTTATATTTCACTTCTCGTTTCTCGTAAACATGTATTATTTTCTCGCGTTTACGTTATTCTTTCAAAGCTTGCTAAAAATCATGCGATAAAATCAATCCTAATTTCATGCTTTTCTACTTTCAATAGCAATACTCCCTCCGTCCCTTTATTACAGTCCAGTATTCTATTTTGGGCTGTCCCTTAATAAGTGTTCATTTTGTAAAGTTAGTGGGTAAAAATTGGTGAATTGTCTATTTTATCCCTAAAAGTAGATTCTATTTTAAAAAGTTAGTGAGTAAAAGTGTAATGATGATGGGTAAGTAGAGAAAGTGGAGGAAAAAGTTGATGTGAAAGGTATAATGATGATGTCTTTTTAATAAGTTGGAGTTATGAAGCAGGACATTTAAAAAGGGACGGAGGGAGTATAAGTTATGACATCACAACCTCGTCAATTAATTAAAACATTTCTAGTCGTGTGTTTGACAGTATAACAATAAGGGTCGTGCTAACGGGCGCCAACTAGCACCGGATAAATATCAATAAACTATATTATCGGTAGTCTAAATCATCTGCCAACAGCTATATGTAAGCGAAAATGCTACCCACACAACGTACGGACACACACAACTCACACAACCGCTGACGTCACACCCAAAACGACGTCGTTTTGTTATTAAAAAAAAAAAAAAAAAACCCAGTCGCCCTGCCCTTCTCCCTTCTCCTTCAGTTCACTCCTTCTCCTCACAATCGCGAACAGAGAACCCTCTTTCCCCTCTTCCTCCATTGATGCTCAAAATTTCCAGATAAGAGAGAGAGGGTTTCTCATATTTTCCAGAGAAGAGAGGCGGTTTCTCCATTGACGCTAAAAACCCCCCCTTCTATTTGACTCTGGTTCTTTGGAACAGCAGTCAACAGCAGCTCAAGAAGCCATATCCGACTCTGGTTATTCTTCTTCTTCCTCCTCCTCTCCTTGGTTATGACTGAAAACCCCTCCAAGACTCGCAAACAAAGACGACAAGAACACCTGGAGACGACCGTTGAGTGTCTCTCCTTCCGTATCCTCGGACGCCACTTCGATCGAACAACGGGTACTCTTCTCTTTCTCTCCTTGTTTCAGATAGATGAATTACCCCCACTATTTACTCCTCATCCTCATCAATTAGAGGGTTTCAAATTGAGAAACCCTAAATTGTTGTGCTGCAAAAAAAAAAACCTAATTCGGAAATTTGAGAAACCCCTAATTTGAAAATATGAGAAACGACCACTGGTTTTTTGTTCGCGATTGGAGGGTTCTCTGTTCGCGATTGTTAGGAGGACTGAACTGAAGGGAGAAGGAGAAGGGCAGGGCGACTGGTTTTTTTTTTTTTTTTTTTAACAAAACGACGTCGTTTTGGGTATGACGTCAGCGGTTGTGTGAGTTGTGTGTGTCCGTACGTTGTGTGGGTAGCATTTTCGATATGTAAGACTGCTCCTATTCAACTTTTTCTCTGACACATGCTTCAGAAATCATTTGCCATCTCGTACTTTCCACTAATTACAATATCAACCCAAATGTTGTATTTTATATTACTCATTTACCCCAGTTTAGGGGTGTAAAAGAGCCGAGCCGAGCCGAGTTTCGGCGAGCTCGAGCTCGGCTCGTTAACTTAACAAGCCAAAAACTCGAGCTCAATCTCGGCTCGAGCCTTAACGAGCCGAGTTTAGTCATTTATTAAAAGAGCCTCTTTAATCAAGTCGAGCCTCCCTTAACAAGCCGAGCTTTTGTCGAACGAGTCGAGCTCCACTCGGCTCGTTTAGTAAACGGGCCGAATACTCGAGCTCGGCTCGTTTACTAAACGAGCCTAGTCGAGCCGAGCCTTAACGAGCCGAGTCGAGCTCGCGAGTAGCTCGACTCACTTACAGCCCTACCCCAGTTGTCCTCCTACCTCTCCTCATTGTAAGAGTATCTTCATTCATTCCTCAAATCTTTGATTCAAACTCAAATTTAAATAAAAATCACCCAAAATCCTCCTCCACTTCTTATCCAAACCCATACCAAATTTGAATTTTACTCAAATTTGATTAAACTTCAAACTCTTACTCAAATTTTTGAAGGCAAATTTCATACCTTTAAATTTACAATATTGCCATTAATGAAGTTTTTATTCAAATTTGTGCATATTTGTGCTTGAGTTTGAGTTTACCCAATGAAACACACAATACCAAATCAAGTTTTTACTCATATTTTGGTAAAAATCTGAGTAAGGAATGGAAATGCTCTAACATAGAAATATCTCCAACCCTTGCTCATTTTTCAACCCAAATTTGGGTGAAAATTTGGATATGTCTTCTCTAATGCTATACCAATTTTTTTTTTTTTTTACCCAAATCTAGTTTTTTTTTTTAAAGTTTTTCCTCCAAAATTTTAATCAAAATGGCACATTGGTAAATATTAAGGAGTAAAAAGAGGTGTTGAAAGAATAAGTATGGATTTGGGTCTCTCCAAATTTGGGTAGGAAATTGGGTAAATCTTTAAATGGGTATGTCATTGGAGATGAGTTTTAAGTGTTTTTATCCAAATTTTGAATTTGGGTAGGAAAATGGGTAAGAATTGAAAATGCTCTAAGAGTAATTCTATTTGGACCAAAATCATTCTATCTTGATCAGAAAAAAAGGTAGGAGGGGGCGATCAGCATAGTAACCTCCCTTGGGCGTGACTATAGAAGCTCCCTACCCGCTGTAAAATGTTTGGTTTGAGTTATAGCTATTGTCCATGAAGACAAATTGGGCCTCCAGTAGTTTCGTACGAGTAAAGTTGAAGTGTAGGGGTTCTCAATTTTTCAGACAAGGAAAAAGAGGGTAAACTGACGGAAAAAAGAGAGATACGGAAAGGTAAGACAATGGCATTTTTGTTATTTGTATTAACAGCTTGACCTTTATTACAATCTAATTTTTACTGACATTAGGAGTACTTTGCAAAAGCTATATGCAGGCTTTAGGGACCCACATAAACAGCGCACGCTAGCGCCTGTTAGAATATGCCTAACAATAAAAAACAACTTCCCAAAATGCGGAACTTCATTTTAATGTAATTTTTGGTAAACAATAGGACCAAACCCCAAGTGTACATTTCCATATCACCATTTCTTGTCAAATGTACTTAGAATTTCATCATGCGGGATATTAAAATTCGAATTCTACTAATCAAATCCTAAAAACGGTACATCACTGGGCTAGCATTCTTTCCTTTATTTAACATGAAAATTATTTCCAAGTTTCCAGTTCGCAACGTATTAATTTTTTCTTTTTACATGCAATTAGCAAATAGGCCGATTTGCGATATTTAAATTTAAATTATAACGGTTATATATTTAGGTGAGTAGGAAGGAAGTTTCTACCTTACTTCTAGGCGGTAGGAATTGTAACGGCGTCGGGTCGGGTGGTGGGCGGCACAAACTCCAGTTGGCCTGATGCTCTCTTTCTAGTATTTTTTTTTTCCCAAATGAGAAAAGTAGAGTGTGTAGAAAAAATGGGGTGAGGGGGTGAGTATTTATAGGCAACAATCCCCTTCTCTCTCCTCTCTCTCTTGGCAGCTTTCTTTCTCTCTTAATATTCATTTCTTGCTCTCCACACTTCTATCCAATTGGCTAGGTTCTTAGCATAGCATTAATTGCACCTATGAAATCTTATCCTTCCTCCTCGCTCATTCTCTCTCTCTCTCTCTCTCTCTCTCTCTCTCTCTCTCTCTCTCTCTCTCTCTCTCTCTCTCATGCATGTATGTGTGTGCTTGGGCCCAAAGTGATGGAAACATGCCACATGCTATCATAACTAATCCAAGTTCTCTTTATTTATTCATTTATTTCTTGCCCACCAAGCTACAATGGGATAAATATATAATTGGTGTGCAAGCAATTAATGCATATACATGTATATATATACATATCGTTGTGAGGTAATTGGACGCGTGCGAGGTCCTTTTCGGTGAATGTGATTGTCCATTTGGATCCATCGTCGGTCCGGGGGCGTTTGGCTTCGGGACCGACCAGCATGACTTGCTTAGAAGAGGAAGCATCGTGTAATTCGGCGCGGATTATACGGGCGGCTTCGTGGTTGAGAGGGCCGTGGATGACATTAATCGTCTGGATTTCCTCTTCGATTCTGTTTTCGGCATTCTGTGCCTGAACCCTTGTTTTTTCATGGTCAATAAGGTTGTTGAGGTGGCCACCAGCGACAAGCTGTTCCAAGTAGGCCTTGAAGGGCCTGCAAGCGGTTGTAAAGTGTCCCTGCTCGTTGTGGTAGCTACATCGGACTATCGGGTTTTTGATTTTCCCGTTCTCGGTACCGAGCTTTTGATTGAGGAAGGAGAAAAAGGGTTGGTCCTTCACTTGATCGATAATCCTGTAGATAGGGATGGTAAAGACGGTCTTCTCGGCGCTGAAGTCTCCTGGCTTCGGTCCTTTCCTCGGAGACTGTTTGATGTTGTTGACCTGTTTCTTTGGTGTTGAAGCCGAGGCGGAAGCCGGAGCGGACACCGGAGTGAACGGTGCCTTGGAGCTGGTAGACTTCCCCATGCCCTTCTCTGCTTTGGTTTTGATAAGCTAGCACCATCCTTCGATACGAGTCATGAGATCCTTCATGGAATTAGGCTTGTGCCGGGCGAGATCCTCGTAAACTTGCTCGTCCTGGGGAGTGAGTCCGAGCTTAAAACCGCGGGCGGAGATGACGCCGTCGCACCCTTCGATTTCGTTGAACAGTTCCCAATAGCGACCGGCGTATTGGCGGAGCGTTTCGTCGGGCCGCTTGCGTAGAGTGAAAAGAGAGTCGATCTCCTTTTTGTGCTTGTTGCTCGTGACAAACCGAGCCATAAAAGCGTCGCAGAGAGAATCGAAAGAGGAGATTGACCTGGAGGGAAGTTGGTTGAACCAAGTTAGGCCCAGGTTGCCGAGGCTTGCGGGGAAGACCTTACAGAGGAAGGCGTTGTCCGAAGGCTCGTTGCGAAGGAAGAGAGACATGACGAGTTTTTACTGAACCAGATGAGTGTATGCCTCGGTTTTACCGTCGTACTTTGCAAATTTGGGTTGGGTGAAGCCCTTCGGGGAGGTGACCGAGTCGATCTCCCTAGTGAAGGGGGAGGTCGTGAGTCTCTCGAGTCAGGAGTCGCGGTGGGGTCGGATCGAACGGTCGAGACCGTCTGGAGCCCCGGTAGCAGTACGCTTCTTCGACAGCGGTCGGTCATGTCTTTCGTATTCCTTCCGCTTCGGTTGGGAGTTCCCTGACCGTTAGGGAGATCTCTCGTACCGATGCTTCTTGTAGCTATCTCGAGCGTAGGGCTCGAGGCGCTTAGTGTTTTGGCTTCCGCCACCAAGCCTTTTGTAGCCATCATTAGGATGCTGGACGAGTGGACTTTTTGATCGAGCGCCCTTAAGGCGCTCACGGTACCCTTTTGTTTGGAACTCCAGGAGGGCGTTGTCCTCGTTGGCAAAACTCGGGGTGGTCTCACGACGACGCTCCTTGGATCTGATTGGGTGGGTGGAGGAGGCGGAGACGCTTCCGCCACCAAGCCTTTCGAAGGCGGATTGCTTCCCGCGAGGACCCTTTGGATTAGGGGAGCGGGAGCGTTCTCTTCATTCAGCATCCTTTTCGTTACGACCCTCCCCTGGTGGTTCGAGGCGGTCCTTAGCTGAGGGGCAGGGTCTGTGTTCGATCAGGTGGCCTCCGTCGCGGCTACGGGGAGGGCTGTGATGGCTTCTTCTTCCGCCACGGCTTCTAGAGGAGTGAGACGGGGAGATTTGGAGGAGATGCTTAATCTCCGCCAACTCGTTCCGGACGTTCCTGTCGCGCTCCACGACCGTCGCCAAGTCGTCGATCTTCCGCTCCAGGTGGCGGATGTAGGTCTGGAGTTCGGTAGGAGCCCCTGCCTCCTGAGTCGAAGTCCCTGCCCCGATTCCGACGGACATGTGGACCTTTCCAAGAGCGCCTGGTCCGCCGGCGGCCAAGTCCCCAAAACTGCCGAGGCCGTAGGTGGTCTCGCTGCGATGTGTATCGTCGACTTCCACCGTGGTTAGGTTGGAGAGCTTTGAACGGAACCTTTGTGAGGAAGAAAGTGATTGGATGAAGAACAGCTAGGTCCCCAGCAGAGTCGCCAATTGTAGGGGTTCGATTAATCGGGACCTTGACTGTGGTGTCTGGCTAGGTTCCTTCCTCCGCTGCTCCGCGCGTCCGCTGCCTGACCTGCAACAAGTCACTAGGGCTTGGGATGCCCAATGACCCTCCGATGATCAAGTTAGATCTCAGGGAAGGTGTTTAGGTCTAGGGTTAGGATAGTATTGCGTACCTCTTTCAGGTGTGTATCACTTTGTATTTATAGACCTAGGTTTACTTGGTCTCCAAGCTAGCGCGTGGAGAGTACGCTCGGGTAACCGCCTCGGGTGACGTCACATATGACGAGGGGGACGAGGTGGTTACAGAGCACATGGGATAGATCTCAATGATTATGCCAGCTGCATGAGAAGCATGATCCTCATAGTTCCCACTTACAATAATCGTTTCTCCTGGAAGCCTCTGGGAGTACTGGAGCATTGCAGACGGTCGATGCTCCGAAGCCGATCACAACCGTGGTCCGGGCAACGACCGAGGTAGAGCCCGAAGAGAGTTTGTCGGCAGACCTCGGCCCGGACCCTAGCCACCGGTTCAGGGTTTGTAGCTCGGTTACCGAGCTGATAACCGAGGGCCCTACAAATATTATTAACACGCCACCTGAATCCACCTTCCACCTACCCAAATTCACGAAGTTCAACCCAGCCACCTGTGAGGCTTACACCCACTTAATCCACTTCCGCCAAACCATCGAACTCTGCACCCTAAAGGATGAAGTCAAATGCAAGGCGTTCCCGTCCAGCCTCGGCTCCCTTAGCCTCCAGTGGTTCAACAAACTGCCCGCTGGATCCATACAGAACTTGGCCGACCTCGAACGCGCCTTCAACACCTGCTTCATCACAAGTAACAAGACTGCCAAGGAGCCTGAGTCTTTATCCCAGATGAGAAAGCTCCCATCTAAAACTCTCCGACAGTACGCCAAGCGCTACTGGCAGTTGTTCAATGAAATCCCTGGAATCGACGAGTATTAGGCTGCACACACCTTTAAAAATGGTTTGGAAACTGGCAGCAAGATTCTAGATGAGCTTGCCATTCGCCCACCCCACGGCATGGGCGAGTTGATGCGTATCGTGGAGCGATTTTGCGCTCTTGAAGAATTTTATGCTGATCGAGCGGCTTAGGAGATCCCAAACCCAACCACTCCCTTGCCCACAGTGACGCCCTAACTGCCAGCACCCATCATCACCCAACAGCCGCAGACAAAGAAACACGTCAACAATATCAAGGAAGGAAAGAAGCGCCCGCCAAAGTTGCATGACTACATGGCCGAAACCACTTACTTCAAAGAGCCCATCTGGTCTTTCCTTAAAGAAATTATGCGGCAACCATGGTTCGAATGGCCAACAAGCAAGCTCGGTACAGACACCAGCCAAGCAGATCAGAACCCCAGGAAGAAATGCTCATATCACAATGAGCTCGGCCACTATATCACAGCTTGCGCACCTTACAAAGCCCTCCTGGCCTCCTGGAACGCCTCGCAACTCAAGGACATCTAGATCAGTACATCGATCGAACAAAGACACCTGTCCGACAAACAACAGGCAATCCCAACCCCAATGAACAGCAGCCGCTGATACATGTTATCCACGAGCCAGTGACGAAGGATTCCGAAACCACACTCCGAGCCGACCTCGATCCCGCCTCCACATCAAAGCAGATACTCTCAATTGGTTGCGGATCCAAACGTCAACGCCCACAAGATGCACCCAAGTGGACAATAACCTTTACCGAGCGCGACCTTGAAAATGTGCAAACTCCACACTCCGACGCCCTCGTAGTCACCATCCAAATCGGCGTTCACGACGTCAGGCGCGTGCTCATCGATCAAGGAAGCTCGGTAGAGGTCATGTATTACGACCTGTTCAAGAAGCTTGATCTACCAGAATCTGCATTGCAACTCGCCAAAGTACCTCTCATCGGCTTCAACGGAGCACCTGTTTGGCCACTTGGCCGAATCTTTCTTCCCGTCGTCGTCGGCTTGAAAACGTTGAGCATTGAATTTATCGTCGTCAATGTGCCGAGCCCGTACAACGCAATCCTCGGCCGAACCTGGCTCCACGGCATACAGGCCATCGCTTTCACCTACCACCAGGTTGTTCGCTTTATTGGCACCAATGCGAGGCAAGAAGATCTGCGAGGTGATCAAGTAGCCTCCAAGAAATGCTACGTCTCGGCCATCCACAACTCCACCAAAGCCAAGCAAGTGCAATGGGTTGAAATCCCAGACATGGCTGTGATTGAAGATGTCGGCCAAAAGGCTAAAGACAAAGCAGAAGAAGATTTAATCACAATGCCCATCAATGAAGATGGCTCCTGTTTCTTTTTACTCGTTTCTTCCCTCAGGGACGCCGAACGAAAAGAAATGTTCCAATTCCTCAAAGACAACATGGAAGTCTTTGCATGGACCCCCAATGAGATGCCTGGGGTCGGTCCTGGTTTTATCTACCATTCTCTCAACATCAAGAAGGATTCAAAGCCAGTGGTACAGAAGGCCCGACGCTCGGCACCAGAACACGCCGACGCTGTAGTTGAAGAAGTCACCCATTTGTTGGAAGCCAATGCCATCCAAGAAGTTCAATACCCAACCTGGTTATCCAACACAGTGGTCGTTAAGAAGAAGAATGGCAAATGGCGAGTCTGCGTTGATTACACTAATCTTAATGACGTCTGTCCAAAAGATTGGTTCCCACTCCCCAAGATCGATCAACTTGTAGACGCAACAGCAGGCCATGCTCGGCTAAGTTTCTTAGACGCCTACCGTGGCTATCACTAGATAGCCATGGATCCAAAAGATATGGAAAAAACGGCTTTCATCACACCACATGGCATCTTCTGCTACCGAGTCATGCCCTTAGGGCTCAAAAACTCAGGTGCCACCTTCAATCGAGCCATCTTCAAAATACTTCATGCCCAAATAGGCCACATCTTGGAAGCCTACATCGACGACCTTGTCGTCAAGAGTCAGAAGGAACACAACCACCTCACCGAGCTGGCCGAAGTATTCGAAATTCTCAAACTCCACAAGCTCCGCTTGAACCCTGAAAAATGTGCATTCGGCGTTAGCGCAGGGAAATTTCTTGGGCATTTGGTGACAAGGCATGGCATTGAGGCCGACCCTAACCAAATCAAAGCTGTGGCAAACTTGCGGCCACCACTCACAATCTGAGAAGTTCAGAGGCTCACGAGAATGGCAGCTGCTCTAAACCGCTTCATCAGCAAGTCCTCCGACAAGTGCCATGCCTTTTTTCACGCCTTGAAGGGCAAAAGTCGACGCAGTTTTGAATGGACTCCAGACTGCGACTCCGCCTTGGCCGAACTCAAAGAATACCTGAACTCGGCTCCACTATTGGTGAAACCAAAGGAATTCGAAACCCTGTATTTGTACCTTGCCGTCTCAACCCATGCGGTCAGTTCTGCACTGGTTCGGCGAGTTGGCGCAGACGACATGCCAATCTACTTCACCAGTAAAACACTACTCCCAGCATAAACACGCTATCTCCCTCTAGAGAAATTAGCTCTTGCCCTTGTCTCGACGGCAAGGAAACTACTACCGTACTTCTAGTCCCACACGATCACTGTACTAACGAAGCACCCTCCCAAGGCCCTCTTTCGGAAAGCCGATCTCTCCAATCGGGTATCCAAGTGGGCTGCTGAACTAGCAAATTTCAACATTCGCTTCGAGCCACGGACGACAATCAAGGGACAAGTCCTCGCGGACTTCATAGCGGAACTCACCCCAGAAGATACGTAAATCCTCAACACTCCAACCCCGTAACCTGCGGCCGAACAAACAACACCACCAATGCCTTGGCACCTTTTTCAGGGCGACATTTGGTGACTACAAGTTGATGGTGCCTCCAACAACAATGGAGCCGGAGCAGGGGTTTGTAGACACCTCCCAAACGGGGTATCGCCATACAGATTGATCACGCTTGTTTGGTTCCACTTCATAAACCAAGATCGTGGACATTCCCATGGCTAGGAACATCGCCACACGATAACGGTTATCATCAAAATAGAGTCGCCACCTAGTTTATTAAAACTAGGAAAAATGGACAGAGATCCTGGGTACGGGAGCCAAGAGTACAATAAGGGGAAGGTGTTAGGCACCCTTCTTTGCCCAGTCGTGAGACTGGCCCATAATCGTTCGACATACAATGTATATTTACTTTATTTAATTCTAACACATAATCTGGTTTTTAGCCTTTAACAGTTGATAAGGTGAGCCAGTACGATAAATGAAAGCATGCATCAGAATAAACAGAAAACAAATATGTCCCAGCAAATAGATCCCTCGGCCGGTGAATTGATGTCACGGCCGAGGAATCCCACTGGATCTATATATCGGCCGAAGGATTGATTCCCCAGCCGATGTTCTTCCTCACACTAGAATACGAACAGTTAATAGAAAGAACTAATTAAAAGCGAGAGACGGAAATTAAATCAAACCGTAGGCCGTTGGGCCTCACCACCTTGATCCCTCAGTAATTGATTGCTTGGATTGCGATTGATTGTAGATAATAGTGGTTGATTGTGGTAGTCAACTTCACAAAACCCTAGAACAAAGTGAGTTCTTTGAAGGTTTTTACTCTCGAATGCGGCTACTCACGGGAGGTTAGGGCTTTTGTAGAGGAATGATAGGAGATGATTTCTATAGAGTTTGGGGACGGATCATGGAATGGAGAGATGTGTATTTCGTGGTTGTTATTTCAGAACCCTAAGGCCCTTTATATAGGCAATTGGTGACTCACTCCGGCCAATCAATTGGCATGAATCAAAGTGGAGTTCTAGGGCAATAAGACCTCAATGGTAAGTGTATTCGTAGCCCCGAAGTAATGGTTCGTGGTTGCTAGGGTTTGGGCGAACGGATTGAAAAGCTGCTGAACATTCCAGAATCTGGAAAACATTGGTCTGCCGGCCGCCCAAAGGATTTCACGGCCGAAGAAAGGATTTCGCGGCCGCGGAAAGGATTTTTCAGCAAAAGGCCAAACTTTGCGGGCTCGCTCCGGACACTCCAGAACTTGGTTTTGCGCGTTCTTTGGACCGTTGGAAAGCTTGTTGAGTCTACTTTCTAACCCAAGTGGTTTGGATCAAATATATTTAGTACATCAAAAGATATGACAATTTTACCCTTAGTGGGTCAGAAAATGGATTGTTTTGGTAAAATTCTCGTATCTCCCTCGTTTCAAGTTGGTTTAAGGCTTATTATATATCAATAAAGAGGGTTTTGAAAGTACTACAAGATGGTGGAATCCAACCACCAAAATAAGGAACTTTAATTTATGAAAAATGGGCTGAAAGCAGACTTAATTGAAAATCGACGATGCTACTAAGGCTAAAACACGCGTTAACACATTTCTATCCACTCTAAGTGTCGCTTGGCACTCCTATCACCTATTTCAAAGTGTTCCTTAATCCCTTAAGAGTTCCACAAAGTTCCTAAGGCTTTTATGAAGTCAACCACAACAACCACATATCATATTCATCATCGGGATGGTCCCCAAGGTGGGACTTGAAATAATCGTTGAGCCAAATTGGGGTGTCTACATGGTTGTCTTAGTTTCCCCTTGTGGGACACTTCATGAAAGCTCTATCAGCATCGGCTTCCCCGCCACCAACAATGAAGCCCTCCTTGCTGGCTTATGCTTCGCCATTGCGCTAAAGGTCGCCAATCTTGTTGTCTATTGTGACTCCCAACTCATAGTTAATCAAGTACTTGGAGACTATGAGGCTCGGGACCCACGAATGTTGAAATACCAAGCAACCGCAGCCAAACTCATCAAGCACTTCATGAATTTCACGATTGAACAGATAAACCGCGAACACAATGCGCATGCAGACTCACTTGCTGGCCTTGCCTCGGCTTCCAAAGCCTCTGAGTTCAGAACCATCAACTTTGGCAGCATTGACCACACAAGCTATGACACCACTCCAGAAGTACTCAATGTTGAACTCGGTCTAAGTTGGATGGACGAGATCGTCGCATTCCTCAAAAATGACACTTTACCAGTTGACAAGAAGGAAGCTTTCCGCATCAGGAACAAGGCTGCTTACTACTGGCTCTCCGAAAGCGGCCAACTCTACAGGAAATCCATCTCCGGCCCTTATCTCCTCGTCGTCCACCCAACCCAAGTACCCGAGATTCTCAATGAACTTCACTCAGGAAGTTGCGGCTGCCACTCTAGTGGCCGTTCACTCTGCCAACGCGCCATGAGTCAGGGTTACTTTTGGAAGAAGATGAAGAAAGACTGCGAAGAAGTCGTCCGCAAATGCCGACCATGCCAACTGTTCTCCCCGATCCCAAAGCAACCTGCCCAAAATCTTTCCCCCATCACAAGTCCCTGGCCCTTTGCACAATGGGGGCTCGACATCGTGGGCAAGCTCCCAACAGCTCCAGGGGGCTTCAAGTTTCTAATCACGGCAACGGACTACTTCTCCAAATGGGTGGAAGCTGAAACCCTTGTCACCATCACTGAGGTAGATGTTCGGAGGTTCGTTTGGAGAAATATTGTCACCAGGTTCGGCGTTCCGTACGCTATTGTTTCAGACAACGACACCCAATTCATTGGTAACGGCCTCACAAGCCTTTGTGAAGAGTTTGGTATACGTTTCTTCAATTCAACTCTAGCATACCCCCAAGGAAACGGCCAAGCCGAGGCCACAAACAAGACTGTCTGCGCCGGTATCAAGCGCCGACTGAACTCCAAGTGCGGCAAATGGGCAGAGGAACTACCAAGGGTCCTATGGGCTTATCGCTCAACACCTCGGCGATCCATTGTCTGCTCTTTTCTCAATGGCATTCGTCATGGAGGCCGTCATCCCACTAGAGTCCAAGTTCCCCACCTTCAGAACGGAAACCTTCGACCCAAAGATAAATGATGAAGCTGTGGAACAAGAGATAATCCTGGCCGAAGAGAAGCGTGACGATGCTCGGCTGAAACTTGCCAAGTATCAGCAACAAGTTGCCAATGGATACAACCGAAGTGTGCGAACCAAGAAATTCAAGCTAGATGATTTGGTGTGGCGAAAAGTGGTGCAAGCTAGCAAGAAAATGAAATTTAAGCCCAACTAGGAAGGGCCTTTTCGCGTTTTCAAAATTGCTGGTGAAGGTGCCTACGTGCTGGAGGACATGAATGGGAAAGTCCTCACAAACCCGTGGAATGCACAAAACCTCAAGAAGGCATACATGTGATCAAACCTTTTGGAATGCCCACTTTACTCGGCTACCTCATATTCTGAACTTAATATCTTCCACTACCTGTTTTTCAATTGTCCTTGGCTCCGGCCATTGTTTCTTTTATTTCAAAGAATGGATTCGGCTTTCAGCCTTTGTTTCTCAGATGTATTCCCCGTTTTACAATCCAAGAATGAATTTTGTTCCGTAATTAAGCCTTCTGCACATCTAACTTATTTCAATCATGTTTTATTCACATAATCTACACTCGGCACAATCTGCCAAATACAAACGTTGACTTCGGTTACACCCATAAACGGCTCTCATGCGCCTACTTCGGCCACTATTGCCGCCCGAAGAAGCGAACATGACATATGGTCCAACCGAGCCTAAGACACACATTTTGGTTGGAATTTAGGCTCCGGTTCGGCTTGGCAAGACACTAAGGTCGCCCACAGCCCGATTACACTCACGATTTGGTGAGCAAACCACCCACAACCGTTCAATTACTCAGGTCCTTAATACCTTGGCTACGGGCTGGCATTTTGGCTGAGCCCCAACCACAGGTAGGATGCACCTATCGGACTTTGGTTACAAAAGTATAATCCACTAAGCTGACAAAATGGCCGAGGACAACGCCAAGCTCGGTGACGTATCAACTCTATCTAACCACTCTACATTGGTCAAGGCTCGGAAATTGTCCACCTACAGTTAGCTGTAGACACCCCAATTTGGCCTAACGATTATTTCAAGTCCCACCTTGGGGACCATCCCGATGATGAAATGGATACAGTGATTGCTGATTGACTTCTCAAGAACCTTAGGACTTTCGGTAAGAACTTTGAGACACTTAGAGGACTCAATCCAGAGCCATACAGCCTTTCAGATAGAAATACAGAATCCTAGGAGAATCCATCTGTCGGCCGTAACATTGATCTCACGGCCTTAACATCATTTCTTCACCCGAGCAACCTGTTGCTTGAAAATCTCCCTGAGAGATCAATCCCTCGGCCGCAAGATCTATCCTTCGGCCGCAACATCCATTCATCGACCGCCAGATCCTTTGTTTTCCAGACTCTAGAACGTTCTGTCAGACGTTTGATCCAACTACACTACCTTCCCGATGCGTTCGAGCTACGCTCAGAAATTATCACGAAGAGTTTGCATTGCATTGCAATTGCAATCGTGCATTTTGATTGGACGGAGTGAGTCACCAATTGCCTACATAAAGGGCCTTTGGGTTCCAAAAATAACAACGAAATACACAAAATTCGTATACTTCCATACTCTCTCAAGCCACGAAACTCTGTAAAAATACTCTCTCAAACCCCCTCTTCAAAAGCCCTAACCTCCCGAAGGCAGCCACCAATTCGACGATCAAACCCCGAAGTTCAAACCCTAAACCTAGGGTTCTCAAGAAGCAATCAGTCAAATCATAAGCAATCCGAAGTAATCAAGCAACTGAGGGATCAAGGTGGTGAGGCCCAACGGCCTCTGGTTTGTTTTACTTACTGTATTCATAACTAATCGTAGTGTTTTAATTCCTGATTAACTCTTCGTTCTGGTGTGAGGAAGAACATCGGCTGGGGGATCAATCCTTCGGCTGATACATTGATCCAGTGGGATTCCTCGGCCGTGACATCTATTCACCGACCGAAGGATCCATTTGCTGGGACAGTTTGTTTTATGTTTTGATGCATGTTTTCATTACTGTTTTGGCTCACCTTATCAATTGTTAAAGGCTAAATAACCAGATTATGTGTTTAGAATTAAATAAAGCAAATACTAATCATATGTCGAATGATTATGGGCCAGTTTCACGACTGGGCAAAGAAGGGTGCCTAACACCTTCCCCTTATTGTACTTTTGGCTCCCGTACCCGGAATCTCTATCTCTTTTCCTAGTTTTTATAAAATAGGTGGCGACTCTATTTTGATGATAACCGTTATCGTGTGGCGATGTTCCTAGCCATGGGAATATCCACGATCCTGGTTTATGAAGTGGAAAGCAAACAAACAATGATCAATCTGTATGGCGATGCCCGGTTTGGGAGGTGTCTACATTAGCAATTTCTACTTTGGTCTATGTTCAACTACTTAGCCGAGCCCAGACCAAAGTAGGGGCTATGGATAACGACCACCCAAACAAGCAAGCCTAACAAAATTTTCTACGGCATAGAAATAATCAAACAAGTTCAGCAAAACTGATACGTTGCAAGCAAGAAGTCAAGTCATTCATTCAAGAGAAAACACAAGTGTTGCAGAAATCCCTAAGCTGGAAGGTACGGCGGGGTAAATCGTTCGTGCCGACCCCCCACAAACTATTACATCTGGAACGGTAAACTCCAACTTCGGAGCCGTCCAGTCCAACAAAAGCTTAAAGTTCAAATAAACGAAATTAACAAAGTGGGTAATCAACTACTCAAACTGGAGCATTATCCTCAGCAGCAACATCAACCTCGGCATAGACTTCAGCCTCAGCGGTAGAATCAACATTTCTGGCCATGTTGCCTGTATCTTCGGCGACGTTCTCCCTGCCAGCATCACCATCCACCTTCTTGCCACCGATCCCAACCTCACCTTCGGCATCGAAAAAATCCTCGACGTCCTCCTCACTCTCAGGATATTCCTCTGGAGGGAGAGGTGCACATTCCTCGGCCGTGTAGGGGAACTCGACCTCGGGAACAACCGGAACAGGAATTGATTTGGTTAGGTTCATGTCGGCTTCCAGCTGCAGGACCCCACACGCAGCCTTTACACCATCCTTATACCCCCTCCTGTACGCAATTGGCATCCTGAGCTCAATCTCGTCGTTCACCATCTTCCGAGCCTCTCTAACGTACTCAGCTCCAACTCGGTCATACCCCGCCTGGAACGCCTTCCTATCCACTTCTTTCATCTTCTTCTTCTCCTGCTTCTGCATCTTCACAAGCTCGCGCTCGGCTCTCTTTGCCTTGTCCGTAGCTTCATCTCTCTCTTTTTCCAACTCCACCACCTTGGCCTTACCAACCTTAAGGCCGTGTCTCAAAGTCTTTGTTTTATCACGCTCGGCCTTCAAGTCATTTTCATAACGGGACTTCTCGGCCGTCGTGAGCTCAGCCTTGCTAAAAGCTCGAAGCAGAGCCTGTCCAGCCTGCACAACGAAAGGAGATAAGCTCGGGAAGATTAAAAGAATCAAAATTGAGTTAGGTTCAGACAAACCTGCACCAGGTATGCACTTGCGTGGATCAAGCTCGGCTGAAGATCTTCGAGCACCTTCTCCATGTCTCTCGGCAACCCGAGACCACGAAGCATCGTCGAAGCCAGACCGGGCTCAAGTTTGACACTGTCTTCAACACTCACAATCCTCCCTTCGGCTGTGGCATACGAAGGGGCAAACTCCTGCAAAGCAACGCGGTCATCCGAACCCACAGATTTCTGAACGGCCTTCGAACCGCCAGTAGCTGATGATTCTGTTTGCTCCTTCTCCCTTGGCTGTGGCGTTGGCGGCTTTGGGGGAAAAAAGTCGCGGGTGACTTTCTGTCTTTTTTCGGCGGGCTCAAGGGGATCAGAGGCACTTGGCCGAGCCTTAGAAGCGTCCTTGAGATTCACGCGGACAACGTTCCTTCAAGACATATCTTCAGCAAATTTAGGCACAAGGGTCCTCAGGGGAACGTTGACACCTGGGAGCTCGGTCGACTGGCTCTCTTGGAACCAAAAGTCGGCTGACTTCCTGAACATTGAAAATTTCACCCTCGGCTCTTTACCCTTGTTGCTCGATCTCGACTGTTTACCTCCCCCTTGTTGCTCACCACCCTTCTTACCTCCAACCTTTTTGCTCGGCTCTCATTCTTTCACTTTTCTCTTCAACTTTCCCTTGTATGAGGGAATGTAGCCTAACAAAGTTGGCGCGTCTCGACAGATCTGGACCTTCAGAATGTCAACATTTTTCTCGACGGCCAATGATTGTTGTCTTTTCGTGATCGCTCGGTGGTCTGCAAAAACTTGTTGACAATCAGCACGGGAAAATTTGATACAAGAGATTAAAAGACGAGTTCTGCAAAATTAAAGAAAAAGCAGCCTCGGAAATCTTTTATCTTCGGCACGGTGTGTAGCCGCATTGTTTGGTCGCCGAACTCGTAATTACCGTTAACTTCGACATAAAATTGGCCCATTTGTCCGTATCAGGCAGCCCATCTATCAACGGCTCCTTATCCCTGCGCGTTGATAGATATCGGCGTTCGGTCTTACCGTGCCTAGACATAATAAACGTGTGGAAGAGATCGGCGACGGTAAACTCAAGGTTATGAAGTTCTTTCAATGCAATCACTGACATGACTATTCAATAACTATTAATGGCTAAATAGTGGGGAACTATGCTAAATCGAGCTAAGAGTTCCCTCAAGAATGGATGTAGAGGGAACCGTAATCCAGCTTCGCATATCGCCATCAATGGGACGGTATTATGCTCGGGGCGATCGCTCCTCTTATCCTTGATTCGGTTGCTGGCCACCTGGCTAACCACTACATCATCTGGGATGTTGTAGTCTCGGTAGAAACTCTGATACTCACCAGGCTCTATGTTAAAATAATGGGTGTGGGGGCAAACCGCACCCCTCTCGTAGAGGTCGGCGACCTCCCGATTCTCGGAAGGGGCTTCACTATGACTCGATCGCGAAGAGGATGTGGATTCGGCGTTGGAATGGAATCTGGATTCGGCCTCCGGTCCCAACTGGGGCTCGGCCTTAGAGTGAGTGGATGGTGCGAAGGATATCTCGGGCTCGGTGTTGAACCCGTCGGCGCCGTACTCATAAACGCGTTCTGCGTTTGAGTCGCTGGTGTCGGATGTCATATTTGAGGCAATTGACGAGGTCTGGCATCGGCTTCTATGCCTTTCCAGGTACTCTCGGATTATCAACTCTCCGGAGTCGTCCCCGAGCCTTCAGAATCGGAAGATATCACTATCACCGGCGAGCCAGACCTAACAAACAAGAAAGAACAATGAGGAATCTCGTTGTCGATCGAGAAAACTAGTCTCTCTACGTTCGGCTACCCTATTGGCCCACCCTAATGTGATTCTACTGATTCAGGCTCGGGAATCATAAAAGGACATGATCAAAGTCAAAGTGGCTATGGCGTCACCTCTCCCCAACGCAGGCCCAGGTTCGAGGCCCCGGAGGCACTTTGCACAAATTTCCGGTGGTGCCCCATGGCTTAATTTTGAACCCGCTTTGTGGACCAGGGAGGGAGCTTCTTTGCCAACTGTGCACTAAGGTGGTGCCATGGTGACGGCCCGTCCTCCCGAACGGTAGCTATGGCTCGAACCGGACATTCCACAGGCGGGTTTGGAGCCCCTATGGTCACGCCCAAGAGGAGTTGCTACGCTGGTTGCCCCCTCCAGCCCTTTTTGAATATCAAAAAAAAGAAAGATCCGACTTGACTTTTTTACGTGTGGGTGAGTTATTTTCTAAGCAGGCTTGATGAGATAAATTACTTGGATCAGCGTACGTAAGATTAAACAGGGCCGCAATATTTTGGCCTAATAAGTTAAATGGTTTTTTTATTCAATATTTTATTCATTGTTAATTTTTTGTCAACTTTTTGTGAATTATTGCCTCGTCATGACGAGAGAAATCTAGAAAATAAAAAATTACGATTGAAACCCAATTTTTTTTTAACAAAAAAAAAACCAATAAGCCAATTTTTTTGTTTTTATTCAAAAAATTAGGGCTTCAATCGTAATTTTTACTTTTTAGATTTCTCTCGTCATAACGAAACAATAATTCATAAAAAATCAACCAAAAAACTTATAAATACAAACAAAAAAAAAGGACAAAAAAAAAACTATTTAGCCTATTGGCCAAAATAGGCACTCTACCTTACAGTAGACAGAATAGATTGCGAAGATTGTTCTTCCACTCATAACACAAGAATCTTGTTTTCCATCAACAAATACGTGGAGGTCCAGCCATGTCATTGTATATATTACCATCGGATCAATTGGGCCCACAAATTGTTCTTCTCATTGGATCTGACAGTATTGATTCGGCCACAGTCAGGGCCGGCTCGGAGGGTTGATAGGCCCCGATTAGCATACATTAGTAACATCAAGTGTGTTTGCGATAACTGAGATACAAATCTTAGATTTTAACTTCAGATTATACTGTAGATTTTAGATTCTGAATTTTAGTAAAAGTTGAGAAATCTGTTTGTTGTAGCTGCGGATTTTAGTATAAACTTCAGATTACTGTAGATTTTAGATTCCGAATTTTAGTAAAAATTGAGAAACCTGTTTGTTTTTTTTTTTTTTTTTGATCCGACTGTTTGTTGCAGCCGCAGATTTTAGTATAATTGTTCTCAAACACATAGCCCCGTTTATTATTCCTTACAAGCTAGATTTCTTAATTATAGATTTTTAGATTATTTGCTTAAAAAACTTAATATAAGAAGCAAACATGTTTTGTGTATGTTTTATAAGCTTAAATATACATTCAAACTTTTTGGTGAAATAACTTATAGAATAGATTTATTTATTTTTTTTGGGTAACTTAGCTTGAAATTAAAAAAGGTTAATCGAATGTACAGCCTACAAGGGGTATACCCCAGGAGGAAAATAAAAGGAAAAAACAAGATTGGAAAAAGTGCGATAGTCCATGCACAACCCGCATGGAGAGTAAGATAAAGTAAATAACATAATAAAAAATGCCATGTATGCTGAGATCATATCCCCGTTGTGGGGTATGATATTAAGTGATACAATTAATAATAGTTGTAAATGATCTACTACTACCTGACACATCCCGTTAGGTTAGGAAATAAAATAAATAATCACAGTCAGAGGTGACCACATGATAACCAACACTGAGGATAAGCAGCATCACAGTAATACGACTTCAAGGGAAGCTGAACGGCTACTACAGAGGCTCGAACCAGAGATGATGGCATCCGACAAGGCTACCCTGCCAAGTACCCTGCACACCACGCCCAATCCTTCCGGCTTAATACTCCATCATCCAAGCCTAAGGCTCGCCAAAACAACCAGCACTCAACCAACTACCAAAAACCACAACCCCAGAGTTGGGATAAGCAAACCGAGAACCTAATACTCTAACAAACCCAGAGAGCAAGCATAATACCCACTTCTAAGAGAACAGCTACTACAGAGGGGCTAGGGACCGAGAAGAGACTCGAACTGAAGATGTCGGCATCCGACAAGGCTACTCTGCCAAGTACCCTGCACACCACGCCCATTCCATTCAGACTACTACACCCTCAACCTAATCCCCTAGGCTCGCTACCAACTAAAAGAGGGACAAAAAGAGGATCCACAAGAAGTGGCCACTCAAACCGCAGGTGAACCAAGCAGCCCCTTTCGATCAGTGCACAACCACCAACCTAATCACTGACTGTCTGCGAAGCTACCCCTTTCAATCAGTGCACGACCACCAATCTAATCAATAACAGCCCCGGCAGTTACCTTGCTCAATCAGAATCCAACCACTAATCTAATCAATGGCAGCCGCAAAGCTACCCCTTTCAATCAGCACATACTCTAATCTAATCAACGATAGCCATGACCACAACCATACTACGCATAACCACCGGGCTAAAGAAGCACAGAAACTAGGGATATAAGGAGGCTCGACAAGAGCTTGAACGAACCCGATCTCAGTCCAACAGGTGACTGCCCATCGAGGTTCTCAAAGAATCACAGTAAACTGGTCCTTAAGTCCAGCAACAAATTAATAGTAAATAACCATATGCAACGCTCATAATGAACAAGGATTGATAATTAATTGATACTGTGTTTTCCAGCCTAACCAGGTATACCGGGCTGGCCTGGGCCGGCTGGCCTGGCTGGGCTGCTACGGTTAGGTTGAACCAGTACGCCGGTCCTCCGAGGCCGCCAACCCAGCTTGCTCAGGTCTCGAGTAGATCTGGAATGGTAGTGACCTTGAACCAGTACGCCGGTCCTCCGGTCATCCTCCAGTCGTCGGAGCAGAACCAGTTCAACCCGTAGGGGACCTCTGCCCCAGCTCCGATGCTAATCGATTGGGCATCCAATCGGAAACCTTTGGATGAAGGGCCTCCGAGAAGGAATTTATTGGATTGAAACCCATAGAAACGAACTCCTCTGGTGTTGATTTGATCGGAGACTTCGATGATGTTGGTGGTTTCCCGATCGAGGAGATCGGGTTTTGAGACTGACCCAACTGAGGAGCCCCGATTGGAACTTGCTGTTCACTGGAACTCCCCTGAACGGAGCAGTGATAGATGGCCGGACCAGAGGTGGCCGGACCAGGAATGGCCGGGTATGGGTTGGGCGGTGGTGGAGAACTTCTCTAGAGAGAGAAGTTCCCTTGCCCCTAATAGATTATTATTGAACAGATGACTAAATTGTCTTTATTTTTTGGTCTTTCTGTAACTTTGTCAGTAAGTAAAAACCTACAAATTTGAGCTTAAATAATTTCACTTGTGTTTATTGAACAGTATATATTAATTTCAGTTCAAAAAAATATTCATGAAACACAATTGTTGGTTATGGTCTCTTATTCCTTTTGCATGGAACAAGTTTAGCCCGGAACAAGTTTAGCCCTACCCAACTTACTTTAATTTTAACAATACCAAAGTTTTAATTTCTTGGCAAACCTTTTTAGGCACAAAATTAGTGATACTATTAGTTTTTATTTTCTATAATTGGGGTGGGTCCAATGTATCTGAACTACTCCAAACTTTGATCAAATACGTCACAAGAAAGATTAAGTTAATACATTATATGATTACGTACGTGTATATATATATATATATGATTGATAAGCCTGATATAAGTTTAATGAATATATTTATAGCTGATCGTATGTAAAAAATTCAACGCAAAATTAATGTTTTTGTTGTTGTTGTTGTTGGATGCTACTGTATGTTTTATGCTTGTGTTGAGAAAGAAGTGGGATGTTGGGCTAAAAACGGTTCCATTTCTTTTCTTTCTTTTTTTGATCCGAAACGGTCCCATTTCATGACGGGATGAATTTGTGTAAATGGGTGGAGCCAAGGGCAATTTGGACATCCAAACCAGTGTATAACTGCATGTACCACCACTATAATGCCAAAACAAACAAGTTACTATTATCAATTCTCTGCCTTTCGGAGCAAATCAAACAAGAAGGCCAGGGTACTATTAACTAATACTATAATAATATGCCCTCATCACCGATCCAAACCCTAATCCCACTTACTTTGAATCCCCTAAAATCTACAACCATCGACCACATTCGAGGCGATTGTAGTAATCAGGCATGACTCATGTATAATGTTCGGCCCGGCAGTCAAGACTTATACTTAGGATTTGCTTCCTCGATCGTAAGGTATCAAATTCAAAACTTTTCACGTGCTACCAATTCCTATGGACACTAAGGCTGCGTTCTTATGAATTAACTTAAATCTGAGAATTTTGTCTTTATTTGAATTTTTTTTTTTTGCATTTTTTAGCAACAACTTATGACATTTTACCAAGTTGTTCGCACTAATAAGTTGTTAGTTATTGAAAATAACTTGACATTTGGCAAAATCTTATTGGTTAATGGAAATAACTTGACATTTAATTTGAACAAATTTTCACTCAAATACTCGTCTAATTAGTGAAAACAACTAACAACTTGTCAACAACAACAAAATCTCCTTAGCTTATTCCTACCGGAAACACCCCTAAGTCAATCCATACAATACATAGTGTGATTGCTATTTTGCTAAACTATATTAAGGTCTCGATCGGTTGAAAAAGTCCGGCTTCCGAAACTTCATGACCGGCCTTTCCCCAGTTCTCAATGACGAGGAAGAAGCAGCTGTCGATAGCAACCAAATGGAAAAATGAAAAATCTAATTGACAATATTATAACAAATGCATCCTTTTACCAGGTCCAAGCCTTCTTCTTTTTTTCTTTTTTCTTTTTTGATGTTCAAAACATTGTAACCATCGAATTATTGGCTGTACAATCCTATTTTCTCAAACTGGTCCGAACCCAGACTAGGATTTCACCTTCTTCACTCTCTCTCTCTCTCTCTCTCTCTCTCTCTGTCTCTCTCTCCACCTCTTGGGAATTCAAGGATTCTATCCCATAAATCAGAAACAAAAGCCAGCTACCCCATTGAGCCATATGTCTGTAAGTATTCTTTCTAGTACTCCTATTTCTAATCTCCTATTTCTGCTCAGGGGTTTTGTTTTTTTGGAACTAATGAACATTCCTAGACACATGATCCTAGGAGTACATGAATGATCCTAGCACATAAAAAGACTCGTCTAGAAATTAACTGTTTAGATAGTTAGAAATTCAAGTTTATCTTTTCAACATTTAGCTGATTCTTACTGCTTTTCTGGGTTTCTGATTGAGGCCATTTAGTTGCTCTGTATATTTTACATGGTCATACGATAGTGCGAGTGACACTGTCTTACGACCATGTAGATTGACCCCCTAGCTAATAGTACTAACAGGTTTTCGGGAGGGTTAATTGCTGCATATCTATGCTTTGACATACTTGTCGCGAAGTGACTGTTTTCAAGTTCAAGTCCACAGCCTAAGGTTAATGGATTAAAATTTTGAGTTTTAACCCCTTTATGTAGTGTTGACTAGTCAGCCATGTGCAGTGGCGGATCCAGGAGTTTTATACAGATGGGTCACCTTTTGAATACAAGACCGGACTTGAGATTTCATGGTGAAAAATGAACCTTAAATATGGAGCCCTCAAATATTTTTTTTTTTACAGTAATTGAAAAAGATAAAATCATCCCCAAAAAAATGAATCTTTGTTGTGACATTGTTAAGTCTTTGAATTAAGATCATGTAATGGGCCAAAAAAAAAAGAAATAACAAACTTGCCAGGAATATCTAAAATAAAAAAAAGTCCACACTAGTACTTTTAAAATTGAATAAAATCTTTTTAATGATGTTTGAAGTTTAGTACTTAATGAATTGGTAAAATTGTAAATGAAAGTTGTAAGTTACAGTGAGGAAAAAAACATCGAAACATTAAATTTTAGTGAGAGAAATTATGCACAGGACTTGGGGAGAAGAGAATACTTGTGGACTAATAGGCCATTGCCGAATATTTTAGAGGTGTTTGTTCGGCCTATGAAGGACTTTTCTTTGTTCTTAGCCCTTCTTGACACCACTTTGGCATTTTTGTGTAAGCCAAGTGAATAATACTCGCTTTTGATGTGCCCCACAAATCGAACGTGGGCACAATTCTATACACTTAAGGCTTAAAATTGGCCTATGCTTACAATGCCTTTTAGCAGTTTGGACAATACCAAAAAGGCCTTCATGAACCGGGGGAGGAGGGGGATCTCCGATTACAAATGAATCGGTATCAAGCCCTGGAGTGTCGTCGCTTTCCTCCTCTTCATTCAATTCCTCCTGATCTAGAACGGGTGCAACATGCAATTCAGTCCTGCCCATAGGGCTGATGGCAGGTCTGGATTGTTCTTGATTTGTATCTGTTATCTGCTCACTGCTCAGGACTGAATCTGGATGTGGTAGCTCTTCAGACACTTGAGAAAGCTTCTGAGAGGAGAGAATGGGTTGATCTTGCTTCATAATAGGACTTTCTATGTTCTGACTTATCTCAGGTTTGAAATCTTGCTCCCTTTGCGTTGAGACAGACCTATCTTCTCGCTCCTCCAGGAATGGAAATAGCTTACCATCCAAACGTTTTGGAACACTCATGAATGTTGGCTGTTGCGCTCAGATATGAGACTGCTGCCTTGATCATTTTGATGTTTATAATCCAGACCTTGGCACTATTTAGGAATCCTCAAAGGACTGAGCTGAGAACTTTGCCCCCCAAGTCCAAGTCCTTGGCCTCCTTGCCCCCCGAGTATAGGGTTTTTGGAAGCTAAGGGCTAAGAGAAGCCTGGAGGTCTGGTGTGCTTGTTGGAAGCTTGTTGAGACTTTTGCCCCCCGAGTCCAGGATTTTCAGAAGTTAAGGATTGAGAGAAGCCTAGAGGCCTAGAGTACTTGCTAGAAGCTTGCTTAGAGACATTCAAGCCTGAAGTTTGGCCTAAAGTGCTAAATTGTGATATCCGTGGTGGAATAGGAGTTGACTCCCTATCTTTAAGATTAGACCTTAATTTTTCAATGGCCTTATTGGAGTCCTCAAGGGATTTCTTGGAGTCCTCAACGGCCTTATTTGAGTTGATTACCCATTCTTTAATCTCACGCAAAGATGAATGCAAGGGATCTATGAACTCTTGTCAGAGTTCTTCGTTGGATGCAACGGTACAGGACTGAGTGCTCATATTTTCTTCAACTTGACCCCCAAAGGTCTGAGCAGAAGGATCATCAAGCCCACCATTTTGGAATTCATGCTGTTCGGGCAGGTCTGAAGACATGATATGTGAATAGCCATGTGACTTAGCACTAAAGAGACGGTTTACCTCATGACGTAATTGGCGATCCTCATCTTCAAACCTGTCAACTTCATCTTCAAGCCTACGAATTGCATCCATGTAGGAGTTTTGTGTGTCGATATACCCATACTCCATATGATTGAATCGGAGCCTCTCTATGTCGAGATGGTAGATTTCGTCTTCAAGCTCGTCAACTTTATCATCGCGCCAACAAATTTCTTCATTAAGACGCCGAATTTCAACATCCAATTCAATGTATTGAATTGACATGCGAATGAATCGGCGTGATACCCTTTGAAACGATTAGGGTCCCACCGTGTAACGCCCCAATTTTCGAACACGTTAATTAAATCATGATGTTGTAACGCCCCAATTTTCGGACACGTTAATTAAATCATTTTCACTTGATTTAATAATTCTAAAAATATTTTAAAGAACTTTAATCTTGAACACAGAGTTTTAGCAGCGGAAGTCTTAATATTCGAATTATAAAGATAACATAATACGAGTTTTACAAAAGGTACGGAGTTAATGATTACATTTCTTGGAACTGAAAGTATGGTATTAAAAGTAGATCAGGACGACTTCTAATGGTTTCTCCATGGTTTGACCAACTCCCCATCCTGGGTTGGGAGGTCTTTGGTGACATACGGTTCCTCTAGCTGGATGTACTGCTCCTCCTTGGTACCCTAGCGTTTTTAAACGCCGTGAGTCGAAACTCATAAGATAAAACCCTTACCCTACTAACCCCTTACTTTACATCTAGTAGATAATTCAATAATTGAAACACGAGAATCGAAGAATATATCACATAATCCTTTTCTTACTATCCATTACCTTATGTGAACTCTACAATCTTCTCCTCAAGATCGATCCTCCCCAATCACTAACTATGACTGTGTCATGGGCCAATCCCCTCTTGCCTGTCCTGCACATGGGGCTCTAAAAGGAGATATTCCATTTATAGCCATAACAAGGGCACGATGACCTCTTGGAACTACCCATGGCGTACCACTAGTTAAGATTGCCGCAATTATTGAAATAATTCGGTCCCCATAAACATTTATTAACACAGGACTTAATTCGGTCCCCGTAAACATTTATTAACACAGGACTGGGCCCCTGTTCGCACCCATCTTAATACAGGGCTGGGCCCCTGTTCGCACCCACCTTAACATAAGACTGGGCCCCTGTTAGCACCCATCTTAACACGAGACTGGGCCCCTGTTCGCACCCATCTCCAAATCTTAACTCAAACACTTTTCAATTCATCCTTTACCTAATATAGTTTAGATGATTCATAACGTATACCAACCCAGTGCTCCTAAGGCCAATCTATCAATCATTCAAAGCATATCCGAGACTTAAAAATTAATACAAAACAAGAAAAACATATAACGATGTTCCGGTATCCAAACAATACTTGTAATGAACGGAAATCATCTTCTAGCATTTTAAAGTTGGTACGATGCATGGAAAACAGTAACTCAATCATACAATAGTATCCCTGATATCAATTCAATTAATTAACGTAGTAAGAAAGCATGCTTTGTATTTTTTGATACTTAAATAAACATATAACATGTGAATAATGCATGTTCGGTTGTTTAAATTACTCATACTATGATAGGGTCGCATGGTAACTAGTTAAATATCAATAAAATAATGATCGGGGGTCAAAACGGTTCATACAACTATGCTCGGGGTCCTCCGGAACGCGTTAAAAGGTCCGAAAATGAAAAATACAAAAAGTAGTGTTCTGGCCGCAAGGTTCAAAGGTTTCTGCCGCAAAGTTGGACTGTCCAGTTGCAGAGTCTGACCCAGAGTTCCAACCGCAAGGTCAAACGGTCAGAGGTTGCGACCTGCAAGGTTCGACCTTGAAGCCGCAAGGTTGGTTTGGTTTTTTTGCAGAATTTTCTATGGCTTCGGGTTGATGCATGGGGCCTTATAGGGACCATGGGTAAGGTTCAAAACACTTAAATATATATAGGAGAAGGTAGTTTAAGGGTTTTACTACCTTAGTTTTGGTTGCACGAGCTTAAAACGCGAGCAGAGCGTTTTCGATAAAACGAGGAAGACGACTGGAATGGGGGCCGTTGGGGCTACCTCCTTGGGACTTGTTGCTAGGTTTGGGACCCTTGGGGATGGTATTGAACTTTAAAACTTTGAATTTGACCGTAGCACGTCGTTTTGATCGAAACCCACTTTGTTTCTCTCTCTAGACCTCCATAACTGAAAGCTCCAAGCTTTCTTTTTCTTTCTCTCTTCTCCACTGATTTCTGTGATGGTGGTGGGTTGTGTGTCTTGGAGAGGAGCAGAGAGGGGTATTTATAGGGGTGGGTGGTGTGGTGGCCAAGGAAAATGGAGGGGAGAGAGGGGTAATGGTTTGGGAGAGAGAGAGAGAGAGAGATAGGCTGTAAAGGAGGGCGTGGAAGTCATGGTAGGGTTGCAGGAGATGGCAGGAGGTAGGGGATAGGTGGTGGAAGGTGGTGGTGGTAGCTTGGTGGCCAAGAAAAATGGAGGGAGGAGAGAGATACGGGAGAGATGAAAGAGAGACTGTGAGAGAGAGTGAGGGACAGCTGGGGAGAGAGAGAGGAGAGGGACAGGTTGTGAGGTGGTGGAGTAGTCAACAAAGTGGAGTGGTGAGGTGGTGGTGTAACTTGGTGGTCAAGGTGGCCATGGAGGAGAGAGAGATATATATATATATATATCTCGGCAGAGAGAGAGAGAGGAGGTGGCTGGTGGGGTTAGTGATGGTTTATATATTTATAAGTTTGTATATTTGTATAAATATATATATATATTATCATTTAGTAATATTTTTATTATTGATTAATGTTTTTAAATTTATCCTAATTTTATTCTTGCTATGACGTATTAATCGCTGATTTTAAATAAGTTAACAAAATTTGGTACGAAAGTCTATATTTTTATTTAAAACGGCCTGAAATTCGGGTCGTTACAAACTACCCTCCTTAAAACAATTTCGTCCTCGAAATTTGAGCGTACTTGCTTTGCATACGGTCTCTACTGTTGGCGGTTTTGTCTACCCTCCTTAAAACTTGGTTTACAATCCGTTTGCGGGCTAAGCATCACTATCCTTTGGTATCGATCTACGGATGCATGTGGCGTAGGTTCAATCTGTCACTAAATTGGTTCAGGAGACAACATTGCTAGGGTTTGTTGTTTTTAGGTCAGGTGGTCTAGGTGATGATCTTATGTTGTCGGTAGTTTCAATTTACCAATTCTAGAGCATGATATGAGAGATAACTACTACTAATGAATGGGACGCGTTTAACTATGGGGTTACTAAGGAGATCTAACAGTGGAAAAGGTTCCTCGATCTATGGTGGGGTCAGATGGGTCTTGGGTTCTCTGTTGCTGTGCAGATGGGTTGGTAACTAGTGTTGGGAGAATTTGTAGCACATTATTGAGAGAATTAGGGGTGAGTGATCCTTGTGTTGATCCATAGAGGTTAGTCATCTGAGTGAAAATTTAAACTTAGTATATAGAAAAGGCTTGTAGAACGACAAAGGAAGTTAACATTTATAAAATATAACACGTCTAGTTAAGCGGTTACATTAAACAGTCAAACGGTTAAAACTTCTAACACAAACCCATACAACTATGACCTAGAAACCTGCTTACCAAGTACTAAGCGACGGACACTACTGGGTTGCTCAGTTAGATCTGCCGACATACTTCTTAGGTTCCTTACGTCCGTACTTCTTCTGTCCGTACTTCTCTCTAAACAACTCTGAGTAGACGATCCTTGGTTCTTCACCCTCATCTTCTTTATGTTCATACGAACCTTCTCCCTCCACATCTTCAAGCTCATCAGGTTCGACCTCGTCCTCATGATAGTTCATTGGGGGTAAAAATCCGTAAGTTTGCTGGAATGCGGTGATAAGGGGAAACAAGTGCAAAAAGAAAGGATCTTGCTCGATGTGGTTTAAGCAGGACCGTTGAAGTCTCGCAAACTAGCGCATTTCTTCTAGCAGTTCGTTGGTAAAGGGATCCATCTACAAAATAATTTATTCGTAAATAGCTTGCGGTTATTCGATAACGCTTCACTTATTAGGATTAAGCATGAGAATAATAATATACTCCGTAAGTATTAGTAAGGTATTTTAAATACAAGAAATTGGTACAAGAGATATATGATTATTATTAGTATTACAACTATTATTATTATCTTACTAAATAAACATAATAGATGGTTATAACAAATTAAATTCAAATATCGATGCAGATAATGCTACTTGGCCAAACATACTCCTTTTACAAATTGCCTAACTTAGTCAAATAAGTAGGTCCAATGTCTTCTCACCGCACGCTCTCGAAGTCTAAGTCAGATGATAATTTAAAAAAAATACAAATAGGTTAAATTTATAGAAAAAAAATATTATAAAGAAAATTAAGTATGATTAATAACTAATAAATCAGATTTACGCTCTCGGAGAGTGATCTACCCAATCTACCCAAGGCCGACGAGTTGAACCTGGAGCTCTAATACCATATTGTAACGCCCCAATTTTCGGACACGTTAATTAAATCATTTTCACTTGATTTAATAATTCTAAAAATATTTTAAAGAACTTTAATCTTGAACACAAAGTTTTAGCAGCGGAAGTCTTAATATTCGAATTATAAAGATAACATAATACGAGTTTTACAAAAGGTACGGAGTTAATGATTACATTTCTTGGAATTGAAAGTACGGTATTAAAAGTAGATCAGGACGACTTCTAATGATTTCTCCATGGTTTGAACAACTCCCCATCCTGGGTTGGGAGGTCTTTGGTGACGTATGGTTCCTCTAGCTAGATGTACCGCTCCTCCTTGGTACCTAGCGTTTTTAAATGCCGTGAGTCGAAACTCAGAAGATAAAACCCTTACCCTACTAACCCTTTACTTTACATCTAGTAGATAATTCAATAATTGAAACACGAGAATCGAAGAATATACCACATAATCCTTTTCTTACTATCCATTACCTTATGTGAACTCTACAATCTTCTCCTCAAGATCGATCCTCCCCAATCACTAACTATGACCGTGTCATGGGCCAATCCCCCCTTGCCTGTCCTGCACACGGGGCTCTAAAAGGAGATATTCCATTTATAGCCATAACAAGGGCATGATGACCTCTTGGAACTGCCCATGGTGTACCACTAGTTAAGATTGCCGCAATTATTGAAATAATTCGATCCCCGTAAACATTTATTAACACAGGACTGGGCCCCTGTTCACACCCATCTTAATACAAGGCTGGGCCCCTATTCGCACCCACCTTAACACAAGACTGGGCCCCTGTTAGCACCCATCTTAACACGAGACTGGGCCTCTGTTCGCACCCATCTCCAAATCTTAACTCAAACACTTTTCAATTCATCTTTTTCCTGATATCGTCTAGATGATTCATAACGTATACCAACCTAGTGCTCCTAAGGCCAATCTATCAATCATACAAAGCATATCCGAGACTTAAAAATTAATACATAACAAGAAAAACATACAACGGTGTTCCGGTATCCAAACAATACTTGTAATGAACGGAAATCATCTTCTAGCATTTTAAAGTTGGTACAATGCATGGAAAACAGTAACTCAATCATACAATAGTATCCCTGATATCAATTCAATTAATTAACGTAGTAAGAACGCATGCTTTGTATTTTTTGATACTTAAATAAACATATAACATGTGAATAATGCATGTTCGGTTGTTTAAATTACTCGTACTATGATAGGGTCGCATGGTAACTAGTTAAATATCAATAAAATAATGATCGAGGGTCAAAACGGTTCATAAAACTATGCCTAGGGTCCTCCGAAACGCGTTAAAAGGTCCGAAAATGAAAAATACAAAAAGTAGTGTTTTCGGCAGAGAGAGAGAGAGAGGAGGTGGCTGGTGGGGTTGGTGATGGGGATAGGTTGGTTTATATATTTATAAGTTTGTATATTTGTATAAATATAAATATAATATCATTTAGTAATATTTTTATTATTGATTAATGTTTTTAAATTTATTCTAATTTTATTCTTGCTATGACGTATTAATCGCTGATTTTAAATAAGTTAACAAAATTTGGTACGAAAGTCTATATTTTTATTTAAAAACGGTCCGAAATTCGGGTCGTTACACACCGGGCGTGCCAAAAGATATTTCCCACTTTTCCGCCGCGTGGGCGTGAGCGGAAAATTAATGGCGTGTGCCGTACGAGCGGGGCGTGCTAGGACTTGTCGGCGTCCAACGTATGAAAGGCGTGAGCGCCTCGATCTAACTTCGTATGTATTGCGACTGCATGTGACCCAAAGGGTGAGGCCACAAAGGGGTTTGTGGTTTGCCACAACGAAGTGGACTTAAAATTTCCCAACCGTGTGAGAAAAGTAGAGAATATCGTTAAAAAAAAAAAAGACGAACTTTATTATGTCGAAATAATAAAGTTGGGAACAAGGAAAAGAAAAAAAACTCGAACTACTTGATGAAGTAATTGAGTTGGTACAGGAAAAGAAAAAGTAAAATAGGTGCTTCGCTGGGAAGACTTTGGTTTAAGCGCTGGGCTTTGAGGTGTTAAACCCTTTTTTCTTCTTGAATTCTGCTATTTATAAGCGAGGTTCCACTCCATCCGAACCAAAGAAATCAACTGCCAATTCTGAGATGCGCCAAGTGTCCCACGTTGCCCATGTACGGCGGTTTGTAGCAGTTTCTTCAAGATCATGGGCTCTTGTTTCCCATAGGCTGCCATGTGACCCAAAATTCCCATGAAGTCAGGCCATTTCTCCGGCATCTTTAGATCATGGGTAGCAGTTGAAGGGAAAACCAACTGAACGTGGTTTGTCATTTTTCTTTTTGAATTAAACTAATCACCCATGTATCAATAATTGTCTCCATTTTTGGATGGATATGGCCTACTAGTAATCTCTAGTTTTTCCATGTGTGCACATCTCCGAATAAATCCACCTCTAAGGAAAATTATTCGGTGTAACCTGCTTCACTTGGAATTTAATTAATCGGGCCTTGCTTCAAACCACAAAATTAATGCGGCCCATTAATTTTTACCTCGAGAAACTCGTAGAAATCGGTCCAATTTAATTAAAAGTTAATTAAATGTCGACCCTCCAGCACTAGTCCAAGGTTTGGTGCAAAAAACGGGTGTAAACAGAAGTATATTTGTTACCAAGAGAAATGAATATCCAAACTGTGACCGTTCATTTCTTTGCAGACAAATACAACTCGACCAAGCCGTTATCGACATCTCATCGACTTAATATTTTGCATGAATGACATACACATTGAGACAAAATGAAGGGCTCGGATTTTCAAATGAGACCGTGGTAGATCCCATGAGGCCATGACTCCCATTTCACCGCACACGTGAGACCCCATAAGGAATCATCGCATGAGTGGATCATCATTCCTCCATTCCTTCCTTAAAACCTCATTCCAGCAAGCTTACATTCCCTTGTTTTGTGAATTAGTTTTTTGCAAGTTTTGTGACCTCAGTCTTGATCCTAATTGCACCCTTCACTAAAATGCACCTGCGCGAGGATTTACTCTGAGATCGATTATCAGACATGCGTTTGCAAGAGCATACGACTTTCATAGTTCCGATAGAGAGCCAACTTGGACGTTTGATGATATCTGTTTCCACCAAATGAAACCACTTGACTACTCTCCACAGATTTTGAAACTAAAACATTCTCATATGAATTTTTCAGCAACGACGATCCCATGTTCCAAAGTTCGGCAGTTGGGATGCAGATAATATGCATTTTTCAGGAGACTTTGAGACTGCACGCAAGGAAAGGTCCACCGTAGTGGGGATGAATCCGAATGGTCAGCAAGAGAATCCAGAGGCCTTCATGTTTGGAAGAGTGGGACCCGGAAGCGGAGTCCATGTCGACTCTGATAAATTAGAGGTAGTGGAGAAACGCCCTACTGAGGGACTTGGGAAGGACAATTCGAGTCGCAGGAGCATGGTTAATTCAGCATCCGGAAACGATAAAAGGGACAACTCACTTCAGCAGCGAAACCTCCGGCAATCGAGAAGCGACAGAAAGAAGAGTCTGACTGAGATTAACAACTTTGCTACATCTTCACCAGGATCCGGTATGCTTGGAAGTGCTAGTAATGCATCTGATGATAAGGATACGGTAAGTCAAATTTGCTATTGTTTTCTTCCGGAATTCATGCGGTGGGAGTTTATTTCACACAACATTATTGAGGGTCTGTTTGATCAGAAGGAAATTGGTGGAGAGTCAAGGGAAGAGATGAAATGTTTAACTTTCTGTTGATTAGCAGGAGGATATATAATAGATAGTGAAGGAAATTTCGTGTGCAACTCAATTTATGCATGCAAAGTGCTCCTTTGAAATTTCCCTGCGGGAAGTGGTTGCGCGAATTTGAATTCTGAATATTTCCCTCTCATGTAAATTTTCCTTAATCAACTTATTTTCCTGTGACTTTCATGTCATTCAAAGTATAGAACAGAATTTTTCAGAAAACTTTCTTTCAAAATCTTCATTCTCATCAAATGCATGCAAAGAAAAAGATTTCCTTTCTTTCACTTCAGTACTTTCTACCGTTTCTCGTTCAATCATCTGTTTCTCGCTAATCAAACTGACACCAACATAAACAGAAAGCAAAACAGATTGATCAAATGTTCTGGTTTCTTTGTTCTCTATTTTGAAGTGCATCTACCCAAATGCTGATGTTTCATCCAGCATTCAAACCATCGGTATTCGGTAACATGGATATAAAGGCGGTCTATTTGGTTTTCCATTTCATATTCTTCACAATTTAGAAAAATCATTACCATCTTTCAGCTCTTGTGTTAGATTATACTACTAAGCTTTGGATCCATACCGAGACAACCAATGGATTTTAATTACATGTGACGATACTTTTTTTCTTAAGAGGCAAATGCAAGTTGGCTCTCATTAATACCTTATCTTGCAACGATGATTGTTATGCCTAATTTGTTAGGATTGCAGTCTAATATTAATAGATCAGCATCAGTGCCCAAATTTGGGGCATGGGATGAAATGGACCCAAACGAAGGTTATACCGTCATTTTCGACAAAGTGAAGGAGGAGAAACAGAATGCAGCTACCAAGTTCACAGCGGCTCCCCCAAAACCTAGCAACTCCGTGAATAACCAGATTAAACCTACTCGATCAAAGGTGCGCATACAAAGATACTGTACTTATTTAACTTTCACCTCATAATGGTTTGTACTTGCAATGGCTTTCCTGTTTATTATTTTGACTCTTATTGCTAAGCATAACCCCAATGCACTTAGCTAGCTAGGTCCCGTTTGTTAGTCCAATCTCCAGACTCCCAATTAAAGCATGAGATTGGAATATAGACTCAAGAGAACCACATATTTCATGTTGGGTTGGGAATTGTTGTGGCTATAATAACTAAAATATTACTACTCCGAAAGACAACACTTCAATTCATTTTTTATACTTTTCAATGCACCTTCACACACCTCTATACACTTTTCACATATTTGAATACCCATTTTCAACTTTAATGACGGCCCAGTGGTCTGTTTTTAGCATTTTCCTAATTGTATTATTGATCTCACAACATCAATCCGATGGAATTATATATCCGTTCAATTTTTTCCCGGTCAAACAAAATAAGCCTCCAACACTTCCCAATTGTAATTGAAGCCTTTTGTGTGTTGTTTCATTTTCTTTTCTCGATCTGCCATCTAAATGTTTGTTATCACCCCATTTTTGTAGATGTGTTGCTGCCTGTATTAAAGTGGAAGTGATCAATTCACACAGCTTTGGTCCTGACGAAAATTGATTCTGTTTTATATCGAACGTTGTAAAATCTTTGCAACCGAATGCTTATCCCTGAGGGGTTAAGAAGAATGGTGATGAATCATGTATTTTTGACATAGACCTCGAGCTTCCATTCAGTTCTATTAATGGCAAATGATAATGTCAAAACTACTTTTGTTAATGTTAAAAAATTCCGGTTCAGTGCATAAAAAGACATGTCATTGGCAAATGATAATGTCAAAACTACTTTTGTTAATGTTAAAAAATTCCGGTTCAGTGCATAAAAAGACATGTCATTCTGTACGATTTTAATATGGTGAAAGCATACCTCCATGGATGCTATTATCATGCTATGTTGGGTGGTATTTGCGTTGTCTTTCAAAACCCAGCACCGATAAGGTAGGGAAACAGCCTTTTTGATTAGTATTATTCTTGAGCTTCGGTGAAAAGCCAGAGAAATCAGAATAAAATGAAAGTTCATTCTCAACACCTACCAATCTGATATAATCGACTGCTAAAACTATCCTCACAACAGTTCAGTCTTTCTTTCTTTTTTGATAGTAAAAAACAACTGACATTATCAAAAGTCCAAATGAATGCATGGATGATAATATAGGAGACTAAGAACTATATTGTCATCTTATTTACGCAAATAGCAGCTAAAACAAATTAGGTGGTATAATCACAATACAACATTTCCTAGCTTCTCTAAGAGGGGGAACTCATCCTTTGTAAGCCCCTCTTGATCTCCATTGGAACTACAAAGCAGATAAATCCATGAGGAAACTATCCTCACTATTTGATCTTCAGATTTCAAGTCTGCATCTTCAATGCCGTTTTACATACAGTTGCTTAAAGGCATTGAGTGATGTTTTTGCCATATTAAACCTTCTAATATTTACTCATGGCCAGTAGCAAAAGAGATTTGAAACGAAGTACAATATAAATGTCATATCTACACGGGAATCACATCAGTGGCTTCACTTTCATCACATGTCAAAATGAGGCCTTCGATATATGTTGGGAGGAGGCACTGGGCCCACCGACAGCCTGCTGAGACAGGCTCGGGAGAAGGAACAATCATGAGAACATTATCGTGCCGTCTGACAATCCCCATAACACTCACCGTGCTCCCTTCTTTAATATACCTAATGATTCAAGGAGCAATCAGTTGAAATCAGTCATCAGCTCAATCAGAAGAGAAGGGATGAAATACACAGAGATAAATCAGTATCCAGGACCAAGAGACAAGCAAAATACAAGATTATGTCTTAATAAAGAAACTAAATGCAGGAGCATCAGACTAGTAGGCTTTGTATCGCAAGACCTATGTCCACATGTAAACAGTTAGATAAGCAAAACTCACAACTATGTTGTTAACCAAGGTGGATTTTGCTGAAATTTCATCATTCCGGCCATTTTTCTCTCTTTCAGTTTTCAACTCCAAGCTCTAGCTCAAAATCTTCCCAATTTTGGTATTTTCTTTAGTATTATAGCTTGCTGAGCAAAAATTCCTAGATTCCTAGCTTCTTCAGAACTACTACGGCTGTAAAGTCGTAAAGGCTCTAGGCTCTCAGTTTCCATTTGATTGAAAAAAAAATCGGACAGAGTTTCTCCTCTTTTGAGTTGCTTGTGGTTAACTGGTTATTTCTTGTTATTAGCTTCATTCTATTTGCTGCATCAGAAACTCAAACCAGAAACCGACTTACCCTTCTTGGAGACGCATTCTTCGGTCCTCGCTAGAGAGACTGTGGTCAGCAAGCCAGCGTAGAAAGCTAGGAGATGGCTCTCGGTTTTCCTTTGTTGTATTAACTATTGTAGTTGGTTTGACAAATGCAGCAACCTTAGCTCCATAGCCTGCTTTTACAAGAGCCCTTAACCCAGACTGGAAGTCGGATATGTAAAAATCGGCTACGTATTTCTGTCCACAAGAGGCAAGAAGTCTAATCACATGACCAAAGGTAAAGCTCAGACAGAAATATGATTACTGGCATGTTTTTTTTTTTGATCAACGCAGAAACATAGCATATATATATATATAAATAAAAGGACACTATCGGTCCGAAGTACAAACTACAAACCAAAACAACAGACAAAATCAAAAATACAACAGAAAAAACCAAAAAAGCCGCAAGGAACCAAAAACGTCGGAGCCGGACCCATCGATCACACTCGTGAGGGTGGGTGGAGTGGTCAAGGGAGTGGCCAGGTATGGGAAGGGGGAAAGAAGGAGGAACCCACCTGCCCCAACTCTCTCTAACTCTCTCTCGAACTTTCTCTCCTTATTACTGGCATGTATCAGTATGACAGTGTATACAAACTTAAAGAAGACTGCTACTCAATGTTGTGTTTGTCCCTTAAAACACATAGCCTGCTTTTTTGCAACCCACGCAATAAACCCGGGAAAACTTATTGATTTTGTTCAAGTAACCCTTTTCAATAATCCAACTGAAAATAAATAAATAACTAAAAGGAGTGCTACTCATAGCCTGCATGCCCCGAAGTTGTTTATAGTGGTATGGAATGGACTATGGAGTAGTATATAGTCGAAATGCTCAAGCAAGCTGCTCACAAGCAATGAGAGCTTGTTTAGTGCATCAAAGCAACACCCTCAGGGCGCCTGCTTATCAAATGGAGTAGGATTTCCCAAGGGGCTCAAGCAGCCACAATAGAGATCGGCGATATCCAAGGGATAATTGATTCAAGGAATTACAAACTGCAAATGGAGAGAATTTTAGCACAAGTAATATTCCTCTATTTCGTAAATCGTAATACCTAAGTTTTTTGAGCAAAAATACCTAAGTTCAGGAGAACATTTACTTCAAAGTAAATCGAACCAAAATTTCAACTCTTTCATTAATTAGGGAAGATTTTCTCCCGCAGTTCTGGTCCTTCTGAATCTAATTAAGATTCCACAAATAGGGAGAGAAATCAACCTCTGCATGTCTGCATCCCCACGAGAAGAAACGGTGCTTAGGATTTGCTGATTTCCCACCCAATCCTCTATATTCGTACAATTCTGTGGCAATATATACACATCTCGGTACCCTCTGGAAAGATGATTCAAGAGGAATACTGCCACAAGTGACAACCTGCATAGAAAGATTTAGGTGGAACATATTAAGGTGTGCACAAGGGCAGCTGGACAACATAATTAGGCAAGGAAGACAAGAAATTCTAGCCCACGATAATGGTAGGTTTTCCTCTACTTCTCTTTCATTTTCAACTTTTTCTGTAGATGTTTTCAAAACATGATGCATCATGTTCATGTTACGGAATGCCTAAGACACAGATTCTGCAGTACCTGAGTTAGTTTATCATTAGGAAAACACTATAGCAAGTGCTCACAATTTCGTGTAGAATACAATTTCCCCCCCTCCTTTAATCCATCAAAAGACAAACATAAAAGCTAATCACAGCACAACCAAAAGAATGGGAGCAGGAATTATACATAGTTTATCAACTGATCAGATCACCGCAGAAGTGAACAGATGTTTTCTTTTTCTCTTTTTTTAAACTTCCGATTACCAAAAAAAATTCAGGTCAGAAACAGACTATTTAAAATTAGCATATTGAGTGAGAGGATTACAAGAATGTGTTTGAAAGGTGATATCAAACTAGCAGGAGAGTGCTTTGCCATGAGAAACTATTCATAGCTTTCTTCTACCACATATACAACAAATACTCCTCAAGGAGTTCAATGATTTACCAGAGAGTTCAAACTTTTTAAGTAACACGAGAGTCGTTTAGAATCTTTAGATTCTATCAACAAAAAGAATTTAGTACATCCAACTCAATTTCATAAATGTAACTAGGTTCCTTCTTCGTGCACAGCACGAATGTTTTGCCCGTTGAAGAGAGCGTGTTAGGAAACGGTAGATTCACCTTCGTGCACAGCACGAATGTATGCCCGTCAAAGGGAACAAGTTTTGATATAGGCTAGATATGTCTTGTTTGTAATTTTAGAGCTGGAAGCAATAGAAGAGTATGAAAATAGCTAGGAATATATATTACATAGTTTGATCAAAATAGCAAAAGCATTAGATGATTTACATACATACCACATAGAGCGTAAGTCTTTGAACTTATTTCACCAATTCCAACAATACAATTGTATGGTGGAGAGTAAGGTGGTGGTGCCACGGAGGAGAGGGGAGGTGGGTATTTTGGGTGGTCTTGGGCTGGAGGTGACGGTGGAGGCGGGGAGGGGCATTATTGGAAATGGCATCCCTGGGCAATTGGTAAAATGAACGAAATTAAAGGGCAAAATTGTCGCAAATTAAAAATGGCAGGCCAAAATCTAGGCAAACTGTGGCGCATTATAAAACCTAGGCAAACTGTAAATTGTCCGAAATCGAGGGGCAAAATTTGTAATTGAGAATTTGGCAAGGCTGGGCAATGTGTAAAATGGGCCAAATCAAAGGGTAAATTGGTCCCAAATTAAAAAATGGTAGGCCAAAAACTCCTTCTTATTATATAATGCTTGGATATATAAGGCTTGGATAAAGGGCAAAATTGTCCCAAATTTAAAAATGGCAGGCCAAAATCTAGGCAAACTGTAAATTGTCTGAAATCGAGGGGCAAAATTGCAATTGACAATTTGGATGGCTGGGCAATTTGTAAAATGGGCCAAATCAAAGGGTAAATTGGTCCTAAATTGAAAATGGTAGGCCAAAAACTCTTCTTTATTATATAAGGCTTGGATAACAATGGCATTGCTATGAAAATGGAACATCCTATTAAGGCATCCCTCAAAATCCTACCACAGAAATCCATTGGCACTACTCAGTAACACAAAACAAGTATTTCTTCCAATTTTAACCAATTAATTGGCATCCACTAGCTCTATTATCAGCTCAAAGGATGGATTGCAGAGTAGAACATCAAAAATCTCCAGGACCATATACAAGCCCAAATTCAAAACAAGGCAACGGCATGAAAGCAAAACGGTGTCTCCAGACCACCCATTAAACCTCCTCGCCATCTAGTGTGAATTCTCACAAGCCTGCCCATTAAATAACCTTATGAATCCACTCATGCATATTAATCAATACATCATATTCAATTTAGGGCTGGTGAAACAACCTTTTAGCCACACTACTCATTCTGCGCTCACTCTTTGGACACTTTGACCAACACAGACAGTAAAATAACCAGCCAATGGATTGCCAGAACCCATAAGCCAGAGCTATAAGGGATCTATGATGTCTTCCTAATGTTCCTTTCTGACTGTCATCGGTTTATACCCTTCTAAGGGTGAATGATGAACTCTTTCTACTCACAGTTAAGAACAACTATTTTTTTATTTTTATTTTTATAGGCAAAAGTAACATTTTATTAAGGGGATAGGGGAGGGGAATCCAACAAAAAGTTGGACAAATACAACCAAATGGGACAAGCCCAACCTCATAGAGACAAAGCCCAGTACATCCGAGGGCCTAGAAGCCCAGATAAAACAAATACAAGAATAAAACCCCAAATGGGCCAAAAAAACCCATATCAAAACAATTAAGCCCAAACCAAAGAAAACCCTAAACCTAAATCACTAATCTGAGCACATCCAGTCACCGCCACCCAACACCACCCACTGCATCAGACAGCAACCACCAACCAACAGATCCCTACCACCACGCTCCACCACACCACCACCGGTAAACCCCATGGAAACAGACAGATCTGTCACCCCCACACACTGCCGCGGAAGCATCACAGCCGTTAAGCAAAAACCAAACCACCCAACAGTGATATGGCAGACGACCACACCATCCATCAACACCACCGCAAGCCCACCCAAGCCGATAGGCACACCTCGGAGAACCCAACAGAAAACCAAAGAGGAAAGCAAGACAGACAACTTGACGAACGAGAAACAGGGGAAAAAAGGGTAACCAGCAATCGGACGCACACAAACCAGCAACTAGGGGGTCAGAAAAAAGAGAGTGAGAAAGAGAGAGACAAGAAGAAACCAGAGATCCTTACCGATGCCACCCTTGTCGCCAACTGAAAGCCCTCTAAAATGACCGCCGAGTAGCCGTCAATTCGGTACCCACAAACGATCAGAAGGAAAGTGGATGTCACCAGCTCCGCCGCCTCACGCCATCTCGTTACAGATGCCCATTGTTTTGTGAATAAAAGAAAAGAGCCAAGATCAGAAATAAAAGGGTGGAGGAGGAGGAGAAAATGGAAAGAAAGTTCAGGAAGGGAGAGAAGGAAAGGGAATCGGAGGAGGGGATGGGCATAGAGTAGGATAATGGGAATCGGATAAAATAGTAAGAACAACTATTTTACAACCCAAAAATCTCAACAAGCTTAAGCTAAATAGCATCTTTATTTGGATGAGTTTCGGAAACTACAGATATGCCTGTTTTCGAAATATATGAACAACATAGTATCAAGAAAACCGGTAAGCAATCCTCCAAGGCACATTGCAGCTAAAATGCAACAATGCTAGTAATCACTGCACAGTAAAATAGCTGCAATGCTAGTACATTAACTTCAATTTCAACCTATAGATGGCAACTTGCGTCAGCCTGTATGACCAAAACATACGGCTTCATAAAATCACATCATGAAATTTCAAGTACTTGTTAATTTGGGAAGTGCAGAATTGATCATATTATAGGACTCGGAAATTAATGGAGGTTGCAATCTTGCAATTCTTCCACTCAACATTACTTGACATGTCATTAACTGCAACACTCCAATATTGCAATTCATTGAAACACACTTCCAGAATTTATGTTGTGTTTGGATGAGTTTTTGAAAAAAATTTGGTTTGGTTTTTGGGGTAACGAGTGAAAAGAGAAATTAGGGTAATAATTGGAGATAAGGGTAATGAGTGGAGAGAGATAGAGAGAGAAAATAGAATAAATGATTTGAGATAGGGGTGATGAGCAGAGAGAGAAATGAGAGTAATGATTGGAAGTAGGGATAATGAGTGTTTTTTGAGTTGGAATTTTTTTTCCAAAACATGATCCAAACAAGGCATTAAGTATCCAAATGCAAAAGAATATACTTCAAAAAGTCCAAAGAGAAATGACAGTCTGGGGCGCAATACACCAGCTTGAATCAACCCCAATGGTAAAGCAAATTTCCAGAAACCTTCCAAGGACAAGTCACTAACCTGACTTGCAAGAACGATGCTAGACATGTGGTAGAGTTCTACACTTAAACCCCCTTAGAAGCAAATTTAGGTGCCCCATAACCAATCTGGCAAATGCCACTAAGAATTTACAAGCATTACTTGCTTGCATAATCACACTACTCATACAGACGTCTCCTAAACTGCAGACAGAAGTAGTTCACCACAAAAATTTCAGTCTAGCCACTGGCATCCAACTTCGGCCGTAAAGATGAAAAGTTTCGACAAATAAGGTCATGGAACAATAACAGTGCTCTAAAACGCCACCTTGACAGCGACCTGCCACGCGAGTACCCCTAGGCGGTTCATTAGGCAGCCAAGGAGATTAGGCGGCATTAGGCGGCCAAGGAGATTAGGCGGTAGGCGGCATTAGGCGGCCAAGGAGATTAGGCGGTAGGCGGCATTAGGTGGCCAAGGAGATTAGGCGGCATTTGGCGGAGCTAGGCGGCTAAGGGCCTTAGTGTTGTGGTAATATAATAAAAGGGCCTCTGGTGTAATTTTAACAAAGTATATACAATTTCTAGTCACAAGTCTTTTGCCCTAACCCAGTTGCAAGACAACGACATGGAGAAACCGATCACGTCGATCTCGTCGCCCATTGTCGTCTCTCTCTCTCTCTCATGGGTCACCACCCGACTAGTGCCGAGCGGCTTTTAGAACACTGAATAATAGTAATAGTATAATACTAAGACAAATAAACCACGATAGCTCTACGCTTAGAAGAACAAATAGACCTAAGAATAGAGCCTACTATCAATAGAAGGTAATAAAAATGCAAATCAACATCACCATAGAGTCGTCATGACTAAATTCAATAAAACGAAGAGCTTTAGATGCAAAATATAATAACTAATCAACCCAAACGTCACTGCAAATAATATGACACAGTTGTACAAAACGCATATAATAAAATCGGAAATTACCCCCGTGACCTTGACGTATTGCCCATCAACAGCACCTCAGAGCTCAGCATCCGGATACTTCCTGAAAAACCCTAACAACCCTTTCCTCCAAACAAAATTCCAAACCACCACGAGCACCAGAACTCCGGCCACTGCCACTAGCACAACCACCTTCTTCACCGCCACCATTAAAAACGCTCCAACCAACAACCCCATCGCCACAACAACCACCCACATTACCAGTTTCGACACGTTAAACCCTACCTTCACGTCATCACAGCCGAACCATACACGGCCCTTGAACTCAAACTGCTGGGCTCCAATTGGCCGAGTATAATTACAGTGCAAGCAACTTGTTTCTAACTTTTAGGAAAAGACATCTACTACCCCAAGATAAAAATAAATGAGACAAAATAGTTTTCTTGCCAAGGCACATAGACAAAACATCAACTCACTTCTCCCTCTTTACATACTGCGTAATAGACTCAATTTCAATTCCTCCAATTCCTTTTCCCGCGCCTCCTAATTCTTTTGCCACGCCTCCAAATCCTCTTGCCACATCTTAAATTTTGTCAAACAAGAGGGTTTGGAGGTGTGGCAAAAGTATTTGGAGGCACGGCAAAAGAAATTGGAAAAATTGAAATTGAAGATGGAGGAATGGGAGCGCAGGTTGAAGAAATGGGAGCTAAGGTTGAAAGGAGAAGAGGGCAAGGAGGGTGGGTTATGAGTCCATCACAATATGTATTGAGTCCAATACAACATATAAAGAGGGAGAAGTGGGTTGATGTTTTCTCTATGTGTCTTGGCAAAAAAAACTATTTGTCTCGTTCGTTTTGATCTTGGGGTAGTTGATGTCTTCTCCTAAAAGTTGGAAACAATTTGTTTGCATAATAATTATGCTCGGTAGGAATCCTTTTTATTCTAGGCAGCTCATTCGTATTGTTATTATCTTCTCATGGTGGTCAATTGCATGTTTTAATATACTTGTGTGCAACCTTGTTTTCATCTAGCAAAATACTCCATATAGGGCCAGAGTTGGCCGAGGGGTAAGCCCTGCAAGCCTGCGGGCTTGGACAACCCCCACCATGCGGCACCCAACAAAAAAAAAATTAGTTTTAGATTTAACAAAGTTTCTTGAAACACAACCAACATGGTGTTTTTTGTGGGGATGAATTATTCCAAGAACTTAGACATTCAAAATTTATTGCCAAGAGAAGTAAAAAATTGACATCCTTGATTTCATAAGATCTTATTGGGAAGATGGTGGTTTCCAAATGGTATGGGTTGCTTATCGAATTTTGCAGACTATACCGATTACAGTTGCTCCGGCAGAGAGGAGTTTTTATAAGTTGAAGTTGATAAAAATTTACATTCGGACTACCAAGTCACAAGAGATCATGAGTGTTTTGGCTATGAGATCTCAATTGATTGGTAAATTAAATTACAATGACTTAATTGAAGAATTTGTTTCAAAAAATCCAAAGAGAAGTTTTATAAAATCGGATCGTGCTAAACATAAAGCACTATAACCGGGGTTACATTTTGATCTTTCTTATTAATTCAAGCTAAAAGCACAGTGCAACCTTGATTTTGTTTTGACATGTATGTCTTTTTATTTTTTATAACATAATAGTAAGTGGGCAACCAAACTTGGGATCCGGCTTGGGCAACCCAAATATCGGGGCCATAACTGTATAAAGCCAAAGAAGATTGGCTGCAACGATTCCAAGTTCTCAAAGAAATCCAGAGAATGAGTGATTTACTTGCACAAACAACATCGTTCTCTACAAAAATGATGCGCATGTTGAGTTCATCAACTCCTCTATAAAATGGAAGAAGGAATATCAAGTAAGTACTCTAAGGGCACATTTCTGTGGGCGTGTTTGACAACAAATATTGTTTTGGGGGAATTCGTAATGATGTGGGCTTATTAATGAGAATATGAATCGTTTATTCATGTTTGTTTTACACAAGATTAGATTGTAGGATTGTAAATAACATGTTTGTTTTGGGGGATTAACAATCCCATGGGTCAACCCTCAACAAATGCCAAACCAAACAAGGTATTAGGGGACCCTCAACTTCACAATCCCAATCCCCCCTCCTAGGAGGGTTATCAAACACGCTAAATCATTAAGATTAGGCAGCCCATACCATTTGCAAACAACCATCTTCCTAATAAGATCTTGTAAAATCAAGGATGTCAATTGATTTCATTGTTTCTCTCTCAGCAATATAGTTTTCAAATGTCTAAGTTCTTGGAATGACTAATAACCATAAATATCACCACCACGTTGGTTGTGTTCCAATGAACAACCCACTAATGCTTTTGTGACCATGTCTACCACATTTTGGATACAATGTGATGTGTCACCATTGTATTAGCAGAATGTGCCCCATTTTTCATGTAGAGGAGCACATTCACCAATACAACGGTTACACCTCACATAGTATCCAAAATGTGGTACTCAAACTTGGTCACCATAAAATAAAATAAAAAATTGGTTGCCATTGCCCAAGCCCGGGAGCTTGTGGGGCTTACCCCTGAGCCGGCACTGCCCCCACCACACACACTGCTAGACGCACAACCAACGGGTCAAATATGCGGGGCTTAGGAGGAGTACTATAATTCTACATGGTCATGGAATAATAATAATACCACAAATAAACCATGAGTCACAGCACCAAGTAGCTCAAACCAATAGACCTAAAATAGAACCTACTATTAATAGAAGGTTATAAAATTGCAAATCAACATCAGCAAGTAGTCGTCATGTCCAAATTCAATTTACTAAAAAACGAAAATTTCTAGATGCAAAATATATAATAATATCTAATCAATCCACACGTCACTACAAATAATATGTAAAAAAGGCATACAATAAAATACGGAAATTACCCCTGTGACCTTGACGTACTGCCCATCAACAGCACCTCTAAGCTCAGCATCCGGGTACTTCCTGAAAAACCCTAACAACCCTCTCCTCCTCCAAAAAAAATTCCAAACCACCGCGACCACCACCGGCGCCAGAACTCCGGCCACCGTCACTAGCACGACCGCCTTCTTCACCGCCAACAATAAGAACACTCCGACCAGTAACCCCATCGCCGCCGCCACAACCACCACCCACATTACCGGCTTCGACAGGTTAAACCCTAGCTTCGCGTCGTCGCCCAGCTTCGTCACGGCCGAGCCGTACGCGGCCCTTGGAATCGAAACACTGGGGTCTAATTGGCCGGAGCGACGGCCCGCCGAGGAGGTGAGCGGGCCGGAGGTGATGAGGCCGGTGGGGTGGAGGATTGGGCCGGAGTTTGGGCCGGATCGGACGGATCCGCTGTTGTGCTGGGAAGAGGAGGAGAGACGTGAACGAGGGGTTAGGGTGGGGTCGAGGGTTGTGGGGGTGGGGGTGGTGGTAAGGTCGAACATCTTGCCGAGCTCGCCGGAGGTCTTGATGTCGCCGCCGGTGTAGGGGACGGCGCGAGAGGACATTGTGGGTTGGGGGGACTTGGGGAGGTGGTCGGGTCGACCCGAGACGTAGAGACCACTGCTGAGCTGGTGTGACGGGATTCGAGAACCCATTGTTTGAGAGAGAGGGAGTGAGGAGGAAGGAAATTCTTATAGAGAGAGAGGGGAGTGAGTGAGTGAGGGGGAAGGAAATTCTTAAGAGAGAGAGAGGGGATGGAGGGAGGGGATGAGCTGTGGAAGGACAAGTATGATGGGGCTTATTTCGTGACAGTGACGTATGTGCCCCTTGTCTCGGAATGGTAGTACTATAGGGTTTTTTTTTTCAACAATGCAACACACAACACCAAACACAATCTCTTATATACATGTGGGACCCACACATACACTACTATGTATGGGTCCTGTATGTATATGAGAGGTTGTGTTTAAATTTTTGTGTGTATCATTTTTGTTTTTTTTCCTAAAATCCATTTCTGACATGGTGCAGGGAAGTTCTTCATTTGGCTTTAAAAGTGGAACAATAACTTTTTTTTTGTCTTTATTCAAAAAATTGCATTTGTTAGTTTTGCATAAACTTTTGTGACTTATTGATTCGTCTCGGCGAGAGGAATCGGAAAAGTAAAAAAATTTGATCGAAACTCATAATTTTTTTCAAAAAGACAAAAATAAGTAAAAAAAACTGACTTATTAACTTATTTTTGTCTTTATTCAAAAAATTATGAGTTTCGATCAAATTTTTTTACTTTTCCGATTCCTCTCGTTGAGACGAATCAATAAATTACAAAAGTTTGACACAAAACAAACAAATGCAAAAAAAAAAATTGAATAAGGACAAAAAAATAAGTCACTCAACTTTTTAATCCAAACCCAACTCACCTATCTCACACAAATGATCCAAGTCACTTGTTTTACATAGCTTTTTTGTGGGTTTTTTTTGTTTCAAATAGCTTTTTGTGAGATTTTTGTTTAACATTAGCTTTTTTGTTGGAGAAATTTTGGTTTTTGTCATTATCCAAAAAGAAGTTCGCATTTGTTAGTTTTGCATCAAACTATTTATGGATTATTAGTTTGTCTTGTCGAGAGGAATGGAAATGATAAAAAAAAAATCAAGTTTTTTAGCCAAATTTTCTGAGAAATATCCAAGATAATGACCAAAAAAATTGAATAAGGACAAAAATAAAAAATAAAACCCAAAGAGCTATGTGAAACAGGCGCTAAGTTGTACTAGAAAACAAGCTAAATCAGATAACCGTAAGTGTTTAATCCAATCAACTTGAAAATTTTATTTCCAATTTAATAAACAGCTTAAATTATTCTGTGTGAAACTCTGAAGTGAGCTCCACTCACTCAGCACAATCGGTGCCCGAATGATCGGTACACATATCATTACTTTTTGTTTTTATATAGGAAGGCATCCTCAGAACAAAATCTTCAAGGGAATTGATATTCGAGTTCCCTTTTTTTATGCTGGCGCTCCACTTTCAACGTGAAGGTACTAGTAATTTCATGAACAAAGTGAAGCACCTGCATCAAAAAAAGGAGCGCGAATATCAATTTCCAATCTTCAAACACAATTCAGAGTTATTTAACATTGTGTTCATAACATTGTTCTTTTTAGTGTTCTCACTAGTGATAAAATATTTTTACACGAATACAAAAGCTTGTTTCATAACGTAGATTATTTATACCTATTTTTAAAGCAAATAGTACATGAAATAAATCAAGTTAGAATAATGAATAAGTTTTTGTTGCTCAACCAACGGTGGCGTATGTTAGATAACTACGTGAGCAAGACTATATATAGATATATAGTCCACTTTCTACTAGGGATTTCTCATTTGGCTAAAATGCGGACCTCCCATTTATGGGTTATATTTTAATGATTCAAACTGTTCAACTTATTTAAATCATGTTTTTAAGGATACTTGAGAGAAATCAGCTCAAAATATGACCGAGAAGTGCTTGATCGAACTGTTTGAATCAAACACTTACTGATATTCTTTTGAGTTGATTTTTCGCAAGTACCCTTAAAAACATGTTTTAAACAAGTTAAACGGTTTGAATCATCGAAATATGACCCGAAAATAAGAGATCTGCATTTTAGCCAAATGAGGATCTCCCATAGGAATGAGACTGATATATATGCAATTTGTCACTATCATTTATATTAGACCTTGACACCCAACTAAAAACTCTAAAATCGGCCTTTCCCCAAAAAAAAACTCTAAAATTAGCCTTACCCCCAAAAAAAAAAAACTCCAAAATTGGGAATTTTTTCTTTTTATTAGGTTATGGAGGGTGGTAAAAGTCTTCTTAAAATCATGAAGGGTAGTACTGGAACTACAATCTATATAATATGGAAGAGCGGTACATATTTTTCACCGTTGGATTGGTACATATTTTTCAACCGTTGGATTGGAAATATACATGCCTTTGAATCCTTTTACATAAATTTTTACAGCCGCCCCTCTTAGGGTTTTGAGAGCTCTAAGGAGATTTTGAGAAGCCACAGTTGCCTTGTTTTTCTGCCTGGGGGGGAGGCGTTCCTCTCCCTCCTCCCCCCGGGCTCCTCCTCCTCCTTCTCCATCCGCTCTCCTCTTTCTTCCCCCTCTTCCCTATAGTTTTTTTTTTAATTTTCGTTTTCTCCTCCTTCAGATTTGACCATCTCTGTTCAGTGGGCTCCGCCGTCACCGGAGTCGTTTATCCGCATGTAATCCGTCGCCGGAGCCCTTGTGGCAGTAGTGGTGGAGGCAGTGAGGGTTGCGATCCGTTCGGCGGTTTTTGGGTGGCTGGATTTAGAGCAAGATCTGGAGGAGTTTTGTCTCTCCTTGTGAGAGTAATAAAATTCGCCTTTGGGCGATTTGTTTACTGTTCGGGCTCAAGAAGATTAATATGCATCTTTTGGTGGTTTGCTAGAAATTCATTAGTGTGCTTATTTCTGGTCGAAGTTCATCTGATCGTCTGGGTTCTTGTTGTCTTTTTTTCTTGGCTAGCAATGTATCTCTTTTTGAGACTGCTATAGGATATATGAATTTTTCGCTCAGCAGAAGGTGCGTCAGGCCATGCCTGGGTTGGGGATGAAAGACATCAATCGCCTCGTTCTTTCTCGTTTTGTATCAGTTAGATGATTAGTTTGGTTTTGTCCAAGTTATCTGTAATGATTTTCGTTGTGTAAGTGCCGTTGGATTTTATCAATACAATACCTCTCACTTTTGTCCAAAAAAAAAAAATTTTCTTTTACATGACTTTGAATCAATCATGCCTAATATTTCGGAAATTAGTGACTAATTATGGTAATCTATAACTAATGAAGTTATCCTAATCCTAATGCTATAATCCGCCAAAATTGTATAATCCTAATGCTATATTCCGGAAATTAAATCAATCATGCCTTTCTTTTATTGACTAATACTAATCCTAATCCTAATCATAATCCTAATCTTAACTCTTTCTTTTATTGACTAATAATATTCCGAAAATTTGTGACTAATCCTAATGCTATAATCAGCCAAAATTTGAAATAAAAATAATTAAAATCTATATAATATGGGAGGGATGTCAAATTTGTAGACTATTGGTGCGTCTTGACAAGAGAAATCAAAAAGTAAAAAATTATGATCCAAAATTCAATTTTTTCTGTCTTCTTAACTTAGTTTCAAAAAAATTTAAATGTGGATCATAATTTTACTCTTCCGATTTCTCCATTCGAGACGAACTAATAATTCACAAAAATTAACACAAAACTGACAAATGTGAAAATACATTGAGTAAAGCCAAAATAAAATAAAATTAGCCAACCTGTATTATAAAGCCAAACCACATGCTAATTAATTTAGAGTATATAGTTTTTATTAGAATCCCAACTTGGAAACATAAATTTTTCGGAAAATTGCATGAAGATTTATAAGATACTTTTTCGATAAGGAATATTACTTAAATGAAAATACAAAGTGTAGACACCCCAATCCGAACCTCGAGGGGTCTTTGTCCACCCCGATGATGAAATAAAGGAAACGGCACATTTGCGAGCTTGAATGAAAGAATTCCCTCAGCCTAAACAAATCTTCAGCCCAAATAAACCAAAAGCCCAGAGAAAGCCCTGGACTGGACCTGAAACGCCGCACGGGACACCTCTACATCGCATGACATATCGAAAATCAATAAGCCGCACGCGATCATGTGGTTAGCCGCACGGCATTTTGGGAAAAGTACTGACTGGCTCAGAAAGCTGTCGGTCACGCCCATTTGAGCCACAACTGCAAAATGGCTCAGCCGAAAACACACTTCTGGCCCACCCAGAAAATGCCTCCACAATTTGAAATTCAAAATCATTGGCTCTTGCCTATAAATACACCCCTCCACTCAAGAGAAAAGGGCCCTTGATCACCATTACACCCTTTCTCTCTCTTCTTGCTTTCACATTCATTTCTCACTTCCAAGTTTTGAGAATGTTGCTCTCAAAAGACATTCTCTAGACCTTTTACTCCATTTTTCTACTCACCATTAAAGCTAGTCCCTTACTAACTTTGAGAACCCAACTACCCATACACCCATTTATTACACACCTCCATACTTCTCTTTTCTCTACCAGCCTTGCCGACGCTCATCCACCGTCATCCAACCTCATTCAAGCTCGAGATCAAAGGTAAAAACCAAGTTTCCTTGGGCTAGGCTTCATCCTGGTCTTGAGGGGACTTTTCTGTCGTCAGGCTTAACCCCTTTTGGTTAAGATCTGATCTAAAAATCATTTTCGTAAAGCAAAACAGCCCTTGTGTTGGGTGAGCTACGCCGCACGGCGCTTTGATGCGTTGCACGGTGTAGCAGGCTCACACGCACGACATTCTCATTAACTGCTATTTTCTTGTTTAAGCTGTGTGGATCATGATTGTTCTTCGTTGGGTCTTTTTCTATCTATCATCGGTAATCTCAGAATAGGATCATATCTACAAGCCATGTTTTATCACCATGAACAAACTTTCTCAACCCTTCTGAATAAACGAATGTGTTAAAAGTAGTTTTCTATTTGTGGCTTGGAAGAATGGTACGGTTCTGAGATGATCTGACGGCTGTGAGCTTTCTGATATTTTGAAGTAACGCCGTGCGTCGTACTCTGTACGCCGCGCGATGTTCCGAAAGCCATTGACAGTCAGAAGACCAGATCATAACCCCGCACGGCATATCGAATGGCCGCGCGTCATATCCCGGTATGCCGTGTAGCAGAAGATTGCGATCTAGACAGCTTGTTAAAGAGCTCTTCTTATTTATATTCTCGTCGCATCATCTTTCATCATTTCTGTACAGTAAGCACCACATGCACGCCAATGTGATTTATCCCATCTTGTTCCCCTTTCCCGTATGTGTTTTTGAAGTTTTCCAAATTGTGTTAAATCCCCCATCTAAAATGCTTAGTAGAGACCGGTTTTTGCCGGGCGAGCGGGGTGCTTTTTTCAACAAAACCTTCCATGTTCGTAACGTGGCTCCCGGATCCAAAATCTCAACGTTTTTCGCTAGACCAAATGCCTTTTTCGTTCAAACAAACTCTCGGTTTCTCGGGTCATCCATCTCAAAAATCCGGGTGGCGGCTCTTCGAACGCGCCGGGTGCGAGAGCCCACACAAAGTTTTCCTCTCAAGTCCCAATAAATCCTCTATTTATCGTTCATCGTTCATCATTATACACTAAAGCTTTCCAAATACAAATTATGTGGTTTTTCATCATTTTTCGAATGTGAATGCTTTTATTTATCTGTTAACACTTGATTGATTAGTTCATGGCTCAACTCTTCATTTTGATTGATCTCTATTAGTACTATACAGTGTACATCAAAGTTCTTATTATTTCACACCCTCCCTAATGATTGATCTAACGTGCATTTTCTCAGAGACGATGATCATCCTTTGAGAAGCTCAATCAAAGATCCGTAACTATACTTCAGATAAGTTATCTCCTTTAAAGCACTCATCATATCATCATTTATTTCTTTTTCATTGATAACGTGACACACCTATTGGAAGGGTCGCATACTTCAGGCACATCTCTCTAGGATAATTTTCGATACCTACGACCATATACAATTCCACGTGTGGGTAAATCAAGAAGTTGTCAACTGGAGGTAAATCAAGGAGTTGTCAAATGGAGACGTTTAACACAAGTTATTTAGTTGTAGGGACCTTAATTTTATTGTTGTTTCCAATTCAACTTTAAACCGTTGAGTTAGCCAAATGATATAAAAAGTTATTGATTCTGTTATGTATATCTCACTTTTTTTGAACTTCCGTATGCAATTGATTTAATTCACATTCATTTGGTCATTAACTTTTTCCTCTTTTCTTTGTTATTTGTCACAGCAGTTTATGGGTTGGTATTTTGCTTTATGGGAAGTTCAGTTTCCACCAAAAAATTTAATTATGGGTTGGTTCTTTCTATTTATTTTGTTTGATTCCGGGGGTAGTTATTGTTTGAGCTACTGTTATTCACGACTATTTTGAGCATCCTTTCCCCAAACCCACCCCCACCCCCAATTCTGCTTTGAAAATGAAGTTTTTTCCTTTATAGTCTATTATGAATCCGACTGATTTTAAAAAAAATGATTGAGCTGACCAAACCAAATTGTTCCAAGCACACACCGAACTGAACCGTTACTTCCACAGAACGGTTGGTGTAGGTGCAAGAGTTTAAAAAACAGACTTGAATAGTTCGGTGCGAAAAGTGAAAAAAAAAACAGACCGGTTCCAAACCGATTTTATTGCTAATCGTAAGACATGGGTTTTGTTGCGCTTGCCAAGACTTAGTTTTGGACATAGATCGTCTATCCAAAATAATTTCCACAGATATGTATGGGGATTGAAAATCTTTCATTTTTCATTGGCTTTGAAAGAAGGGTTTGGTTTGTATTTTCAGACTTGCTATTGCCTTTATTGGATAAATCCACGGATACTTTTGTTGAAACACAATTACTTTTTAGTCATAATCGGATTCATAATCTTATGCATCTTATAATTGAATCGATCATGTGTAAAAGTTATGCGTGGGTAATTTTTTGATCAATTTTGGTCATTTTGAACCCACATTGGCTGGAAAGGTACAATTCAAAATGATGCTACAAGTTTTTTGGGTATCATTTTCCATTCCCGTATGCCTTTTACTGCTTATATCCAATTAAAGATTCAGGATAACTCTGAATTTTATGAGGTTTTACGTGCGTTTAATTTGCTCCATGCACAAGTTAGGGATTAATAAATTATTTTTTCTTTATTTGCTTAATCAAGTAATTAGTAATTAGTAATTAACTAGATCAATGAATATGCTTTTTTCATAGTTAGAATTGTTGGACAGGGATTGAGATATTGCACGCAAGCCCACTATTAGTTTGCCAGTGTTGATTGTTTGAGTCGTGCCTTCAGGTTTGAAATGTATTACGGTTAACTGTGTTTTAATAAGTTAGAGGACGGAGATGAGTCGCTTGTTGGTACTGAGTCTGGTTTTATAATTACTATTGTATATGATTTGTTGGACATGCAATCACATTATGTTTGGACGTTTGTAATTTATTTTGTTTCAAGAGTGGCTGACTCTCGATGGAGTTGTTGAATTCTAGATTACGCGATATGGTTTCCATTACTTAGAAATCGGTTTGTGTTGGGATCAAGTTATGTGGGTGTTGTCTTTAGGCACGGGCAATTGTCCAGACCTTGCTAAAGACGGTCAAAGCCAGTTATAATGTCTTATTCTTCGAGCCGTGCCTTCAGGCACGGGCATGCGCTAGTAAGATTAATTTATATAGCAAAGAAGGTCGGTCATGAATCCAGGGGCAAGCTACATGGCTCCAATAATGATATCATTTCTTTAATTACACACTCAAAGGTTATCTAATGCCCTCATTTTAATTTTTAATCATTTTCCTTGAAGGGTAGTACGTGGCGTAATGTTTAATTGTTTATAAAAGGAAATTGAATTCTACACTTCTTTTTTGACATTTACACTTCTTTTTTTGTCTTCTAGTAAAAAATTACACACACTTTCAACACTAAAATCCAAAAAAAATGAGGGTAGATGTCAAAAAAGGAAGGTAGAATTTAATTTCCTTATAAAACAGTTGGACTTTTCTTTGATGAGATAATATACTACTCCACTATAATTTTTTACTGTGTATGCTAGTCTTCCTTACGTAGAACAGCATACTCGTATTAAATAATAGTAGTACCTTTTTATTTGAACTGCATATTTAAAACTCACGAATAATTTTTTTTAAGATGTAAAATAAAAGTATTCTTTTCTCTAAATCAAAGAGTCAATATCACTTTGATTTAAAATCGCACATTTACTCAAGATTTTTTGTCATACAGTATAGGGTTCTTAAAAAAATACCGTAAGTACTTATATGTAATTTTTAAGTTTAAAAATAATGGACTTACTGAAATAAATTTTTGTGTAATATGGATCTTGTTTGATAGATTTCGATGAGATCTTTTAAACGGTGGAAAAAAATAAAAAATTATTTTCATAAATACATTATTTTTAATTTTAGAAATTACAAATTCATACTTATTTTTAAAAAACCTTTAACGGAACAGAGCCAATAGAAGTAGTAATTTAGGCTCCGTTTGTTTCGATGTAAAATGTTTTACAATGTAAAATATTTTTTCAAAAAACAGACTTCAAACTTCTATTTTCTGGTATTTGGTTGGTAGTTGAAAATATTTTTAAAAATCGACAAAATAGTGTAGAGAGATAGAGAGGGGGCTTCAACGGTGGAGAGATATGAGAATATTGGAATTGAACGTGGGTCAGGACTGATGATCGAGGAAACTGAGCAGTGAAAATTGCAGTAGAAGGCAGTGGATTCATTTCGGAAAATAATTTACAAAATATTTAAAGGTAAATCATTTTCATCAAATTGATGAAAAATATTTTACGCCCAAACAAACGGACCCTTATCTTAGGAGTGAAACCCACGACCTTCTCAACTTGGGCACCTTCATCTAAAGAAAAAACACTCGCAAGTCGCACCCAATCTTTCCCTTTCAAAATTGAAGTAGTGGACCCTCTGTGCTGCTAAAACCTCACGAAACGGACCCCTAGTCTACAAAAAAGTATAGTAAAAATTGACATACCAATATACCATGGGGCAATACTCGCACCCAATCTTTCCCATTCAACTCCATGTGACCAGGAACAAAAACAAAAACGTCATTTTATTATGATTAAAAAAAACCCGTCATTTTATAGACAAGTACTCCTGTCACGTAGGTTTTTCTTTCACGTCATTTTATAGAAGAGTAGGTTTCTCATTTTACAAGCATTTGATAGGAGGAACACCCATCCTCTATACGGAATTTTTTTTATACTTCTGTATCGAGAAACTTCCAACCGTTGGATTGCATATAAATTTTACAAAATAAAAAAAAATCAATTTCTCACATACTCCGTATAAAATTTACAAAACAAATTTCTCACGTATCAAGAAATTTACGTTGCATGCATCAAGGCATTAAGTGAATTAGTTCTATATTTAGGCATATCTCAGTTGTATGCAAAATGTTTACTCATTGTGTCATCTTGTCTCTTTCCTTCTAGTCATGTAACCCTTTTGCCATCTGTTTCTTATCCCTTTAGTAGCCATTTGGCGTAGATGGATACGAAACAGTCTAGATGGATACGAAACAATCGATCCATTTTCATCTAGTCCTTTGTAGCCATTTGGAGTAGGCTTTCTCTGTCTCCTATGTATTTTTTTTCTTTTTTCTTTTTTCTTTTTTTTCTACTTGGGGTATGCCCCTTGCAGACTGTATATTCGGTTAGCCTTTTTTAATTTCAAGTTGATTTACCCAAAAAAAAAAAGAAAAAGAAATTTACGCTTTGTATTATAAGATCTAGGCTTTTGGCCTTTAAGGGTTGCGTAGGTCGACTAACTTTTTTTTAAAATCAATCCTACCCTGCATAGGTGGAGCAAAATATTACACTTTAATCTCATTTTCTTTCTCGATGCACTTAAGAAGTTAAATTGTTCTTGAAATGTTCTAATATTTTTCTCAACAAATTCTTAACCTGATTTTCTTTACACACTACCTACGAAAGGTATAGAGGAAAAGTTAACCGTGAAAACGAGGTTGTGGGAGAGCAATTCAAGTGTTGGTGCTGCTAGGCGAAACGATGGAATGTTGCACCCTTGATTGCTCAAGTCCAGTAGTCAAAAGCATCACTAGCTTACGCTCTGTCCCGAATAGCATGAGGTTTGTTTTTGTAAGAAGAAGAAAACTACCATTATTTTTTGTGGTTTACTTGTTTTGTAGTATTTGTTAGACGATTAGTTTGGCTTTGTCCAGGTTCTTTGTAATGATCTTCGTTTTGTAAGTGCCGTTTGACGTTTATCAATACAATCTTCTCACTTTTGACAAAAAAAAAGAAAAGAAAGGAAAACTACCATTATTTTTTGTGGATTAATGCACAAAAGTTTTCCATTTTTCTTTTCTTTACTCAAAGGCCATCTCTACAAAATTAAAGAACTTATCCAATCCACTTCTATATCATCGCAAAAAATAATAATAATAATAATAATTCCACTCATTAATTAAATTGTCTGATGCCAATATGAAATCCATTCAGAAAAGCTTTTGCAACTTTAAGCAATGATCCCTCTGTTTAGTTTCCCAACCTTTTTGTGCAAGAAAGGTAGCTAGCTAATTTCTTATCTATTTTCTCAAGCTTAAAGGATATATCAAGATTCTTTAATTGGATTCATTTATTATTATTATTTTTATGTGGATCTTTGATTCATTCATGCATTAATTAAAACTTAGTTGCTGCATAGCTTTAATCCTCTGGTACATACAATCACACACAAATACACAATCAACACTGAAAAATGCATAACATGAACCATAAAAAGCACGGATTTTAGCTCTTCAAATCGATCTCAGAGATTGGATCTGGTTCCTCTCTAGTAATGGGAGAGGACCTCCCCCTCCGGTTGCTCCTTTTTCGGCCTCATACCGGGCCTACATTAATAATCGGAATCATTCATTATGTAGATTTCATCGAGTACTTCAATCATGTAAAAATTTGTGTTGATCGAATACCGTTTGATAACTAATCAGATCACATTAATATTAAAAAAAATGAACTGGACACGCTGGATAGAAACCACTTTTTCCCATTTTTCTCCAGATAAATGCTTTTGGATCAGGTATTGAACATATGCGATCAAAACAAATTGTTATATGGTTGATTCGAAGTACTTGGCGAGATTTATAATGAACGATTCCGATTATCAATGTGAGCTCGGTATAAGCCCGAAAAAGCAGCAACCGCGCGAACAGGAAGCTCCTCTCCCATTACTGGAGAGCCGAGAGGAGTCAGATCCTCAGAGATTCTACCACGGTGTTGATCCTTATTTCCCTTTGCTAAACAAAATTGCGTTGATTTTTTCACTCCAGTTTTTTCATATTCCACATAACATAATTTTCAAAGCATAATAAAGGAAATTTTTTGAAGTGCATATGTTAAAAAGTGAAGTGCAAAGATCATTTTTCAAAATCAAAGTGGTAGATTAAGGGGTTGTTTGATAACTTAAATTCAGCACTTAAAACTGAATCAATTAAGTAATAAGTGATTCAGTAGGTTTGATAACCACATTTGACATTACTTAACAAATTAAGTGTCACTTAAAATGTAAGCTAAAAAGTTAAAAAAAAATTAAGTAGCTTTGAGCTACTTAATTCTGGCTGAATTTTGTGTACTTGCATTCAACCACTGTACCACCACTACAACCACTCCTACCAACACCTCCACCATTCCACCACCACCACAACCACTCCCACCAACACTTCCACCACTCCACCACCACCACTCCACCACCACCTCCACCACTCCATTACCACCACCGCTACCATCACTACACCACCACCACCACCACCATCAGTTCCACCATCTACACCACTCCACCACCACATCACCACCACCAGTTCCACCACTCCAACACCACCACCACCACTTCCACCAACACCACCACTCCTCCACCACCACATCACCACCACCAGCTCCACCACCACTACCACCTCCACCACCACCACCACTCCACAACTACCACTCCACCACCACCACCAGTTCCACCACTCCAACACCACCACCACCACTTCCACCAACACCACCACTCATCCACCACACATCACCACCACCAGCTCCACCACCACTACCACCTCCACCACCACCACCACCCCACAACTACCACTCCACCACCACCACCACCACCACATCACCACTACTAGCTCCACCACCACTACTCCACCACCATCAGCTCCACCACCGCCACCACTACTCCACCACCACTACTCCATCACCACCACCACCCTCCACCTCCACCAGCTCCACCGCCACTCCACCCACCACCATTACCATCACTACATCACCACCACCACCACCACTCCACCATTACCATAAATATATTGTGACTATTAATAAATTAAGAGAGAATTAGAACAAAATTAGTTCATAATTTTTTATCAGTACTTAATATATTTATCAAACAGTTTTTCAGCTTAAAAAATTCAGCATTTAGCTTTCAGTACTTAATTTTTCAGCTTGCAGTTTTAGTTTTCAGTTTTATCAAACAGCCCCTAAGTAGCTGATTGTTTCTTTGTTCGGACACTGGCTCAACTACTTTTAGCTCAAACTCATTTGATATGAATGATTAATTTCAAAAATTAAGTCAAAATACTAAACAAAAAATTACAAGAAATAAAAAATATCAAAAAAAAATACTAGATAAAAAGTTAGGAAGAATGGAGCCTAAAATAGACTTGGTTTCCGGCCCCGTTCAGCTTTCTCAAATAAGTAATTAAAAAATAAGGATTTATTTTCAAGTTTAAAAATAATGAACTTACAAAATTAATTTAAAATTTTTTTTTGCAGGATTTGATAGATCTCATCGACATCTATCAAATAAGATCCATATTTTCAAAAAACCTATTATTTTTAAGCTTACAAATTACAAATAAGTAGTTATCCCCCTAATGTTCACAAAATAGGGATGTTCGAGAGGCGAGGAACAGTGACCGCAAGGCACGTGTCCAGTACCAGCAGCACACTCCCTTCAAGCACTCTCGAGGGTCTAAATCAACGCCGGAGATCTACACAGGCGGGCTTCGGTGTTTCTTACTCGGTGGGAGGGGAAACACCGGAGAAAGTCCCTCCACAACTCAAACTCTGATTTACACAGAGAGGTTTAGGGTTACGTAGAGCGCGCGCAATCCCCAGTCCCACACCCCCACGGTATGAACCGTGAGCCCTCGGCTCGGTTATAGAAAAACGGCATTTCTCTTGTGTAGAATCGATGTGGGATTGGGTAAATTACTGCAAAGGTGAAAAGCCCCCAGGGAAACAAATGTGGACAGACTCGATCCAGTGGGATCCCCCCACATTGTGGTCCACTCGTTTTTTACACTGAAAAAAAAATCAGCTACAATAATTGATTATGGAGAGATTATTCGATGCCCTTGGGGCTCTTAAGTCTCTTGGCCCTCTTCCCACCACAAATTGTTGTGAGATCCTCATATTTAGTCTCGGGACTCATAGAAATGTGTGGTTGAGGAGACACCTGGGGCATCACGTGACGGTATCCTAGAGGCATTGAATAATTTTTTGTAGATTATGTATTTCACTTTGAGTTCTTTTATCGTCTAATATTCCGGAAATTAGTCACTAATTTCAAATTTAAAATATCCTAATCCTATAACTAATGAAGTTATCCTAATCCTAGAAACAACCAAAATTTGAAATGAATCAATCATGCCAATATTCCGTAAATTTGAGAGTAATTATGGTAATCTCTATAACTAATTAAGTTATCCTAAATCCTTTCTTTTTTGTTATAATTAGCCACCCTTTATTTTTTGCTAATAATGTGCTAATATTCCGGAAACTTCTCACTAATATTCCGGAAATTTGATACTCGGTGAGATTGATTACGGTAATCTAATACTTTTGGGTGGCAATCTAAGACTAATATTCCGGAAATGAAGTTATCCTAAACAACTCTCTCTCTCTCTCTCCCTCTCCTTCCTACGTGCCTTTCATACTTTCTTTTATTGAAACAAAATTATATCCTTCAAAATCCTTCGGAAAAAATCATGGAATCAATCACGGAATTTTGGAAAACTTTGGAATCAAAATCACGGTTGAGATTCATGTTTGGAATTTCCTTTTAAGTTAAAATTTTTTGAATTTCCTTTTCAGTTTGGAATTCTCTATAATTTTGTGGGGTTCATTCTAAAATTTTAGGAATTTCCCTTGGTTTTGAATTCCCTATGATTATGTGCAGCTGTTTGAAATCAAACAAACTCTCTCTCTCTCTCTCTCTCTCTCTCTCTCTCTCTCTCTCTCTCTCTCCCACTCTCTCTCTCTCACAGATATCTACACCCTTTCCATCGTTGTTAAGCGGCAAGCAAAAAAGGTTTTTTTCTTTCGAGGTAAGACGATACAACATGTTTTTTTTAATTGGCACGATACAACGTGTTAATATTAGTTTTCAATTCCAATTTCTAATTTAATGATGATTTTTAATTTCAACTTTTGATTCTGAACTGTAAGGACCATTGCAGACATCCCTGAGACACCGATAGTGAGCTAATCTTCTACTGAATGTTGTGCTGAATGTTCGATTGGATGTGTATTCTCTCAACCTTTACAAGTATGTGAAAACTTTAGTTTTTCTTTTGTACAGAGCAATGAGAAAGGCCAGTTAGGAAAAAAATCTCCTCAACTTCGAGATGATCTCATTCTCCTAAGATTGAAGTTTTTCATTATTTTATGTCAATACTTTGAATTAGTGCCTTCAGGTCCAGACACAATTGCACTCCTCGGATTTCAAACTTTCGAAGTTGGACGATTTTCAGAATTTGAATACACACTACACACAATAATTATTTTTAGTCGTGTTAAAAACGTGTTGCACCGTGCCTTCAGGCATGGGTAATTTCTAGTATATACTATTGAACGACCTCGTACACATGGCCGAGTTTTGTGTGCCAATTCTTTTACAATGAAAGTGTTACATTAAAATAAGGCCATATTGAATTTCCGGTTGACCCGAAAAAAAAAAGAGGTCATATTTTCATAACAATTTGGGGAACAAGTTACAACATTTTAGTTTGTTGTTCACATTAAGCAACAAGTTTTGCATCCCATCTATAATTTATTTGTTAGTGAAAACAATTTGACATTTTTCAACAACTCTCTCTCAACAAAATTAAAATTTTTCAACAACTTATTAATTAGTAGAAACAACTTGACATTTTTCCACAACTTATTTGTTAGTGGAAACAATTTGACATTTTGTAATAGCAACAAGTGATCCTTAAGTTCTTGCCTACCGGTAACACCCTAAATAGTTGTAGAACTACTCTCTCTCCGGGCACAATTCACTTAAAATTCTTTTTATCATCAGTAAGGCCCTATTCCGCTAAGGTACTTATTTTTCGCTTTATGAGACAAGTAATTTTCTCATAATCCATTTCTTTAATTCAAAAAATAAGTATTTATTTTTTAAATAAATACTTATTTTTGTCAGCGTGATAGGCTTGTTAGTAATTTATTTTAATCAACGGGTATTTGTAATTTTAACGTGGGGAGATTAATAAGTATTTAATAGCATGGAGCTCGTAATATAATTGAGATAAGAACGAGAGTGCAATTATAATTTTGTAGTGGAGTGAATTATAATTAGTGAAATAAGAAATAGAATCCTGGTAGGATTAGGGTTTTTTATTTACACTAGGAGCCCGGACTTATTACTCCTTAGGTCTCTATCGTAGCCTTATATATACACGTTATGCTCTCTAGGTCAGACAAATATTTTCTATTATTCACGAAATAGAGGCAGGCTTAGGGAGAGCAAAAAGATCACAAACGAGTCCACATTCGGTTCGTGTTCTATACGTGCAAGGGATACGATAGAAGATCGTAAGGTGCAGTCGAGCAGTATTCGTGGCATATAGCAAGGTGTGCTATAACAAGTTCAACCAGCGTTCATGTCGTAGGGAGTTGAGGTGAAACCCTAGTTCCGCTTTGTAGGGTTTTACAATTTTTTTTCTTGTTGTCTAATCTGTACGTGCCATTATTGGGTTCTGAGAATCGTTTTCCAACAAGGCTTAGGCTTTGTTTGGAAGTTGTGGAAGGGGAGGGAAACGAAGAGAAAATTAAAAATTTCCCTCCTCCCTTGTTTGAATCCCTATGGAAAGAGGAGGGAAAACAACAAAATGAAAACAACTTTCTTCCTATTTTCTTTCCAACTGTCGCCCCTCGAATTTTCCGCTGTAGGCGTTCCCCGTGAGAAACTGCAGAAGAGAATACTTGACTTTATGCGACGATTTTGTTCAAATGAATTTGACAGCTGTGACTTGTTAGAAAATTGGAATCGCCACTTAACAATGAGTTCAGGTGTGTTAAGTTCCCCAAAAACATCTCCAAAGAAGATATCTTTAGAAAATCATTTGCTTGGAAAATATATTTTTGAATGACTCCTTTTGCGTTCTGGTCTACAAAAATCAAAGATGGGTCTGGGGATTTATTGTTACGAGTGGGGAAGGGGTTAGGCACCCCACATCGCCCTTTCGGTACATATTTTCCAAAATTAACCCTTTTAAAAATTTAACTCTGGCCGAGGAAACAAAGGATTAAATGGACAGTATATCTCAACCCCCGGAGTAATAGAGCGAAGATTTCAATTTCTTGGCGGGCCATTTTTGGCATGGTTTTCCAATTGAACCCCTTGGTGGGAGAGGCTCCAGTTCAATCCTTGGGGGCATTACCGTCTTTTCGTGTGCTTTGTGGTGGGTCCATGGTATCCAATTGAACCCCTTGGTGGGAGAGGCTCCAGTTCAATCCTTGGGGGCATTACCGTCTTTTTGTGTGCTTTGTGGTGGGTCCATGGTACTGTTTGGCCAATTTCCAAATTACTAAAGTGGGTTTTCTGACTTTTGGACAATTCCGGTTGAGTCCTAAATTTTTGGCCTGGTTTTTGTCTTTTTCCTGTTGGAATTTCAAGTTTTGTGTAGGGTTGATTTCGTCTTTCCATTTCCTGGCTTCTGCCAGCAACCAGCGTACAGATCTCTCTCTTACTTTACTCTCTCACTTTCACGTTACTCTCTCTCTCTCTCTCCCAAATACTATGTCTAGAGGTGGCAATTCCAACCCATATTTCTTAACCCGCCCAAATCCGCCCACTTGTAACTCAACCCAACCCGCCCATATTGTGTACTGGGTTGATATGGGTCATATTTTTATGGGTTTAGATGGGTTGAGAGTGGGTTTAATATGGGCTAGAATTAAAATTGGTCCAACACACCCCTTTTTCTCTTTGCCCGCACTCTCTCCCGACTTCTCTAATTCACTAACTACAATCAATCCAATTCACCCATTCCCCATCTCTCTCTCTCTCTCTCTCTCCAATTCACCCATCTTTCTCTCTCTCTCTCCAATTCATCCATCTCTCTCTCTCTAACTGTTTCGGCAACAAAAAGACAAAAATGGCGTTTACAAGACCAATCTCTTGAGCTCCTCTCCCTCTTTTGGGCTTTTTTGGGGTCCTTATTCAACTTTTTCGGCGTTTATCATTTTGCGACAAGTATTTTACGATTTTTGATTCGCTCCAATTAAAAAAGTAAAAAATTATCACTTTGTTCGGTGCCCAGTTTATTTTTGCCATTCCCAGTTTTGGGATTTTGAAATCCTGTTTTCAGCTGACATAAGGTACCATTGGACCCACACTTTAAAGCCCAAGGTTTTGATTCCCTACGGCAACAAGTTGGTCTCTTGTCAAGCACGCCCATGATCTTTCTCTCTCTCTCTACCCAGCTAGCACAATATTATCTCTCTCTCTCTTAACTCAGATGAGATGACTTTTACCTAAATATTTTTGAAAATATCCAAGATAAAGCCCAAAAAATCGGTTGTTGAGATTTATCTTGAATATTACAAAAATATTAGGATAAAAGTAAAAAATTACTTTTTCAATTCTCTCGTCGAGACGAACTAATAGGGATAAAAAGTTTATCGCAAAACAAACAAATACAAAAAAATTTGAATAGAGACAAAAAAAAAAAATCACTTGACTTTTTAATCAAAACCTAAGCGGTGGCTTCGGCGAAACTGTACAATCGCTTCCAGACAATTTTCTAAGAGGAAAAAAAGAAAAAGAAAAAGGAGAGAGATATGGGAAAACGGGTCGGGTCGGGCGGGTTTGGGTTTGGCTTGACCCATATTTGACCCGACCCGTTTCAACCCGTTTACATTTTGACCCATATTTGACCCGCCTATATTTGACCCACGACCCGTTTCAACCCGTCCAAACCCGCCCGTTTGCCACCTATGTCCATCGATCGGAATGAATTCCCTGATCTCCACCGTGCCATGGCAGCCGTTTGCCAAAGTCGATCGAATCCTCTGTCGATTGCGCGAGGCACCTCACTATTGACGAGTCTTTCACCGAGATCGAAGACGTAGAACCTTTTCTCTTACTCCATGGGATCGGAAGCACGGAGCTGGCATAGATGAGGCGGCGGAACGACGGAGATGGCGACCCTTTGGTTGTGTGTGTTTCTGATCTCTGATCTGTTTATTTTTGTGTTGATCTCTGGTCAATAATATAAATATGTTTGCGCATATGTATATGTGTGTGTCGATTTGTTTTTCCTTCTCTCTCACCCCTCCTTCTAAAACCTCCATTTGGTGAAATCAGTAGGTCGCCCTTTGAGTCCGATTTGTCCAATCAAGCCCTTCGATTGGCGAGCCTCAAGTTATGGGCTGGAGGGCAAAAAGTATGTTTTGATGCGCAAAAACTTTTCAGCCTAGGGTTTCCTAATTCCTTGACTTTTGATGCGCAAAAAGTATGTTTATGTTTTTAGGTAAAATATAGTTTAGTTGTTTGTTATGTTTGTTCTAATTTTGATTAATAACGATGAAGATGATGACCGGGATTTCTTCTTCGAGACTTGCATATCGTGGTTGGTTTGTACAATAGAAGATCGTGGGAATCACTGTCCACCGTTTGGATCATTGCATCTACAAGCTATTAGAGGTAACCATTTCAACTGCAAATAGCTATTTTATGTCGTTGAATATTACAGTTCATTTTCCCCTGGTTTGTTGTGCTTTCCCTTTTAAATCCAAATTTTGAGTTTCTGAAATTTGGGCCTTTTGTATTTTTTGTTTGGAATTGGTTGATTTGGGTAATATGTTGTGTCAATTTGTTACAAATTAAGTTTTTCACTTGTGCTGATTGGAATATCATAAGTCGTGACTTGTGTGAAATAATCAACTTGGAATTGAAATGAGTATTAACACACTGAATGCGTCTTTCAGTTGCATCAACTATGGTGGTTATTAAGTATTCCATTTCATAAGTGTCAGATTTGGGCAAGCGAAGGATGTTCGTATCTCAACGTCTCTCTGTGCTATTAACTATGCATGCCTCTCTTGCGCTTGCCCAGCTCTCGGTATGCATTCCCACACCTAAAACTGGACACATAGATGGATATTGTGTCAAATTGATTTCATTTTGCTATTTGTGCTTTCGTGTTTGTTAAATGGGGTATAGGTTGCTCCGGCCTTAATTTTCTAAGTTCATCTATCCTAATATGTTACAGTTGTTGGGATATCTTGGTATTTTGATAGTTTCTATTGTCGTACGCTCTTGCTACTATTTATATAATTACTCCTATATGATATCTATATCCAGTTGTATGATGTCTATTCTATGCAATGTTGTTTTCCCTCGAATTATGAACATGTGTGCAAACCAAAAGGCCCTTGAAATCATAGGTTTATTTGAATGGTTGTTTCACTAAGAGTTTTGTGTACAAGTACTCATTTCCCAATTTTATCGCATAGTGCATATATATATTTGTTCCAAGACTGTTGTTTTTGTTCTAGAATTGTGTGTACGGTGTAGTCTTTCCTATATATTCGCATTCTCTTGCTTTTTCTGCTTTGTTCCAGAATTGTCCATCACCATATGCATCCATTGCACGGTTGCATTTTTAACGAAGATAGTGCCTTGGCAGAGCAACTTTTTGTTGCAACCGTGAGTACCCTCATGCTTTTCATAGTACTTTTATGAGCCCCCTATACGGTCAATTGGCAACTAATGTTGCCGCCTTAGTGCCTTTTAACATTTCAATTATCTGAGCCAAAAAAAGAACAGATTTACTTAATTGTTATGTAACATTGGCATATATTGTTGGCTATGATGATATATTTTTTAGCCAAAAGGATAAATTATATGAGTTACTTCAAGTTTTCAGCTGTGTTGGACATTTCTTGGCTATGATGAATGGCATATATTGTTATTTGAGCCAAGAGGTAAGTTCAGGCTTGAGTTACTTGCAATTTTCAGCTGTGTGTGTTGAGGAAGTGTGTCTAAAAAGGCTGTGTGTGTGCGCAGGGGCTGGCTGCTGCTATGTGTGTGCCGACTTTTACTTCCACTTTTCAGCTCTTATTTTGGACTTTGGACATGTGTGTGCAGTTGTTAACTTTGAGTTTTTAGTTCTTATTTGGACTGCCTTGCAAATGTGTGTGTGTGTTGTAGCAGGCTACTTGTGTTTTGTCATTTGTTTCTTTAGGTTAATAGCTTATCACATCTGAATTGGTTCAGTTAAATGTAATTAGTTGGCAGGGAGCACATCATGGTCTTCCTCCCATTTCGTGTTGTTCATAGTGTCAACTTAGGTCAGATTAAGTAGTTACTAGAAGGGGAAAAAACCTTAGCTCAAGAAAGCATAGAAAGGGGATCAATTAGGCTGTGTTTGGACCATGCATCTGTGGAGTGATTCACCAAGGACTAAGGAAATAGTTTCCCCAAAAGTAAGTTTAGCTTTGCTTCATTATTTCTTATCTCTTCTGTTAACCTTGTGTTTCCCTCCACAGACCCAAGATCAAACACAACCTTTGGGTGGAGGCTAGAAAGTAGGCTCATCAATATTGTTTGCTGAAAATGGTTAGAGATGACAATGATTAGGTACCGCAAAGCGTATGAAGTCAATGTTTGTAATTCTCTTCCATGACTTGCGAATACCTCATTGATAAGTTACTTTACCGTCGCTTAAATTGTAGTATCCTATTTGTTCGCATTCGACATCACTGGTAGTCATAATATTGGGTTCCTTGGTATTCAAGGACCAGGGTAATCAAATGGATGATCCAGGTAACTATGCAGTATGGATTAACACGTTTCGTATGTTTGATATTAATTTTGCAGAGCCTGAAATTTGTCGACTCTTCCATCAATGCTTCATGCAGGTTCCATTCACTAGAAGAATTCAATGAGGGCAAGAGAAGTTGCAGGAAGCGTCTTGATGGGCACAACCGTTGGAGAAGAAAGCCTAAACCAGAACCCTTGTCACGTGCGGGGAGCTTTTTGTCTAATTACCAAGGTTCTGGTCATCATTTCGCACAAAATTCTCGCAGCAAGCTTCTTCTCTTATTAGTTTCTGAAGTGATTTTATTGATCATTACATGGCCTGATATGAACACTTTCAATTGTTGTGGTGGACACATGAGCTCATGCCCGCTGATAGAAGAACTGACTTTTTTTTGTTAATAATTCATATGCAACTGAATTCAATCTTGTAGGCTATCAAATGCTTCATTAACTTGCCTATTAATGATGCTGTTAAGTGAAAAATATTATTTATATGCTTTTGGCATTTTGAGCCAAGCAATTCTATCTATTTCCCTTTTTTTTTTCTCCTTTTTTTTGGGTGCTTAGATCTATCGTGTAGGTAGCAGTTCAACTTGTAATATCATATGTTAGGTTCTGAAATGGAAATATGCACTCTTTTGGTCATCTACCAAAAGAACGGACCACAAAAAAAAAAGAAAACCTAATTTAAACTTGTTTTACAACAATCTCCAAAAAAAAACTCTAATGAACCAAAAGAATAAACAATAAACACTAAATATATTTAATTATTAGACCAACGAACATAACCGAACGTGCGTAGCATGTTGCTAACAACCTAGTATACAAAGAATGGTTAATTCGAGTGTATAAACGGCAAAATAGCAAGGCCTAATTTTTATCGTGTATACCCTCACCTCAATTTGAAAGTTGTGATAATTTAAAATTCAAAAATCCTTTTGCATTGAATTGGTTAATGAAAATTGCACGTAGGTACAAATTTTATTTTCGATACCGGCAGCGGCTTACTAACTTTGATGGCCGTCGGGACCCTCAATTCAATGCAAACAAATCTTAGGCGAGAATTACAATAATTATTTGCGAAAAACTTTGAAAATTGAAAATCAATTTACATTGAATTGGTTAATGAAAGACACGTAGGTGCGAATCTTATTTTTGATATCAACGGCGGCTTACTAATTTCGACGGCCGTCGGACCCTCAATGTAATAGACTTCAAAATGGGAATTTACAATAACCATTTTGTGGGAAACTTTCTGGAATTCGAACTCGATTTGCATTGAACTAGTTAATGAAAAACGTGCCAAGGCACGAATCTCATTTTTGATACCAACAATGGCTTACTAATTTCGACAGTTTTCGGGATCCTCAATTCATTACAAATACATCTCGAAATGAGAATAAAGATAACAACGTAAATAATTTCTTCTGAAAATCAAACTTGTATTACCTTGTTCGTGAATTCCAAATACGAAAGACTAATGTTTAGCAAAATGAAACTATAATCCGAGATAGCAAAAACTAATTACTATCGCGAACTATGCTAACATTATTGCGCACAAAGCCATTCTTTGAAGACTGGAAATGCTTCTAATACAACCTAAGATATCGGAATAACAATGAACAAGGACACGACTCTTCTGTTTTTCGAAAAACTCAGGACCAAACTCTACTGGAACTCTCCTGACTGCTTCTACTATTCTCTGCCTTTTCCTTTCTCTCGCTCTCAAATTTCCTTTTGCAGAGTTTCCTCTCCCAAAACTAAAAACCCCCCGTCTGAGAAACCTGGGGGGCTGTTTATAATATAGACGCAAATGCCGACTTATGCGTCACGTCTACAAAATACAAATGAGACGTAATTGTCTGCTTGATATGCAGGGCCGGTCCTGATGTTTGGGTTGCCCACGTCCGACTCCAAACTTGGTTGCCTGCTTACTATCATTAAGTTATAAGAAATAAAAATACATACAAGTCAAAAAACCAAAATCAATTTTACATGGTGCTTTTAGTTTGAATTACATCAAAAAATTCAAATTTAAATGTAACCCCGATTATAGTGCTTTATGATTATCACGATCCGATTCAAAGAAAACATATTCTAATTGCATGCAAAAATTGGCACTAAAGCACGTTAGTGACAAAAAAAAATTATTGTCACAAATATGTCATTAAAAGAAAGTGACAATTTTCACAAACGTGTCTCTTGTTAGCTTTAGTGACAACATAAAAAAGCTAAAAAAAAAGAAGGAGACTTTGGATGGTGGGAACAAGTATTGAACCCATGACCTTCCATATGAGATATTAAATGCCTTTTTTTTTTTTTTTAATCTGCGTTGACCAACAAGCTAGCTACACCTTTAACATTACATCTTTGTCAAAAATATTAAATGCATATTGAGACTTTGGAGGGTGGGAACAAGGAAAGTGAAATTTTGTTTTTCGTTGTCCTAACCCGGGGTTGTCCAAGCCCACGGGCTTGTAGGGCTTACACAGGCCAACTCTGTTGACACATTCCCCCGTTGCGTCTCAACTATATACGCGACGAGTTGAGTTTTGTTCACTCTCCATTTAAGAGGGTGAACATTACCCTCCTTCCTATTGGTAGAAATGGTGTGGATTCCATTACAATGTATGTGGATCTCACCACAAAGTGATGTTATGCTTACCAAAAAGTGTATTACATCATCTCAACCAATAAAAAAGAGAGTAATTTACACCATCTTTTAAAGATGGTGAATAACATTGCACTCGCATGTGACAAATTCCTTTTTGTTTTTGTATAAAATACAGCCAAGTCCCAAACACGGCTGATATCACGGCTCACACTTTCCGATTTCGGCTCACAAAATCCCAATGGCTGCATCACAATTCATTCAAAACACGGCTGGTGGGTTCCAAAGGCTGCTGTGCATTTCCAAAGGCAGCTCAACAACAGCTCACAAGTTTCGTGACTACTTTTTCACATGCATCTCGTTTCCCATCTCTTTTTCCTACACTGCAATTGCCTCGCGTATATTTTTAGACTGATAAAAAAAAATCAATGTCGTCCGACAGGACCCTGAGATATGTCATTTTCTTGTATCGGCGCAAACATTACAATGGTGATGTTGTCGGATTTTGAAATATGCTTTCGTGATGAGCGGTCCGCGGATCATTGCAATTGAAGTGCAAAAAGGTTCTTTCACTTGCATTTTTATCATGCCTCAAAATGCAACCTATTAATTATCCGGAGCGACGGAGCAAAAATGGGATATCAACACCAACTTTCCCTCTATTTTCTCTTTTAATTCCCTTTTTTGGGTATTGATAATGCCAAAATTATTTTTTTTGGTGTCAAAACTACAATGCATAAAAGTATTGTACATTACACATAGTACAAGCTTTTTGTGCACTAGAATTTTGACACCAGCAGCAACATTTTCTTTATTTTTCCTTCATTTCTCTTTCTTTCCGCATCAAGTTCCAAACAGAGCATAAATTCCCAAAAACTACCAGCATCCGATTTCCTCCAACAAAAAGAACGATCTCCGCTACCCAATAACCTTGCTATAAACCCTAAACAGAACAGTTGTACAGTGAAGGAAGCCAACGAAGAGAAGCTCGTTCTCCTCCAAATCCCTCTGCTGAAAAGTTGAAAGCCATGACGACCCGAAGCACCGAAAGCGGTAGTGATTCAGGTTACAGTAGTCGTAGCCACGATTCCGACGATGACAATGTCGAAAGCGATGACAACGACTCCGGCTACAGTCGCAGCCACGATTCCGACCACATCGGTCGACTAAGCGATAACGACTCGACCCCAGTTCATGGAATGGACCTAGCGGTCGCTTGTCCGATGAACCCTCTCCGAAACGGCGTCGCAGAAAGATAACCACCACCGTTGATCGAATCTTTGAGTTGCCTGACTCTGTACTCGCTCACCTTCTCTCCTTCGTACCGGTTGAAGACGCCATCAAAACCCAGGTACTGTCGAAACGGTGGCAATTCCTATGGACTTACCTCCCATCTCTCCACTTCCGTTCCTGTTGTTACGATGACTTTGCTGACTTTGTTACCTTTGTAAACAAAACCCTAATTCCTAGCAACTGTTCTAAGCTCAAGAGATTCCGGGTTGATTGCGATTATTCTTGTTTGCCGGATTTCGAACCCAGTGTTAGTTTATGGACTCGCTTTGCGGTAGGGAAGGGGACAGAGGAGCTTCACCTTCAGTTCGAGGACATAGATAATTTTATGGTTGACGAATGTCGTTATGAGTTGCCACAGCGATTGTTTACAAATCCATCATTCAAGGCGTTGTGCTTTTGTCTGTGCAGCGTCGTGCCCAAAGGAGTTGTTGCCTGGAATTCACTAACTAAATTGTCGATCGGCTATGTGGAGTTGAGTGATGCTGTGATTCAGAAGATACTAGCGGGTAGTCCCGTATTGGAGTTTTTGGAAATTTACTGCTTCTATGGTTTCGATCGTATGCGTATTAGTCATTCAGCTTTGAAAGAATTGATCTTGAGAGAAATTTGGGACTTTGAAAGTAATCGTGTCGGCTCTGAGTTGGAAATTTCAGCTCCTAATCTTCAGTCGTTGCAGATTTTAGGATGTTTAGGGAGGACAACTTGTCGGCTGCTTGATGTATCATCTCTGGTTGATGCCACACTCAATTTTAAGTTGATAAGGCCTGGTGAAGACAGTGAAGATGATAGCGACCTTGACCCCGAGGATGGTTATGAAAGTATTCAAAACTTTTTAAGGGGACTTCTCGAGAGCCTTGTTCATGTGAAGAACAGTACTGTAGGTACTTGGGCTATACAGGTTGGTCTTTTCACAGTCCTGTCCTTGTTTAATTGAGCTATACACAGAGGCTTTCTTGTATGTTCACGGTAGCATTTCCTTTATAGCAGTTTATAGAAAATGAGTAATGTGACTAAGCTTGCCAGTTGAGTTTAAACCTTGATGGAGAAGTGCTCAATTTCTTTGTGTTGGAAACTTGGAATATTTGTTAGGTATTTCAAGAATTGAGTTGTTATTTTACTAAGAAATACTTCTATTTGCATTTCAAGCCAGCAAAGTTTGTGCATAGTTCTGTTAATATATGCAGTAATATATAACATTAGTGTTGGAATATTTAAGTAGTTGTTATGAGTTTTGTCCCACATTGGTTAAACAAATCTTGAATCAAGTTATCTCTTAATATAAATAATAGTTATTTGTGTTAGGGTTTATTAACACCCTATACACTTTTCTTATTCTCCCAAACAACATGGTATCAGAGCCACCCTTAATCCAACCCTAACCCTAATCATAATCGTAACCCACGCCCCACCACCCATCATCACCACATACTGTTACTGTTCACGTGAGTACTGTTCACCACGAACACTGTTCATCACAAGCACTGTTCATGCGAGCACGGTTCATCACTAACACTGTACAACCCTAAAATCCCTCTGATACCCTAACCCCATGCACCAAACCCATTCGAAACGGCTGAAAAACCTTTGGAACTTCTGAAAAACCCCAATCGAACCTTAATCAGCCCCCATCGAGCCCTAATCAACCCTTCAAAACCCTTATTGCCCCTAATCGACCCTCATTCACTATAATCAACTCTCAAAACTCGTAATTATGGTTTGAAACCCCCTGAATCGTGTTCAAAACAGCCCAGAATCCCATGATTTATGTTCGAAATAGTTTGAAAGGTTTTCGTTGGCAGCCAGATTTGTCTCCTGTTGTTCGTTCAGTGTTTCAAGCCTTGTTCGGTTGGGATTAGTCCCATGCATCTCGATTTATGTGTTGTTTTACGAGGTATCGATCTGAATCTCGATTTGTTGCTGTCTATGTCGCCTATTGGTCGTAACGATCTGAATCTCGATTTGTTGCTGTCTATGTCGCCTATTGGTTGGTGTTCTCGATTGATTACCGTCGGTAGTATGAATGTTTGGATTGTTGAGGTCTATTGATTTTAGTATTGTTATTAGCAAGTATTGCTCCATGATTTGTTTCTGGTCGTAGACTTGTTGGTAGACGGAGTTAATCTTCGGTTGTTTGGTTGATCGCATATGATCTTGTGCTGTTGATGATGTTGGGTGATCGTCTGGTTTGGTGATCTGTTGGTAGTTGTTGATTCTATTAGTTGGTTCTTATTGGTGGTTGTTAATTCGGTGCAATGGAGGAGAGTGGTGAGTTTGCTTCTGGTTTTCGTGGTCGAGATTATGGGTTCAGTGATGGGGTTTTTGGTGGTCGTTACTCTAATTCTGGCAGTCGTTGTGTTAGCCATGAGTTTGGTCAAGCTGGTAGTAGCAATCGTAGTCGTGGTTGTGTTCCTCGACATTGCACCTATTGTAATGGCAACAATCATACAGTTGAGTATTGTTGGGATCTTCATGGTTGGCCTTCTACTCGGCCGGTTACTCACTCTACTGATGCCACAGTGACTATTTCCGCGGAAGAGTACCAACACCTTGTGTCACTTCAGACAGGTTCCTCCATTGCAACGCTAACTCAGACAGGTTCTTCCGTTGCGTATGTTGCATCTTCTTTTTCTTCTATTCCTTGGGTCAGTGATTTAAAAAGCGCGCGAAGCGCAACTTCTGCGCTTCGGAGAGTGGCGCTATAGCGGAGAACATCAAAGCGCACGCTAAGGCGCAAGGCGCACGCCTTTTGTTTCCGATCCAAAAATTGATCCAACGGCGCAGATTGTGCAGAAAACATACGTGATGCACTGAATAATTTTGGCTTTTAAGTCTGATTTCAACCCTAATCGGCTAATCGATCAAAGACAATTCATACCCAGCACATCTTCTGGACTGGACAATCGACGATTGAGATAGCAGAGCAGCTTCAGTGACAGGCGCCTCTTCCTCCTCCAGCGAGGTAACCTCCAGTCCTCTCCTCCTCCTCCTCCTCCTCTTCCTCCTCCTCCTCCAGTCCTCCTCCTCCTCCTCCGACAGACGCCTCTTCCTCCTCTAGCGAGGTAACCTTTGGTTCTTCTTCTTCTTCTTCTTCCTTCTTTTTTCTTTTTTTCTTTCTCCTCCTCCTCCGACATTTTTTTCTTTTTCTTCTTCCTTTTTTTTTCAGTCGTGACTGTTTGTTTTTTTTTTTTTCCATCTTCTGGAGAAACTGGACCTCTGTTTCTTCTTCTTTTTTCTCTGCACTTAAGTAACTCCACTCCAGGGCAATTTTTTTGGTTTCTTTTTCTTCAGTTTTTTCGTTTGTTTGTTTGTTTGTTTTCCAGCAGCTATATGTGTTTATGGTATTATTTGTACTTGTTAATTGTAGATGACATCTGAAAATTCTAGTAAAAAGGATCCTGGTTGGAAGTATTGCGAAAAGGTTGATCCACACAATTCTACCAAATTGAAATGTATTTTTTGTAACGAAGTGAAAAATGGGGGTGTGTCAAGAATTAAGCAACACCTTGCCGGAGGAGCTAAAAGGAATACGGCGGCATATTCCCGATGCCCACCTGAGGTTAGAGAGGAGATGAGGGAGTTTATACGTAAAAGGGATGAAGCAAAAAGTCAAATTAAGTCTATGCCAGATTTTGATGATGCAATGAATGATGATGATTATGACCTTGACGATGATGATACTGTTGAATCCAATCCTCTTTCTAAGAAATCTTCTACTCACGGAAGCACCACCGCATCTATTCATTCTAAGCCTAAGAAACCAAGAACCATAGGGCCTCTCGACACTTTCTACACTTCTGAACCAGAGGTGGTGGTGGAAAATAGAAAAGCCAAGGGCAAACAGCCAAAAATTGATGAGAATGAACCATATAAGAAAATATTGAAAGACCGGGCTCATCAGGCTATTGCAAGGTGGATATATGATTGTGGGATACCTCTAAATGTTGTGAACAATGATACTTTTGCGCCAATGATAGAGGCTATTGGGCAATACGGTCCGGGTTTGCTCCCACCAACTTATCATCAAGTGCGAGTTCCTCTTCTAAAAAAAGAGGTAGAACATGATGGAGGAGCACAAAAAAGACCAGGAACAATATGGGTGTACGCTAATGAGCGATGGGTGGACTGATAGGAAAAATAGAACATTGATGAATCTTTTGGTGAATTCTCCGAGAGGGACCATGTTTCTGAAATCTATGGATGCGTCTGGAGTTGTAAGGGATGCAAAAATGATATTTGAATTGCTTGATGCGTGGGTGGAGCATATTGGAGAAGCAAACGTGGTTCAAGTTATTACGGATAGTGCCGCGGCAAATGTGGCGGCAGGTGAGAATTTCAATTTGCTATTTGGTTGTGTTACGTACTTGAAGTTATGAACAATTGAAAATCACTTATTATTCTAGTTTTAACTTCTAATACCACTTATTTATAACAATTACCAGGGAAGTTGTTGGAGGCAAAACGACCTCACTTGTTTTGGTCTCCGTGTGCTGCCCATTGCTTGGACTTGATGTTAGAAGACATTTTTAAGTTACCAAATTTGAAGACAACTTGGGAAAGGGCAATAATGATTCATGGTTATATTTATATTCGACCCTCTTTGTTGAATATGATGAGGCAATTTACCAAGAGGAAGGAGCTCGTTAAGCTAGCAAAAACTCGATTTGCAACCGCTTTTTTGACTTTGCAAAGGGTTTATGAACAAAAGGGAAACTTAAGGAAGATGTTTACTTCAGAGAAGTGGACCAATAGCAAATGGGCAAAAGAACAAGGAGGAAAACAAGTAGAAAAAGTCATGTTGATGGCCTCATTTTGGAGGAATGTGCTCCTTGCCCTCAAGTTCGCATCCCCACTTGTTAAGGTACTTAGATTGGTTGATGGAGAAGTCAAGCCTCCAATGGGATACATTTATGAGGCTATGGATCGGGCTAAAGAAACTATTGCAAATTCCTTCAATCAAAATAAGGAGATGTATGATGAGGTCTATAAGATAATCGACAAGAGGTGGGAATCCCAATTGCATCGATCTTTGCATGCAGTTGGTTTTTACTTAAATCCTGAATTTTTTTACAAAGATCCAGAGTCTTGCAAAGTTCCAGAAGTCATTGGAGGCCTATACAAATGTATCACAAAGTTGATTCCCAATATTGCTACACAAGACCTTATTTGTGTCGACTTGATGAAGTATGAGAGAGCTGAAGGACTCTTCGGTAACCCAATGGCAAAGAGGCAAAGAAATACAAGAGCACCAGGTATCAGCATGTTAACCTTAACCTAGTAACTAATTTAAATCCTAAGAGTTGCATTTTAAGATGTTTTCCAATATCAATATTCTATGGTGTGTAGCTGACTGGTGGGCCTCATTTGGTCATGACACTCCCGAATTGCAAAAATTTGCCGTCAAAGTTCTTTTTTAGCCTTACTTGTAGTTCCTCGGGATGCGAGCGTAATTGGAGTGTCTTTGAGCATGTGAGTATATGATAATCAAGTTCATTCATTGACTTCCTTAGTTCCTTTAGTTATGTATGATCATGAATTTAAGTCCCTTGTATAATTAATTGTTAATGCAGATTCACACAAAAAAAAGGGAATAGACTAGCTCAAAAGCGTCTCAATGATTTGGTATTTGTTAAGTACAATAGAGCATTGAGACGCCGATACCTCAAACATGATCGCATTGATCCTATATCCTTGAAAGATATTGATGAGAGCAATGAATGGTTGGTTGGGATGATGGAGGAAGAAGCTGTGTATGAGGGTGATGATTTGAATTGGGATGATGTTGCTTTAGCTTCTGGAGCCGAAGAACCAAGTAAAACAACTAGAGCATAAGTTCAAAGTCAACAGACTCAACACCTATCGCGAAAATGGCAAAACCAACTCCAAAGGCTAAGGCTTCAAGAGGAAAGACATCTCTTATAGATGAGGTGATTGAAGAGGGAGAATGGGAGACGGATGATGAGGAGGAGGAAGATGTGGAAGGATATAAATCAGAATCATCAGATGATGATGATGAAATTGAAATTGAAGATGAAGTTCTTGGTTCTGAGAATGATGATTAATGTCTATGCATGACTCTAGATTTTATTGCCTTTAATCCTTTTGTTATGTCTCTAAGGCTAAACATTATTATGTTAGCTTTTCATGGATGATATGTTATGTTTCGTGTTTGGTACTTTCGTTTAACCATTGACATGTTATGTTTTATGACATTTGAAAGTTTTACAAGTGTTTTTTTGTGTTGAAAACTTGTTCTAATAAAATTTGCCTCATTGCGAAGAATTTTTTTTTTTTTGCGCTTCGGGTCAATAAAGCGCGCGCCGCGCCTTGCGCTAAAGCCCCAGGGGACTATTGCGCCTCGGTGCGCCTTTCGCCATTTAAAACACTGCCTTGGGTCATTGATTCTGGTGCATCTGATCATATAACTGGTACATCTTCTAATCTCTCTGGCTATCGGTCTATTGATAAACCATCTCGTGTTATCTTAGCCGATGGCTCTACCACTGATATTACCGGTTTTGGTTATGTTTCTGTCACTTCTTCTTTGACTTTAGATTCCGGTGGTGGTACTGAATGTGGTGGCATGTATTACTTTACCGACGATGTTCACCCTAGCTTTGTTGCCCTTCAGTCTTCGGTGTCACCATATCAACATCATTGTCGCCTTGGTCATCCATCCCTTCAAAACCTTAAACGGCTGGTACCTTCATGTAGCCGTGTTAATGTTTTGCCATGTGAAGTCTATGAGTTTAGTAAACATCATCGAGTATCTTTTTATCCTAGGGTTGAGAGTCATGTGTCTCGTCCTTTTCAATTAGTTCATTCTGATATTTGGGGTCCAATGCGTGTTCCTAATGTTTTTGGATTCCAATATTATGTTATCTTTGTTGATGATTACTCTCGTGTCGGGTATCTTTATCTCATGAAAGAGAGGTCAGAGTTGTCTTCTATTTTTAAGTCATTTTTTACAGAGATCAAAACTCAGTTTGATACTTGCATTCATATATTTCGTTCTGACAATGCAGGTGAATATTTTCATAATTCTCTTTCTAAGTTTTTGATGATCATGGTATAATTCACCAATCTTCTTGTGCTCGGACTCCACAACAAAATGGAGTTGCTGAACGCAAGATTAGGCATTTATCGGAGGTTATGCGTGCTTTGTTATTCCAAATGCAAGTGCCTAAGTCTTACTGGAGTTATGCTGTTCTTACAGCATGTTATTTGATCAATCGTATGCCATCTAAAGTCTTAGGCGGTCAGATACCCCATACGGTTTTATATCCTGGTCAGCCTCCCCACTCATTATCCCTACGAGTATTCGGGTGCATCTGTTATATTCATACTCTTGATCCTGATCGGGACAAACTTGATCCATGGTCGATTCGGTGTATTTTTCTGGGATATTCGCACACTCAGAAAGGGTGTAAGTGTTACTCACCGTCTCTACGTTGTCATTTTGTTTGTGTTGATGTCACGTTTAATGAGTCATTACCCTTTTACTCGGGTCACCGTACTCCAGTTGACCTTCGCGAGATTGAGTTTGTGCTTCCTGTTCGTGTACCATTTGTGCCACGTGTACCATTTGTGCCACCCTTGCAGGTGTATGTTCGTCAGCAGCAGAAAGTATTAACAGCCCCACCAATGCCTTCTGTCGCGCCTCCTCCGTCTCAAGATCTAGTTCCACAACCACCGCCACCTCCGCCACCACCACCACCTCTATCATCTATAGCTCTTCGCAAAGGTATTCGGTCTTGCACTTCTCACCCTATTGATCGGTTTGTTTCCTATGCTCACTTGTCTCCGTCCCTTCGTGCTTTTACTACTTCTGTTTCGTCTATTTTTGTTCCTAACACTGTTCAGGAGGTCTTATCTGTTTATGAGTGGCGGACAACTATGGAGGCTGAGATGTCTGCTCTTCATGACAATGGCACTTGGGAGTTGGTTCCTCTTCCGCCAGGAAAGTCTACTGTTGGTTGTAGGTGGGTCTTTACGGTGAAATATCATCCTGATGGGTCTATTGAGCATTCCAAAGCTCGTCTTGTTGCTAAGGGATATACTCAGACTTATGGTGTTGATTATGCTGAGACTTTTTCTTCAGTTGTCAAGCTTGTATCTGTCCGCCTTCTTATCTCCCTTGCAGCCAATCTTGGTTGGCCTTTATTCCAGTTGGATGTTAAAAATGCCTTTCTTCATGGGGATCTCCAGGAGGAAGTTTATATGGAGCAACCACCTGGGTTTGTTGCTCAGGGGGAGCGTAATTAGGTATCTCGTCTTCGCAAAGCACTATATGGTCTTAAGCAGTCTCTTCGGGCCTCCTCGGGCCTGGTATGGCAAGTTCAGTGATGCAGTTTTGAAATTTGAGATGAGTCGTTGTCAGTCTGATCATTCGGTTTTTTCTCTCTCATCTGACCGAGAGAAAGTATTATTGATTGTTTATGTGGATGATATTATTATTACGAGCGATGATCAAAAAGGTATTGATGAGTTGAAGGTATTTTTGCAGAGTCAATTTCATACCAAAGATCTGGGAAGGTTGCGATATTTTTTGGGTATTGAGGTTGCACGATCTAAAGATGGCATTAGTTTATCGCAGAGAAAATATGTGCTAGATATTCTAGATGAGACTGGTTTATTGGGGTCAAAGCCTATCGATAGTCCTATGGATCCTAATGTCAAACTATGTGTTGATCAGGGGAGCTGTTTCTAGTCCTGACCAATATCGTCGCTTGGTTGGTAAATTGAACTATCTTACTATTACACATCCAGATATCTCGTTTGCAGTTAGTATTGTGAGTCAGTTTATGTCTGGTCCTCGTTTTCCACATTGGGAGGCTGCTCTTAGAATTGTAAAGTATCTCAAGGCTCATCCAGGACATGGTTTGTTTTATCGAGCTAATAGTCACTTACGTATTGAGGCTTTTACCGACTCTGATTGAGCAGGAGGACCTTGTGACAGGAGATCCACTACAGGATATTGTGTTTTTCTCGGTGGAAACCTTGTCAATTGGAAGAGTAAGAAACAAACAGTGGTTGCACGGTCTAGTGCAGATGCAGAGTATAGAGCCATGGCCCACACGACATGTGAGATTGTATGGGTTCGATCTTTTCTTGAGGAGATAGGATTTAGTGTGCAATTGCCAATGAATTTGTATTGTGATAATCAGGCAGCAATTCACATTGTATCCAATCCGGTATTTTATGAGAGGACTAAGCATATTGAAGTTGATTGTCATCTGGTGCGTGAGAAGTTAGTTGGTGGTGTGATAGCTACTCCCTTTGTGTCTACAAGTGCTCAGTTAGTTGACATGTTTACTAAGTCATTGTTCAAGCCCCGGTTGGAGTTGTTATGTAACAAGCTGAGACTTTGTGATATCTATTCTCCAGCTTGAGGGAGAGTGTTGGAATATTTAAGTAGTTGTTATGAGTTTTGTCCCACATTAGTTAAACAAGTCTTGTATCAAGTTATCTCTTAATATAAATAATAGTTATTTGTGTTTGGGTTTATTAACACCCTATACACTTTTCTTATTCTCCCAAACAACAGTTTGTAGCACAATTAGTGCACACAAAGGAGTCCTATTGGTAACTTGCATAAGTTTGTGAAAATGTTGGTTTTCTTGTTTTTGGCTTTTCTGGTTGTCTTTCTTCTGCTGCAAAATGTTTTCATGGTCTTGGAGCAAAGTGGAAAAGCAGATGTTTATATGGGGTACCAAAGCCGACTTGAAAGATGTGTATATGTTTATACTCACAATAGATTATGGCGGTTTGGCTCGTCTATCGTAGTTCAGCCAATGTAGTAGTTTGGAGGAGTGATATGGTTACGTTAAATAATAGCACTAAGGGATAGACTAATTTTGACTTTAGAGGCGATAGTTCAAATGGATCTAGGCTTTTTGGATATCACGAGACATATTTTCTCAACAGACCTCAATGGAGAAAACGTAGTAAGGTAGCCAAATTGATTGGGACTCGAAGCTCAACTTTGTTAGGTTTGGTAAGTAATTGACTTAGACCAATATTCTAGTGGTCAGCTATATCATACTTCTTTCCCTATATAATATAACCAACTCATTTCGGTCAACTAGATATGGATTTCGAGCCATTTGAGTGGAGAAAAACAGCCTACAGAGTACTGGCCTTGTTCATGTTTTTGTGGTAGCGTTGTTCCTCTAGCAATGGCATGCTCCTGCTGACATGAGATCACTCCCTTTGCCCTCAACAAACTCGCATGCAATTATGTGGAGTATATTCTCCTATTACTAACTCTAGAACCAACCTTACTATTAAGAAGTTTAAGAGACTGTAAGTCCCCAGTATCCTGCATTAGGTTTTATGCACACTGAGTTTTATTGGAGGAATGCATGCCTCTTTATTACGATCAACCATGTTATTAGGTTTACCGTTTAGGTATCCCTATCCAGTCTCTTACTTAGTACTGCTCGGTTACTCTTACTCTAGTAAGGATTGAAACATGGTTTGAAAACTAAGCTATGAAATCCATTGTATTTTTGTCTGTATATGCACAAACTCTTCTTGTTGTATCTGCTGAATGATCTTCTTGAATGTCGTAATTTTTTTTTTTTTGTCCTTCTGCATCTTCTAGGTACTATCAATAATGGAAGCCAAAGGTTTGCGCTCTCCCCTATTGAAGTGCGAATGTTTAAGGCTAGATACACCTATCTTCCAATCAGTCCTCCCTGGGATAGCTAACCTGTTGGAAAGTTCGCCTAATCTGGAGACATTCAGAGTCACAACCATGTCCTCTTCCATATGCTATGAGGTGTGTTTTCTCACTATCTTTTTCTTATTTGTTTATTACTTCGCGAGGTATGTGGAGCATAATATGTCCTGTTGTCTTTCTTTATCTTACTTGACGCGTTTCTAGTGTTCTGTGTTTGCTGAAAATGTTGGGTGCCCTCTTTGTAGGAAGAGGCCCTTTCTCGGGAGTGGAAGTGGTTTTGAATTATTTCTCCATCACGTTTTTGATGTTAAGTTAGCGTTATTTTTTCGGCAATACACCAAACATAGGTAGAAAACCTCTCCACTTGCCCAAAAAGAAACACCTTGAAGAACAGAAAAAGTCATACCTAGCCAAGCAAAGAAAATTGCTCCCAGCTCAAAAGCCTCAACCAAACAGAACACTGAATCAATCTCTTCTACTAACGAGAGAAAGGTACACAACCTAAATTGCTATGTTACATATACTCTTCTATAAGTAAAATCAATCGGACACTCGAGCATCAAATATGGTTATGGGGCTTGCTTCCGACGCCTTTAACTAAATATTCACCTAGCAGCCTAGAAAGCATGTTTTATAATCCAGAAGTGCCATAAATTGTGTATATAGCTGCTATATTAAGCAAGAAATGCTTTGAAACATTTTGTAGGCACCATTTATCTAAGAAATATAAAAGAAAAATACTTGGGAATATGGACGTTGTGGCGTGTCCCCTAGTCCTTGAGATGACAACATAAAATTAGATGAATCCAACACTTAGACACATACGTGTATCAAAAGCTAAAATGTAAACTGAGGTGGCAAGGGGCCGCCTCCCTTTCCTTGCTTTGATGGGCTTGATTCTTTTTCCTAGTGTTTTCATACCGAGATGGTTTGGCTTGATAGGAATCATTTCTCTAATTCAGAAGAAGCTCTACTCGTTGCTCAAAAATTATCCTACTGATCTAAGCACAATCTTCCTGAATAGGCAGCATAGCATTGCTCCGAATTGGGACTAGCAAACATGTTAATGCTGCAAGCCTGCAATCAGTGTCACCATTTGTAAATATACGATCCTGTTGAATTATCAGTGTGTTTGCTTCGTGATCCACTCTTTTCCAAACTACCTTCCATTTGTCACCATTTGATTTACGGCCGCCTCTTCCTTTCTCCATTCTTGTCTCAATGGAGGTTTAAGTTAAAGAGGCAACAATTTGCCTAAAGGAAGTAAAAAAAATAAAAATGGTTGTATTGTTCATGGGAGCTCCACTTAGTTCTCATAAGAACTCCCATAGGCTAGATTGTGGAAAGAAGATCTTGGAACATCCAAATTAGCTTGAATCTCCGAAAATAAATGCGAGCAAGGACGTGAATATGCTTTTGTTTGAGTGGGTTTATCAAGGTGTAGGGGATCACCATCAAAACTCAGCCCGAATGGCTAGGCCAAACTATACACCCACAGGATCTCCTATACATGAGACGGTGGTCCATAACCTAAATTGCTATGTTAGATTACCCTATCGGACTCTCCAGACTTGGATACCATCTGGGACTTTGCCCAACGTGTTTTGTCAGATATTCACCAAGCAAACATATTTCATATCCTAGATAGCATATTTCCCAAAGTGCTAGTGTTGACCCGCCACTTGATCTATCCAACTTGTTGACAGTTGACACCGGATTTTGCTCCACCTGTGATAATTGAAGTTAATTTGAGAATTGGTTCTCCTGGATCGAAACAACCAGTTTCAGGCAAGATGAGGTGAATCATGCCGTAGAGAAGCATGAAATTTCTGGGAAAGGTAAACAGGAGCGTTACGTACCGTACTGCTCCCCCGGCAAGGAGTACAATTTCAGAAGCTATCAGTTTCAAAGAGCATCATAAAACATCTGCAAGTGGCCTAGGCACTAGCATGGCTTTAGGAAGAACTAGGTCCTCCTTTCATCTGGTAGTCAGCATTCAGGTCCTATCTACCCGATTGTTGACCACCCATTTGATGTCGCCCTTGAGAAGTCTGGTTTATCATCGATATGAAGATTCACCCCTCTTTTAACATTCCTGGCACATCCGTCCAAGCCACGTCCCAATCAGGGATCATTTGACAGTTTGATCATTAGGGCCTTGTTCGTTTTGGGGTCTCAAAACCCCTGGACATGGTCTCCAATAAATTTTCTCTATCTCTCTCCACTCATTACTCTCAAAAACTTTCCTCAAAACCCAAACTGTACAGGGTCTATGAGATTTCACCGACACTCGGTAAAACCAAGACGAATCGAGCACGTATGTTACAGATCATTATCAAATCTGTCCACAATGCTTCTGAATATCATCTATAGCAATTACATGATGTTCCTGAGTCACACGTCAGGTTTCGTGTGAAGCGGAACTCGTTTACTATATTATCAGATACAGAATTGCTGAGAACGCGCTGTATTCGATAGCAATCATCGATAATTTGGGAAAACAGACGCCACCAATGAGTCATGAACGTTTCAAAACCTTGGAGAGACCTCCTTGAATATATTTTCATTTTCCTCGTCCGGGATGCATTTTTGGACGTCTGAATGCGAACCGTGAGCATTTGCCACATGGAAGGGCTTGCTTGCGTCCCCTGGGAGAGGAAGGGGAGCTTGCAATGCGTCTCCCAAGAGGCGTAGGGTGCCACATGTCATCGTTTGGGAGGAGCCAAGTCTCACTCTCCCGGACCACAAATTTTTGCTTGCCCGGCAAGCATGCCTGCTCCTCTCAAGCGGCAAGGGTATCTTAGGGACCAAGGCAGCCAATTGCAGATTGGCACGTGTCCATGCCCGCACCTTCCAAGAGGCGCAGAGATCTGAATTTTGCGAATGAAAAGGCCCCTCCCCCTCCATCTGAATCCATCTCTTATGCCTTCCAAAAATCCGAAAAACTGTAAATAAACTGTCTTAGCCTTTGATAAGCTTCCGAAAACCTGTTGGAAAAGCATAGAAAAAGCCCTAAAAAACTCTCACAGTCGAAACCCTGCAGAAATTTTGGTTACTATAGCTATGCTTCACACTTTCTAAGCCGTTTCCGCCTGATTTCGGGTAAAAACCCGGGCGATTCCCCTTTCTAAGTTCTGTTCGACTTCCGCCAACGTTTTTCGAGTGATTTCTCAATTGTTGCTAGAGTCTGCCTGACTTCTGCTGAGGTCTTCTGAGCGATCTCCCAGATATTGCCAGAGTTCTGCCAAGAATTCCTCCAGCGTTCTCCAAACAATCTCCCAGGATCTGCCAGAGTTCTACCCAACTTCCACTAACGTTTTCCGAGCGGTCTCCCAGTTCCTTACGGTAGGGGCGGAGCTGTAGTGAGGTCGGCGTGGCCCCTGCTCCGCCATTTTTTCTTAAAAGCTAATATTAGGTATATGTCTAAAATTTTTGGTATAAATTTGTATATGAGTATCTTGTAACCTATAGTTTAATCTAGGTTAAACTATGTACATGTTTATTTCAGTTACTAAGGAAAAAGTATAATAAATTTCTATTTTCTTGCTGCATTTGGCAAAACTTATCTAAAGATATAGTGTATAATACTAGTACACAAACAACTTTATTTACATAAAGTGTGTTTTTTATTTTGGAACGAAAATTTCTCTCTTCATTAAGACCCCCTCGGATCGAAATCCTAGCTCCGCCAATCCGACTTCCGCCTACGTTTTCTGATCGATCTCTCAGTTCCTGCCGCAGTTCTGCCCAATTCCCGCCAACAACAATATGAAGAATTATAGTATTTATAGTCAGAGCTCCGTTTGATTTTTTACAACAACTCCGGACACTTTTACCATATTTATAGGCCGGAGTTTTGCTAGATACTTTTCCTATATAAATTTTCTCACTTTTTCCCGAATCAACCATCAGGACGCTGTCAGTAAATTTAAGTCTTACTTTAAAATTGTGCATAGTTTCTAGATATGCCTTGAGACTCATAGCTTAGCTGACTTCGGACAAAGCGGATATTGACTAGTTGTTACATTGCTCAATCGGGATCAGAAAACCCCAAGAAAGACAAACTTTCAACTTTTCAGCCTCTATGAAGGCTCGGGCGCACTTCTAAAAAACCCTAAACAATTTTGTTAAATACTTGTAATAAACCTTCACACAAAAAAGGTCAGAACTATGTTTGACCTGATTCTCCTAGATTGGAGATACGTAGGCAGCCTTGACCCAGCTCAGTCACACTTTTGAAAAGGTCAATACATGCTTTTCAAAATCCGTAAAATGATTTTCATAAAACCCCTTGGAACTACGGACGACCTGACTTTTCATTGTATTACGAAAATTCATCCTTCCCTGCAGGAAGCTTCAATTGTATATAAAAAAAAAAATGAACCAACCCTTGTCATGGCCATATTTTGTTATTTCTAAAGAAATATGTTATTAAGGAAATCGAGTACCGAAAGGGTGATGTGGGGTGCCTAACACCTTCCCCACTCGTAACTGTAAATCATCGAATCCATCTTTCTAGTTTCGCAAACCATAAAACCGGATCTTGCATTCGTATTCTAAAAATCGTGTTGTTAGGCTCATGAAAATGCTTACTTTTGAAAATACTTGAATTACTGCACGGAAAATTCAAGACGCGACACTTGTACTAAATGGGTTAGTTCATAAAATGTTCGCCTCTTGGTTATTCCTAATTTTGGATGGTCACTCTAGCAACACTACCACTTTGACTATTACTAAACTTACATTCCATGTATTGTGCTTCTCTCCAAGTTTCTTATCTAGCATTAACACCTCTTACAGCTTCATCTACTAAGACAATATCATCTACAAACGACATAGTGGTAACATACACCATAGGATAGCATCCTTAACATGCCTACTCAGTTCATCCATAGGACCATCGCTAAAGCAACATGTTAGCATAGCTCATATCCATACTCGGATACATGTCATAAGGATTTGACAGGGTCTTTTACATGATAGCTGTTAGCTACCTCACAACCTTTCTCCTTTATCCGGGTTTTGGCCCGGCTGCATACAAGATATGATGAGCATGACAAGGGCAGAGTTAAATTTGATTCTGCATTTGTACTGCTCTATCTTTTTCTATTCGTTTCGATACGAGTGTTAAATGGGAGAGGTCATCTAATTGGGAGAACTAACTAATGGTTTCAAGTTGGATGACAATTATCATAGAACAATCTATGGCCTGGAAACTGCACCTTAACAACAATCTTTATTTAGAGGCAATTCAATGTGTAAAACGTGATTTTCCGAGGGAGGAGAGAGAAAAGAGATGTACATGTGGTGATTCTTTGTGGTAAAGGGCCTTTTGATCTTCTAAATGCTAGGGGATTTTATGCATCGTGGCCCCACAATTCCTATGGCATTGGCGCCACCCAAAAATTTAGCGTGTGCCTAATCTTGCCCTCGCCGGATTAAAATCTTGGCTCCGCCACATCCTATTCCTCCTAGTTGCCTACACCATCACATCCACCTAAGGGCAAGAGTTGCGAGGGAAAGGTTAAAGTAGGGGCCATTACAGTTGTTAAAGCATCCAACTCAAAACTAATTGGCAATGAGTGGAGAGGCCGCCCTGGCTCATATACTAATTTTGGAGGAGATAATTAACCGATGTGGGACAACTCCAACACTCCTCCGCATGTGGGACCCCTGTCTCGCACGTGGAGAGAACGATCAATAACACATAGATCACAACAAACAATGGTGTGCTTATGGCACAAACAAGGGGGAACAAATTCTCTGAAACCCTAGCTCTGATACCATGTTAAAGTATCCAACCCAAAATCAATTGGCAATAAGTGGAGAGGCCGCCCAAGCTCAATATACTAGTTTTGGAGGAGATAATTAACCGATGTGGGAAAACTCCAACAACAGTGTTAGTAAAATGAACACAATTGAAAGCCCTATTGTTTTACCAACAGTTAACTGTGCACTAAACGCAGAATGCAGCCAGAGACACCGAAAAACGAAAGTGGGTCTTGCTTGATACTCACCATCACAGCTGAAAAATATCCTTGTAAATGGTCATTGATGTTGACATTTCCATCATTCCAAGGAGTGCATGAGGTCATTCTTTGCTAAAGTTTTTTGGGTGCCCCTCAAACTTTTGGAATACGATTGCTACTTGGAGAATATCAGACTAATGTGCTCTTCATCTACAGTATTACTGGTTCAAATTCACCGAACTTTGCAAGTTTAAGAAACACCACTATTGGCGATCGCAAAAGAGGACTTTCAAGTGTTTGACACTGCATCTCAAAAAAGTTGAGTTTGCTGCAGATTTAAAATGGTGTCACTATGAGTGCAAATTTTCCTTCGTACGATTTCTGCTCAAGAATGCAAGGGTCCTGCAAGAATGGTTATCCGTACGCCAAGCAAAGATGGTAGAACACCTTTAAAACTCTACCAAGCAGCTCAAAAGCTTTTAAGCTTTCCAAGATCATCTCCCGATGCAGTGGTTGTGTTCTCTTAGTGGGATGAACTACTAAAGTAACTTCACTTTTTCAGTGGACCTTAATCGTGTTGTTTCTTCTTCTACTACTACTTGTAATGTGAACAGGTTGAACTTTATTAGTAGACGTGGGTTGTTTTGTAACGTGCAAGAGTTTGTGAGATAGTGTTTGTCTCTGTGCTTGGGGTGAACTTGAATAGCAAGTTATGTATGAAGGATTCGTATGCATGCCTATTTTAAGAAAGCTTGTGCCAATATGCTCTTTCAAATATCAAACAGCAGGACCAAGGTAGAAAAGATTGCATCCTGACGCTGTTGGCCTGGCAGGAAATGGCAATTCATCTGGTAATGTTTCAAACTCCCACTCCCACTCCCACTCCCCTTTCTCTTAAGACAGAAAAGATTGGAATTTTCTGAGATAAAAAAAAAAAAAAATTCTTATATGTGGTCCCTCATGTGCATGCCTTGGAATTGCTACATGTGTTGTGTGATAAACATTCGTGGTTATAAATTTGTGGGCAGAATTGAGGCGGTCATTCGTGTATTGACAACCCTAATTCTTACTCCTGTTTTACCACCTTTAAAATCTTTATTGAAAGTGAATTTTCAACTCATGAAGAGCTCTTTGGTAGGGTTCGCAATGTGGCATTAATGAAAGGCTATGTCACAATGATCATGAGATTGAATGCACGTAGCTATTTTTTTATTGGTTGTGATAGAGGTGTGAAATATCGGGCACAAGTGTTCTGTTGGAGGCAAGGGAAAAGATAACGGCATCTCGCCTTATAAATTGTTCACTAGAAATGTGTGGAAAAAAAGAAAGTTAGGTGAGCATTGGCAAAAGAGTTTTTTATGAAAACATCCTTCAAACTATCACCATTTTTTCTACTTAGTCCTCAAACTACGAAAATCACCTAATTCATCCTCCAACTATCCATATCCCACCTATTGAGTCCAATTCCTAACTCCATCCATGATTTTGGATGGAAAACTCACAAATGTGAGTTTTTGAGGGGGCAAAAATGGGGTTTCATCTTTCTCCCTAACAATCTGGAGCCAAACCAGATGGGTTCCCTCCAATTTTGGCGGTACTCTGCGATTGAAGAAATCGTTGATCTTGGAGTGCATGCTTGGTATTTGACGATCTACTATTACAATTGCTCTGAATCGTTAGGGATTTGTTGCACATCTGGACGCAATAGGTCTTCCTTTGGGGGCCATTTGAGTCCTTGTTTTCCAACTGAAATATTGTACACAATACACAGACGGGAAGAGGGTAGGCACTGGACCGGCTTCTTCTCTACTCAGGCTGCACCATCTTTTTGCTGTTTTAGTTCTAAATTTACCTATGTGAAAATGGTATATTCATTATCCGTTGGTCTTATTAAGCCTGCCAAACGAGTATGGTGGGATGCTTTGTGATTCACATATTATATTCACTTGCAGAAGATAGATGAAATGTGAATTTTGTTTCCTTCGGATTATCAATGGCATAACATTAATGATAAAAAAGCATAACAAAAAATCATGAATGAAGTAACAAATACTCATATTTTTAAACCACAAAATGCCACTTGGAACTTCAAGTTGTGGCACTCACTATGGAAAACTATTTGTTGTTATTGGGTGATCGACGCATCGTCACGTGGTACTCAAATACCTCGTGGTGCCCATAAATTTTCTGATGATTTTCTTTTTGTTAAGAACATTTTCCTATTGTGGTCTAAGTCTCGGTTAATTTAAGCTGATGTGTAGGGTTTGAAAACGTTAAAACGTCTTCCAAAATAAAGAGGCGGAATTTTTTTTCCACAACACTGTGCATCTCATTTTTCTTCCCTTCTATGTGAACCGACAAGATTTTCGTCGGCATGCAAAGCCCACTTTCGGGTCCCCAAAAATTATTCAAACTATTAATTAATTTTAAAATATTTTTCGAGTGACCCTGTAAAAAATTAACTCAATCGAACATAACATCTTGACTTTTCTTTGGTTATTACATCACTTGGCCTCGAGTAGTCATCTGTTAATTGATTCAGGGGATGGAAAATTAAGATAAAAAAACAGGGGAAATTAAGATAAGAAAAACAGGGCTAAAGTTATACTTTTTGCTGGATTTGGGATTCTGATCCTAATAGACTCTGGAGGGAACCCAATCTGGTTTGGCGCCAGTTTTTTAGGGAGAAAGATGAGATTCCATTTTTGCCCCTCAAAAATTCACAATGGTGAGTTTTCCAAACAAAATCATGGATGGAGTTAGAAATTGGACTCAATAGGTGGGATGTGGATAGTTGGAGGACGAAATAGGTGGTTTCGTAGTTTGAGGACTAAGTAGAAAAAAAGGTAATAGTTTGAGGGATGTTTTCATAAAAAACCCTTGAAAAAATAGTGATTAAAATTGCATATTTGTTTGTCATCATTAAAATTGCATCTCATAATCATCAACCGTGAAAGTTCAGGTGCCATTTTGAAATTTTCCCTTATGAAAGGGACAAAAATATCTTGAGAAGACTTCTTGAGAGCCTTGCCCATGTGAAGAATATTACATTAGATACTTGGGCTCTACAGGTTGGTCTTTCCACATTCTTTTCCAACTGCTATTGAACAATACACAAACCTTATCATGAATGGTTATTGTATCACTTCCTTTTCAGAAACAGAGAGAGATTTAATTAACTATGGTCAGTAACATTGGTTTCACACGTTGGTTGAGTTTAAATAATAGTCTTCTCATGGCCAACAATCCAGTGAAGATGAAATTTGATATTCCTTCTTTAATCATCATCATCTCTGAATTATTTTTGCCACTTCCTATTTTGCGGTTCTTACAAACTCATGGTGGCACACTATATCTTCCATGGGCTGTCATCTAGCATACACCTGATATGCATAAGATCACTCCCTCTGCCCTCAACAAACTTACTTGCAGTCATGTGGAAAGTATTCTCCTCTTACAACGCCTATAGTCATCTTGCGTGCATAAACATATGGTACTGCTCAATTCTTGTAATTAACTATGAGAGTATTGCAAAAGATCAAATGAGTCTTTTTTTGTAGACTGACTTTTGAATGATAAACTCCGTGCTTTTTTATGAAACAGGCAACATTAGTAGGTTTAAAAAAACAAATCCTGGATTTTCATTACTTTGTGATTACTATTACTCCAAAATAAGGTGTTAAACATGGTCTGAAAATCAAACAATGGTGCACACTGCACATCGACAGTGCGTTTGTGCAATACATAAATGGAGTCTAATTGCAGAGTTAACTAAACAATTTCTAGATTCTTCTAATCTCTTTTGTCCTTTTGCATCTTGTTGTGATGGGCCAGGTACTGTCAGTAATGGAAGCAAAAGGTTTGCCCTCTCCACTATTGAAGTGCGTCTGTTTAACATTAGCTGGGGGTAAGTAAAACAGTCCTTCCTGCCATAGCAAACCTGTGGGAAAGTTCACCTAATCTTGAGACATTAGTCATAACCTTGGACCCTTATATCCGCTACCATGAGGTGCGTTTTATGTATCATTTAGTTACTTATTGCTTTGAATTATTTCAGGAGATGAGTGAAGAGTGGCTGCTACCATGAGGTGCATTTTATATATCATTGAGTTACTTATCACTTTGAATTATTTCAGGAGATGAGTGAAGATGGCTTTAGTAACCATGTCATTCAGTCTGATTTGCTAATTTCAACCGTTTATTAACACGTGGTGGTCACTATAGTTTCTTGGGGGCGCCTCTTTGACGAAAGAGAGAGATAAGCCACTATTACACTACTCGTGATTGCAAGTGATTTGTTGAAATCACTTTCCCTTCTTTTAGTGCGTAGACATCCTCGTAAATAAACTTTAAATCAGACATTTGAATCATTTTATGGTTCATAAGAGGCATTCTTTGAGGTTCTTAGACGTGCACATTATGCATTAGGTTTAATACAACTTGAGAATAATGTATTTTACATTTGCAGTATTTTGGGGAAACTCTCACCAAACATTGCGATTTTGATGAAAAGCTCTATTGGACATCCCAAAAGAGGACTTTTAAGTGTCTGAAGCTGCATCTCATGAAAATTAAGTTTGCTGGGGTAAGATGGTTATATGAATGTGACTTGAACTTTGCATTTTTACAATTTCTGCTAGAGAATGCAACGGTGCTGCAAAAGATGGTTATCGATGCCTTAAGGGATGATGTTAAACCGACCACAAAAAGCCGACATCGAGGTGCCAAACCTTCCCGTCGATGTGTGCCAGAAGCTTTTAAGTTTTCCCAAATCTTCTCCCAATGCAGTGGTAATGTTCTATGAGTGAAATGGACAGCTTAAGTATTTTGATTTTGTGAAGAGTAATTTAATGTTATCATCAGATTCATCATGTTCTTATCAGCTTGTAAATTGTAATGCTTCTCTTTTTAGTAGTGCTACCATCATGTATTTATTGGATATCTTGTTAGTCTCAACAGGTTGAACTTTATTAACTGTTCGATGTGTGAGCTATTGTTTATATTGCATATTGTTCCCTTTTTGGTTGTCGAGGGGTTGGAGGCATTGCATGGTATCGTGGGTGAATATGACCTAAGTTAGATTGAATCACATATTTGTAGAGTATTATTAACCATCTGGAGGAGTACCGTACAATGTTGATTTTGATGGTCCTTGTAGTAATAATAACAGTGTCGTTGGATATATTGGAAGCATGATTTCTCTCATTCAATGACCGTCGGAGAAACAAACACTTAGCAAGTTCATCAAACTGTGGCCTAAAAGCTGTAATGCTACTTTTGTTTTGCCTAGTGTACTACTACGTCTAATAGATCGGCTCTATGGAATGATCTCAGAAGAATTTCCTCCAAAGGTTGGTGGAGATCTTAATGTTGTTTATTGATGAAATGAAAAGGCTTGGGGAAAACCATGTTGATAGTGGTGCTGTGGGGGATTTCGAATAATGACGGCAATGTCGAAAGAGATGAGTTGTACATATCGGCAGGCACGCAGGAGGCAACACAAAGGTGATGTTGAAGCCCTTTTGGTAGGAGGAGGTTTGCCAATTTTAGGATTGGGGTTACGTAACCTGTGCTGAGGTTCAAAGACATTTGAACCGAAACCCAATTGAGAGAGAGAGAGAGAGAGAAAGGCAATCTCCATTGATGGAGAACAGAAGATTCTGGTGTTCAATGAAGTTTTTTCAATTTTACTAATAACGGTCGGATTATACTGAATATATTGCATAACTTGGAGGTGGTTAACTAAGAAAAACTGAAACTCGAGGATCGTGTTCACATTTAACATTAAAGACCGAGGGTTTTCGCTTAGGTGCGTTTGAAACTTGGAGAAAAAAATGGAAAAGAAGGGAAAAAATTTAAAAAGAAATTTCCATTGTTTGGTTTCTAGAGAAAGAGAAGGAAAGTTCAAAAAATAGTTCAATTTTCTCTCTAATTTCTTCTTCACCTTCTATCTAATTTTCCTCTACATTATTTTCTCTTTCCATCCCCAAATTCCAAACCGAGCTTAAATTAAATGAACTACAAGTTAATGTTAACATTAGTCAAATTGTTTTCGCCAGATATCAAGGCTTCCGGCCGGAGAGAAGAGAGAGAGGACTCGGAATCGGAATGGGGGCTTGCTTCTAGGATTTCCGTTTGCCGGAATAGGAAGCAACCGAAGGGACGACGGGACAGGACTTACCGTTTCGGTTTCCCTTTTCCTTTCTTTTCCCTTGTTTTGAACAATGATGAATGGGAAAGTGGGGTGAAAAATTTGTGCTCTCCCGGTGCATTCGGACCGTCCATTTCGATTTTAGACGGCTCAGATTTGGAGAGAGAGTGGTGGGTGAGAGGAGAGATAGAATTTCAATCTGGACCGTCCAACACACTTTTAAACGACCCAGATGGGCTACTCGGACACCACGTGGACTCGGCCACGTGGTACCCACCCGATACCAAAAAATTTCTCAAGTGGGGCAAGATAGGATAGAAACGGTGGGACCTGCACCAAAGAAAATGGTGCAGTAAATAGGGGATAATTAGGTACAAACAATTTTCTTAAAATAGGACCTGTACCAAACGTAATGGTCCAGTAATTATCAATTTTTCTATGATGCCCCAATGTGGTATTGGGGCATGATGCCCCCATTTAATCTGGGCCTTTAGATCAGGTTTTGGGTGAATCTTAGCCCTTGGATCAAAACCACTCCCAAAAAGTATGGTGGTTTTGTCCTTTTTTCCAGAAAAAAACGTCATTATACTTACCATGAACACTGACTCTACTTACCATAGTTTATGCTGACACTTACCACAACATATTGTATACTTACCACAACAAAAGACTACACTTCAACGTTTTTGCCCTTTCTCTCTCTAACTTGTTCTCTAGGTAGCCGGTTTGGCGGGAAAATAAATTTTTTTGGCAGAAAAATGTACCTTTTTGCAAGAATTTTTTTAATTATCGAAAATTTATAAGTTTACACCACTTTTTGTCATATTCACCTTACTTTTTGTCATTTTCCTAATCATTTGTGTAATAGACTATCAAATATTGGGTGAAAATATAAATTTAATTTGTAAACAAACTTTTTATAACAAATTTTCGAAACTAAATATTTAAGCCAAAAAATTGCCTTGATTTTAGATTCATGTTGTTAATATATTTCATTAAATTATTTTTAATTAAAAAGTATTTTACAAATATGATTAGAAAACATTTATTCATTTATTGTTTTGAATAACTTACAATTAATGTTGTTAGTATATTCCATTAAATGTTTACTTTGTGTATATATGTTTCTTATAAAAAAATTTAAAAATAATAAATATAAAGCATATAATTGTAATAATCTCCTAATTATATTTAAATAATTTATTTGAAATGATGTATGTAATCGTTTAACGTGATATTATAACAATTAGTAGTTATAATTGACATTAGACTATTCAATTAGTGGTAGGGTGACGATTAATCTTTATAATCGACTATAATAGTCAGAATCATTTGACTGAGAGCTTAATTGATTGATCATATTCAATAAGTGATGATATAGTGATGATTGAGTATTAATATACTTGGCTAAAATGAATTGGTTAATGTAGGTTAATAGTAATCAATGTTATTAGTAGAAGTAGTAGTTAACAGTAGTCTTAGTTGCAATCAATAAGTGATTGATACAATTGGCTAATGTAAGAGTTACCACTAACTATTGATCTCTAATGACTCATTCAATATCTTATTTAGTTTAATTAATCATTGAGGTATTATGCTTTAATTACAAGGTAATACAAATTAAGTAGAACTAAGTAACATCACATTTATTGTGATAGTTACCTTATTAACTACCCTCATTATAGTGCATTAGTTATGTTACATAAATACGTACCTACCTATCATTAATATCATACTTACCACAAAAATCAGGCTATCTATACCACGCCATCTGGTTTTTGTTACCATCACAATATTCGGCTGTTACTTCATGGTATATGTGTACATACCACAACTCTTACTAGTACTTACCTTTTGAAAAGGATTCACTTACTTTTGAACCTGTGCAATAAATGCTTACCTACCCCACATTATGCCATTAAAGATACGAAATTCCTCCATACCTACCTTAAACTCCTCAAACTTATCCATCTGATTTTTCACTTTTCCACACATATTCCTTCTTGCCTCAAGGAAATGAATATTGAAGAACCTGTAACGCCCCCAATTTTGGGTACGTTAAATAAAGACTTTATTGATAAAACCAAATGGAGTCTGGCTCATTATTACATCATAATTCCCATCAGAGTGCTTTCATTACATAAGGGAAGGAAAATCTAGGGTTCCTATCTACAGCTCCGCCTGCTCTTCCATTCTAGCCAGCTCCTCGGCTCCAAAGGCCTCCAAAGTGTACTGTTCACCTTGATCATCTACAAAGTCTGACACATTATACCAGCGTCGCCACCGATATAATATGTCAGGGTCACCAAAGGTAACACCATGAGCTACAAAAGCTCAGCAGAATAATCCCATACCCGCTAACCCTTAACTTACAAACAATGAATCATACAGATAACGATATCTACACAGGACATGCTTATCTAATAAAACAGTTAACAATGACACATCCACATTCACTATTAACTATCGTTGGTGTCCGTGACTTTTCTGAGTTTCTCCTACGCGACTCATTGTAGACCGTGTCACCAATTTCCACTTTCTTAACCAAATCAACATTTTGAAAATCACATTTTTTTAACATACCCAACCTTGGTTCCGCCGTTCCGGGTTCCCGAGTATCCTCACAATGGTTCCGCCGCACCGGGTTCCCATTGGCACACATTAGCATTGGCTCCTCTCCACGGATAACCAAGCCACACACCCAACCTCGGTTCCGCCGTTCCGGTCTCCCGAGTATCCTCACAATGGTTCCGCCGCACCAGGTTCCCATTGGCACACACACACACACAACTCACATAATGACTACCACAATCGATCATTATGTAGTTTCAAAAATATTTTACCAAGTCAACGCCTTTAAACACACCCTAGGTGTCATGTTTCTAACTTTCTCGATTTTTGTGTCTCGTTCTCATGCATAGACTTCGCGGCAGGACTTCTTATGACAAAATCATAAATCATTCATTGAAATCTTGAAACTAAACTAGCAAGATCATCCAACTCTATATTACTTATCATGCTTAAATCACAACTTAAAGCATAACGCCACATGTACGAACGCCTTTGGAGTGGAAAGCCACTTATGCTTTATTAAACACCAAATCAATTAATTCTAATAATCACGTATACATGCTCATAACCATCTAAAGATCAAAATACGAATACTTCTATTAGCATGCATTTGAACATACAAGTAAAATACCATTTTTCTTTGAGTTTAACGGATAAGGAAAATACTACGTATACTTAGAGATAGAGGTTAAGATTAATCTACCGTTCTTCTTGGCGGTAGGTGGCTTCCGGTAGCTTCGAAAGAGAAAGGTTTCTCTCGAAACTAGTTCTTGACTAAAACTACTAGACTTTATGGATCGAAAGGGTGGTTTATGATGAGTTTCTTGAAGACTTTAGGAAGAACTCAAGAACAACTCAAGAACAAGAAGAACAAAGTAAGAACACAAGACTTTCTTAGAGAGAGAAGTTGAAGATTGAAGGTGTGAGTTGAAATGGTGAGAATGAGGTGCTATTTATAGCAAAACTTGGCTTATTATCCAATGGATAAATTTTTCCCTAACAATTATTGACCAAGGGGTAATTTTGAAAGGCATGGCTTGCTTGTAAGAAAGATCAAAATCATTGGCTAGGTTATGTTTAAAGTAACCTAAAAATGGGTTGTCAAAAGGGGTTTAGGCTTAAGGGCTAAAGGTAGCTTGTTCAAGAGTACAAAACACATGCACACACTCCACCTCTCTCTCCCTCTCTCCTTTTCTCTTATTTTTTTGCTCCATTGTCTTGTCTAATCACTCCTTTAATCAAGCCAAGGCTATGTCAAACCATTTTAGGCCATTACTTAGGGAAATCATGAAGGGTTTTATGGCTTGTCTTGTCCATAAGTGTGCCTAATAACTATCACCCAAGGGATAATATTTTCCCTAGCAATTATTGACCAAAGGATAAGAAAATAATAATAATAATAATGAAGGTGGTATGACAAAAGCTAGGGCTTTCAAGTGTGAACTTATTGACCAAGGGTTAAGAATTTCCTAGGAAATCTTTATCCAAGTATAGAAATATATATACTTATATATGTACTTAAGGAAAATCTAGGAAAGTCACCTTAGGAGATAATTAGGGTTGGGGGCTATTTGGCATTAGACTTGCATGCATGGCAAGGCTAGTTCTACCTCTTTTTGAAGCAAAATAATGGCTTCCTATCTTTCAAGTACCTAAGTGACTAGTCTTACCAAGTCTAAGTATTTATTAGCAAGACTAATTTTTATTACCCAAGGGGTAAAATTTTCCCTAACAATTATTACTCAATGGATAAAGAGGAAATATGATGAGAAGGAATTTTCTTGGAAGGAATATCCCTTTGAAAATGACCTTTCATTGGAGATAAGAACAATGCACTTTCTAGGAAAGTGACTAGACTAAGAAAACATAATGATTCTTTTGAAATGATAACACCATATGGTTAAGACTTATTTCTATTACTCAAAGGATAAAAATTACCATAACAACTATTGCCCAATGGGTAATGAATTTCCTAGAAAGTGTACCTAGGCAATTTAGGCATGCTTATATTAGGTGTGTATGCATGGCAAGTCTAGGTTTACTTCTTATGGAAAGCAAGATGATGGGATTTGGCTTTGACTTGTCTAGTCAAGTTTAGGGTATTCATTGGCAAGTCCTAATTCTATAATCCAAGGGATAAAAATTTCCCTAGCAATTATTAACCAATGGTTAAAAGGATAATGGACTATTAAGTATGCATGTGCTTGGTGAATCTAGGAAAGTAACTTAAATAGGGTTAGGGCTATTTAGTCTAGGGTGGCATGCATGGCAAGGCTATGGTTGCATCTCTTGGAAGTAAAATGATGAGATTAGGCCATGACCAATTTTTTATTACCCAAGGGGTAAAAAATTTCCTAACATTTATTAACCAAAGGATAAGAAAAATAATGAAGATGGTATGGCCTTGAAAATGACTAATCAAGGAGTAAAATGATTACTATCAATGGTCTAATGGTTCAATAGGTTAGTGAGGGGTTCATAAAACTCAAAGATGGTCAAAAAGGTTCATCTAAGGTTAGGAAAATGTACCTAGGTGAATCGGTAGTTTGGTTCCCTCAACTAATCGGTTGGAAACTAATCCTACAAGCCACGTAGGATTTCTAGCCAAGAAATATAATTTTAAAGGACTTAAATCTAATTATGACGGATTATTAGAAATTAAAAAGGAATTTTAAAAGGAATCCAAGTAATTAAAATAAAATTCAAATATTTAACGAAATTTTTATTTACCAAAAATCAGGGTCGTTACAGAACCTCTCTATCTTTCAAGAACAATAAATTGAAGAATTTGACCAAATAAGTTTATCCACATTATGAAGTCTTATTTTAGTTGTAATTCTTAGATATTGAACATAATTTATTTTTTTAGCAAAATATCAATGATTATGTTTTTGGTTTGTTGTTGGTTTGTCAAGATAAAAATGACCATAATATATATCAATTGATTACCGCGATATATGGAAATACTTACCACAAAGTATGGTCGTATTTGACCAGATTCAGAATTATCTCCATAATGTGTTGCGTTTTTTACCACTATATATGAAAATATTTACCACCGACTGTGGTCGTATTTTACTAGATTCAGAGAGATGAATGACAGTTTGAAAGGGAAGAATGTAGTGATAGACATTAGTGATGACGCTAGTGATGATGATGGACATAGCGATGATGACGGATATGGTGATGATGACGGACTTGACGATAATCGATTAGATGAATTAACGGAAGAAGATGTTTATGAAATGATATGAAATGGCCAAGTCCTCCTCTCTACATGGCATCACACCCATGCCGGAATGGGTAACACAAACAACAAGGTATGGTGCATTGTCAATTGCATGTGTCGAAATGTCTTTTTATGTTTCACACTCAACCAATGCATATGATGAGGCAAGTGAAGAAATCGCAAGGTTTTTTTTTTTTGGGGTAAATCAGCTTGAAATTAAAAGAGGTTAACCGAATGTACAGCCTACAACATTAATGAACGAGAAAACAATAAACGAGAAGGACTTACTAGAGTTCTTGAAAGATTTAACTAAGAAAGCTTGGGTGACAACAATGGAGGAAAGACTAACCTAAACTAACTAACTACTTACTCCTTCCTAAGAAGAGAGAGGACACCCCTATTTATACAAAGTGGGTTTGTCTCTCATAAATATCCAAAAAGCATGCCATAAAAGGCAACTATTCCATAAATGGAAAGCCAAAAAGGTGGTAAAAATCTGACCGACAAGCCTCCGTATCGATACTAAATAAGCAAAGTATCGATACGACACAGCTTTCCTTAAAAGGCCATTGATCACGTAGCAAACGCGTATCGATACGCCTCAAATCCGTATCGATACAGGATCCTCTGCTTCCCCACGAGACAAACGCGTATCGATACGGTTTAGATCCGTATCGATACGGCCTTCTTCCTTCAGCACTCTAGGCCAGCTTCATAGATTTGGCACCCGACGGCCTTCAAGATCACCCGATGGCCACTTTAGCACAGGTTCCATCGGGCACGACTGCTTGAATTCACTTGGGCAACGGCTTGACAACAAAATACGCCTTTTAAGGGCCTTTCGCCTGAAACACGAAACGAACTACCTTACGAGCAAAACCGCTATAAAAGCTAAAAAAACAAAAGGTAAAACAAGATAGAACGGGACTAGTCGCACCAAATATCTACAATGTTGGGTGCTCATCACGCCCCCCAACTTGAACTTTGCTAGTCCCTAGCAAACTAAAGCAAAACATATTAACTAAGCTATACAACCATCCCGAAATGAAGATACAAAAGCTATGCTCAATAACTATAACTAGGCAAGAGTCCAAAGCCACCCCTTCAAATCCGAGCAAATGCAATCCACGCACAAGCATGCCATGAACTAGGATGAAGAAATTATGCCATATTAGAGTAGTCAAGCATGCATGCACCATAACGAGTTTCGACTCCAAAACTCACAAGGATACACTCTTATTCGACTTTTCACACAATAAGATACAAGATACATCCCATGACAAGCGCTAGCGAGGAATTGCAATAGCTAGAGACAAAAAGCTATGCATGCTATCAAAAGGGCGCTTAGAAGGAAAGAAAAGCTAATTATTGACAAGTATGCATAACAAGGGACAAATCATACTCAAAAAGCAGTAAATATCAAACATGCATCAAACGGAGTTAATTAGCGTACTAAAGATCAACGGAGGACTTTATTAGCTTATAATGACCTTGGATACAAAGGGAAAGAGACTACAAAAATGTAGTGGCCATATACTTGCACTGTTCATCTACCCTTGGCCACTACCGACCCTAAACTACCCAAGGCATGGCTACATATCGGCCAAACATCAAACAAAGTTACAAAGAATAAAGAAAAACTACTACCACCGACTCCACCACACGTAGACGTCATCCTCATCTGGCTCCTCTTGGTATTGAGCATCGAGCTCCCCCTTTCCATCGGACTCTTTCTCATCCGGAATGTATGTTAGCCCGGAGGTCACACCAATCCTCTCATCATAGTATTCAACCCTCTTTCGAATATGCTTTTGCTCTTTATAGCATTCCTTTGATTTTTCTTTGAGGAATAGGGTCATTTGAGATGAGATTTGTAGTAAGAGAGATTGGGGAGCCAATTTTGAGGGCTTTAGTTAGGGAGATGAAAATTTGGGGCTTTAGCTTTTGTAGTGGGAGAGGAGAGATAAGGAATCACGTACCAAAATCTTCTTTTTTTCACATCCCAACCACTTCAATCACATTCACACCACCCCCAAACCTCCTTGAAACATTGAGAAACACTTTCACGCAACCCTCCAAACATCCGGTTACCTACGTTTGAACAATGGAAGAGACTCGGACTATGGTTCAAAACAAGGACGAGGAGACTCTTATGTGGTTTAATCAAACAAAAATGCCTTGAATCATTTCCTAAGTACGCTAGTAACTCCAACAAGATGCATGAAAGATATATACACTACTCAAGCATGAACAAAAGATACTATTTACGCAAGTGCGGGAAATGAGAACAAAAAGCATGGGATGCTTAAGAAACGAATCTCAACTCTAGCGATGCACAACACTTGACTCAACTTTTAAGCTCAACTTGTTCACCAAAATTCATGTATATGCATATGACATGGATTCAAACACATCACCGAATTCGACGGGATACATGACTCTTGCCATATTGACACAATTGAGCATAATTAAAGTATCTAGCATGTGAAAGCACTACTAACGAGGGAAGATTGCACAAAAAAAATTAAAAATTTTACCAATGAGACAAGTCTCATATACATATATATAACATATATATCCCTCCCCCCAACTTAAACGATGCTATGTCCTCATAGCATGAAGACAACAGGAAGGAAAGGGAACAAAAGATTGTACCCCCGGGGGAATGTCAACCCCCGTATACCTCGACCAAGTTGGAGGCTTTGTGTCATTGCCTCGTTTTGGCATTGGACATGCTTCCAAGGATCCACTCCTGTAGCTCAGAAAAAGAACAAAGAACCTACTAACAGGCAAATGACATTAGAACTGCCCGGCTCGTGTTATCCGGGCGCCAAAAGTAACCAAAAGTAAAATACAACCAAATCTTCACGCGACTACACGGGTACTACTTTTCTCCCCATTTTCAAAGCGAGAAACGGGTGGCTATACCAGACCATCAAAAGAGAAAAAGAAAAGAGAGAGGGAGGGAGGGAAAGAAAGAGTTTATGTACGTTCAGCCAAACGAGGGCTCCGAACATTTATCATGCTAATAAGAGCTAATAAAATGAACATAGCACTCCACACTGCACGCTTTGCCATAAATTGAATTCGGCCATTCCACAAGAAAAGATATTTAGAGTAAAGCATTTGCCGAATTCGTTTTATAAACTTGAGTTCAACCAAGTGCATAACCCATACAAAATCAATTTTCAAATTGTTGAGAAATGCTACTATAAGAGGATTGTAAACCAAGTCAACATCCTCAACACCAAGAAAATCAATTAGTTCAACCTCCACAAAAACTGGCTCCTCACTTAGTTCCACTCCAACGCAGTCATGTTTCTCAATTAGCTCCACTCCCACAAAGTCCTGCTTCTCATAAGTAGGAAACCAACTCTTGGTCTCACACTTTCTGTCCTGCTCTTCTAACAAAGTGTACAAATAATCTACCTCCTCGTCCATTTCCTTAACAGTGAGTACTTTCTCCAATGGGTAAATACCACAAGGAGAGGATACTTGGTCGATCATTCCTATCACAAAAGCCGATTCCTCACACATAGGAGACCCAATGTTGGTCTCATCCACTTCCATCTCTTCAGCTATGAGATGTTTCTCCTGTGGAGCCTCACACAGAGGCAAAAATTCAAGGGGAGGGGAGGACTCAAGGGGGAAACATTGACTGTGAAGCTCATCATTCCCTCCAAACTCTGAGGAGCTTTCAAAATACGAATCAAAATCATCCATGAATCTAGGTTGCACATGAGGAGAACAGTGGATATTTAACTCATCACCCCATCCAGATTCTACAGGACTTTCATAATCAAAACTATCATCTTCAACAAAGATAGGCGGCTCAATATCCTCGTCTATGGCATTTGAGTTGGACTCTTGACAATATTTAACAAAAACCCGAGATTGCAAAGTTTGAGCCAAATGATCAAAGAAATCTAAGGCTTCAGTGGGTTCTTTTTCAAAAAGTTTGCCATCGCACATCTTGTCTAAGAATCGTTGACTCGTTGGAGAAAGTCCATTATAAAAATAGTTAGCAATTTGAAAATTATCATAGCCATGATTCGGGATCGCAATGAGCAAGTCCTTGTATCTTCCCCAACATGCATAAAACAACTCATTCTCGCTTTCAGCAAAAGTTTGAATTTGGTTTCTGAGATCAAGCCAATTGGAAATAGTCATACGACTTTGAAAAACATTGGCATCATGAGTGGCTATGCAAGGGGGTGTGAAAATTTGATTAGGACAAAGGTACTCCCGCAAAGCATGATCGGGATAAGAGTATTCCCACATAGGCATGGGGGCTATTTCCCCATTTGCCGCCTCCATTCCATAAGAAAGATAAGACATAAAGTAAACAGGCTGGAGGGGCTATGCCGCCACCTCTCTCAAAACAGTTCCGTGGGGTTATGCCACCACCACGTTATACAAACAATAAAAGAAAAGGCAATTGATACGTACTCTAGCTTCGTTACACCTCAAATTTGATATGAAGATCGGTTAGAGGTATCCGCTAGACTATGTATAAGTTGCACAAAACAAAATAAAGCGGGATACTTACAATGGTTTGTCGAACCTCCCAATAAGCTATAATAAGAATATCCCCGGCAACGGCGCCAAAATAATGCTTCATCCACAACCTCGCCTCCGAAATGAGGTTGAATTACCCCGAGCGTAGGGCTAGGTCGTTGTCAGCATAAATATCCGGAAGTCCGGAATCGTTCCCACAGAGATAATCTCTATAGCTTGTTAGGATTTGTAGATGCAAGTATTTCCGGCGTTAAGACGGCCAACTATCGGTTTTGCTTTGACAACGGTGAAAAAGACTAGAAACTTGGTTTTAACTAGACTAGACAAGCAGCATGGCAATGGAACTACTACCGCCCGCAACTTAGGCCATCGAACCATTCTCAACAAAAACTCGGTTGAATCGCACGGCTTAGGCTATCAACCGGAAGATTTAGCAATGAAACCATTAAAAGACTAGAAATGAAGTATGGAAAACAAGTGAGCCCTTTTTTGTTCTCTTGGCAAACACAAGCCGAGACATCGCTCACGGAACCATATGAGCGAGCATATGATCACCGGAGATTAACATCGACTAGTTTTGTTACATAAAGGCGAACTCTTCTTATTTTCCATACCAAACTTCAAGTCTTGAGTTGAGGAAAGCAAGATAAACAAAAGTCACGAGACGATATTCGTCCCACGGCCAAGCCTAAACGACTACTCACTCATACTAGAAAGATTAAGCATAAAGCTAAAAATGACAAACATATTTAACCGACAAAAACGAAAATAAACTTGATATTAAGAAGGATCTAGTCCGTAGCTACAACATTAATGAACGAGAAAACAATAAACGAGAAGGACTTACTAGAGTTCTTGAAAGATTTAACTAAGAAAGCTTGGGTGACAACAATGGAGGAAAGACTAACCTAAACTAACTAACTACTTACTCCTTCCTAAGAAGAGAGAGGACACCCCTATTTATACAAAGTGGGTTTGTCTCTCATAAATATCCAAAAAGCATGCCATAAAAGGCAACTATTCCATAAATGGAAAGCCAAAAAGGTGGTAAAAATCTGACCGACAAGCCTCCGTATCGAAACTAAATAAGCAAAGTATCGATACGACACAGCTTTCCTTAAAAGGCCATTGATCACGTAGCAAACGCGTATCGATACGCCTCAAATCCGTATCGATACAGGATCCTCTGCTTCCCCACGAGACAAACGCGTATCGATACGCTTTATATCCGTATCGATACGGCCTTCTTCCTTCAGCACTCCAGGCCAGCTTCATAGATTTGGCACCCGACGGCCTTCAAGATCACCCGACGGCCACTTTAGCACAGGTTCCATCGGGCACGACTGCTTGAATTCACTTGGGCAACGGCTTGACAACAAAATACGCCTTTTAAGGGCCTTTCGCCTGAAACACGAAACGAACTACCTTACGAGCAAAACCGCTATAAAAGCTAAAAAAACAAAAGGTAAAACAAGATAGAACGGGACTAGTCGCACCAAATATCTACAATGTTGGGTGCTCATCACCCATAAGTCTAGTAACAATATGACAGTAACTAGACAATTGCAAAGCGCAAATTGAATAACGATGAGAGAAATGGATACTATGAATCCCTCACTGCCCGAGCCACCCAGCCGGCTTGCCTGCCATCGAGCTGGCTGCTACCTGCTGAAACTGCCCAATACAAGTTTGTACCAGTATTTGTAGCCAACTGAAGCTGCCCAATACACAGATCCAGATCGAAGAATCTTACCTCCGACCTCAACGGCCATGGATGACCCTATGTAGCTCCGGCTTGGAAACGATCATATATTGCAGTCGCCATACCTGGCATCTACTGTGAACCAGATCCACGATTGTGCACCATCAACGACCCTTGCGTGAGAGTGCAGGTAGAGCTTGGTAGTTCAGGTCCGATTGGAACCCAGACCAACAAGCTTTGTTCAGTACGCCTCTAGGAAATACCTGGACGAACCCACCTCCGACCATGGACGAACCCACCTCCGTGCGAGGAGCTGAAATCCGACCATGGACGAACCCACCTCCGCACCACCGTCGCACCTTAGCGAGAATGGAATGAGATCAGGTGTCGAGATGAGCAGAGCTTGATACCCATGGTTCAGAACCATTTGGGCTTTGATTCCGATGGTGGTTATGGAGTGAATCGACCGGCGACCCACCTCTGGTGATGATGGGTAATGAAACCCCTTCGATGATGGGTATCGAAACCCACTTGTTGAAGAATTGGTACCCAACTGGACTTCGTAGGCTGATTTTGGAAACCCAAAAGCAAAGCCGAGGTCTAACAATTAGAAGAAATCCAATCAGAGCTTTAGATTACCTCTACATCAGATTTTATGGATGATTTTTTAGCAAAATCAGGTGATGAACACCAGGGGAGTGCATTCTCTCTCTATTCCTAGAGAGAGAAGCTCTCAACCAGTTGGCGTGTGCTAGAAATCGCAAGGTTAACATTCAAAATGAGAGAGCTGTATATGTTAGATGTTGAAAGCCAGTAAAAAGCAATGGGAGAAGAGAACAATGTTGAGGGGATATCAATGCATTTTGGTATTGGCGACCTCGTCATTATCAAGCGTAAAGGGAGCCAAAATTTGGCAAAGGACTTTATCCCAAAGGTAAGAAAATGTGGCCACTGTAGACTACCTGGTCATATGCGAATGAAATACCCGAAATTAGTACCAAACAATATGGGGAACATCAACGAGACTCATCTGCATATTACCCACAATCATTCACTGCCAATGGTTGTGAATCTAGTGTCGAACCTAATTTGGTAAGTCTCTTATTATGTAGTCATTTAATAGACTATTATCCATTTGTCCATTCACTTATTATTATAACTTTTAAACTATACAGGCTGCTGGATGGTCAACAAATCTAAATAGTGTTCAGGCCCAAATCCTAGGCAGCAACTTTGGAGGATGGTCAACAATTCCCGGCAACGGTTCTGAAGGGTAAATCATTCCACAATGTAGTATGCAGATTGAAAATGTAATCGTAACATTTGTTTCATGTAACATCTTTTTCATTTGTAATCGTAAGAACATCCAGTATTCGTGGAAAGAATGTCTAGTTTTTAGTTATAAACATCCTGCATTCGTGGAAAGAATGTTCTTTGACATGGTAAGTACCTTGAGTCAATATTTTTTTCTTCCAAAATCTGTGGTAAGAATGTCCAGTTTTAGTTATGTACATCCTGTATTCGTGGTAAGTATGTTCTCTGTCATGGTAAGTATCTTCAGTCACTATTTTTTCCTTCCAAAATCTATGGTAAGAATGTTCAGTTTTAGTTATGTACATCCTGTATTCGTGGTAAGTACGTTCTTTGCCATGGTAAGTACCTCCAATTTTATGACATGGCCACTAAAATGGTAGGGTATCCCTCCATTCACAACAAGCAGACAAAAAATTTATCAACATTCATCAAAACAAAGAAAGACCTCAATATCATTGAATACATATCATAAGTTTTTAACAATTCTAGATAACAAAAGGCATCAATCTACATAAGCCACAATATATATCCTAAAGGCACCAGCCTTGTTAACAAAAAGGCAGCTACATTTACATCCAAAACACTACACAATCAGCAGCAATATGATAAGTTTTTCCTCCACAATATCATCACTTTTTCCTTTTAGTGCTGGGATATTTCTTTTTAGCCTTCTCCATAATCTTTTCCTTGACATTGTTCCCTTCAAACATGATCAAGTCCAAAACTAAGCCAATCCTACCCTCTGCAGAACTGAACTTCAGCTACAATTAAGAAATTAAACCAAAAATTAGGAACAAGTGTTGGGTATATAAACTGGTAGAAAGGACATCATATGCAAAACTAGTTTGTTACCATAATCAATTTGTCTTCAATAAATTGCTTCAAATTAAAGTACTTGCGGTGTGCACGCCACAATCACCACCTTCTTGAATTGGAAGCCATTTCAGTCTTTCAAATGGTAGCATACTAAATTTTTTGACTTGTGGCTCATCCAAGTATTGAAATAAATCGTCCAAGTATTTTACCACACATGTGACCAATTCAGCTCGTCTTTTGTAACAAATTAACAATAATTATTTAACAATCACGCATGCATTACGAGGGTGCTTCGGAACTTCATTACGGCATTCTTCATCCATTTCTTTCAACTCTTCAAATAATAGCCTTGTTTTAAGTTAAGGAAACATTTAGCAGCCATGGGATAGACAGAGAACTAAAAAACAACCAAGCTAGAACTGTTTAGGAAAAAAAAATCAACCAAGCTAGAGCTGTCCAGAAAAAAAAAATTAACGAAACTAGATACCCACAGTTATCTACCTCAAACAAACAACCAATCTCTTCATTTAGTTCCAATAGAGAGCTAAAAAACAGTCCAGGAAAAAAAATTTAGAGTTATACCCAGTAATTATTTTGCAAGAGTTATACCGAAATGTATGGACCCAGGATCCAACCTTCGGGATGGGAACATATATAAGGTGCCGGTTTGTACTTTTCAAGTTAAATTTGGGGTGATGGACATGTGGATAGCCCATACAACTTCGTATGTGAAATGCTATTATGATGATATGTTCTACTAGAAATATAGTAGCATGGTCAATTCTTGCAACAGAAAGCTCATGCATGGAGCACTCGAAGAACCAAAAAAGAATAGAAGAGTTATTACACAACTTACTTGGCCCCGTTTGCTTCTTGGAAAAATCAAAGAAAAGACTGGAAAAAATAGGAGGAAAAAATTACTAGTAGAACGTCTTTTTCACAATTGCAGAAAATCTTCCTAACATTTTCTCCGCCTCTCTCTTTCCTTCTTCCCTTTTTCACACAACTCTGAAACACAAAGACAACAATTAAGCAGATCCAAACTACTTTAATGTAGGGCTGCAAACAAATCGAGTGGATATTTTGACCAAAACAGTCCAACAAAGTTTAAACAAAACCCTAAATCAGCCCTGATTTTCACAAAACCCTAAATCTTCCCCGATTTTCCCTAGCAACCCACACTATGTGTGTTCGGCCTAGAGAGAGGGGGGGTTTGTGTGTGTGTGTGTGTGTGTTTGGGCGAGGGAGAGGGGAGGTACCTCGAGTGACAACTGCTATGGAGGAGAAGACAAGATGCTGTGGAGGAGTTGGTGTGGAGGGACTGCTATGGTGGAGGACAGGAGGAGGAGAGAGGCATGGCCATGGCGTTAGGGATTCCGAATTTCGTCTGGGGCATGAGAAGAGAAGATAGAGAGAGGACTTAACCGGTTAAGAAGGTTAACAGGAGAGAGAGAGGGGGATGAATCAAGGGTTGAGATAAAAAGAGAATGATCCAATGGTTTAAAAAAAACTGGGGCATCATGCCCCAATACTGCTTTGGGGCATGGTAGCCGGGTGCAGTAATTATGGAACATTACGTGATCCAAAAGTCCCCTATCTTCTTCGTGTGATTTTTGGAGGAGGTGGTGTCTGGTATCAGTGTCCGAGGTAAGGGTTTTGGTTTCCATTGATTCCAATTTGTAATTTTAGGGCTTTTGATTTTGAAACCGAGTTTTGTGATTTGAGGATTCGAAATGAGGGTATTAAGGTTATAATTTTGAATTTTTGAAATTAGGGTTAGGGCTTTGGCGGTTAGTTGTGGTGTTGATCAGTGGTATGAGGTCGAATTTCTAAAAGAAAAGGGAGAGAGACGGGAAAAGGTAAAATTTGGAAGTAAAAAAAGGAGAGTAATTTCCGTAAATAGTAAAAAAAAATACGGATTAAAGTAGTTTTTGAGAAATAGTAAGAAAAAAGAACTTTATTGCATATTTATTTATCGAAAATGATATTGGTACCGATGGTACCGTAGGGAAAATGCACCGACGGCAACCGGACGGCCGATCTGAGCCGTCCAAAAATTTAAAAAAATAAAACCGAGTGGGCCTACGCGAGAATCAACGACATCCAAGGTGTGTAGGGTGCTTGATCCGAGCACGCCTTTTTCGTGTATATACACGTATATACATATATACACGAAAACGGGGTGCTCCGATCAAGCACCCTACACACCTCGGATGCCATTGATTCTCACAAGGGGCCACTCGGTTTTATTTTTTAAAATTTTTGAACGGCTCGGATCGGCCGTCCGGTGCATTTTTCCTATGCTATTGGTCGGTACCAATAGCATTACTCTTTATTTATTACTACCACAAAGGGATTTCCACCGTTTCGACAAAAAAAAAAAAACATTTTAACTATTTCTCAAAAAGTAAAAAATAAATATGGGAGGTGTTAGAAATGGTTCTGACGACGAGGAAAAAGTAATTTCTTACAATGCCGTGTTCCACTAACTAAAAAATGGCATTATGTAATATAGTCGAGTTTGAATTTTTTGGGGGAATTTTATGAATTATTTTTGATATTTTTTTTCTCCAAAACGATAACAGATAATATTATAAATCTAAGAAACAATACATCAAGAGAAAATTTCATCCCTAAACAAAGGATCAAGAAACCAAGCAGGAGGGAACTCAGTTCAAAAACTACACCAAACTCCAACTAAACCCATCGCTTCAAATAGACGAAGCACTACAAAAAAACAACCAAAAACACCCACACAGGGTCAGGGTGATAGAAGCCCCACAAATGGGGAGAAATCCCACACAGAGGACACCAAAAAAGATAACCAAAAAAAGAGGAGAAAAACTGATAACAAAACCGAACGGAGTCACACCAACCAATGACTACAAGGGCAATTCCACAACAACCAATGACTTCTTGTCTTGGTTATCCTAAAGACAATTTGGGGTCGAAATAGTCATTGTAATATATACATCGAGAAATATAAGCTGTTAAAAATGCACCAAAACCGTAGTGGACATTTAAATAGGGATGGAGGGAGTACTTATTTACTTATTTTTTTTGAATTAAAGGTGACGTATTGTGAGAGAATAATATGTTTCGTAAAACGAAAAATAAACACTTAAAAATAAAAACTTTAGCGGAACTACCGAAAAGTTTGTGGAAGGAGTAATTATTTAGTATTATTGGAGTACCGCCAGGGGCCCATACCACCACACATTTACGTTTCATAAACTTAGTCCTGAGCTCCACGTAAATGTGTGGTCGTAGAGGTACTTAGAGCACCACGTAGCATAGCGGTACTCCAAGAGCAAGCAGTAATTTTGTGCGTGTGGAAGAAGAAAGAGGGAAGAGAGAAAAATGAGTCAAAACATGAGATCGCACTATTTAACACATTCTGTAACTATACTCCTACATACACCACAATCACTTTCAATATTTTATACTCTAAAACACTTCACTTTTTTCTGCTTTATTGTCAAATACTAGAACACATTTTACCGGTAGGAGTAATATTTTGAACAACATGGAGATGCGTTGTAAACCGTAAAAACGGATGTGATCGATGATTCGTTACGCACATGTTAGAGACAGAGTAAGTGAAACCTATGAGATATTGGCATCCAAAAAGAGAAACCTATATATGGATTTCATCATTTAATCACTGAAATATTCTTCTACGATGGCACTAATTCCCAACGCATATAGTACAGTAATCAAGTACTAATAAGTAGTATCATTTTAATTAATTACAAGCTCCAATAATTTCTGGTTAAAAGTAGAGCAATTGATACCGTAATCAAAGGTCTTTGTGGGACCCCTCTGCTGACACGTAGACGTTGATGTGTGAAAAATGGTCGAATAAGTTTGAATCGTGCGCAAACACGGCACTTTCTCACTTCTTCCATATAGAAAGTCAGGGTTTGATTCTCGCCAAGAACGCAAATACTTGGTGTGGTGGTTGATATCCTTTGGGCATGCCACATTCGTATGCTGCTTTACCGGTACCTCTTTTCCATTCTCTTAGAAAGAGGTTAGATATCTATCAAATGAAAAAAAAAAAAAAAAAGAAAAAGAAGAAGAAGAAGAAGAAGAAGAAGGTGTAAATGCCTAAATGGGCATAGAATTAGAATACTATGCATTGAGGAGCACAGAATTACCGAGAGTTGGGCCGCTTGTCCCCTCTGCATCATATTTTATTGGACAAGCATAAACTAAGCAGATAGATTGTTCCAAGAAAAATGGACAAAAAGTAAGGACAAGGGCACAAAAATTACTCAAACAAATCTCTATTATAAAATAGAAGGGTGTTGGGACAAGTTGTTGGAACAGCTTAGATTCATTTGATCCAAAGGTTGTAGTGCATCCTCCTATTTTCCGGTTAAGTGCCCATGGTTTTCACCTAAATCACACAGCTGCCAGTCCCTTCCAACCGGGATGCGTAGTGCCGTAGGTACGGGCTAGCACTAGTATACTAATAATTCTGCTGCTTTTGATTTAAGCATGCCTGCCTACTCTCTCTTGGACAAATAAAGCACTATGCTTGTTTCGAGAATTAAAACGGATGTACTCCTAGTAATTAACAGTCCTGAGAGTGGTAGACTTTGGACACTTTGTCCAGGTATTGTTTTATCAATCAGTCTACAGATACATACAGCACATACATACGCATTTTGGATCCGTTTCGGGTTCTATAAAACAGATCTGAGCCGCTATTTTGTTCAAAATAGTTTATTTACAGTCCCTGTAAAAAATAAACTCAACCCGATATAGGTATAGACATTTACGAAACATTCAACTTTGCTTTAGAATTCAGGCCGGTTTAGATCTTTTTTATAGGACCCGAGACGGGTCCAAAATACGTATGCGCTGTATATACATGATTGTATGTACCTGTAGCAGGGCTGTTGTTTTATTCCTCAATTTCTATCCAACCCCATGTTTGATTCGTTCAGGACAAATTGTTTACTGAGTGTAATTAAACACTACAATGACTATTTTGACCCCAAATTATCTTTAGGATAACCAAGAAGCCATTGGTTGGTGTGAATTGCCCTTTTAGCTTATTTTACATAATCGATACCAGAAAGAATTCATAAAATCCCGCAAAAAAAATCAAACTCGACAAGAAAAAAGTTCTTGGGTAATAAAATTGAAATTCAACAATTACATATTTTCTCAGGCAGTTGGATTTAAATGATGGAAGAACTAAGTTCAAACATTAATTACATATATAATGCCATTTCTTAACAATGTTCAAATGCATAATAACCAATTATCATACTACCCATCCACAATCATCATCCAAAAAACCATACCACCATCCAAAACCATTAACCAAAAAAAAAAAAGAAACCAGCATAGTTTTACTTATGGTTCCAAGTAGCCTAAAATTTCAAGGGCACAACTTCTTCACAAGAATCATTTTCTCCTCATCATTGAAACTGAAAAATAATTCAACCTTCTTTCATTTTGGGTAATTGCCAAAGTAGGGGGGGGGGGGGGGAGGGGGGGGGGGGTGGGGGGAGTCAGTTGTGAAATTAGGGAAGAAGATGGGGTCTAGGGCAAAACGGAGGTAGGTTTTTGTAATTTCTCCTCATATTGAAAGTCCTCCTCCGTGCGCCTCATTACAGGGATTGATCAACTTTACATATCCTAAAAAAAAGCACTGATATTTCAACTTGGCTATTGAAAAGAATAATTTTGCAAATATAAGGCGTTTCAAGCTAAAATAATCCAAAACGGAGATAGGTTTTTAATTTCTCCTCTTATTGAAAGTCCTCCGCGAGCCTCATTATAGGGATTGATCAACTTAACACATTCTAAAAAAAAGGATGGATATTTCAACTTGACTATTGAAAAGAATAATTTTGCAAATATGAGGCGTTCAAAGCTAAAATAATCCAACTTTTTTTTTTCTTTGATGATGAGCTAACCGTTTCGTAGATGCAAATGCAACCACGTCATTTTGGATTTAGTACATTCTATTCGAGCCTCATTACTTTGAGCTTGAGCTTCTTCTCCCATTTCCACTTCTACTGATTCCACAAAAGTCCAAAAAGAAAGGAAAGATACTCGATTATGTGTGTTCATACGTGCTGAATTTTCGCTAGTAACCATCATAACCATGTAGATACTAAGGGGGCAATATGGTCCACCTAAGAGTCTAAACAAATTAAGGCAAAAAAAAAGTGCCGTTGGAGCGCAAATTCTGCTGCTAAATTCAGACATTTACAGAATCTGTTGTTAATAAATTGAGAACATATAATTTACATATGTATGATTGTATCTAGTCTTTAGCTCTACTAACCCAAAATGTGGAGGCCAAAGTTGTGTATATCTATTTTCATTTCATCGGCCTTTTGAACTGGATAAACGTACATACACATTTGTTTGCAGAGAATCTACAGTTGATAATTGATCAATATAGTTTTGGACAAATAATTACTAGTAACCATTCAATTAGTACCCTTTTTTTTCCATATTAAAATGAGTAATTTACAAATCCAAGGAAGATGGAAGAAAGATTTGTTCTGTGAACTTGGGGCAGAAAAGATCAATACCCCAAAACAGAGAACTAAAACCAAAACAAAAAAAAAAAGGAAATAAACCAACCTTTTTTTCACTTCATCATATTTCGTTCCTTCAATTCCCCAAGGTCCAAACACTCCAAAACCTCTCCCCAATAAAACTCACCAACTTCCTCACCGACCCCTCCTCTGCTTCATCACCACAATCTCCTCCGCCTCCGCCGCCGCCGCTGGTCAACTCCATCAAACATGACTCGTCCTTGCTTGAACCCACCCGGGACTGATTCGGCTCATGACCCGACCCATTAAACCCCCTCCTCCGACTCTCTTTCTTACTCTTCTCTGATCTCTTGCTCTGGGCTACCCCGTCTTCGAAAGCATCGATGATTTCGTGAATGAGTTGGCGGTTCGGCGACGAGTCCCACCTGACCCAGTAACTCGTGTAGCACCTGAAACAGTTGCAGTTGAACGACGGCGGGTGGTCCCCACCCTTTCCAGTACCTCCAGTACTAGTGGTGTTAGTCTTTTGGGTTTTGTTCTGATTCACGGAAAAGTTGGAGGAGGAGGAGGAGATGAGGTAGGCCAATACTTCTCTGTCCACTGGTGAGAGCGCGGCCGCTAGGGTCAAGATGGTGGCCGGTAGAAAGGTTAGGTGGTCGGAGATGAGCGGCTGCGATGGGTGGACCTTGCCTTTTCTGTAGAGCTTCTTCATGTCTGATGGCTATAAGTTGAGTTCAGCCGAGAGAGGCTGAGAGACTCAGAAAATGGGATTTATGAGATCCAGTCTAGTTTTCCTATTCGCCCTGTCCGGTCCAATTTTAGGTCATTTGTGGGTCCTTCCAGGATCCATAATAAGGATCCACAATAATAATTAGAATCGTTCATTTTTTAGAGTTTGTCCAAAAAATTAACCACTTTCAAAAATCACGTCGATCAGATATCATTTAAAATGATTTCGAAATGCATTAAGCTTCATAAATTTGTTGCAATCTAATGTTGCACACTTATTTTTTTACAAATGTAGTGCATTGCAAAATCATAACAATTTATTCGATCAATACTCCCTCCGTCCCTTTTTAAATGTCCTGCTTCGTAATTCCAACTTATTAAAAATATATCATCATTATACCTTTCACATCAACTTTTTCATCCACTTTCCCTACTTACCCATCATCATTACACTTTTACTCACTAACTTTTCAAAATGGAATCTACTTTTAGGGACAAAATAGACAATTCACCAACTTTTACCCACTAACTTTACAAAATGGACACTTATTAAGGGACAGCCCAAAATAGAATACTGGACTGTAATAAAGGGACAGAGGGAGTATGATTTTTGATATGGTTAATATTTTTCGGCGAGTTCTAAAAGGTAAAAACGGTTCTAATCATTATTGTGGTCCAAGAAAGGGCCCACAAATGGCCTAAAACTGGACCGGACTGAATGAAAGAGAAACTGGACTAGATCTCCCCCTATGCGGACTGAGATCTAGTCCAGTTTCCCTTTCGTCCAGTCCGGTTCAGTTTTGGACCATTTGTTGGGGAGAGAGAAATTGTAGAGGAATTGGTACACAGTTCGGATAGATATCCGAGAACTGAACCGTGAGTCATAGTTCTAAGAAAATAGAATCTGTGTTTAGACCAAAAATCTTACGGTCAGGTTCCGAACGAATCTGTGAGTGACGGTTCAATTGTGATTTTTATCCACGGATTATATATAAATTCCACTAGCAAACAACAACCAAAAAGAGAAAAAAGGGAAAGAAGAAGGGGAAAAAAAACAGTAACAAATTCTTGTATTATGCATCAACCAAATTCCTAATTTGAGATTCCAACATCAACCAACTTTCAGATTCCAACATCAAAGCAATAAGCCAGCCAATTACTCTGTATACACGTATTTTTTTTTTGGCCCATTTAGAGTAGAACAACACTTTACCCCCTTAAGTTTCGATTTACACAAAACTAATACGTTATCCAAAACAAACTCCATTGACCAAACCATATCTTACAATTTTTCTAATTTTTTGAAATGGTCTCCGAACCATTAATCCACAATCGGGACCAAAATGTATAGTTCAGTTCAGTTTAGTTCGATTCAGTTTGGTTTAGGCCTGAATTCTAAAGTAAAGTTGGATATTTCATAAACGTCTTTACCGATATCAGATTGAGTTGGATTTCTGCAGGGACGTTAAACAAACAAATTTGAACAAAATGAATGGCTCAAATAATTTTTTTTGGAACCCGAGAGGAGTTCATAATCCATATGTATGTGCTATATGCATTAGGGGTGAGCAAAAAATCCGTCAAACCGCGAATCCAGTCCAAACCAATCCAAACCGGAAGGTTTGGTTTGAGTTTTTAGTAGTATGGTTTGGTTATGGTTTAAAAAAATTAGAAACCGCGTTATATGGTTTGGTTTGTGGATTCACGTTTACGGTTATGGTTCCAAACCGATCTGAACCGTATAATACATACATATATATATTAATTATGATTCACCCAATAAATATGGGAGCTTTTAGTCAACTATTTTTCTTAATTTATTGATCCCATTAAATCCACTGCAATATTTAATTTTCCTTCACTTCCAAGATAATGATATGAATCTTGATGTAGAGTGATATCACAAGTTGGTTTCTATCATACTGCTACTATTGCCCTTTTACTACCTCATTTCAATTCAATAGTTTTAGAAATTATTTTTGGCATTTTATTTGGTTAAACTATCTTAAGATGTTTAGTAGTTGGTATTCTTAGTTGGTTCATTTTAGTGACTTACCATCATTTTATTTTCTTAGTTTAAGACTTGAGACAATTTTTGGTATCCTACCCTTAATTAGTTGGTTGATATTAGTGTATTTTAATAATTTGAATGGAATTAATTTAAATATATGTATTTTTTAATTTATCTTCATAATGTTAAGTACTTTAAATATTTTTTGAAGACAATAGCTTAGTTCAAAGCAAACCGTGGTTTAAAATTGAAACCGAACCGTATTTAAATGGTTTGGATTGGTTTGGTTTTATGCCTTTTGTGGGTTGATTTGGTTCTCTAAATTCATAATCCGTAAGTATTGATTTGGTTATTGGTTTAGTATGAAACCGAACCAATTCGGACCATACTCACCCATAATATGCATATGTATGTAGCTATAGAAGCTTGCCCTTCCCTTCGAGGAGCATGGGGAAATTCACGCGAGATGCGGTACTTTTGCTGAAATTATTGTAGGCCCAATACTATGAGAAATTTTTGGGTGTTGAGCGGGTATCACGTCGTCAAAACGTATTTTGGACGGTCTTGAATTTTAGAAAGAGAAAAAGAGTAGATAGAGTGGTCGGGTGAGGGGAGAAAAAGAAAGAATAAATCTAAACCGTCCAAAACACGTCTAAATGGTTGAGATTGCCGACGGATAACACATGTGTAGTACCCGTGCGACACCCAAAAACTTCTCGGTTGATTGGTGTTGGTAGTACTCCAGTAGTACTGCATTGGTGCAGTAGTACAGTATCGTGATATTGCGGGACCTACCCAACTAAATTAATGATTAGTCTCTATCCTTCAGTTCCAGGTTCCCAAAAACAATATGTACTATTTTGTAACTTCGCAAAAACAAAAAAATATAGATTTATAAGATTCTATTTTAGTTTACATAGGCGTAGTAATTAAAACTCTCTGTCAAATTTTACTTAGAGAGCTAAAGTTTGAACTCGAACTCGGCTCATTTATATTTGTTTGATTCGATCTTGAGTTTCATAAACACTAACAAGTTCGAGGTCACTTAGTTTTGGAGGAATTGAACTCGAGTACTTAAGTTTGGCTCGAATCATTTGCAGCCATAGTTCCACACCCACCATAAGCCGAAGTATGTTTGGTTTATTCAGCTAGGAGCAACTCTAGCCCATCTTCTAAACATATACTGTATATTTTCTAAATGTCCCACTATCTTTTTTACTTGTGTATTGGTTTATTTTTAAGACTTTTTTTTTTTGTTGCTTGGAAATTTACCTTTTTTTATGTCAAATTAAATGATGAAGAGAAATACCATATCCAAAGTGAAATTATTGACATATTAGAGAAAAATGCTCACTAGTTATAGGCTGGAGCATATTATATCTACACGACTCTTCAAATCAAAATGCATAAAATAAAATAAAAAATCATCGAATGAGTTGGACATGCTCTAATATTTCAACAATGGGCGTTTGGCTATCCCTATCTTATTTACTTAGTATTTGTTTAGTGATTTTATAGTAGTTGTGGGTGAAGCAAATAAGCAATAAGCATGCAATAACCATTGGCAGACCATCTTAATTATTTGCTCATTCGTTAACATTAAACAAGGAAGGTACCCAAACAAGCCCTACGTCTAGTAATTTTTTTGTTTTTTAGATAACAAAATAGAGCACTTTTCTTCATTTTTTTTTAAAACTAATTTAAAGAACTAATGAAGATCTTTAAATTGGTGTGAAAAAATCAAATAATTATGCGCAAAAATATCTTAATTTTTTATCCAATAAATGACATGACTTTTAAGAACCTAAGACTATGAAAGGAAAGGAGTTTATTCGGAAATGATCATAAAATCTTGTTGCATCATTACTTAAGTAACAATCTCAGTTAAATCCATACCATCATAAAATAAGCATACGCGACATCATAATAAGGAGATTGACTTATTGAAGAATTAAAAGAATCAAGCTTAATTCGTCGATCGTTTGCCTCATTTGAGATCTATTTATTGCATAAATAAACGATTGAACAAAACTTGAAGCTTCTTTAATTTTTAAATCACAAATATGCTATATATCGGATTAAATAAACTTATATTGTTTACAACAAACTCAACTTCTAAAGCTTGAACCAACTTTTAAATTGATTGAAACATTAAATTTAACATGAATAACCAACTATACTCTCACTAAGCTCGTTTGGTTTAAATTAAGTTTAGAGTAACCAACTACTCTCACTCAGGATCAAGTTGGTAATAAGTTTAGCATCCCCTTTTTTTTCCAACTCATAACCAAAATTTGAGTAAAATCTCCTAAATTTCTCCCCTGTATTGGACTCAAACACACATCAATTCGAGTTTGTTCAAAATTTTACTCAATTCAAGGGAGACTCGAATTTTTATTCAAAATTTTAGAAGCCTATTTTATGTCTCAAATTTCCAATTATACATGCAATGAATTATTTATTAAATTTTTTTGGTTAGATTTTTTTTTGGGTAAAACTTTTTTTGGTTAGATTTGCTTTTGTTGATTGCCAGGTTTTGATATTAAAGAAAATTTTATCGATATTTTCACTAAAATTTGGATTAAAAATTGAGTAAAGGCTCGAGATGCTCTTATGAGCCTTCCCTAATAGAATATATAGCTTGGTGACAAGCTTATTAAAAAATGGAATGCCAATAAGTCAAATTCTGTACAAATTATTTTGTGAGATTATTTTGTACATTAAAGTTAGGCCATAATTGAAAAATCATAATCTAAAAGGGAAAATTATTTCAATACTCCGGGAGTTTATGAGTACAAGATACTCAAGTGTGTCGTCCCACACATGTTATGTGATAGGAGAGGATATACTCCTGAATAATTACTCATCTAAAAGGGTGGTTGGAATTTCATCGTCCCTAACCCCTATTACTTGAAAGAATCTCACACAAGTGTTAGAAGGGAGTGTTTGTGAGCCAATTATTTTTTAGGTTTTTGGATTGTGGAATATAGATTATTTTGATTACGATGATTTGGATTGTCAATATGTGCATAATAGATTTGGTAGAAGAGTTTTGTGAGTGAAGTATAATCAAAACTCAAAAAGCTTCTCGACGACTGATTTTTGGATACTGCATTCTCCGGTTCAAGCATTTTGAAAAAATGCAGCTTAGAATATGTGGCCCAACACCCAGAAATTGCATTTCTGCACAATGGCTCATTGCACATATGCCCAGTTTAGTTGCTTCAGGGTATTGAACATGATCTGGCCGTGAGTTTTGCAAACCCGTGAGCTAGTTAGATTATCTGTTTACTGTCAAATTTGTTGCTGGACTATTGGGCCAGTGTACTGGTAGTATTTAAGGTTTCAACCTGGATGCTGCAAACACCAATATCATATTCACGCCCAGTTTAGCTACTGGGAATATTGCCAATTTGGGGCCAAGCTCTTTGTTGAGCTTCTTTATATCCCTAGTTTCTTTGCTTCTTTAGCCCGGTGGTTGTGCGTAGTATGGTTGTGACCGTGGCTATCGTTGATTAGATTGGAGTCTTTGCTGATTGAAAGGGGTAGCTTCGCAGCTGCCATTGACTAGATCAGTGGTTGGGTTCTGATTGAAAAAGGTAGCTACCGGGGCTGTCATTGATTAGATTGGTGGTCGTGCACTGATTGAAAGGGGTAGCTTCGCTGGCTGTCATTGATTAGATTGGTGGTAGTGCGCTGATCGAAAGGGGCAGCTTGGTTCACCTGCGGTTCGAGTGGCCACATTTTGTGGTTCCTCTTTCTGTCCCTCTTTTAGATTTTAGCGAGCCTAGGGGATTAGGTTGAGGGTGTAGTAGTCTGGATGGAATGGGCGTGGTGTGCAGGGTACTTGGCAGGGTAGCCTTGTCGGATGCCGACATCTCCAGTTCGAGCCTCTTCTCGGTTTCTAGTCCCTCTGTAGTAGCTGTTCTCTTAGAAGTGGGTTTTATGCTTGTTCTCTAGGTTTGTTGGAGTATTAGTTTCTTGGTTTGCTTATCCCATCTCTGGAGTATGTGGTATCTGGTAGTTGAGAGCGGGTTGTTTTGGCGAGCCTTAGGCTTGGATGAGGAAGTATTAGGCCGGAAGGATTGGGCGTGGTGTGCAGGGTGGGGCCCCCTGTCGGATGCCGACATCTCTGGTTCGAGCCTCTTCTTGGTGCCATGTTCCTCTGTAGTAGCTGTTCAGCTTCCCTTGATGCCGTATTACTTTGTTGCTGCTTGTCCTCAGTGTTGGTTATCATTTGGTCACCTCTGACCGTGACTATTTATTTTATTTCCTAACCTGGCGGGATGTGTCAGGTAGTAGTAGTTCAATTTCAAGTTATTACTAATCGTTTCACTTCATTTCATACCCCGTTGTACGATCCTTCCGCTTCGATGGATGGTGCAACGGGGATATGATCTCAGCACACATGACACATTTGTTATGTTATTTACTCTACCTTACTCTCCATGCGGGTTGTGCATGGGTTATCGCACTTTTTTCAATCTTGTTTTTTTCTATTTATTTTCCTCCTGAGGTATGCCTCTTGTAGGCTGTATATTCGGTTAACCTTTTTTAATTTCAAGCTAATTTACCCAAAAAAAAAAAAAACTTGGAAAACTAACGAGTTATTTGCTTCCTTCTCTAGATTAGAATTCGAAAAAACCATGGATGTGAGATTATATTCTGCTACTTTGTTTGAGGAAGTGACAAGAGCTTAGCAAGTAATCGAGAAATAATTTTGTTATAATTGAATACCCAAGGGTGAAATTATGCTAGTTCGCAACAAATGTTGATTAACTTGAGGTCTTTTGATTATACAACACAGGCAAGGATCGCACCAAAGAAATCTCTTTTAAGGGGCTCGTTTGGTTGCCCAGAGATAAACAGAGAAGATATAAAATCTGCGTGATGCGTACGAGATATAGAAATGGTGGAAGAAGAAATATTCGATGTTTGTTTTGGTTAAGATTGTGGCATGAATTTCTTATTTTGTTCTTATGCAGACCTTAATAAGTCGCATAACCCTCAAGTAGGACTTCTCGCTTCTTTATTGAACACCATTTTAACGCTCCAGCTCCCTCTCATGCATGCGCATTATGTGATTTAGTGCAAACTATAAGTTTTATATAGAGACTGATAAATCATTCCTCTTCAAGGGGAAAAAAAGAAAGGGAAAAAAAAAAAAAAACCTGATATAGTACCATTCAAGGGATGTTGGGATGCTCCCATATAGCCAGCCCAACAGATTTACTAAGAATTATTGATGCTCCTGGGCCCAACACCAACCACCACACATACTTTTATTTAAGGTCCAAATTTAACTACTCCCTCTCTTTCTTTTTAAATTTCCACAAAAAGACAGTGTTATTTTCGAATAAAAAATTAAGATACTTTCGTGTAGAATTTTAAAAAAGAAAATTCACCAATATAAATAACTATAGTACTAATTGAGATTTTTAATTTGGTTAAAAAAATTAAAAAGTTTATTGACGAAAATTCTTTATTTTGTATCTAAAGTCCTTTCATAAAGAACACTTAAAAAAGGACATATGGAGTAAAAAAAAATATTACTACTCCCTATTTATAGGTGTGGTGGTGGAGGCAATTGAAGTACACGTGCCAATGTCTCAAAAACACTATTCCCTCCGTCCCTTTTTTAGAGTCTAATATTCCATTTTAGATTGTCCCTTAATAAGTGTCCATTTTGTAAAGTTAGTGGGTAAAAATTGGTGAATTTTCCATTTTGCCCCTAAAAGTAGATTCCATTTTGAAAAATTAGTGAGAAAATATAATGATGATGTTTTCATAAAGGGCAAGGAGAGAAAGTGGAGGTAAAAATTGATGTGAAATGTGTAATGATGATGTCTTTTTAATAAGTTGAAATTACGAAGCAGAACACTTAAAAAGAGACGGAAGGAGTATATAAATACTCGATGTATCCGTGTCATGTCAGATTTGACTTGACTTGAAATTGAAGAAGAAATTGAGCAATGCTACGTACCTGACAAATTACCCTGAAAAGAGAAATCAATGGTTTAGATGCACATCACAATACATCACAATGAATCTGAACCATTGATTTTTCTTTTGGGGGCATTTTCAGGGTACTTAGAATTATTATTGATTTATAGAAGAAACTAGAAAGAATCTGTTTGGTGTTAATAAACCCCCAGCACTTATCCATTTTGACCAAAAGCATCCTTAAAATTCATTTGATACACGTTCCACATGATCGAGTACCACAACTAAATTTACTAGCATCTCCATGTATCAAGATTACCAAAGGCAGAAACCCCAAGAACACGGTAACATGCAAACAATCATTATACTCGGCGGAGCTTCAGGAAGTGCTCCTCAAACGGGTCTTGATCCACGTTTCCAAGTAACGTAGCTCGTCGGTGCTTATTGAGTGGCCAAGACCTGGATAAGCCTGTGGATTCATAGCCAAGTAAACATCAATTTCTTCTGGAGCTGTATTGCATAAATCAGTAAATCACGAGGTTATTTGAGGAAAGTGTGACAAGTAGTACCTTAAATTCGCAACTTACACCTGCTCGTTCGAGGAAAGGTGGACCCGCTTGTCCAGCTTCGGAAAATACTGTTCTGTCATCCATACCATGAGACCACAAAATAGGCGTCTGCGTGTTTGTTGACAACTCAAAGTGTTATTAAACCATCCGTACAGGTAAAGTAAAAGCAATTGCATAGTCCTCACTATGATCAATATTATGTAAAAACTACATCCAAAGGAGATTCATGCGGATTTAAAAGCAAGGTACCCAATTAATCTTATTAGTCCTTAAATAATGGCATAGCTGCAGAACATATCAACAATTACAAAGACTACACTAGGAGAACATAAACTAAGATAGTAGGGTGGTCATATTGATGTAACAACCCGGAGAATTAGCAGATACAACGAGCTCTAACTTAATTGAATAGTGGAATTGGTGATGTAAGATCTCAATAAAGCTGCTAAAGTAGAAAATGAGAGCAGAACTTCTATTATAGTTAACATTATCTTTTTTGCTTGGCATTATAGTTTTTACATCATGGGCCTCGACAGAGCTCAATGGAGAAAACTAATTCATGTACCGACCCAAATTGATTGAGACTCTTGACTTAGTTGGTTACAATAATTAACATAATGGAGCCCAACCAATGCAGGTGAAAAGCACATTCATCAAAGTGCAGGGGAGATTGTCAAAGAAAGATCGAGACGGTATTAAAAGGAAACTACCTTCTTTGCATCTGGCGGGATTTGCTCTATTATAGAGGAATTAAAAGGAACCCATCCACTAAAAACTGCACCTCCTCCTATAGTTCTTGGGTATAGCAAAACACTTGCTAAGGTCAAGGCCCCTGCAAAACATGATTACTATTCACTAATTACCTGCAGGAATCAAAACAAGCATGCAGAAACTCTTTCATGCACACATGCACACAAGCGCCGAGAGAGAGAAAGAGAGAGAGAGAGACCTCCTTGACTAAATCCACATACAAATATATTGTCAGGATTTGTGCCAGCAGTTATCTCCTTGTCTATAATGTTATGCACGTTCCGAACTGCTTTAAGGACACCATTTTCATCATTTGGAGAAACCTGATACATTTTCGAAATCCAGCACAGCTAGTTAATCGAAGGGCACAGTTACAATACCACGTTATCTCACAAACACCTGTTCACCATGTCATAAGTAATTTAGGAAAATTGAATGGGACTGTATATGTAGTGAGCAACTGTAAACTATATTCGAGAACCAAGAAATCTGTTTAAGCACCATCACAAAGCCTAGTCGGAGTCAGTCATACAAAAATAAATCTCAGTTTGAAATAAATTTCAAATCAACAAGAGATGAAAAGGGAAGGATACTGAGTAGACATTCCAACTCATACAAGTATCAAGGAAATCACCATAACATATATTTCCCCACCATACATGCACTTAAGGGTCGACATCATTCCCATGACTGATGTCTCATTTCCCAACCCACTGACATGCAAATCTAATCCAACTTATAGGAAGATGCCCCCAAAAGTTAATCCACAAGAAGGATAAAAAAAAAGGGTACTTTTGGGGGAAAAAATAAGCATAACTTACAGCTGTAATTGGTATTTCATGAAGATCAAACCACGAAGGCATCACAGCACCATCTGCAAAAGAAACGAATAAGTACATGGTCTGGAATTGCATAAAAAGAGAGAATAGAATGTGAATACCAGGAAACTAAGTGTGTGGCCCGTGATCCTCCGGTCCTCGATCCTTCGTAGGTGGTTTGATGGTGGATTAGCTTTCTTCTCCTAGCCTGCACAAGGAACGCACGACTAAGACCTGGCCGGGGGTTGTCCCGGCAAGGCCCTCCGGCGAGAGGATGAGTGTAGCGCAGAGAGGAAGCAGAAAGCTCTGGAGAGGGAGTAAGTGTGAGTATTGAATAGCGTGTACCTGTTAGGGTTACCATCTCTAGGTATTTATAGTGCCTTCTGACTTGCCCTCCAAGTACCATCGCGTGCCTTCCACGGGCCAAGTGACATCATAGTGACGTCGAGAAATAGATCTGATAACCGTTTTCAGGGCTGAGCTGGCACACCCATGTGCGCCCGTGATCATCTTCTGTTGTAACCGCTTCTGCACGTGGCAGGACGCGTGGCTTTACAGCCAGCCGCCGTCGGCTGCATGCCGTGCTCTGAAGGTAGCCGACCGCGGGAACCGCCGAGCATAGCCATGCGTTCAATGAAGGAGGTAACGTCGCCGCGGACTCCGTCGACGGCACAATCCGAGCGCGGGTCTGTCCGCTGCCGAGCCTGAGGCAAACCGGATATACACGACGAGTCATTGTCGGCTTGCCGCGCACGAGGCCTGCGATCGGACCACGGCAGGTCAGGTCCGCGCCATGCGAACAAATCATGTTCGGCCCGCTACAATAGCCCCTCAATTCCTGCCGATGCTGTACGCATGGTAGGGATTGAAGTTGAGCCTTAGGCCGAACTCGTCAAACCGCCGAGCGTACATTTGTTTGATGAAGATAAGTTCCAGCCGAGCCTGAACCGTTTCATCCTCAGGAGTAGTCTCGACCGTCGATGAAGTACTCCAATGGTTGGACGCCAGATGTCACCTTGTGGCTGGGTACGGCAGGCGAGAGGTGGGCTGGCAAGCCCTGCAAACCGTCTTATCAATGACACGTGTCGCGCGCTGAGTGGTCAGTCGTTCGGCGGTGCAATGATGGGCGGGATTTTCGAATTCCCAACCCTAGCCCTATATAAGGGGAGACGCGAGGAGAGAGAAAGCTCTCGTTCTCTCTCTCTCTCCAGACCTCCATTGTCAGAGCTCCAAAGCAACCGTTCGTCTTCCATCTTCGATTTCCAGCAGATCCTGCCACCAGATCTCGCCACAAATCTAGGTACGTGTTCGATTCTTGCTTCTCTTCACTTTTCTGCAGTTTTTAGGTGATTAATTCTGCCTTTCTGGGTTTTTGGGGCACTTTTTGTTCTGAGTGAACAGTGCACCCTGGAGATGAACGGACTGTTCATCTCCTTCTTCAACCTGTTCTTCCGAGCACGGAGCCTCCACGGGGTTCTGGCCGTTGATGGAATGGGCCGAGCCCCAGCCTCTGTTGTTTGGAAGGTTCCTGGCTGCACACGTTTCGGCCGAGCCTTGAGAATGATGATGGGGTGGGCCAATTAGGGTACCGAGCGTAGTGAGACAACTGTTTTCTGGCCGACAACGAGGTCTCATGTTTTTTTGATTTTGACTCTGTTAGGTCTGGCTCCCCCAATCATCGTCATCTCATCCGACTCTGAAAGTTCAGGGGACGATTCTGCGAACCTTGTGATCCGAGAGTACTTGGCGTTACACAGAAGCCGACGACAAACTTCTTCCATCGCCTCAAACATGTCAGATTCTGGTGACTCCAACGCCGAGCAAGACTATGAGTACGGTGGTTTCAACACCGAGCCGGAGATAACCTTCTCTACGGAATCCGAAGCCGAACACGAACTTGGGCCGGAGGCTGAATCCAGAATTCGCTCCCAGGCCGGAGCCACGACTTCCTCACTCTCTGCTCCTGCTGAAACCTCGTCCGTGGATAGAGAGTTTGCCGACCTCTTCGAGCGAGGGCAAGTTTGCCCCCACGCCCACTACTTCAGTGGTCGTCCCAACGAGTATGCGGCCTTCTGCCGTACGTACAATATACCAGACGATGTTGTTGTCCACCAGGTGGCTAGCGACAAGATTAGGGATAAGAGACAAGATCGTCCCGAGCACATAACGGTCCCTCTGATGGCCATTTGTGAGGCCGGACTCCGTTTCCCCCTTCATCCATATTTGAGGGAACTGTTGTCTAGGTTCGGTTTAGTTCCTCATTTTTTCTCGATAAATAGTTTTAGGATTGTGATGTCTGTAATTAGGTTGAAGGAACTTCACAACCTTGATTTCACCGTTGCCGACCTTTTCCACACGTACATTATGTCCAGGCATGGGAAGACCAACCGTAGGTATTTATCCACACGTAGTGGTAAGGAACCCTTGATAAATGGACTTCCCGACACTGATAAATGGGCCACCCTGTACGTCGAGGTCAGTGGGAATTATGAGTTCGGCGATCAGGCTGCGAGGATGCATTCTGTGCCGAAGATAACTGACTTCCGAGGTTTCCTTTTCATTCTTATTTCTGCCGGACATGATAAGTCTATTTGAATGAACTCGTCGATATTCTGACAATACATTTTTCTTTTGCAGATCACCGAGCGATCACCAGGACTCAGAACTCTTTGGCCGTAGACAGCCACGTTGAACTCCTAAGGGCTTGTGTCTGCCGCGACGCGCCGACGCTGCTTGGTTACGAGCCCTCGTACAAGGGAAAGTTGACGAAGAGGAAGAAGAAGGATAAGGAGGCAGGGCCGAGCACGAAGGTTAAGGGCGAAAAGTCAGCTGCAGAGGTAGGCGTTGGCGACGAAGTCCCAAATCCGAGCAAGAAGGCTAAACAGCCGAGGGTAAAATTTCCTACTTTTCAGAAGTCAGCCGACTTCTGGTTTCAAGAAAGTCTGCCATCTGACCTTCAAGGCATCCACATCCCACCAATCCGAACATTAATCCCTCATTTTGCCGACGACATGGGGAGAAGAAACGTGGTGAGGATGAATCTCAAGGAAGCAGCTGCTGCCAGCAAGAAGGTAGCCGCTCCTTCTCCCACTGAGAGTCCTGCTAAGAAGCAGAAGGTACATGACTTCTTCCCTGCTAGGCCGCCGACGCCAGTCACGAAGGAGAAGGACCAAACCGAGTCGTCGGCGGCTGGAGGTTCAAAGGTCGTGGAGATGGCAGCAGGTACTGATGGGCGGGTGACCGTCCCAGAGTTTGCACCATCCTTCGCCATGGCCGACGGTAGAGTGGTCACAGTGGATGACAGCGTTAAGGAGGAGCCTGGACTTGCTGTGACCATGCTGCATGGGCTTGCTCTTCCAAAGGATATGGGCAGGATTCCTGGGGAACTCCAGCCGAGCCTAGTTCACACTAGTGCATACCTCGTACAGGTACGTTTTTTGACTTGGTTTTCTTTTCAAAGTTTTTGATGCGTTGCCGAGGCTGATGATTTAGTTTTGTGTGTAGGCTGGGCAAGCTCTACTGCGGGCTTCTCGGCAAGCCGAGATCCTGGCCGCTGAGAGGACTCGTTACCGCGATGAAGCGAAAGCCGAGCGCGAGAAGGCGAAGGCTGCGAAGAACGGATTGAGGTTCGCCAAATCAAGGGTCGCCGAGCTTGAGAAAGAAAGGGATGAGGCCCTTGAAAATGCAAAGACGGCCGAACGCGAGCTCGGGCAGGTTGTCCGTAGAGAGAAGAGGAAGATGAAGGAAGTGGATGAGAAGGCGTTCCAGGCTGGGTACGACAGAGCCGGTGCCGAGTATGTGAGGGAGGCTCGCTCGATGGTCAATGAAGAGCTTGCAAAGAAGCTGCCGATCGCATACCGAACTGGGTACAAGGATGGGGTGAGGGCTGCGTGTGGGGTCATGCAGCTTGAGCCGGACATGAATTTGATGAAGTCGATCCCCGTAGCTGATGTTCCCGAGCTCGTGCTGCCATACACGGAGGAGGAATGTGCTCCACTTCCTCCAGAGGAATTTTCTGAGGGCGATGATGATGTTGAAGATATGACTGTAGCCGATGCTGATGGTGAAAGAGATGGCTCCAGTGGGAAGGGGAGGGACGTGGCTGACAACGCTGAGCAGGCAACCGAGCAAATTGAGAAAAATGATGAAGTGGTCGTTGAAGCCGAGGACGATGCTGCTAGCCTTGCTGAGGCTGCAGCCGAGGGTGATCCGCCTCAACCTTAGAGTTTAAGGTTTATATTGAATTTTGAAGTTTTGTTGGACTGGACGGCTCCAAACTTGGGAGTTTTACCGTGCCAGATGTAATAGTTGTTTGAGGGTCGGCACCGAACGGTTTACTACGCCGTACCTTCCAGTTTAGGATCTTTCAAACACTTGTCTTTATAATGCATGGCTTCTTTCGCAGCGTCTCTATTATTGCCGAGCTTGTCTTGTTGCCTTCATGTCTTCATAGAAATTTTGTAGTCCTTGCATGTTTGTGAATGTGTAGTTGTCCGTAGCCCCCACTTTGGTTTGGGTTCGGCAGAATAGCTGAGAGTATATCGTGATCGAAATGGTTAAGTATAGATATTGCAGCCGAGCCCAGACCAAAGTATTATGGCCGTAGGTACTAGGTAGCCGAACATGGATTTGTTGTGGTCAGATTTGACCAATCCTTCGACTTAGTGTAAGAGTGTGAGTTGCCCCCTTGCCTTGTGGATGGGGCTCGGCTCATGAGTCAGCCCCAGGCCATAGCAGAGGGACGTTTGAGAGTAGTGATTGTTTGTGGGTGGTCTGCTCGCCAAATTGCGAGTGTAACCTTTCGGTGGCCGACCATAGTGTCTTGCCAATCCGAGCCGAAGCCTAAGTTCCATATAGTGTATTTCAGGCTCGGCGGACCATATGTCCAGTGATTGCTTCTCTGGGCGGTGAGATTGGCCGAAGCAAAGGGCTTTTTAAGGAGCCGTTTGGAGGGTGTGACCGAAGTCATCGTTTGTGTGTGGCATTCTTAGCCGAGAGTGGAATGAATGCATGAAATGTTATAGAAAGACTTTTGAATAAAAAGATTGTCATTTCATTGATATTTTTACGAAATACAAGGAAAGTAGAAAAAACAATAACAGTGGGTCGAGGCCCTTCTTTGGAATGAAAAAGGAAAATGTAAAAGAGTTATGCCGATGCTGAAGAAAACAGAAACTCGGTATGCATGAAGTGTTGGCCGAAGGTAGCTGTCTGAGTGGAGCATCACATGTAGGCCTTTCTGAGGTTCTGGGCATTCCACGGGTTGGTGAGCACCTTGCCGTGCATGTCTTCGAGGGTGTAAGCCCCTTCACCAGCAACCTTCACGATACGAAATGGCCCTTCCCAATTAGGCATGAACTTTTTCTTTTTGCTTGCTTGGACAACCTTTCGCCAAACCAAGTCGTCGGGTTTGAACTTCTTGATTCTGACACTTCTGTTGTACCCCTTGGCGACAGTCTGTTGATACTCGGCAAGCTTTAGCCGAGCGTCATCGCGCTTCTCCTCAGCCAAAATTAATTCTTGCTCGAGGGCTTCGTCATTGGATTGAGGATTGAAGTTCTCCGTTCGGAGGGTTGGGAACCTTGATTCCAGTGGGATTACGGCCTCCATGCCGAACGCCATTGAGAACGGTGTTTGGCCTGTGGAACGGCGGGGAGTGGAGCGGTAAGCCCATAAAACCCTGGGGAGTTCCTCTGCCCATTTTCCCCTCTTCGAATTCAATCGTCGTTTTATCCCTGCACACACCGTCTTGTTCGAGGCCTCGGCTTGACCGTTTCCCTGAGGGTAGGCTGGTGTTGAGTTGAAGAATCTGATGCCGAACTCCTCACAGAGACTTGTGAGGCCGTCGCCAACAAACTGAGTGCCGTTGTCCGAGACGATGGCGTAGGGTACGCCGAACCTTGTCACAATGTTCCTCCATACAAATCGTCGGACGTCTGCTTCTGTGATGGTGACCAGGGCCTCGGCTTCGACCCATTTGGAGAAATAATCCGTTGCAGTGATCAAAAATTTGAAGCCCCCAGGTGCTGTTGGGAGTTTCCCGACGATGTCGAGCCCCCATTGTGCGAATGGCCATGGACTTGTGATTGGAGAGAGATTCTGAGCTGGCTGCCTGGGGATAGGTGAGAAGAGTTGGCATGGTCGGCACCTGCGTACGATTTCCTCGCAGTCTTTCTTCATGTTTTTCCAGAAGTATCCTTGACTCATCGCGCGCTGGCATAACGAACGTCCACCAGAGTGGCAGCTTCCGGAGTGCAGTTCTTCAAGGATCTCGGCAACTTGATTTGGGTGGACGACAAGAAGATAAGGTCCTGAAATGGATTTTCTATAGAGCTGGCCACTCTCAGAGAGCCAGTAGTATGCGGCCTTATTTCTGATTCGGAAGGCTTCCTTTTTGTCGTCGGGTAAGGTGTCGTTCCTGAGGAAGGCCACGATTTCATCCATCCAACTCGGACCAAGGTTGATGTTGAGTACCTCTGGAGTTGTATCGAAACTTGGGTTGTCGATGTTGCCAAAATTTATGGTTCGGAACTCAGATGCTTTTGATGCCGAGGCGAGGCCAGCAAGTGCGTCGGCGTGGGCGTTGTGCTCGCGGTTGATTTGCTCGATGTTGAAAGTTTGGAAGCGAGTAATGAGTTCTGCTGCTGTGGCCTGGTACTTCATCATCCGTGGGTCTCTAGCTTCGTAGTCCCCAAGTACTTGATTGACTATAAGTTGAGAATCACAGAATACGGCCAGGTTGTCAACTTTCATTGCGATTGCCGAGCGTAGGCCAGCAAGCAAAGCCTCGTATTCAGCTTCGTTGTTGGTGGCGGGGAAATCGATGCTGATGGCACTTTCGTGAAGAGTTCCGCAAGGAGAGACCAAAACGACTCCGGCACCGGCTCCGTTGTTGTTGGAGGCACCGTCGACTTGCATCCGCCAAGTGTCTCCCTGGAATAGGAGCCACCGGTCCTCTTTTGGTTGGTGTTCGGCAAACTGTTGGTTGGGAGGATTGTGTAGGATCTCCGAGTCTTCCGGTGTGAGTTCAGCAATGAAGTCGGCGAGGACCTGCCCCTTGATTGCTGTCCTCGGTTCAAAACGGATGTCGAAGTTCGCTAGCTCGACCGCCCATTTTGAGACTCTGTTTGAGAGGTCGGCTTTTCGAAATAGGGCTTTGAGAGGGTGCTCGGTCAACACCGTTATGGTGTGCGCCTGAAAGTATGGCAGAAGTTTCCTCGCCGCGGAGACCAGGGCGAGTGCAAGTTTTTCCAGTGGAAGGTACCGAGTCTGGGCTGGGAGGAGTGTCTTGCTTGTGAAATACACTGGCATGTCGTCGGCCCCTTCTCGCCGAACAAGTGCTGAGCTAATTGCGTGGCTCGAGACTGAAAGGTAAAGATAGAGATTTTCGTACTCTTTGGGCTTTACCATTAGTGGTGATGAACTCAGGTAATCTTTAAGTTCGGCCAACGCTCTGTCGCAGTCCGGTGTCCACTCAAAACTTCGTCGGCTTTTCCCTTTGAGAGCGTGAAAGAAGGAGTGGCACTTGTCGGATGACTTGCGGATGAAGCGATTGAGAGCCGCTGCCATCCCAGTTAGTCGTTGTACCTCTCTGATTGATCGTGGTGGCCGAAGGTCTGCCACTGCCTTGATTTGGTTGGGGTCGGCCTCGATGCCCCTTCGTGTGACCAAATGGCCAAGGAATTTGCCGGCACTTACGCCGAACGCGCACTTTTCTGGGTTTAAACGGAGTTTGTGGAATTTAAGGATCTCGAAGACCTCGGCAAGCTCCTTCAAATGGTTGTGCTCCTTTTGGCTTTTGACGACGAGGTCGTCAATGTATGCTTCGAGGATGTTGCCTATTTGTGCATAGAGCATCTTGAAGATCGCTCGGTTGAATGTTGCTCCGGAGTTCTTTAGACCGAACGGCATCACCCTATAGCAAAAAAATTCCATGTGGAGTTATGAATGCCGTCTTCTCCATGTCGGCCGGGTCCATAGCAATCTGGTGATAGCCACGGTAGGCATCCAGAAAACTTAGCCGAGCATGGCCGGCTGTTGCGTCTACGAGCTGGTCGATCTTTGGTAGTGGAAACCAGTCCTTGGGACAGGCGTCGTTAAGATTCGTGTAGTCGACGCAGACTCGCCACTTTCCATTCTTCTTTTTGACGACCACCGTGTTTGACAGCCAGGTTGTATTGCACTTCCTGAATGGCGTTGTTGTCTAGAAGCCGGTTGACTTCGTCTATCACGGCGTCGGCGTGCTCTGGTGCCGAACGTCGAGCCCGCTGAATGATTGGTTTGGCGTCCTTTTTGATGTTGAGGGAGTGGCAGATAAAGTTGGGATCTACTCCTGGCATTTCCTCCGGGGTCCATGCAAAAACTTCAAGATTCTGTTTGAGGAATAGGAACATCTCCTCTCGGCGTCAGAAAGTGAGGAGCCAAGCAAGAAGAAGCGTGATCCGTCCTCGTTGATGGGCATTTTTATCAGCTCCTCCTCCGCTTTGTCCTCGGCTTTTAGACCGACGTCGTCAATGACGGCCATGTCTGGGACTTCAACCCATTGCACTTGTTTTGCCTTTGAGGAGCTGTGGACGGCGGAGACATAGCATTTCTTGGATGCAATTTGGTCCCCTCGCAAGTCCTCTTGTCTGCCTGTTGTACCGATGAAGCGGACAACCTGGTGGTATGTTGACGCGATCGCTTGCATTTCATGGAGCCAGGTTCGGCCGAGGATGGCGTTGTATGGGCTCGGCGCGTTGACAACAATGAATTCGACGGTTACAGTCTTTGAGCCGACGACGACGCAGAAAGATTCGGCCGATCGGCCATACAGGAGCTCTGCTGAAGCCAATGAAGGGTACCTCGGTGGGTTGCAAAGCCGATTCTGGTAGGTCCAACTTCTTGAAGAGGTCATAGTACATAACCTCAGCCGAACTTCCCTGATCGATGAGTACACGTTTGACGTCATGGACGCCAATTTGGACGGTGACGACGAGTGCATCCGAATGTGGGGTCTGAACGTGTTCAAGATCGCGTTCGGTGAAGCTGATAGTCCATTTTGGTAGGTCTTGTGGTCGGGATCGTTTGGATCCGCAGCCGACGGAGAGTATCTCTTTTGAAGTTGAGGCTTGATCGATGTCGGCTCTGAGCGTGGTCTCGAATGCCTTTGTTACCGGTCCATGGATGACGTGGATCAATGGTCGTTGTTCGTTGGGGTTGGGATTTGTCTGCCGGGCGGGCGTCTTTGCTCGATCAATGTATTGATCGAGATGGCCTTGAGCGGCAAGCTTTTCAAGGAGAGCCTTGTATGGTGCACAAGCAGTCGTGTAGTGGCCGAGCTCGTTATGGTAAGTGCACTTCTTCCTTGGGTTTTGATCCGGTTGGCCGGTGTCAGTCCCGAGCTTGGCCGTCGGCCACTCAAACCACGGTTGTCTCATTATTTCCTTCAGAAAAGACCATATTGGTTCTTTGAAGTGAGTGGTTTCGGCCACGTGGTCGTGCTCCTTTGGTGGACGCTCCTTGCCCTTTTTAATGTTGTGCACTTGCTTCTTCTGCTGCACTTGTTGGGTCGCCGTTTGTACCGGCAGTGGTGCACGGTTGAGGAGAACGGATTGTTAGAGCTCGGGATTCCTTGTGCGGTCTGTCTGCATAGAGTTCTTCGAGAGCACAATCTTTCCACTACACGCATCAATTCACCCATGCCGTGCGGTGGGCGGATGGCGAGTTCGTCTAAGATCTTGCTCCCGGTTTCAGGCCGTTCTTGAAGGTGCGTGCGGCCCGTACTCATCGATTCCGGGGATCTCATTAAACAAGCGCGATGGCGCTCGGCATATTTTACGAGAGTTTCCGGCGGCAGTTTCCTCATTTGGGACAGCGATTCAAGCTCTTTAGCCGTTTTGTTGCTTGTGATGAAGCGAGTGTTGAAGGCGCGTTCAAGGTCGGCCAGGGTCCTTACGGATCCAGCGGGCAATTTGTTGAACCACTGGAGCCCTAGGGAGCCGAGGCTGGACGGGAACGCCTTGCATTTCACCTCATCTTTACTCGTGCAGAGTTCGATGGTTTGTCTGAAATGGATGAGGTGAGTGTAGGCCTCACACGTCGACGGATCGAACTTCGTAAATTTGGGCAGGTGGAAGGTGGGCTCTGGCGGTGTGTTGATTATGTGGGAGGTGAATGGGGAGACGCCGAGATCTTTTAGCTGCCGTTCGAATCCGGGGCGCGGCGGTTTGCCGTGCTCGTCCGTCTTCGGTCGCTTTGAATCTCTTTCCTTGGTTTCTCTTGCCGACGTCTTCTCCGCTTCTTTTCGCCGAAGCTTGTCTCGCAGGTCTTTCTCTGTTCGGCGTGGGCCGTTGACAGTTTTGTCGTTGCGGCGTCGGGATTTCCTTTCGTCGTTCGCGCCTTCAACGCATACGTTTTTCCCGTTGCGCCGAGCGTAATGTTCATTGTCATTGTTTTCTGTCAGGATGTTCCCCAGGCGCTCAGAGACATGGGGTCTGGTTCGGGCAGAGTCTCGGCTACGGTGCGAGGCCGTCGTGCGAGAGAACTCTGCTCGGCCAGTTGAGTACGTGCTGGTGAACGACTCGGTGTCCCTTGTCCTGGTTCCATCGTGATGGCTTCTGGAACGATGCGTCCCAGATACTGTGGGTTGCTTATAGAGGATCATTCCCCTGGCGTCATCTGGTGCTGGGGTGAAGCCTAGGCGGTCTTTCACTGATCCGCGTTGGCCTCCTTCGTTCTGACGCCCTTGCGGTGGTGGAGGTGGAGGTGGAGGCGGTGTTTGCCCACCTCTACCCCTGTCTCCACCAGATCGAGATGCGGCAGGAGTGGCGTCCTGCTGCAAATGTCGCTTCATTTGGGCCACTTCCGCCCTTAGTGCCGCAAGCTCGTTGTCGCGTTCGTCGTCGCGACGCTGCAACAGGCGGATGTAGGCTGAAGCGACGTCGTTCGAGACCGGTGAGAGCCCGGATCCAGGGGCGAGAGAGAGGACATGTGCCTCTCGATAGTTGGTGTGGAATTGACGTTTCCACCTGCGTCTTTGGCCCCTGAGACGGTCGCGTCCGCTATATCTCCGCCCATGGTGAGTGATTTGGTTGCTGTCTTACGGAGGAGTGAGGGAAGTTTGGAGGATGAGAGAGCCGCTGAGATCAGAAGGGTTCACGTCGGGTTCACCAATTGTGTGGCCCGTGATCCTCCGGTCCTCGATCCTTCGTAGGTGGTTTGATGGTGGATTAGCTTTCTTCTCCTAGCCTGCACAAGGAACGCACGACTAAGACCTGGCCGGGGGTTGTCCCGGCAAGGCCCTCCGGCGAGAGGATGAGTGTAGCGCAGAGAGGAAGCAGAAAGCTCTGGAGAGGGAGTAAGTGTGAGTATTGAATAGCGTGTACCTGTTAGGGTTACCATCTCTAGGTATTTATAGTGCCTTCTGACTTGCCCTCCAAGTACCATCGCGTGCCTTCCACGGGCCAAGTGACATCATAGTGACGTCGAGAAATAGATCTGATAACCGTTTTCAGGGCTGAGCTGGCACACCCATGTGCGCCCGTGATCATCTTCTGTTGTAACCGCTTCTGCACGTGGCAGGACGCGTGGCTTTACAGCCAGCCGCCGTCGGCTGCATGCCGTGCTCTGAAGGTAGCCGACCGCGGGAACCGCCGAGCATAGCCATGCGTTCAATGAAGGAGGTAACGTCGCCGCGGACTCCGTCGACGGCACAATCCGAGCGCGGGTCTGTCCGCTGCCGAGCCTGAGGCAAACCGGATATACACGACGAGTCATTGTCGGCTTGCCGCGCACGAGGCCTGCGATCGGACCACGGCAGGTCAGGTCCGCGCCATGCGAACAAATCATGTTCGGCCCGCTACACTAAGCATTCTGACTCAATGTTGTCGACTATATATTTTTTTAAAGGCTCATTGTTGTTGACTATACGAATGCCTTCTTGTTGGATGGATCACCCAAGAAGCATCTTTATCCTTCCATTGGATAAGCTGATTGAGATGAAAACTCGAGGGTACAAAGAGCCAAAAATAACTTAATCAAACTGCCTGGCACTCGTGTTCGAAGGAAGGTACATCATGATGCAAGATCAACCAAGGCAAGTTGATCACTACAATTGGATAATTGGAAGTATTTGGAACACATTGGCTTTGTTTTTCTAAACTAGAATTTCTTGTTCCCATTAGCTATTTCTCTCATAGGTAGTTGTAGTGGGCCGAATGAGATGGTTCGGACAGTTCACTACGCTCGGTCAATGGTTGGGTTCAACCTCTTGATCTATTAGTTCAAGCTGAACCCCGGACCAAGTAAATGAGGTTCGGCCAATGGGGCTTGGTACTATCCAAGCTTGGACAAGCGAGTCCAACCTATTGACTCACGACGGTATCGACACTCTGTATGGTTCAGACACTGAGGTTCGCCCAAACTCATATGTGCCAGCTCACCCAGGTGCACCTAGCCGCCTTACTCTATACATCAGTTGTGACGTTAGCCAAACGGTTACCGCACGAGCTGGGCGGCACACGCGGATGAAAGCTCATGCACATGGGCAATAACTGCCTTGTCCAATATGTCAGTTGTGACATTGGCTGGAGAGGTTACCGAGTGTGATGGTCACGCGCTTACTTGGAGAGCAAGTCTTGGAGTTCTATATAAAGGAGGAGGATCAATTTGAAGGGGTACGCCATTTTCACTGACTCTAAACGCTCTGTACTTTCCTCTCCTCTTGCACTTGCTTACTTAACCATAAGAGTGCCTTGCCGGTCGACTCCGACCGGTTTGGGCACTATTGATGGGTGTCACCTGTGCAGGTCAGGACAACGGAGCTAGGCTAATAGGATCTCCGGACCAGAGGCTCAAGCGAGGAATCAGATTGGAATCACAACCTCACAGTAGTGTCAAGAAAACTAATTGATCTCGACAAATGCACTATGGGACTAGTGGTGTTCTCTGTGGTAGATCTTGCACTCAATAGGGGTGTTTGGGAGCCTACTTTTTGGCTTTTCATTTTTAGCTTTTTGGATTATAGCCAGAATGTATTTTGAGTGTGGTAGGAGTGTTTGGATGATATGTGCAGAATGTATTCTGTAACAGGAATAGTGTTTGGTAGATGAATGATGTGAACGAATTATGAGATGGGTTTTTACCATGTTGCCCTTGTTTCTTTATTATTGTATTAAAAGATGTATGAATAATATTTTCTCATATATTTAAATTTATATTGAATATATATTTCTTAAGGGGATAATTTTTTTTGAGGTATTGCGCTTAATAAATTTGCATTACTTCGAGTCTTGAGCAGGTGGCCTAACGGCTAACGTATGTGTAGGAGAGGATAAAGACTGAGGGTAAATCTGGTAATTGCCTACTTTACCTAGGGCAGTTTGGTAATTGAACAGAAAATGGGAAAACACAATAATGGGAAAAGGAACTCCGGACCTCCTTTTCACTTCTGTTTTCTTTTGTTAAAATCGGTGAATGAGTTAATCAAGAATTGGTTTTAGAACCAAGCACCCAAACAGCCAAAATGCAAAAAGGAAAAGTTGAAAATGCAAAAAGCCACTAACCAACTGTGATTCCGGTCATTTTCTTGGTTGGGACTCCTCATCAACAAGTAGCATATGATCCTTCTCCCCCACGCCACATGAAAAGTCCTAGGAAGTGCCATGAAGTGAATTACTAGATCTTGTAATTCTTCCCCCATATTGAATTTTGTTTTTAATACTTCCAAAACATCCAACTACATTAGCGCAGATCACATTCATAAAAAGAAAGCCTATTAGCACCCAACGCAGAATTTCCTCGTCTATAAAAACAATAAATTATTCCAAATCCATAAGGGAGTAGTATACCCTACACACCCACGAGGAAAAAACAACAAAAATCAATAATTATATTCTCCAACAACACAACCCAAATGATCAATATCACTCTTTCCACCACACGAACCAGATATGAAACACAATCTCATATATCATCTATTACTGTTATAAAGGGAACACACGTGATAGATGCACGCACAAGGGGTTGTCGGCTAAGTAGCACGGACACGGACACGGATACGGCAGGGGACACGGACACGGACACGGGACACGGCAATTTCAAAAAAATGAAAATACGGACACGGCGGGGGACACGCCACGTGTACATATACATATATATATATATATATATATATTTCCATGCTTACATTGCAAAATGTAAATAATGAACAACTTAACAGTTAACATTCATATTTCCCAATAAATACTAACCATTAGTAGTTTTAACATATTAGATTATAGATGCATACATCGTAACATCGGTCCATTAAAGCAAAACAAAACATCCATAGTCATAGATTTAATACAACCCAATCAAAAGAGAAAACATCCATAGTTCCATAAACTAAGTCTACATCCATATTTCCCTATTAGGCTATTTCCATCCAAAGATCAATTAGACCCAACTTCCATCACTTCTTCATCGCTATTGGCTTGGTCACCATCTCCATCGTCCGTGAAGACTACAACCTCCATTTCGGGTTCATCAAGTGAGAGGTTTGCAACCTCAAGCATCCCAATATCATCAAGTGAGCCAAATTGGTCTCCCGCAATATCCCACATCTTAGTTATCCCGCTACAATATTGTGGGCTTCTCCTTGATAAAAGACGGAGGTTACTATGAATATACACCAAGTCCTCCGCCCGTTGAGGGGTCATTTTGTTCCTTCTCAATGAATGGATGAAGGAGTATGTACTCCAATTTCTCTCACAACATGAAGAAGAAGAAGGTTGAGTGAGAATCTTCAAGGCCAAAGTTTGAAGAATTGGAGCAGATGCACCATGAATTACCCACCAACTATGAGAATCCATATTATATCTATCTTCAATAGAATCAATATCGGAAAATGGCCCCTCCTTAGTTGAGAACTTGGCATACTCCATATTGGCTTTGGTACGCTCCATGGAATCATTTAAGTACCTTTTCAAGCATTTCTTTCTCTCATTCGTGACCTCTTCATCCTTGTGTGGAGGAACTCGCTTTGGATCCTCTTGAAGCCATATGTCACTATAATACCTACATTATAAAGTAAATAACTAACTAAGAGGTGAATGGAATAAAGACTTAGCAAAAATGGTAAATTATGTTGTAAACTTGTAATTACCTTGGATTTAGAGCATGTGCCAAGCAATGAAGTGGTGTATTGTTCTTGTTCCACCTATCCACTAGAATTTTATGAACAACATCATAAAATTCGCTCTCATCTTCCAAAAGCTTCTCTTCGTGCTTGTAAATGGCACACTTCACTTTCTCAATCATAGTATCCCACATGTCATAAATCAAGTGAAGAGTAGGCTTATCCGTGTCACATTCTCTAAGCACGTCATACATAGGTGCTGTAAATGATAGAATGTAGTCCACCTTATCCCACCACTTCTCATTCAACAAAGTCTCCCTCACAAATGAAGCCCCTTGCTCCTCCCTATGAGAATTCCATTGAGTACTAATTACCATCGATTGAAGACTTTGCTTGATGAGCTTAAACCTCTTAAGCATTACAATGGATGAAGCAAAGCGAGTCTCGGCAACCGAAAGCAACTTCAAAGAAACAAACTCATTAAAGATAGCCAATCTCATCGAGTGATTCATTATGAAATTCTTGATGCAACTTGCATCACCAACGACAATAGTAATCCAACTACACTCATCATACACAAGTGAGTTATTCTCAATGTTTTTTGCGGCACAAATATTCTTCAAGGCAAGATTTAGAGTGTGCACTACGCAAGGAGTCCAAAAGATGTGAGGATATTGGGCTTCAATTATTTGTCCCGCCGCCTTACAATTTGCAGCATTGTCTGTGACAATTTGAACCACATTCTTAGGCCCAACCTCAATAACTACCTCCTTCATCAATGAAGCAATGAAATGTTTATCCTTTATTTCCCCCTCACAATTAACAGCCTTAAGAAACATAGGTGCACCTCCGGTGACTGCCATAAAGTTGATTAAAGACCTTCTTTGAGAATCACTCCATCCATCACTTGCAATTGTCAAGCCCTTCTCCTTCCATGTCCCTTTAATAGGATCTAACAATCGTTCAATATTCGTCCTTTCCCTTTGAAGCAATCTAGTTCTCAACAAGTTGTACCCCGGTGGTATATATCCTGAGCATACATGTAGGAACTAACATAGTGTGGATTTCTTGCCAAGTTGAAAGGCAATCCCCCGGAGTAAAACATTCGAGCAATTTCGCTATGTAAGTGGTCCCGAGCCCCAACATTGAATGCTTTAATGACAGGATTATCACTTTCACTAGTGTTTGCCCTCCTCTTTTTCGACCCCAAGCCTCCTTGTGTTTCATTGAAACTTATGCCCGTAAGAGAGGCACTAGAAGGAGGCAATGGAACTTTCTTCGGTTGGGATTGTTCCGCTTTTGCTTTCTCTTCTTCCACCAATCTACGAAATTTTGCAACATCATTACTTGTTACAGTCTCACAAACCGCTACCCCTTCTCCGGAAACTTTCAACAAATGAGCTTTCACCCTTGTATATGAACCATTTTTCATTAAACCACAATAGCTGCACTTCCATTTGAAATTTCCTCCCTTTCCACCAAATTTATCCAATTTAGTTACATATTGCCAAAGTACTTTTTCCTCCACGGTTTTGGGTGCACTACTAGCACCCGTTGAGGAAGACATGTCCTATATGATTAATGTATGAGATTAACATGGTTGAAATAAAATAAAAAACAGTATGCAGGTAAAAAAACAGTCATCAGGCATAAATACATATATATACAGTCATGCAGGAGAGATGAGAGAGAGTCACTGAGTCAGTTATACATATATACACACACTAATATATATATATGTACACACACATATATACAGTCATACAGAGACAGAGAGAGACAGAGCAGAGACGAGAGAGACAGAGCAGAGACGAGACGAGGGAGACAGATAGGGACAGAGAGGAACAAGAGACAGAGGGACGAGAGAGAGAGACATACCCGAGAGAGAGAGAGGAGAGGAGAGGAGACTGAGAGCTGTCTTCGTCATCTGTCTAGGGCTTGGAATTTGAATTTGAATTTGAAGAGTAAAATGAAAAAGAAACAGTCGGCCCCTAATATACTCCTTTAAAGAAAAAATTACAGTTTAACCCAAAAGTTTTAAATAATTTCATATTAGCCCCCAATATTTTTAAAAAGTTACATTTTGACCCCCAGCCGTGTCCCCGCCGTGTCCCCTATCAAAAAATAATATAAATTATTGGACACGCCACGTGGCGTGTCCAATACGTATTTAGGCGTGTCCCCGTGTCCCCGTGTCCAATACGTGGGTACGGCGCCCTTTTGGAGTGTCGGTGCTTCATAGGTTGTCGGCTTCTTTTCAGGCTGACCCTCTTTCTAAAGCGGAGTTAGGTACCAGTATGAGAGAGATTAATTGAGAGGCCCGACTTGTATGGCTTCTTCGATTTCTCGATAAAGAGAAATATGACCAACAGTGGTCAGTCTCGCTACCTCTTTAGTTGCCGCCCCCTATTTGCCCAGAAATGTGAATTGCACAACTCCGGAAATGCTCTATATTGACTACCCAACTATCATTATGCCTTTGCAATGTTACTTGGACCCAAGAATTAGTATACCATTGCTTTTAAAGTACTCTCTCTATCTTGTGTTTTGAAGCCCCTCCACTTTTGACTTTTCTTAAGGAAAACCCAGCAAGCTACGGCTGAAAAGCTTACCCTTTCTTAAAAGGAGAAAGGGCGCTACCTCTCTTTAGCCTATTTGTCCTCTTTGATCATTAACGATTCGCCTATACCTAGCTGACTCCTTTTCACTAGAAAAGAATAGCCAAACCAACCCAGCTAGCTGGTCAATCTCAGAGATCTTATCGGCTGGCAAACCAGAGCAAGAAGTTATTCTGAATTGAATTACGCTTTCTTTTCTTTGTCCCTACGAATGAATGAGATCAAGCTATGAATAACGCGTCTGTAGGGGCCCTACATTAGGGAAATACCTGTGAAGCAAGCATTTTTCCCATACCAGAGGGGTTCAGATAAGACGGCCCCTGCACAACTCCAAATATTCTCACATAATATACTAGTTTTGCAGGATAACTTAAAATGTTCTATGGGATTGCCCCTGCAAGTCCCTCGCATGGGAAAAAAATTCTTAAAATTGCTATATGTTTTGAGGGAAAAAATCCCTAAAATTTCAAGTTATCAACCTGAAAACTCTCGTTTTTGACACACGTACGCCATGCAACGCGCGAATGCGTTTGCAAGCGTTGGTTGATAGAGTGCGGGCGTGCCAAGACTTGTAGCGCCTAACTTTGGATGAAGATTGCCGTGAATCTTGACTTCTAACTTGTAAAGCGATTGAGTGTGATCCAAAAGGTAAAGATCACAAGTTGGTTTGTGATTTGCCATTAGGTTGTGGAGTCAGAATTTCCTAGTCGTATAGGAAATGGAACGTAAAACGTAGACTTTATTATATCGGAATAATAAAGTTGTGGGTACAAGTAAAAGTAAAATCCAAATTACTTGAAGAAGTAAGTTGAATGGGGTTGAGGACAAGGTCTACTTTGCTGAAAGTAGGAAAGTTTTTGAAGCGCTGGGCTTAATTGGTGTTGGACCCTTTTTTCCTCGGTGAAACTAGTATTTATAGACAACCAACAAGCTGGTCCAAGTCTGAATGGTTTCTCCAGCCTTCACCACAAGCTGCCAAGTGTCCCATGTTCCTAAATTAACTCCCCACTACGGCAGTTACAAGCAGCTTGTAGAGGTTGAACTTGATCATGGGTTAATTGAATAACTGCCCCACTCCCTCTTTTCGTGCAAATGCTTTGACATGGGGCCATTTGACTTAATCAATGGCCTTTGAAATGAATGGAGGAGAAATAACTGCCTCCTAGATTTTTGGGCTGTATCCACGTCCGAAATAGGCCTCATCTTCTATGGGTTGTGATTTGTCTTTGAACAAGTAATAGGGCCCAAGCATATTACAAAACCACGACCCAATAAACTTTTAATCCAACAAACATATGATCCTGGCCCAATTTAATTAAATAAATAATTAAATGGCTCTCATTGCTACCCCGATCCGTGGTGCCAAAACGGGTATAAACATTACCCTCCCCCCCCCGGGAATCTTTTAAGATTAAGGCGTGGAAGACACTTTAGTTTTTTGGCATTCCAAACAAACCTTAACGCTTCGTATAATCAAATACTTTCACGCACCAAACACGGCTTAACATCTTGTCCTTTTTCGAGTTGACCCTGTAACAAGATCTTTGCATGGGGATTTTATCTCTAAAGGGAGACTCATTCTCCTTGGGACTCCAAAACTTTCTAAAGATTCCTTCCACATGCCATTATTCCTTTTTCAGGCCTATGTAACACGTGTAACCCTTTCTCAGAGTCCCATTCTGTTCCATTGCACAGAAAATAACACATCTCTCTCGAGATAAAAATCAAATTTCAAAAAAGGAGAAGGAAGAGGAAGTGGTTCATATCCCAAGATTTTTGAACTTGCTACCCATCATTAGCATACTTTAAATACCCACTTCTCTCTCTTCCTTCATCACTTTCCCTTTTCCTCTTAGAGCCAAGAAAATCCTAAACCGCCATTTTTCAAACTTCAAACAATGGCATCATTCAGAGCTAAACAACCCTTTCTACTGAAATCAAACGCATCCTTAAGTCTGAAAACCTCTCCATTAACTCCGAGATCTTGATTGATTGATCCCAGCAACGTTCATCCGTGATCAAGATGGGATTAGGGCCTTCTTTCCATGGTGATTTCCCGGAACATCTCCTTCCCTTCTACCCTCTTGCAGAAGAGGCCTTGCCATTCGACTACATAACTCCCGATTGAACCGCGTACCCCAAGGACATACCAAATCAGATTTGGCACAAGCCTGACAAGCAATATGTTCAATGGGTTAACCGAGTTGCAGCCGTGAAAGGACTGTGAAAAGATGTAGGAATGTAGGAATCTATGAAGCCATCATGCTCAAACGCCATCTCATCGACATGGACAAGGCCCTATTCATGGCCGCGGCCTTGGTCCGTATCTTCCAACGCCTTTCATTTTCGTGTAGGTATGATGGGCATTATTGTTCAAGATGTTTCTTTTCTCACAGGCCTTCGCCCCCATGGGGTAAGGGCCGATTGCTTTGTGTCTAAAAAAACTACATCTTTCACATATCCTGAATCGGCCCAACTTGCTTTCTCTAACTTTTTGAACTGTTTCGCCGGCAAAGAGGGAGAGGAAGTCACTAATAAAGAACATGTGGCTCTTATCATTTATTGGTTGAACAAATGTGTGTTTTGTTTGTCTTCCAATAGGATCACCAAAGAGTTTACCGACATAGCCAAGGCCTTAGCTTCGGGCCAGAAATTAGCCCTAGCTCCATTAGTCCTCGCACATTTGTATCGTGGTATGCAAGAATTGTTAACCAATAAGTTTGTTTTTGCTCCTGGCCCCCTTTGAATTGTTACTCTTTGGCTCTGGTCATATTTCTCATCTTTGGCCCCCAAAATGATCAAAATTCCCACTCACGCCGGTTACGGCCGTCACTATGTAGGCCAAGAACTGCAGCAGCATGACTTTGATTTCTTTTTCAATTACTTTTACTGCGACCTAACCACATTAGGCAAGGGCTATATTCCATTTGAAAGAGATACTATGCCCTTGTGGTTGAAAACCCCAGTCGTGGATCCCGGTGAGAACTTTGATGAACATAAAGAGGTTTGGGCTAGCTTTCTCATTTCTAGAGACCTGCTATATAGGATGGGTGTGTCCTCTGCCAACAGTAGGTGTAGCATAGAATATTATAATGCCGCACAGTTTGCCCGTCAATTCGGCCTTATGCAGCTTATCCCTATTCCCCCATATCTATCTTGCAATGAAGACTTCATTGATAGGGCCATCGTGCCAGAAAGGACCTTAGAATCCATATGAAACCAGTTTGCTAAAGATGAGGCTACCTTCCAGTTAAAGCCTTACCCTGAACGTCCGAAGAAGTCCCTTAGATTTGAAAAGTGGTGGGTGGAACATGTTAACAAATACTTTGCTAAAGACCTAGGTGAGGTTTTAGCAAAAATCAGCCCCGGGGTTCTAGAAGTTGATGATATTGACCTTGTTAAAGCCTCCAAGTCTAAGAAAAAGTCCTCCCACTCCGAAGGCCCTTCCCCATCCACAAGCTTGAAAAGGAAAGGTGTGTACAAAGAAACAATTTCCATTCCTTACTCACTAAATTTAGGCTTTCGTTTCGTTCACTCTTGCTACTTCCATTTCAGGTACACAAGAAGTAACCAAGACTGAACCGGAAGGCACTCCACAGAAGAAAAGACTCAAGAAGCTAGCAGATAAAAAACAGCCAGCGGTATGTTTTGATTGGTTCTTTCCTTATTCATTTTCTTCTGTGCATCTAGGCCTAAACTTTATCTCTTAGGGGAAGACTGCTACGATTGCTAGAAGAACTCAGAGTAGTACCAAGACTAGCTCTCCCGATCAGGTCAACCCTTCTGCCAAGGTACTTCTTTGCATTAGGGCCTAATGCTTTGTTCTCTTTAGGATTCAAAAAGAATTTTTGCAAAAAATTCCCCCTAGATTCTCCATACTTCCAACATTTTTCTCTCTATCTCTCTTTACTTATTACCCCTACTATTTTTCAAAAAAAATTTCAAAACACAATCCAAACACAGCATAAATCTTTGCAACTTGTATCTTTGCCAAATTTCGATTCTTTCCTTATTCAGGCCGAATCAAAGGAAGCTGCCAACCAAGCTGAATCAATCCCAAAAAAGGCAACTAAAAAGACAAAAGCTAAAGAAGCCAATCCCAAAAAGTCGTAGGAAAAAGAAGCCTAAAAGGCAGAATTGAAGAAAAGCCCTTCAATTGCCTTTCGTGATTCTCCCACTGCTTCTTTGGAGGTACAATGCAACTCTCTGTCTTGATTCTTTCATTTCCTTCTTTTATTCCTACCTCTTATTCCTTGGTAAGTTCAGGCGACTTCAGAAACTCCCCCAATTAATCCAGAACATGAGGCTTCATCCAAAAACGCCTGAAAAATCCAAGGCTTCACCACTAAACCTTGATCCCACTCTTGTTCAAAAAGATGAAATTGCCGAAGAGACAGCTGATGAAGACATGGAAGACTTCTTCAAGACTGCTGCCAATCTTGTCCAAGTATCCCTCTCTGGCTTTTCTGGTGAAGGATCAAGTTCTACCCAAGTGCCCCCAACTGCTGAAGAAATCACTGAGGCCAAGGAAACATTCAAGGCCTTAATCAAAATGGACATCAGAACAGCTCTTCACCCAGGGAGGATCACTTCATTCAAGAAAGCCCTAGGAATTTTGGCTAGGGCTCAGGTCTTCAGTGAAGCTGCCGAAACAGCCCTGCAGTACTTTCACAAAGACTTCCCAGATTTGCACAAATCATATGACAGTGCAGCTCTTGAACTCTCCAAGGTTGATGAAGGCCTTAATGAGATTGAGTATCTTCGCCTAGAACTGGGTAAGAGCATAGACGGATACAGTGCTTTAAAGACTCAACTTGAAGTGATTGAAGGGAAGAAAACCAATTTCTCCAAAGATATTCAGGCCTGGGAAACGCAAATCCAAGATCTCAAGAAAAAGCAAGAAGCTGCTGAAAAGGGGATAGAGGATTTGGTGACTCAACAATCAAGCTTGGAAGCCCAGCAGAAAGACCTATTTGCCACCTCCAAAGCTGTAAAGATTAAGCTTCTTCCTTTGGTGCCCAATCAACCAGACCTTCAAGCCTCTAAAGAAAGATTAAAGGCTCAACTCAACAATCTTGCTAACTCTTGGGACAATCTTCGATCAAGCCTTCTTCCTGAGCTGAAGGCCGTTCTGGCCTTGTAATAAAGTAGGATTAATTCCATTCAGCCCTGAATTCTCGTCTAGAGGGCTGTTGGTTGGTTTTTGCATGGCCTGAACCCTAGGCCTTTTTTACTGTTAATGCTTTTGATGGCCTAAACGAATGTTCAGGCCTTTATCTATCTACTATGGCTTGATGGCAGCTTTTCTCCAAAATCTCTCATCTCCCACATTGTAGGATAATGATGTTTTAAGAATTTTCCATTGATAGTGTGTTTGTGTGTTCCACCATCTAAATCCATTAAAAGATAAACATTACCTTTAAACACCTTGCAGATTTGATATAGCCATTCCCATGTTGGAGACCATTTTCCATATTTTGAGGTTTGTGTTCCCAAGGGAAGAACAACTTCCCACACCAAGTCTCCTTCCGTGAAGCTCTTCTTTCTCACTCTTCTATCATGAGCCTTGGCTATACGACGCTTCTGAACTAACATATGATCTAAAGCGGCTAACCTTATCTCATCAAGGTCCTCCATCTCCATTAACATAGCTTGACTATAATCAGCAGGATTTGAGCCATTCTGGTACTCGATTCAAGCCAATCTAACCGTTACTTCCATAGGAAGCACTGGATCGTGGCCATACACCAGCATATAAGGAGTGACATTTGTAGCCTCTTTCTTTGAAGTCCTATAAGCCCATAATGCATCAGCAAGGAGTTCATGTCAAACCCTTGGATTATCTTCCACCATTTTTTCAATAATCTCAATCAAGGTCTTATTGGTTGACTCAGCCTGGCCATTCCCTTGTGCATAATAAGGAGTTGAATGTGAGAGCTGCGTATTAAATTGGCTTGCAAAGGCCTTAACCTGTGCTCCAAAGAACACCGACCTCTATCTGCTACAAAATGCTCCAGTATTCCAAACCTATGGATAATCTTTTCCTTCATTACCTTGATCACATCCTGTTGATCCAAAGATTTTAATGGGATAGCTTCTGCCCATTTTGTAAAATAATCTGTGGCTACCAAGATGAATCTGTGTTGTTTTGACGAAGGGGGATAAATCATCCCACTCATATCCAATGCCCAACCCCTAAAAGGCCAAGGCTTTACTCCAGCTTAATAATCTGTTGCATAATCTGTTGCAGGTGTGTGATGCACCGGGCCATGAGCTTGACAAGGCTGGCACCCTTTAGAAAAACGTATGCAATCCTCCAAAATAGTGGGCCAATAGTATCCGTACCTCCTAATTGGCCACCTCATCTTTATACCGATGTGCCCCACAAATCCCTTCATGGACTTCTGCCATTACTTTCATGGCCTCAATATGGCATAAGCACCTCATCAACAAATCATCTTCGAGACTCTTTTTATATAATTCATCTCCAAGGAGAACATAGCTCATCGCTCTTCTTTTAACCTTTCTACTAGCGCCCCTACATGAGGCCACTTTAAGAGAGCAGTAATGGGATCTCGCCAATCCTCCTTACCCTCCTCTTCTTCTTCAACTGGAAGGTCTAAAACAAATACTTCTATGCCTAAACCTCTTCTCCTTACAGAAGGAAGTAACCTTTTTGAACTGTAATGATTTTATGAAGAGTTTCTGGTGATAGCTTCAAGCCTTTTGAGGCCTGAGCCAAACTGTTTGCTTCGGTATTCATACTCCTTGAAACGTGTTTCACAGTTACATTGTCAAAGTCCTGAATTAACTGCACCGCTGCAATGTAATAAGAAGCTAACTCCTCACTATAGCATTTGAATGTCCCTGCCAAATGATTGATTACAAGGTTTGAATCCCCTGCAACTCTTACTTCTCTGGCCTCAAGATCCCTAAGGATTTCAAGGCCTATTACAACTGCTTCATATTCAGCTTGATTATTTGTGCATGGAAAATCAAACTGAAAAGACAACTCCATCCTCAGGCCTTGAGGAGAAAAAATGATAACTTCACAGCCTAAAACCTCTTGAGTTTTTGATCCATCAAAGAGATGAGTCCAAGGAGTGAGTGAGATTTCAAATGCGCTCAGTCCTATTTCAGTTTCTTCGCCGACATCTACGCATGAATGGTCAGCAAGAAAATCGGCCAAGGCCTGACCTTTTACAGCCTTTTGAGGAATACATTGAAAACTGAACTCCATTAAGGCTAGAGACCATTTGCCTATTCGGCCTCTCATGATTGACGTGTGTCAAATACTTAATAAGGTCTGTTTTACTCATAATGTAAACCAAAACAGGAAGCATGTAGTGCCTCAATTTTATTGCCGCAAAGTACAAAGCAAAACATAACTTTTCAATATGGATCTCCTTTCACATGGAGTTAACAACTTACTTAAGTAGTACACAAGTTGCTCTTTCCCTTGCTCATTATCTTGTGCTAAAAGGCTTCCAATAGAGCCTTCAGCGGCAAAATATAAAGCTTCAAAGGCTTATTCTTGATGGTAGGCATAAGGACTGGAGCCTTAGCTAGACTCTCATCAAAGGCCTTCTGATGACTTGCCTCCCAAACAAAAGGGTCTTGGTCCTTCAGCTTCAAGAGTTGAGAAAAGACCTGAACCTTTCCTGCTAGGTTTGAGATGAACCTTCTCAAAAAGTTGAATGATCCCAAGAGCTTCTGCAACTCCTTCGTATTAGTAGGAGGCTTTGCTTCCATAATTGCTTTGGCTTTGTTCTTGTCAATCTCAATTCCTCTATTATGGACTAAAAATCCTAGGAATTTGCCTGCGGAAAGTCCGAAGGCACACTTTAAGGGGTTTACCTTCAAATCAAATTGTTGCCTTCTCAAGAACAACCTCCTCAAGTGTTCCAAATGTTCTTCGTAGGACTGAGATTTCACCACTATATCATCAATGTAGATCTCCATGAAACGGCCAATGAAATCATGAAACATGGCATTCATTGCCCGCCGGAATGAAGCGCCTGCATTCCTTAGGCCGAAAGGCATTACAACACACTCAAAGGTTCCCAAGGCTCCAGGGCACCTAAAAGCAGTCTTAGCTGTATTAGCCTCATCGATGAAGATTTGATTATAGCCAGAATGCCCATCCACGAAGGACAAAACCTTATGACCAGCAGCTCCATCCACTAACAGATCTGCAACTAGCATTGAGTATTCGTCCTTTGGAGATGCCAGATTCAAGTTTCTGAAGTCGACACATACTCTGACCTTGCCATTCTTCTTAAGGACTGACACAACATTAGAGAGCCAAGTGACATACCTAGCCGTGCGTATGAACCCAGCATTGAAAAGGCGTTCGATCTCCTCTTTAACCTGCAAATAAACCTCATTGGACATTCTCCTTGGTGGCTGTTTGAAAGGCCTGAATCCCGGCTGAATAGGTAACTTGTGTTCCACCAAATCTCTGGATAAGCCTGGAAATTCATCATAATTCCAGGGAAAACAAGACTTGAATTCTATTAAGAGCTGAATGAACTTTCCTTTCACGTCTTCTGGCAAAAGCTGACTAATATATACAAGCCTAGGATTTTCTGAATCTCCTAGGTTAACGTCTTCCAAAGGGTCTTGAACATCAGCTTTCAAGTCGTCCAATTTGGCGGGGGCTGCATCTAAGTCCTCCAATCAAATTTCATCCAAATCTTCTACCAAATTGTCATCTTCATTGATTACTTCGGTCGCATGAGCCGAATAACCTTCTTCTTGCTCTTGTACTCCCACAAGCCTTTTTTCAAGCAAATAGGCTTCGAACTTTGACAACATAGCCAGTAGGCCTTACTAACATTGAGACGGTCGTTTAGTTGAAGCAATAACCGGCCTACTTGACTCCGTGATCATTGGGCCGATTAATTATCGATACAATGCCTTCACGTCCTCTACTGACTTGTGAGCAGAAACAGATACAATCTTGTGATGGCCATACTTGTCCAAGCCTCCCACTCACATTGGGCCGACATCCTCATCGTATAATCTCGCCTCAACATGATTAGTTGAGGCATGAAAAGGTCTACGATCTGCCCATACTACCCCATTTTCTTGATTCCAAAAGATGATACATTGATGCAAGGTTGATGGCACAGCCAAGCAGGCATGAATCCAATCTCTCCCCAACAAAATATTGAATGAAGACCGAGAGTTGACAATGAAGAAAGGTGTTGTGAGAGTTTTTGATCCTACCGTCAGATTCATGATCAAAATTCCCTGACAAGTAGTCTCGTGCCCAGTAAAATCAGTCAAAGAAGCCGTAGTTGAAACCAGGTCTTGATCTGTCTTGCCTAGCTTGAGCTGGTAGATCTAGGCATGAAATTAGCTGCTGAGCCATTATCAACAAGGAGTCGATTAATTGGCATTCCATCCACACATCCTGAAATATACAAAGGCTTAATATGCCTCGTCATCTTAGGAGTTGGCTTCTCAAATATCATGCTTGCTGGTCGGTTTCAGTCTCGTCCTCATCCTTTAGTATTATCACCGAAGGCCCATTCCCATTCAGCCCTGAATTGAAGGACTCCTTCAATATTTCTGTCGTTTCAGCCATTTCCACCATGTCACCCTCCATAGCATTAAGCTTACTATCTTTCGCTTCTAACTCAGGTGGAAGAATTACAACCATGTTACACTGCATCTTTGAAACCTGTCCAGGCCTAAACTCCTTGGCCGGTGGGTTCAACCGTGGCTTGCCCCCTGAGTCTTGCTTCTTTGGCTCAGGAGTTCCCTTCTTCAATAAAGTAACCTGCCTTGGTAGAGGCTTAATCCTAGCTTCCTCAAGTGTCTTCTCCAATAAAACCTTTTTCTTAAGCTGGGTATCTTGCGTTGAAGATGATTCAGCAACAACCTCTTTGAACATCCTCTCCAAGGGTTTGTATTCTCTAGGCTTGACTGGTTCAACCTTCAACTTTTCTTTAGATGACTCCACCACTCTTTTCCCATTAGGGTCATCTTCTTCCATCATGTCTCCAAGCAATTCCACCTCTTCTTGAGCCCTTCTATCCACCTGCCTAAACCGTTGGCAGCGTCTTCTCTGAGATCGAGACAAAGGCGATTGTTGAGCAGGAAACTTAGGATGTTCAACCCTATGCCACTTATCTGGAGGAGTGACAGGAGGTTTAATAGTCCTAGGTTTTCCTTTTGATGGGGCCGAAATTCTGAGATTATTGAGTTCATCCTCTATCTCCACCAAACCTGGCTGGATTCTGTTGAAAACCGACTCTCACCTGATCTGCTTCTCTTTAGGCCTGCGTAACTCTTCAGGCCTGGCTTCAGTTCTGCCTACGATTATGCTTTTCAACACAAGTTTAGATGGAACTGCATGATGCCCACATTCAGTGCAAATCATTGAACAGCTTAATTTCTCTGGCTTTCTGACTCCCTCAGGCCTCAACCACCAGGACTTCTTCTATTCAAACCTCTTCACCCTCTCAGAAGTGAAATCCTCCTCATAATACGGGTCCCAGTAGCTATCTGATTCAGATCTATATGCTGCTTTCAAAGGAGCCCCCAGGCTTACTTTTGGCCTAGGTGTGGTTCTAGGCATGGACCTCATATTTACTGTCACCATGTTTGCACTTAGGCCTACAGGAAACGGGTTGCCATCCACTCCCATGGCTTGTTTGTCCTTTTCAGGAAACTTGAATTCCCCCCGGTCAATCTTGTCCTGGATATCATTCCTAAACACAATGCAATTATTGGTTGTATGATTCCAAGAGTTGTGATACTTACAATATTCCTTGCCCTTTGGCTCATCCAATGCTGGGATTTTGTGGCGAAAAGGCAGCTTTAGTAGCTTATCCATCAAGAGTTGTCAAAAATAGCCTTTGCTTTGCTGATATCAAAGGTATAGGCCCTGGTAGGCCTATTAAATGCTTCCTGGACCGTTTGCTTTGCTGGTTCCATATTGACAAAGGCCTTGCAGACATAAGGCTTTCTATTGATGATTTCAGCCACATCAGGTTAGCCTCAGTCTCAACCGCAACAACATCAAAATTAGGGTCTTGATAGTACGTTCCCTTGGAAGCTGTCTTTCTATCATTCTCCTCTTCCAGAAGTTTCTCATATCGCGAGGCCTTCGCAGACAACTCAAACAAGTCTCGAAATTCTGTACCATGGTACTTCTTCTTGAACTCAAAGTCCAAGCCGTTTAGTGCCAAACGCAGATACTCGGTTTCGGGCAAAGGAATCTTACACTTGAAACGTGTTGTCTTGAATCGGGAAAGACAAGACTCCACGCCTTCGTGTGGAAGTTGACGGTAGAGCGACAAATCCGTCATCGTTAGTTTTGGCTCAACCCTATAAAATTGTTGGTGGGACATTTCCTCAATTTGAGCCCAGGTCTCCACCGAGTTAGGTGGCAAATTAATATACCATGTGAAGGCCGTTGCTGTTAAGGAATTTGGAAAAAGCCTTAACTTCAATGCGTCATTCATTCCGACCTCCCCGCATTGCACTTGGAACCGAGCAATGTGTTCCACCATTGATTGCATATTTTCCCCTGTAAAGGTCTGAAATTCAGGAACTCTATACCCCTTGGGTAAAGGCTCTCCGTCCACCTCTTCGGTATGGGGTTTCCTGTACATGGGTCCAAATTGTTCTTGGAGCAAATCCAGGTCTTGATCTCTTCCAATCATGTTTGGCATTGGAGGTGGCCGTGGGCGTGCCTCCTGTGCCTGCTGATTCCCGCCTTGATTTGCCCCACGAGTCTCCGGTGCTTGATGAGCATTAGCCACGTTCTTATCCTTTGTGGTACTCTGTCCTCCGTGAAGAGGCCTCTTGTCTGCTTTTTCAGGCTTGTTTTGGTTTTCCACGAAGATGGCCCATTGTTCCTTGTTCATTGGAGGCGTCGGTGCTCCTCCAATAACAACACCTTTGCTTCCTTGCCCTACTAGTGCAGGACTGTTTGATGAGGAAGCTTGATAGAACACCTGCGGTGGTGGTGGTATTGAGTCTTTCAAACTTGTCTGTTCATGGCCGTTGCCATAAACCCCAAACTGAGGTAGGACTTGTTGTTGAGGAACAAGTGGTAGCCTCTCTGTCATCGTAGCAACCATAGTATTAATTGCTAGAGTTAAAGGCTCCATAGACTGAGAAAATGACTGTGAGATGGACTGCGTCACACTATTTGTTATTTCCCGTCCCGATATAAACATGTAGTTTTTGACGCTATCGGTGGCGTCACTGAGGTCTTGTGCACTGATTTGAGGAGGGGCCTCCTCGAACAGCGACTCCTTCAGGGCTGCGTGGGGGATCCGTCTATGGTGGATCTTGCTGCGGTTGCTGTCCCTTCTTTGGTGGCATGATAAAAACCTTTTATACGACTAAGGTACCACCGGGATCTGTGGCTGGGGTTTTCAACCACAAGGGCACAGTATCCCTTTCAAATGGAATATAGCCCTTGCCTAATGTGGTTAGGTCACAGTAAAAGTAATTGAAACAGAAATCAAAGTCATGCTGCTGCAGTTCTTGTCCTACATAGTGACGGCCGTAACAGGCATGAATGGGAATTTTGTTCATTGTAGGGGCCAAAGATGGAAAATATGACCAGAGCCAGAGAGTAAATTCCAAAGGGGGCCATGAGCAAAAACAAACTTATTGGTTAACAATTCTTGCATACCACGATATAAATGTGCGAGGACTAATGGAGCTAGGGCTAATTTCTGGCCCGAAGCTAAGGCCTTGGCTATATCGGTAAACTCTTTGGTGATCCTATTGGAAGACAAACAAAACACACATTTGTTCAACCAATAAATGATAAGAGCCACATGTTCTTTATTAGTGACTTCCTCTCCCTCTTTGCCTGCGAAACAGTTCAAAAAGTTAAAGAAAGCAAGTTAGGCCGATTCAGGATACGTGAAAGATGGGAGTTTTTTGAGACACAAAGCAATCGGCCCTTACCCCATGTGGGCGAAGGCCTGTGAGAAAAGAAACATTTTGAACCGTAATGCCCATCATACCTACAAGAAAATGAAAGGCGTTGGAAGATACGGACCAGAACTGGGCCGCGGCCATGAATAGAGCATTGTCCATGTCGATGAGATGGCGGCTGAGCATGATGGCTTCATAGATTCCTACATCTTTCCACAGTCCTTCTTTCACGGCTGCAACTCGATTAACCCATCGAACATATTGCTTGTCAGGCCTGTGCCAAAGCCGATTTGGTATGTCCTTGGGGTACGCAGTCCAACCGGGAGTTTTGTAGTCGAATGGCAAGGCCTCTTCTGCAATAGGGTATAAGGGAAGGAGATGTTCCAGGAAATCACCATGGAAAGAAGGCCCTAATCCCATCTTGATCATAGATGAACGTTGCTGGGATCGATCGATCAAGATCTTGGAGTTAATGGAGAGGTTTTCAGACTTAAGGATGCGTTTGATTTCAGTAGAAAGGGTTGTTTGGCTCTTGACAGTACTCTTAGCTCTAAACAACACCATTGTTTGAAGTTTGAAAAATGGCGGTTTAGGGTTTTCTTGGCTCTAAGAGGAAAAGGGAAAGTGATGAAGGAAGAGAGAGAAGTGGGTATTTAAAGTATGCTAATGATGGGTAGCAAGTTCAAAAATCTTGGGATATGAACCGCCTCCTCTTCTTTCTCCTTTTTTGAAATTTGATTTTTATCCCGAGAGAGATGGGTTATTTTCTGTGCAATGGAACAGAATGGGACTCTGAGAAAGGGATACAGGTGTTACATAGGCCTGAAAAAGGAATAATGGCTTGTGGAAGGAATCTTCATAAAGTTTTGGAGTCCCAAGGAGAATGGAGTCTCCCTTTAGAGATAAAATCCCCATGCAAAGATCTCGTTACAGGGCCAATTCAAAAAAGGAAAAGATGTTGGGCCGTCTTTGGGGATAATTGTAGTTTTGCCAATATTTGCGGGGTCTTTAATTGTCTTTCTTCCCCATAGAGGAAATCGGGCAATTCATTGGGGGGTATTTGATTATACGAAGCGTTAAGGTCTGTTTGGAATGCCAAAAAACTAAAGTGTCTTCCACGCCTTAATCTTAAAAGAATCAAGGCGTGGGGGGGTGGCAATGTTTATACCCATTTTTGGCACCACAGATCGGGCTAGCAATGAAGGGCCATTTAATTATTTATTTAATTAAATTGAGCCCGGATCATATGTTTGTCGGATTAAAAGTTTATTGGGCCGTGATTTTGTAATATGTCTGGGCCCAATTACTTGTTCAAAGACAAATCACAACCCATAGAAGCCCCATTCGGACGTGGATACAGCCCAAAAATCTAGGAGGCAGTTATTTCTCCTCCATTCATTTCAAAGGCCATTGACTGAGTCAAATGGCCCCATGTCAAAGCATTTGCACGAAAAGAGGAAGTGAAGCAGTTATTCAATCAACCCATGATCAAGTTCAACCTCTGCAAGCTGCTCATAACTGCCATAGTGGGGAGTTAATTTAGGAACATGGGAGACTTGGCAACTTGTGGTGAAGGCCGGAGAAACCATTCAGACTTGGCGTGCCAATGAAAACTCTCGTTTTTGACACACGTACACCGTGCAAGGCGTGAATGCGTTTGCAAGCATTGGTTGAGAGAGTGCGGGCGTGCCAAGACTTGTAGCGCCTAACTTTGGATGAAGATTGCCGTGAATCTTGACTTCTAACTCGTAAAGCGATTGCATGTGATCCAAAGGGTAAAGATCACAAGTTGGTTCGTGATTTGCCACACGGTTGTAAACTTAGAATTTCCTAGTCGTATAGGAAATGGAACGTAAAACGTAGACTTTATTATATCGGAATAATAAAGTTGTGGGTGTAAAAGTAAAATCCAAATTACTTGAAGAAGTAAGTTGAATGGGGTTGAGTACAAGGTACTCGGATATGTCTACTTTGCTGAAAGTAGGAAAGTTATTGAAGCGCTGGGCTTAATTGGTGTTGGACCCTTTTTTCCTCGTTGAAACTAGTATTTATAGACAACCAACAAGCTGGTCCAGGTTTGAACGGTTTCTCCGGCCTTTACCACAAGTTGCCAAGTGTCCCATGTTCCTAAATTAACTCCCCACTACGGCAGTTACGAGCAGCTTGCAAAGGTTGAACTTGATCATGGGTTGATTGAATAACTGCCCCACTTCCTCTTTTCGTGCAAAATGCTTTGACATGGGGCCATTTGACTCAGTCAATGGCCTTTGAAATGAATGGAGGAGAAATAATTGCCTCCTAGATTTTTGGGCCCCATATTCTATGGGTTGTGATTTGTCTTTGAACAAATAATTGGGCCCAAGCATAGTACAAACCACGGCCCAATAAACTTTAATCCAACAAACATATGATCCTGGCCCAATTTAATTAAATAAATAATTAAATGGCCCTTCATTGCTAGCCCGATCCTTGGTGCCAAAAACGGGTATAAACATAACCATATTTTGTCTGCGTGTATAATATTAACTGGCATGGTTGTTAAAATCCTACGATACGGGATACGTATCCTACGATTCGTATAGTCTCCTTCCAAAAACAATAAGTATCGCACCCCGTATCCTTTTTGTATAGAAGTCTTACAATACGATAACGTATCTTACGATATATTCGTGTATCCCGATTTGGAATGTATCTGAAAACTCTCATTTTTGGCAAAGGCGTGAATGCTTTGAACGCGGGCGTGCCAAGACTTGTAGCACCTAACTTTTGGTGAAGATTCCTGTGAATCTTGACTTCTAACGTATGAGCGATTGCGTGTGACCCAAAGGTTAAAGATCACAATGAGGTTCGTGGTTTGCCACACGGTCGTGGACTTAAAAACCTCTGCGGAAAAAGGCCTAGTAAAACTCTAATAGAGCCTACTCAATAACTGATAGGCCTTGGCCGAACAATTTAGAGATGCTTGTTCTTCTTTTCTTCCCTTGACCCAGGCACCAGAAAGTCTCAATGTGATAAACCCTACTTGGGAGACTTGGGAATTTTTTTATACTAGACACCTATTTTTCATATATACAATAGATTCTTAGATTGTAACTAGGTATACCTATTATTTTATTGTATATTAGCTTTGTTAACGTATCTTACGATACGCGATACATTTCCCGATTTGAAATCACCTACATACTTACACACAACTAGTCTCTTTCGTGACCTTGCAAGTAACAATATATACGTTTCTAATGAAATATACTTTTTATTATCAATACCAAACCAAACCAATCCGAGCCTTATGTCCCAATCACTTGGGGTCGGCTACATGAATCCTTTTTCTCCATTGAGCTCTGTCAAGGGCCACTTGTTCACACAAACCTACAATACAAAACTAAAAGTTGTTCGGGCCCTATTAGCCACAAATCATGGGTCTGCCACTCACCCGTGAATGTCAGTTCTCATGGTGACGAGAACTACCCATTTAACCATCTAGAGAAACTGCCAAGAAGGAAACGGATTGGATTTGAACCGGACCGTGGGACTTTTGGTTCGGACACAAATTGTATTTTCTAAGAACCGTGAATCACAGATTAGGATTAGATTATAGGAATCCAATTCGGACCGTGAGCAATCCTAGTACGTACTAACTAGGGGTGATTTCGGTTCGGTTCGGGGTGAAATTTCCGAAAACCGATTCGGTTCAATCCAAATATTTCTAGGACCGATCCCGACCGAAGTTGAGTTCGGTTCGGGGTGGGATCCGTCCGGTTGGGGATTTCGGTCCGCCCAAAATATAAAATTTCTATTTAATTTTAAGTGTATATATGTAAAATATATATTTATATAAATATTATATATTATTAAATGTAAAATATATAAAAATATATTGTCCTTCAGTTCGGTTCGGTTTGGTCCGGCAGAAATTCTAGGAAACCGAGACCGAACCGATTTCGGTTCGGTCCGGAAAAATTCCACCAACACCCCGACCGAAAACCGAACCCCGACTGAAAACCGAACCGATCGGTCGGTTTTTTCGGGTTTTTTCGGTCTGTCGGATTTTGCAACACCCCTAGTACTAACATGGGAAAATTGGTTAGGAGGACATACTATAGGGTTTAATGATGTAATTAGGACATCAAAAAATTTCAACCAGGCTCCAGGACATTTTCCCCCGCCTTCCAAAAATATCCCCTTCTAAAACAAAAAACGAAGAGGGCAAATCCCAAAACCGTTCCGTCAAACCCCAAATGTCACTTCTCTCTCGTGATAGAGTACAACCTCCGACGATTGAGAACTCAGTGATTTTCTCCACGCCATCTCCAGCAACAACCTCCGGCAATCGACGCCGGTAATTTTCCAGCTCCATCTTCGTGGGTGTAGCAGGCGTGGAGTAGAAACTCGCCGAAAAATATGGTGATCGGCGGTGGTGGCTCTTAGCAATTGCCGAGTTAAGTTGATCCATTAGTTGACTGAATTTTTTTTTAGGTGGTGCCGGCGGCGAGGGGATGCTAGGCACCGGAGATGGGGACTCGGAGGGGCTCGTGGCGGGGGCGGGGATCAGGTGTGGATCGGAGATGGGAATGAATTCGCAACCACCAGCGCCAATGAAAGTGTGGTGGTGGGTTTTGGGATATAGAATTTGACTAGAATCAGTGGTACTTCACAGCTTTCATTTGTTTTACTTGAATTTAAATGTTCTTCCTTTATTTTTGTCACCAGAGATGGCATTTTGCTCGGGAAGAAAATGTGGTAGTGGTGGGACACAATTACCATTTACCAAAGACACACACCGTCATATATGTGATACCTAAAGACACACACACTTCACAACTTTCATTTGTTTTTCATGGATAGAAAATGCATTACTTTGTCATCTTAATAACACAAAGACACACACATCGTTATTTATGTGATACCCAAAGCACACTGATAACCTTATATGTATTTATCAATCATCTATATCTTCTAAAAAAGTGCTAGATGACGTTAACTCTGTCAATTTATTCTTTTATTTTTCTAAAATAAGGTAACAGATAAAGTTATTTGTGTAAATATTTTCTTTGCATCTTCCAAAAAAGGAACAAATAACTTTAGCTATGCAAATCTATTTTTTCTCTCTAAAATAAGGCAACAGATAACGTTATTTGTGTAAATATAGTCTTTGGATCTTCCAAAAAAAGAACAAATAATTAGCAAATCTATTTTTTCTCTTTAAATTAAGGCAACAGATAACGTTATTTGTGTAAATATATTCTTTGGATCTTCCAAAAAAAGAAGAACAAATAACGTTAGCTGTTTAAATTTATTTATTTATCTCTAAAATAAGGCAACAGATAACGTTATTTGTGAAAAATATATTCTTTGGATCTTCCAAAAAAAGAACAAATAACGAGTAAATTTATTTTTTTCTCTTTAAAATAAGGCAACAGATATCGTTATTTGTGTAAATATATTCTTTGGATCTTCCAAAAAAAGAACAAATAACGAGCAAATCTATTTTTCCTCTTTAAATTAAGGCAACAGATAATGTTATTTGTGTAAATATATTCTTTGGATCTCCAAAAAAAAAGAACAAATAACGTTAGCTGTTCAAATTTATTTATTTTTCTCTAAAATAAGGCAACAGATAACGTTATTTGTGTAAATATATTCTTTGGATCTTCCAAAAAAAGAACAAATAACGAGTAAATCTATTTTTTTCTCTTTAAAATAAGGCAACAGATAACGTTATTTGTGTAAATATATTCTTTGGATCTTCCAAAAAAAGAACAAATAACGAGCAAATCTATTTTTTTCTCTTTAAAATAAGGCAACAGATAACGTTATTTGTGTAAATATATTCTTTGGATCTTCCAAAAAAAGAACAAATAACGAGCAAATCTATTTTTTTCTCTTTAAAATAAGGCAACAGATAACGTTATTTGTGTAAATATATTCTTTGGATCTCCCAAAAAAAAAAGAACAAATAACTTTGAACACTACACATTTGAACGACCAAAACATTAAGAAAGGGAAAATAGAAAATGAAAAATGGATAACTTTGTTACCCGAAAATAGAGTACACCACTTCTTTCCTCTCCATCAAACCATTCTTCTTCCCCAGCTAGCGAACACTCCCCTACCGGCGACTTATAACTCCTCCAGCAACCCACAAGATCGGCGAGCTCCCTCTCTCTTCCTACCGCTAACCTCTCTCTCTCCCTCTTGATCTCTCTCTCTCTCTCTCTCTCTCTCTCTCTCTCTCTTTCTTCTAATAACAAAAAATAAGAAAGGGAAAATGGAAAATGGAAACCACGTATGGCAGCCATGGCTACCGCTGCCATGGCCGCCACCACCTCACCTCTCCTCCCTTCCCTCTTGTTCCTTCTTCTCTTTCCTTCCCTCTTTCCCTTCCCGGCTCCTCTCCCCTTCTCCTTCTTCCCCGATGAACCCGTTGCCGTCGCAACAAACTGTGCGCAGCGACATCTGTGTCTTAGCTGTCGCTACTGTTGTGTCTGGGTATGGTTCCGGTGGTCATGCGGTGGCTACCATTTTTGCTGGGGACAGAGAATGAGATTGGGAGAGAAAGAAAGGGACTTCGGGAGAGGGAGAGAGAGGTCCGAGAGAGAGAGAGAGTGAGAGGGGTTGGCGGTGGTCGGAACGGGAGTGGTCGTCGGCATCCATGGCTGCCGGTTTGTGCCAGTGCGTTCGTGTGTTTTAGGGGCAACTTTGTCCACAAATTTGCTTCTTTTAAAATTAGAGGACCTTAGGCCTTAGTACTTTTAAAAGCATGGATCTATGGCTGTAAGAAAGTTTAGCGCGTACTTAGTATACCAAAACCCCTTAATTTTGGACCCTAGGCTAATTCTGTACTAACAACCCAGTGCAGACAATATTAAAAAATTCCAAATTATATATTAAAAATCCAAAATTTTAGTACGTTTTTTGAACCCATAAGGTTCGCTTGAACCCATAAGGTTCGCTTGAACCCGTCATCTGATAGTAAAGCCGCCCCTGCAAATGATCAAATCCCCTCTTTCCACAACAGGAACCAGATACAAAACACAATCGAAACCCATCTCATGGACTCAAATCGCAACACATATGATAAAGCACACATAAATGTGTATATCCACAAGATCAAATGAAGTTAGGCTTACTGTTGCAAGTGACGGGCTGGGAAGGAGCAGAAGGGAAGGACCAACGGGTGTTTCTGAACTCGGGAGAAGTGAATAGGGTCTTGATGGGTTCGTTAGCTGGACCGGAGTCGCCCAACCCGTGAAGCCACAGGACGAAGCTTCGAGCCATCGGGTCTTGCGATCGAGAAGGAGGAGTTGAAGGTGAAGGCGGGTTTTGGGGCTGAGAGAGTAGTAGTACAAAGACAACGGTGCTGCCGACGGTGACAGCTATCACTGCAATTGGTTTGGCGAGTAGTAGTAATAGGGAAGGGGACGACGACTTCATCTCTGGGTTCCCCCGTCGCGTGTATTTTGTTCTATGAGTTTCGGTGAATTGGGAAGAGAGGTGTGAAAAGACTTAACAGCCCCTTTGGGGGCTATTTGGGTGAGAAATGAAAAAAAAGGGTTGTGGTTTTTGTTAGACCCGTTCTGCTAACCACTTTTTTTTTTAGCACTTTGTCTTTATTCAAATTTTTTCTGCGTTTGAAAATTTTGTGCCAAATTTTTCAAGATTATTAATTCGTTTTGTCCAGATGAATTGGTGAAGTAAATTTTTTTTACTTTTATCCAAATATTTTAGGAGATAACAACTTTTTAGAAAAAAACAAAAGTTGAAAAAGTCGATTTGGATAGGACTTTTAAAAGTCAAATAAAGACAAAGCAAGAAAATGAAAACAAAGACACCGTAAAAAATAAAAATAAAAAAGACAAAGCAAGAAAAAGTCCTAAAAGTCCTTAGCGAAACGGGGCCTTAATGATGAGAAAATATAATAAATGAGCATGTTTTCTCACCATCTCATTGAGATAAAACTTCCATTTCCTCTTCTCACCACTTTTGGTGAGAAAACAAAAAAGGCCCCTTTTTTATTCTCACCATCTCAGCATCTCTTACCTCTTTAACTATTCAAACAAGAGGAGTCCTGCTACTGGTACAGCATTTGCTGTACAGCAGCGGGTGCAGACCCGTTTTGCTCCCATCTCGGGTCTCGCAAAGATGATCGGAGCCGCTCATTTTGTTCAAAATACGTCGTTTAGGGTCCCTGTAAAATTTTGAAGCAAAATTGGATGATTCGTAAACACCCTTCCCGATATCGGATTGAGGTGATTTTTTACAGGGACCCTAAACGACGTATTTTGAACAAAATGAGCGGCTCCGATCATCTTTGCGAGACCCGAGATGGGAGCAAAACGGGTCTGCACCCGCTGCTGTACAGCAAATGCTGTACCAGTAGCATTTTTGAAACAAGAGAGAACTTTTCCCCTCTATTTCATTTCTTTTCTCCTGAAAACCCCCATCCAAAGGGGCCGTAAATGACCCCGTAGTTTTTCAACTACTTGAACTGTTGAGTAATCTCACAATTAAATTTTCACACTCCCCTTTTATCCATTGACACCTCCTTTTTTAGTCTTCTATCATGTGAAATTACTAAATTAACATTTATTAACCTTACCTCTTGAATCACTTTTTCTATATGAAGGGCAATTCAATACTTTCACATAAGTAAATCCAAAAAGGAAGTACCAATGGATAAAATGGATGGGAGTGTACAAATCATTTCCATTTTTTACTTGTATTTTGATTTGTGATTAAATTATGTGTTCTATTTTTTTACAATAATTTATGAGAATTTCATTTTAGATCCCTTAAAGAAAGTCTTTCTTTTTACCATGATCGCTCCAAAATTCAAGATCATTTTAGATCCCTTAATAGGCCACGTCTTATCGAACTCATGGATCTGCCATTAGTTCAGAAAGGAATTTCTGAATCCACTAATGTGATGACTGAAGTCCGTACACCATGTATATAGGAGGCTGGACTACGAACTTGGGTCATTTAGGCCATCGGTTTATTTTTAATTTGAAAACAGCAGTTAATGAATGCATAATTCAAGTCTAATTGAATGGCAATTTAAATGCCATTTTAAAAGAAAAATAACTGCCATTAGAAAGCTTCAAGGAAGATGCCTTTCAATTTTTGTAGAAGAAAACTCTGTGAAACTAATCCATTTTGTCCATGTCTTCAAAACGTATTGTCAGTAATAAAGCTTCCCAGAGTAAAGTACTCCATTTGTCATGGCTTTTCATTATTGCTTTCTTTCACTAGAAAAGAACACATCACAGAAAATGAAAAAAGAATGTATATTTGTATAAACGTCATTTTAATGCTCTTGGACTTCTGCTCTTTCCCAATCAACTTTAATATCTAGCAAGGAGAAACAACAGTGAATAGCCAACAGAAAATAAAAGGGAAGCAAAAATTATCACATGACCAAGTGGCTATTACGAATACCTATCACCACCCAGTTATCATTTTACATTTTCCTTATAGAAGCAGACCTGATTCTGTTATTCATGTGAAAGTTCAAAAAATACGGAGAAGAATATTACCGGATGACAAAAGGTGGTAGAAACTGGGTAGGCCATTCATAGGCAACTGTGTCATTTAAGCTACAAAAGTAGAGTTTTTTTTCTTTTTATCCCCTAAACTATACACTTTTTCTCTACTTAGTCCCTGAACTATCAATTTGGCGATTTTATCCCCTCAACTATCATTCCGTTACCTACTTAGTCCAATAAATAACGGAAGTTAAGAATTTGGACGGAAAATGTCACATAAGGCCCGGTTTGAGACCCTGTAGAACAGATACTTGATTATGATAGCCTTAGAGATAAAAATTAATTATGACCCTTTAGGATAAAATAATCAAAAAAATAAGACCTTCGCACCGGCTCAAACGGATTGAAAATTGGTGCACTTAATTTTTTTTTTAGAAGGTTTAAGTGCTCCAATTTTCAATCCGTTTGGACCAGTGCGAGAATCTTATTTTTTTTAATCGTATTATTCTAAATGGTCATAATTAATTTTTTTCTCTAAGCCTTTCATAGTTAATTATCTACTTTTTATTTGAGGCCTCGTAGAGCAGATACTTGATTATGAGAGCTATACGGACAAAATTAACTATGACCTTTTAGGATAAAATGATCAGAAAAATAAGATTTTCGCACCAATTCACATGGATTGAAAATTAGAGCGCTTACTTTTTAACCATATTTTTAATATATAAGCAGTCTAAATTCTATATAAGGAGATCAGTCTTTTTGGAAAAAATATGTATTTGTTAGTCTCTAGCTATAAAGTGCCATGTAAGATCTTGATATATGAACCTCGTAAAAAAAATTAAATGCTCCAATTTTCAATCTGTTTGAACCGGTGCGTATGTCTTATTTTTTTGATTTTTTTATTCTAAAGGGTCATAATTAATTTTTATCTCTAGGGCTATTATAATAAAATAACTGGTCTATAGGATCTCAAACAGGTCCTTACGTGGCATTTTCCGTCCAAATTCTTAATTTCCGTTATCTATTGGACTAAGTAGGTAACGGAATGATAGTTGAGGGGATGAAATCGCCAAATTGATAGTTTAGGGACTAAGTAGAGAAAATGTGCATAGTTTAGGGAATAAAAAGAAAAAAAACTCACAAAAGTAAGCATCTGTAAAATTCGACAATAGATCATCTCCATTCGCTGAAATGTTTAGTAGAACTGCAGGACTATAAAGCATTTGGTTTCTTTGATAGGCAAAGAATTGCTTAGAATACCAGATCCATACTATAACTGGTAAGTCTGGTATCAAACTATGAACGTCATGAGCTACCAAATGTTCATCCCCATATCTACCACAGAAAAAGCAACGATGAAATTCACAGGCAAATTTCAAGATTTTGGAGACAGTGAACCACATTCCAGTTTTTCCCGTGTTCCTTAACCAAATCTGCAAAAATGGATATGGTGAGAGTATTGAAAATTATGGAATGATCAAATTTTATAGACAAGAAAACCCCATATCATGTCCAAAAGAGAAGAGAAGATTCAACATCTGTAATAAGCTAGGGGAGGCAACAATCTTGAGCAAGTCGACTCATGGTTGCAACGGAATGTGGCTTCAAGAAGCACTGTGATGTTCATCAATGGTTTTCTTCATCCCATCCAACTCTGAAATAACATATTCCAGTTTCTCGCTACAGATCTCATTCGAGATTCTTGCAATGTAATCACACTTCTCAAAAGGCCGGTATTCACATGCACTTTTGATTTCTTCACGCAGTGTCACTTGGATGTCCTGAATTCACGCATAAAAACACAGTTTCCACTACTTTAGGTCTCCAATATAACTAGCAGTATGATCTATGAAGCACGGATACAAACACAGACACGAAAACGGACATGGCAATTCTAAATAAATGGGGAGACGGACACGGCTGGGGACACGGCTAAAAACATGTATACAAATTCGCATAGATGTTTAGTTGTTAGTACTTAATCGGATGAACGTTCTATCCGGAAACAACTGAAACTAATAGTATTTTTATAGTTGTTTTTGTTTCCTTTCTAACTTGAAAAAGGTTTTATCAAGAATGGGGCCTGAGATCGACGAATTAGGTAATGAATTCTCACAGAATAGGAGTCTGTTCCTATTGCACCAGATAGCCAAACAAGTAAAAGGAAAAAGACAAGACCATGGGTGAAAGGCAATAGATTTTGCAGTGATGCTGAAGCCAATGAAAAGGGACAGTGGTAGAAAAAAAAATTAGGGAAAAAATCTGATATGGAGAGGGAATGCCAGAATAGAAGGGCCTGGGGAATCGCTTAAGACATGAAGGGTAGATTCAGTCATATCAGAGCAAATATGGCAGAAATTATCAGTGGTAATGTGTCTAAAGCAGAGATAATCCTCAGTAGCTAGATGCTCCTGCACAGCAAGCCTAAGGAAGTGGGAAACTCTAGGAGTCGTAGGGACTTTCCAAATCCAGCTCCAATTATCAAAAGGAGGAGTGCATGAATCGCTACAAATGAGCTGATAAGCCAACTTACTAGAAAAAAGACCACTGGACAAGTTCCAAACTTTCACATCAGGTTGATCATTTCCATTGAAGGGTTTGACCTAGAATAAGAGTTCTAATATCAGATTATCAGGAGGGAAAATCATACTCCCTCCGTCCCCTTTTTAAAGTCCAGTATTCCATTTTGGGTTGTCCCTTAATAAGTGTCCATTTTATAAAGTTAGTATATTTTCCATTTTGCCCCTAAAAGTAGATTCCATTTTGAAAAGTTAGTGAGTAAAAGTATAATGATGATGTCTCCATAGAGGGTAAGTAGGAAAAGTGGAGATAAAAGTTGATGTGAAAGGCGTAATGATTATATTTTCTTAATAAGTTGGAGTTACGAAGCGAGACACTTAAAAAGGGACGGAGGGAGTACCAATTACATCCAAATTCCAAACACCCAAAGCCCAAACATCCCAAACAGAGAGGGAGCAGGCCAAAACATTGAGGGGGCCAGCAATGATGTTACGCAGAGGGCCAATACCTAACCAATTATCAAACCAAAAGGAGGCATTTCTACCCCCTGTAATAGAGACACGTAAACCTTGGTGATACAGGCCATACCCTCTTCTAAGGATACGCGCCATACCCTCTTCTAAGGATACGCCAAATAGGAGAAGGTTTGTGTTTTTTTCCAGAAAAATCCCGATACTTATCTTTCAAAACCCTAGCCCATAAGGACTCACTCTCCCTATTAACCCGTCAATTAAGATTAGCAAAAGCCACTTCATTAGCAGCCCCAGCAAACCGAATACCCAAACCCCCCAAGTACTTTGGTTTAGTCACTTTGTCCCAACCCACAGCCTGGAGCTTTCTTTTCTCAGCGTTAGAACCCCACAAGAAATTGCAATTAATCTATCCAGACTACTGGTGATGGATTTAGGAAAAAGAAAGGACTGACCAATGTAACAAGGGATAGCCGAGTTCACGGATTAAATAAGAGTGCTGCAACCAGCCAACAGTAAGCATTTACCTTTCCAACCGGCTAACTTTCTATTAACCTTATCAACCAAGCACTGAAAGGCCTGCTTACTAGGTCTCTCATGGTGAATTGGGCAACCCAAATACGTACCAAGGATATCAGAGACAGGGACATTAAGGGCCAAGGCAATCTGACCCTTGAGATTATGCTCAGTGTTGGCCAGAAAATAACTTTTGATTTCCCAAAATTAATTTTCTGACCGGATGCTTGAAGGAACTCATCAAGAATCCCAACAATGGTATTGCAATTATCCAAGGTGGCTTTACCAAGCAATAAAATATCGTCCGCGAAAAGGAGATGTGAAAGGCTGGGGCCACTCCTAGATATTTTGATAGGAGACCCAGGCCTAGATGGACCTGCATACTTTGGCATCCTGCCGTTAATATCATCAATTATAATGTTATACTCAAGATATGCTATCCCGTGATTTCATTTCTACTTTTTTCCCCCTACTTTTTTGATGTATGGAAGGAAGAGATCCCTAGTCTTGTTATGCCTTCCCTAATCACAGACATTTCGTTTATTTAATAGAATATCGCATCTTTATCACCCAAAAAAAAGGCTACAGAAGAACGCAATTCAGCGCAAACAACTATCTTCCATCTTCAGATCAATAGTATTTGCAAGTACCAATCTTATAGAGGTAATTGAAGCCAAATCAGAATCTGAAATTCGTAACTAAGAGCACAAGCAGACTAGCTTGGCAGAAAAAGAACAAATAAGATTCCTAGTAAATCCCGCGATGGTCTTTTATTCTGTGGTTGGCTGTCCAACAGAAGTTGAACAGCAGGGACAGATTATTGTCTTGGGTCATGAATGTAGAAGATGGCTGCACTTTTTGTAATTCTGGCCTAGAATCTCATCACCACCTTTTCTTCCAATGTCCTTTGTCTTTTGCAGTGTGGACTGAAGTGTGGAGGAGATCTTCAAATGACCTTATCCCCTCCACTTTGGATGATATAGTGGTCTGGTAAGTCCAGAATGTTAAAGGTATGTGCTTTAAAAGTTGGGTACTGAAAAATGCTCTAGCTGCTACTGTCTATACCTTGTGGATTGAACGGAATCAAAAGTTTTTTCAACAAAAAACCTTAACCAAGGACCAGCTTATCATCAAAACAGTCTCTTGCATAAGGGAAGTTCTGAGCCTGAGGAGGGATGTGGTGCATTGCCAAGTTAACAGTGCCTTGAGATCCTCCTGGGGTCTCTCCGATAGAATTTTTTCTCCTTTATAGGGTGTAAATGTATTTCTTTGCTGCCATCTGTTTTGGCCTGATGAAGTTGTTTAGCTTGGCTTTGTTTTTTCGGGGGAATGCCCCCACAATTTTGTAATGAGTTTGCGCATCTATAATAGACAGTACTTATCAAAAAAAAAAAAAAAATTTCCTAGTAAGATTGCTTCCAACTACAACTAAACATTTCTTTCCAAACTGCTACGTTGAACTTGTATTTTCAAAAACAAATCTATACCTTGATTGATTGCATGAACTCGGCGCAGTGTTTATTGACCAAATCCTTCCTGGGACCGCTAGGGTTTGAAAGTTCGTCGGTCACTCCTCCAGCCAGTTCCAAAACCCTAACAATTGTCTGTAAAAATCCATAACAAATCGCGAACACGACAAATGCGTGATTCTTTTCGAGTTTTTAGAGCTAAATTGGAAGAAGAAATTAAGAAAAGTAATAATACCTTTTCGACATTCTGGAGTCGTTGCAGGGAAGTGTTTTGGCTCTGTGAATCCATGGAGTATCGTCTCACTCTGAAACCCTTTTCACGTTTTTTCGGGTGCAGGTTTGTGTTCAACTCTAGCCCGCCTAGGTGCAGGTGGGGTAACGACGTCGTTTGCTGGTAATATTAGTGACGCGGCATGTCTTGATTGGTTAATTGATCGCACTGCCATTGACCGGAGGATTAGACTAGTAAAGCGCGTCCCCAAGTCCCCTCCCCCACCTTTGCCGGCCACCAAAGTTGAATTTTGGCTCTATTTATTTATTTGTGCATAAAATATTTTTCGGTAAAATATCTTATCTATTTTTGGGTGTTTGATTATGTAAAAAATAAAAAATATATTTTACATGTAATTTTTGTTATTACTTGGATGAAAATGATTTATCCTTAAATCTTTCGTAAGTTATTTTTCAAAATGAATTTGTTGCCTTCTACTGCAATTTTCATTGTTCAATTTTCTCGATCATCAATCATGACCCAATTTCAATTCTAATCTTCTTAGATCTCTCCATCGTTTAAGCCCCCTCACTCATTACATTATTTTATCTGATTTCTAAAAATATTTTTTAAGTACCAACCAAAAATCAAAAAATAAAATTTTAAAATTTTTTTTTTTTAAAATATTTTACATGTAAAACATTTTAAATTGAAACAAACGGAGCCTTTAAGTAGAAAATTTGATTGGAAAACTAAAAAAGACAAAGCAGCAATTTGTGGTCAATCGACACTGCCCATTTCCATCGGCCAGAGAGAGAGAGTTTATGGCGACATCGAAGCTTCAAGCGCTTTGGAACCACCCAGCAGGCCCCAAAACCAGTGAGATTTTTTCAACTCAATTCTCGCCCCTTTCAATCCACCTAATTGCTATTTCCTTTTATATTTTTTGTCGCATATTTGTTCTTAGCTTATGTAGAATTTTGTTGGTATTTGACGTAGTTGACCTTCTCACCTAAAAGAACCATTAAAGAATGTCACTCATGGGAGGGCGCCAGGTAATTCTGTACCCCCTCTACTTTTGGACGTTCCCTCCTCTCTACCTACCTTGAATATCCCTACCCTGGATGTCACAAATCCCATATTCCCTCGTCGTATGCAAATCCATTCCCTTAATGATTCCTCGTACTCGGACCCGATTTCTGATGGGCCCCATTACTTTGTAACGGAACCAAATGACAGCCCCAAACACCCTTCTGGCCCACCTTTGAGCCCTAAAGTATCTGGGCTTACTCACACCCCTTGGCCCACTTTGAGCAACATCCCTCTTAGCCCAAAAGCCTCCCCAACCCATTCTCATGAGGATATCAGTCTATCCAATGTGTTTGGTCGTATTCTCTCCCTAAAAAGGAAAAGTGTTGCTGATCCGAACTCCACTACCAAATCCAAAGCTCTCAAACTAAATAATCATTCTCACCTTACCATCATTCCTTTATCTCAACCTCTCCTTGTTGCAACCATCCCCTCTCATCCTCTAGTGAGTAACCCTATTCCTGATCCTACCCACAAACTCCCCCCTAAACGTATCACCCCAAGAAAGAGAATTTCTAAACCCAAACCCTCGCTTTCCCATGAATACCTTGAAGGTGGAAGTAATCTGGTGGAGATCCAAGTTGCCCTGGATGATAAGATTGGAGTTGGTATTGATTATGATATGGATCAGAGGAGTGCTGAAGATGGTGCTATTTCGAATGCTTCCTACAAGGAAGGGGTGGTGGTGGCTAACCCCCAACAGCCACACGCCCAATGCTAATTTTGGCCTGGAATGTTCAAGGAGTTGGGCGACCTTTGACTTCCCGGGCATTGAAGGAGAGTGTTCAAACACATCGCCCCTCCATTATTTTCTTAATGGAGACAAGGAATAAAGGGAATAAACTGGAACGACTCCGGCGTTCCCTTAAATTTCAGCACTGTTTTTATGTTAATCCTGTAGGTTTGTCTGGCGGTCTTGCTTTATGGTGGAATAGCGATATTTCACTTTCCGTTGATCATGCTTCGAATAATGTAGTGCATACTACTTGCGTCTCTTTATTTAATTCCAAGAAGTGGGCTACTAGCTTCGTTTATGGTAGTCCCACAGTGGATCTTAAGGAAGAAGTTTGGGACTACTTAAGGGACATTGCTTTCATTAACTCCGGTCCTTGGTTCTGCATTGGGGATTTCAATGATATAGCAGAGGCTAAGGATAAGTTTGGGGGCAGAATCCCTTCAACGGCTCGAATTTCTGCCTTCAATGATTTCCTGAATGATTGTGGGCTGCTAGATTTGGGATTCAAGGGCCAATGCTTTACATGGTGGAACAAAAGAGTGGGGGCAGAGGCGGTGATGGAGCGTCTTGATAAAGCTTATGCGAATATCGAAGGAAGGGAAGCCTTTCCCCAAGCTATGGTTTTCCATGATTCTGCAATTGGGTCAGACCATTGCCCCATTCTGCTGAGCTTGGAGGAACCTCTTAAGATTCATAGACCCTTTCGTTTCGAATCTATGTGGACCGCAGAAGAAGAATGTGAAGGGATTATTAAGGAGCAGTGGAGGAATGCGAGGAATACTGATAGCAGGGTTCGAGTGACACAAAGCCTTACCAGATGCAAGGGGAGCCTCCAGACTTGGCATAGAAGCAAGTTTACAAATTTGAAGGAACAAATGTCTACTCTTAAGAGTCAAATCCAGAGGATCCAAGAGGCACCATACTCTCAGGCTTCAAAAGTAGAGGAAGAACAGCTGGTGACTAAACTCAACAAGCTTTGGGAACAAGATGAAATGTATTGGCATCAACGGTCTCGGTTGAATTACTTGAAATTTGGAGATAGCCACTCCAGGTTTTTTCACATTACGGCCACTCAAAGAAGACAAAGGAATCTGATTCTCAGATTGAAAAATGACAAGGATGAATGGGTCACCTCTCAAAAAGGTATCTCTGGAATCATCTCAAAGTATTTTAATGAGATTTTTACTGATGATAATTGTAGTAGAAATTGTGATAGAGCTTTGAGATGTATTCCTAACAAGATTAGTGCAGAATCAAACCAAAGATTGTGCAGGCCTGTGAGTGATATAGAGATTTCTTCTGCGGTGACTCAACTTGGAGCCCTCAAAGCCCCAGGTCCTGATGGATTCCCTGGTCTTTTCTTCCAAAAATACTGGGAAGTTGTGAAAGACGATGTGTGTGCAATGGTAAGAGATTTCTTTGATGGATCTTTAGACCTTGGAGACCTCAATCATACCAACATTGTGCTTATCCCAAAGAATACCCACCCATAAGTTATTAGCCAATACCGCCCTATCAGTCTTTGCAACTTCAGTTACAAAATAATATCCAAGGTCCTCGCTAACCGCCTTCAACCCCTGCTCCCTAACCTCATCTCCCAGCAACAATCTGCTTTCATAGAAGGTCGACAAATCCATGATAACATCATCATTGCTCATGAAGTGTTTCACTACATCAAACATAAGAAGAAGGGTACCAAAGCTCTAATGGCTCTGAAGTTGGATCTCAGTAAAGCCTACGACAGAGTAAGATGGGCTTTTTTGAAGGATGTCATGTGCAAACTGGGGTTTGAGGAGAAGTGGATCAATTGGATCATGCGTTGTGTTACTACGGTAAAATTTTCAGTCATGGCAAATGGTAGAAAGGCTGCTGATGTGTCCCCTTCCCGGGGGTTAAGGCAAGGAGATCCTCTATCACCATACCTTTTTCTTTTGGTTACAGACTCCCTCTCTTCTTTGATCTCTGAAGCTGTGTCCAACAAAGTGCTAGGAGGTATCCGAGTGAGAAATAGAGGGCCTATCCTCTCACACCTCCTTTTTGCAGATGATTCTTTGCTCTTCATGGAAGCTAGCCTCAAGAACTGTGAGAAAGTAAAGGAAATCCTGACATGGTTTGGGGAAGCCACTGGAGAAGAAATTAACTTTCAGAAATCAGAAATTTTGTTCTCCCCCAACACTCGAGTGGAGCTTCAAGAGGACATAAAGGATTATATGGGGATGGGGATCATGAAGGACGCAACAAAATACCTGGGGGTCCCTACGAGTTGGGGGAAATCCAAACAGGAAACTTTGGGGTATGTTCGAGACAGAATTTTGACCAAGCTTCAAGGGTGGAAACAGTTACTCATGAATCCTGCGGGTAAGGAAGTGCTTATCAAAGATGTAGCCCAGACCATCCCTGCTTTCCCTATGTCTTGCTTCAAGTTTCCCAAAAATCTTTGCAAGAAAATGAGCTCTGAGATCTGCCGTTTCTGGTGGGGAGAAAAGGAGAATGGGAATAAGATCCACTGGGTTAAATGGAAGGAGCTGAATAAACCCAAGGAGGAGGGGGGCCTTGGGTTTAAGGACCTGCAGGCTTTCAATGTGGCTCTTCTGGCAAAACAATTCTGGAGAATGGTTAAGGACCCAAACTCTTTATGGGCCCAAGTTCTTAAGGCTTCCTACTTCTCAAAATCTTCTGCTTGGGAAGCTAAGCGAGGCTCCTCTCCGTCTTGGATTTGGACCAGCCTTTTAGAGGGGGGACAGCTGCTGAAAATGGGAGTACACTGGAGGGTTGGAAATGGACAATCCATTGATGTTTGGGACGATAAGTGGCTGAAACTTCATGGTAATTCCACCTCCCTTTCTCACTTAATCCCGAGCAGACCTATTGGTTTGATGAAAGTCTGTGACCTACTGAATGAAGATGAGAGATCCTGGAATGAGGGAAAGATTAATGATCTTTTTCCTACAGAGATTGGTTCAATCATTAAAGCTACCCCTATCTCTTGGACAGGTTGTGATGACGCCGTGGTATGGGGCCAATCCTCTTCGGGGAACTACACGGTCAAACCTGGATATCAACTAGCATTCAAGAGGGCCTACGCTACGGAAGTTTTGCAGGGCAGTTCCTCAACAGAGCTCAGTACAGCGATTTGGAAAGTAATTTGGCGTCTGAAATCCCCACCTAGAACCAAACATTTCCTCTGGAGGGCTATCAGGAATGCTATTGCCACGAAGGAAAACTTGTTTACAAGGAAATGTGCTCGGAGTCCTTTGTGCAGTCTTTGTCGAATTGAGATTGAATCCATTGAGCATGTGTTGCTTAGATGTGAGTGGACTCGAGGGGTTTGGGAGAACAGTGGCTTGTCTTTTTCTTCTCCAATTCAGAATGTGGTGTCTTTGAAGAGTTGGATGGAAGGCCTCGCTGAGGAATTTGGGAATAAATTCTCTGATATTTTGGGAACCATTTCTCAGATATTTTGGGCAATATGGAAGCAAAGAAATGAATGGATCTTTTCCCAACAAAAACCTAATGCTGTAAGAACTATTAAGCAGGAATTTCAAGTTCATGGAGATTTCTTGGCGGCGGCTTGTTCTCAGGAGAATAGACTGGCTCGTAATCATGGGGATAGTAATGCCTCGAAATGGCAACGTCCTCTTCACGATCGCTGGAAATTCAACTGTGATGGGGCTTTCAACCCCTCGGACAAGTCGGCTGCGTTTGCTGTCTTGGTTAGAGATAACAACGGATCAGTAGTTGAAGTTAACTATGGGAGGATTAAGGTCTATTCTGCTTTGGCTGCGGAAGCTTGGGCCATTCGAGTTGCTGTGTCTATGGCAAAGGCGTGGGGAAAAAGGGATGCTATCATAGAATCAGATTGTCAAGTTTTGGTTAGGATGCTTAGTCCAGAGACGTCTTAGAAGGACTGGACTATTCAAGCTCTTCTGGATGATATTATGTCTATGTCTTTTGACTCTAATGACTGGACTATTCAAGCTCTTCTGGATGATATTATGTCTATGTCTTTTGACTCTAATTTTGTATTTAATTGGTGTAAACGTCAGGCTAATAGATGTGCTAATTGGATAGCCTGTACGAGTAGGAGAAGTTTTATTCCCCCCCTTTCCCCATGTAACCTCCCTGGTGAGCTTTGCTCATTGATTCGTATGGATCTCTAATAATACACTTGCTTTTCAAAAAAAAAAACTGGACCTAATGTAATCGAATGTAGGTTTTCATTGTAATCTCCGCCCCTGCTGTAATAAGGTTTTGGTGTTAAACTTGAACAATTGGATGAATACAGATAATAGTTTGCGACTAAGTTGTGTTCTGTTTATTCATGTTTGGATTTGGTCATTGTCAAAACCTGGGAACAGATATCATTTTGTTTGGAAATTTGGAGCTTTATGACATAAAGCAAGCGAGTAGAGTAATGGGGATATTCATAATCATCTACGGCCCTTACTCAAACCCTGAACCCAATTCAAAATCTGAGAAAATACCCCCAAAATCCAACTCCAGCCCTTGAACCAAACCCATAAAAATTGAGTTTTACCCCTCTCTTTTTTTTTTTTAACCCCAAATTAAGGAGACCTAATCCCTATTACCATATTTACCACAGCTGGTGGTGGGGGTCGCTGGTGGTTGTGGTGGCGGTCGTTGAACCCACGCTACTTGCTGGTGGTGGTGGAGGAAGCTCCAATGGCGTAAAAGGTTTGGGGTGGATACTGTGTACAAAAGGGGTGTGAATGTAGATGATTCTGGAGATCGATCTTTGTGTGACGAGATTGATCAATTTGTTTGATGAGATACAATCGATTGTGGAACCTTTGGACTAGATCGTCGTCGTCGTCAATGGAGAAGTTGTCATCGTCAACAAAGAGGAGAAAAGGAAATAATACCAGTAGTTTTTAATTTTTAATACAATTTTTGAGTAAAAAAATGGGTTAGCCATTGGAGTGAATGGTATCAAATTAATTGGGAGTTTTTTATCAAAGTAATCCTTTTTTTTGAACTATTCACCGGAATAATCTCATTTTCAAACTATTTTTAAAAATACTCGGTAGAGCCACTTCAACAAGCGCTACCTGAGTAGCGCCTGTTGAAGTGGCGCTATTTGCCATGTGGCGCTAGACCTTGTGCTGAGTTGGTTGTGCTGAGTTGATTGTATGACGTGGACTAGCGCCACTTGAGGTAGCTCTACCTAATCCGGTAGCGCCATCTCAAGTGGCTCTACCTAATCCGGTAGCGCCATTTCAAGTGGCTCTACCTAATCCGGTAGAGCCACTTCAACTGGCTCTACCTAATCCGGTAGAGCCACTTCAACTGGCTCTACCTTATAAAATAACAATCCAACAATCTCATTAATTTGATCACTTGTTTTGTGAATCCGTATGAAACGTGACTAAAAACAACGAAAGTAAAATCGTTTAAAAAATTGCGTTAGTGTAAAATATTTGGCCGTTACAACGTGAATAACAGAAACTATTGTATTATGTTTAAGAAAAGATAGACTGACAATAACTACTTTTCTTAAAATTGAAAAAAAAAATGATTGTCCAAAATATAACTAATACATATAGAAAAATGTTGATGCACTTTAGGAATGCCTTAGGGTTTTATTAATTTCACTGAAAAAAATTATATTTATAATTCATACAACCATTTTCAGATTTATTAAATTCGTTCATGCTTTTTCACCTTTACTCAATTTCTTCAGCCTGTTTCAGCCTTATTCAATTACTGCAGCCTTTTTCACCCTTATTCAAATTCTTCAACTTTTTTAGCCCTGTTCAATGCATTCAGCCTTAATCAATTCGTACAGTTTTTAAACAGCAATTTGTTAACTTCCTTCAATTATGTTGTACTGAATTTGTTATTTTAAACGGCAATTTAACAATTGAACACTCAAGCACTACAAAAACGCTGATTAAAAAAAAAGCACTACAAAAACTAATAACAATCATAACTTTGCATTACATAGCTCTAACAACAATACTTATCCTCCAACTTCCATGAAAGAAAATAAAAACTGAACATTACAAGTGAAATGATCCATTTTAGCAATTGAAAAGTCAAACAGATGCATAGTTTTAAACATTACAAGTTACATATTTGGTACTGAAGATGACGCTTCTCCCCTTTTTGAACATTTTCGCTTGTTATGCCCATGTCCACCACACAAGGTACAAGACTGTTTGTGTGATGGTTGCGCCTCAAGCCAGTCGTCCATCATATCCATCTCATTTCGAAATCGATTTACTTGTGGACGTCCTCGACCCCGAAGACGTTCTTCATCAGGATGAATTGTTGGCCCATCGTAGGGAGGCCAATATGGTTTGTCATGCAGCGGTACGAACGTTTCAGAGCTATATATGGCTATGTTTGAGTCAAGCCTCCAAACATTGCCTATGAATTGTGTAGGGTCTATGGCCATTTTGTTACACACTGCAATCACATGCGAGCACGGCATCCTCCATTGTTGCATCTTGTTGCAAGTACATGTCTGCTCATTCAAGTGTACTGTGTGCCTGCGATTTCCTTTATATGGGCTAGTTGGATTAATTGGAGTTCGCACCTCGTAGATTCCCGTCTCTCTGTCAAACTCAATCACTTCGTGCCTCCTTGCTCTCATCCTCCATTCATCGTACTTTTCCGTTGCGAATTTGCTAAATGTTTTACCTGATTCAATCCCCTCCCTTGCTTTGACGGCATAGTCGTTGAAATACGTAACACACTTATAGAATGTCGTCCTAATTGTGGCCACTATGGGGAGGTGTCTGGCTTCCTTGAGGACTCCATTAAAGCTCTCAGATAGGTTTGTAGTACGCGATCCGTATCGCCTACCCCCATCATGTGCATAGGACCACTTACGTAGGGGTAGCTCCTCAAGATCCTTATTTACTGCACCGTCGGAAAACCTTTGAAGTTTTTGCATCTCAATCTCAAACTTTCGAACTTGTATTTCACAGGCTGCTAGTTTTACTTGGTCGCCCACAGTTTTATTGTACCTCCGTATGTAGTTTACCCCCAAGTGACGGGCGCAGTATCTGTGGTACGCCGCTGGGGGTCTCCATTGTGGAGCACCTTTGAGATATGAAAGAAGGCCTGCATGCCTGTCTGAAATGAGACACAAGCCTTGACGTTGAGTAACATAAAACCTTATGCAATCGAGGAACCACCCCCAATTTTCCTTGTTCTCCTTCTCGACGATGGCGAATGCAATAGGGAAGATTTGATTCTCAGCATCCTGACTTACAGCAACAAGCAACGTTCCCTTGTATTTTCCTGTCAAAAAAGTACCATCAACACTAATTACTGGGCGACAATGCTTGAATCCTTCAATGGCGGGTCCGAAAGCCCAAAACACAGCATCAAATATAACATGGCTTGGCCTGGCTGTCTCCTTCGTAATGATATGGGTTTGAGTACCCGGATTCCTCTCTTTAATAGCTGCCAGGTATTGAGGGAGTTCCGCAAATGAGTTTTCCCAGTCACCGTAAATGGCTGCTATAGCCATTTGCTTTGCAGCCCATGTCTTTGCACACGATGGATAGTAACCGTCACACTTATCTTTTACCATTGCTTGAAAAGCCTTGACCTTCATACTTGGGTCTGCTTCCACGGTTGACATAATCATATTTGCAATGTAGCGAGCGTCGAGCATCTGATGATCTGTGGTGACATTGAAAGCCAAGCAGCTGTGGGGTCCTGCATATCGCGTAATTTTCCAGACATCCTGATCCGGCTTCCTTATTGCTCGAAGTCGCCACGAGCATGGGTTTTGGTTTCCGCATTTGCGCAAAGAACTTGATGATAATGTTTTAGGATGGAGCACGATTCAGAAAAGGAATTGTATTGCCCTGGATCCGAGTTCTACTGTTGTTGACAACTAGACCTAAGTTCATTATTCAAATTGGAATTGGTTTGACTGTGTCCAAAAAAAAAACAAATTCCCTCCGTAGCTTTACCAATCTATAGCAGGTATTTTTCCCTTTCACTAAAGCCATATCTCATGTCTGGAGTGGAGATTAATGCCATAATTGTAAACATATCAACAAAATCAGTTGTGGTCTTCTGGGCAATTTTGGATTCTACTAAAGTTCACCACTCACCGATCAAAGTCATCATTCATGTGCTTGTTATTCAAGTCAGGCCAATTGCAGATCTATGTTTGAACAACAAAAGAAAAAGAGTTCGTACAAATGATTTCCGAAAATAAATGATTGAGTAGAGGTAGAGAATGCAAAGAAAGCATGGAGAGAGCCGAAGAGAGAGAGAGATACATACGGTTGCCAGCGACAGATTATGGCCGGTGTGGATACGACGTCCGTCGAGCAGTCTCGGCTAGTGCGAGCCCCACCTGAGATCGCAGAGAGGGAGGAGAGCAGAGCAGAGGAGAGAGGGAGAAGAAGCGCCGTTGGGATTAGCGGTATACAAGCCCTAGGTTGGGGAAAAGCTGTTCTAAACGACTAGAGCCAGTTCGAGTGGCTCTACTTGATTGAGTAGAGCTATTTCAAATGGCTCTACCTGATTGAGTAGAGCTATTTCAAATGGCGTTAGTCCACGTCATACAGCCGCGTGGCACAGGGTATAATTCCATAGCGCCAATTGGAATAGCGCTACCCAAGTAACGCCTGTTGAAGTGGCTCTACCGAGTACTTTTAAAAATAATTTGAAAATGAGATTATTCCGGCCAATAGTTCTAAAAAAAGGATTATTTTGATAAAAAACTCTCAAATTAAAACAATTGTGTAAGGGCTGGAGATGCTCAAGAAGTTGATATGAATATCCTATGTGACGGGAAAAAATAAGTCAAAATGTGAGGGAGGATGGTTTCTTGTAGGCAACAACAGTTTAAGAAACGGTTATGCGAGTATATGATAAGGAGGGCAGGAAAAACAAATATTTGAACTGGAAATGTGGCAAATGATGAAATGATGCCTCAACTCAAATGGTTGGTAAAGATGTTTTATAGGTGGCTCAATGGTTGCATGATGGTTTCTACAGCACAGCGTTAGATCATTAAGTTATGGCCTTCGGAAAAAGAAAGCATAATGGTTTCTTCAGTTTAACCATTGTTTAAGGCTTATGCTTTTATGTATCTGAAGTTGATTAGTGTTCATGAGTCATTGAATTTATGTTCATATAACTCTCTGTTGTGACAGTTCACTTTTGGGCACCAACTTTTAAGTGGGGCATCAGCATCGCAAACATTGTTGACTTCGCCAAACCACCAGAGAAACTTTCATATCCTCAGCAAATAGGTACTGAATATTTGATGATTTTGAAAATTCAGGCACACTTATTCTTTCATTAATACCTCTCTCTCACACACACACACATTTGTGTGGGCTCCACACAAATGTGTGGCTGAGGAAGAGTTTGGGGCACCACGTGGCGGTGCCCCAGGGGCATTGAATAATTTTCCTCCTCTCTCTCACACACACAAACACAGAAGCCCACCCATTCATACATGTATTTTGATGGTGTTGCTGTGTACCTGCATGCGTCTAACCTAGTAATAGTTGTACCATACACTTGTTCTTTCTGCTACTATGTAGTGCTGAAGTTACTTTATATCTTTCTTGTCCGTGCCATCTTGTGACAGCGGTCGCAGCCACTGGAATTGTCTGGTCCCGCTACAGTACTGTAATCACACCGGTATGTTTTGGTTATTTGCAAAGTGCTTCCTGATGTTTTAGATACTATAGCAGGACTCAGTGGCTTCGTTTCGTTAGTTCAATCTAATACTCATTATGTCAATATTGCTATATTATTCTATCCAGAAAAACATTATGTAGCAATTTGCTATGTGGCCTTTCATGACAAGGTATTGCCAGGGATTGTTAATTGGAAGATTGAAACTAAGCTTCCAATTAAAATGCTATTCATAAATACTGAAACCGAGTTGTCAAGATGGGGAAACACTTGATGTTTTCCCTTGCAAATATTGCTGCAAAAGGTATTACTCAGGGAAACAAGAATTGGATAAAGTATGTTCTCTACTGTATTTGTTCTACTTTCTCATGCAAGCTGCTGACATAGCTCTAAGTTCTTTAGAAGTTGAAGCATGTTGAAACGCATCAATTTTCCACATATAAGCTGAAAAAGCCATTATTCTTTTGTTTCAGATTGAAAATATGAGCTTCTTAACTAACTGAAGAAATTCAACATACTTCAGTTCAAATTTATGGACATGCTCTTGCGATATGTCAGCAGGTTGCACGAGTAGACATAGTGGAGAACATTCCCAGTATCAGCTTTTTGTTTCCCTGAATGATATCATTTCTGGCAATATTTACAAGGGAAAACCTCAATGTACCTAATCTTGACAACTTGGTTGCAGTTCTCTACATTTGTAAATGGCATTTTAATTGGAAACTTTGTTGCAATCTTTGATACCTTGTCATTCGTGGCACTTTTTACATCTAAAGATTTTTTTCTCTGCTTCTGATAAACATGTAACTATTATATAGCACAAGTTTGTATTGGACATGTATGACATAGTTGTTAAAAAATCTCCACCTCCCTTGTTTACTAAAATGGTACTAGCTTAACTTGTTTCCCCTTGTTGTGGTTTAGTCAGGTTCAGAAATCAGCTTACCTTTTTTTTTTCCTCTTTGTTTTCTGTGTAGGAAGCTCACAAACCTTACCGTAACCTACTAATTTTCCCACTCTCCCTCTCCTCCACTAAACAGCTTGCACAACCACTGGTCATCTATTTTTTCCACTATATCATTGCTAGGTTCAAAGTTGCTGACACTAATTGGTCTAAATCTAACACATGTTGAAATTTCATCACTTCAGACCCGTGGGTCAGATTTCACTTGATGCTTTCCTCTGTATATTCTTAATTTGGAAGAAGAAATTGTCTGCCTTCAAGTTGGGTCAGTATCCTATGGGGTGGTTATGCATATTAATGGGTAATAATCGAGCCTGGATTTCTATGCAACCTCCCTGGAGGAAATACTAAGATGCCAGCATATTGGCCAACTAACTTCATCGATGTAACTTACATTGATCCCTCTTGTCCCGTCTAGTTCATTGCTGAGAAAAGTCTTGCCTGAGCATCAACTTGAATTAGCCAGTGATGGTTGTTATTCTGGTACTTGTCATCAGATGAGTTTTGCAGTTTACAAGAAGACCATTGAGTTATATACTCTTTTTCCTACTTCCGAGCACCAGTACTTCTCTTGTCACATTTGCGGAGTCTTGAAGGAGCCAAGAGAAAGACTTATATGGAGATAGCTTTGGCAATGGTAGAAGTTTGTAGCCTCTACTGGATGGACATTCTTTTAGATTATGCAAAAAGGGTGGCGACAAGCCGACAACTTCAGAAGTTTCAATGTATTATGTAGCCAACTTCGACCATATGATGTTATCTGCCTTGGATCTGTTCTGCTTTCTCTTTTCCTTACCTAATCTAAAGGCATTCCTTCTGCTTTTATTACTATGGGAGATTGGGAGGTCCTTGCGACCAATATTGTAGATTCATAAGTTCTCCCTTGCATGCCAATGTAGTACTACATGAATTGTGTATGGGAAGAAACTTGGAGAATTGGGAGCATGGAGTGCTTTTTCTTCCGTTTGGTCATGATCAAGTCAACTAGAGTGTGAAACTTTTCCTGTGCTCTTCTTCGTAAAAGCCCCAGGAATGTAGTTAGGATTGGCAGTCTACAGTTCTCAATCTATGCCAAAACTACTATTTCTTCAAGGGTTGGCATTGGATGTGCCATCTTTGGCCTTGAGAAAGGTGAGTATTTGCTAATATTTCCCTTTCTTCTTTGTTAACATACGCATACCTATCTTAACGGACTCGGATGAGTCTTTTCGATGAGAGCTTTTGTCCAATTGTCAGATTCATCCAATGGCAAAACAATCCATATTCTAAATACTTTTTTAATGCTCAAGGGATGTGCAAGACTGCAAGTCTTCGCCAGCTTATTAGTCGGGTAATGCATGAGATATTTACCTAAACCAGAGACTTGATACACATGACACTGACTCCATCATGAATCGTATCCCTTGCCCATTACATGAATTGATTACCTGTGGTGAACAACTCGTTCTTTTTCTTCTCACGCTTTACCTTTACCTTATAAGAAAGATTCTTGCCTCTATACTACTTCTTGGTTTAGCTTGATGGGATTTCTTTGGTAATATGTCTGACTGTTGTTACTTGTTGGTTAACTCTTGATTATCGTTGATTCTGAACTGCAGAAGAATTGGAACCTTTTTAGCGTAAATGTTGCAATGGCTGGGACAGGCCTTTACCAACTTTCACGAAAACTTCAGTAAGTCAGCTTGAATTTATGTTTACTCGATCAAGTGTTGAATTTTGGCAATGATGATTCTATCCATACACTTTTTCGTTTTTGATAAGTACGGTCATATACTTATATCCATGTACCGATATATATAGGCATTGGAGGGAAGTGAAATCTGCTCTCTGTTTTTATCAGTATATTGGTATTTTTGGGTGTAATGAATGAAAATTCTGTAATTGCGGTCAGTGTTGCATATCTGTGATGCAATTTTGTTTCTTCTGAAAATTTCAGGCATGACTATTTTTCTGAGGAACAAGTTGTCGTTGCCAAGGAATGATGACGAAAATCTCGAGGACATTCGAGTGTTTGCCCAGTGGTTCATCATCCATCTTTGATTGCGTCTATAGGTTGAAATTGTGACTCTGTATCCTGATTGTAATTCTGCTGGTAAAGCAAGGAATAAATGTTTTTGTTTGGTTGACAATTTTAGCCAAATAATGAGTTTACGTTTGTTCGAAGTGGCTTATATGCAACCAAACCAGATCAATCTGGTAACATGCAGTTTTCTATTACGTTTCAGATCCGCAGTTCAAACTCAAACTATCCGCATATTCATGTTGAAACTTTTGATGTGGTGTTTTTACAAATCTTTAGCGGTTTAAAAAAAATATTGACTTTCTGCGTGTTTCTCTTATACTACCATTATCAAGTTTCAGAATTTACGGACAAAGCATGCACTTCAATATCGAATAACATCTTATAAGAATAAGAGCGTATCCATCTGTCATCTCTGGTGAGGTTTTGTAGATTTTTACTCACTCAGCACAGTTTAAAGAGCATCGGCCAGAAAATAATGCTCCATTCAACTCTCTAGAGACACCATGAAGGGGTGTTAGATTTCCCTAGTGACGACCAAAAACTAAAAACAAGTTAGCTCCGGTAGAGAATTTAGAAAGAGAGCGAGTGGGAACGTGGAGGTGGGGCCATTGTCTTTTTTGACGTTTTTCTTTAGGATTGTGATTTTGGCACTCCAAAAATTGATGGAGGAACTCCAAAACTGAACTGTGTTGATACACAAAACGATGTCGTTTTGGAGCCCCTCTATCAATTTTTGGAGTGCTAAAATCAATTTCCTTTTCTTTATCATTTATGTGCACTCTGAAAAATATATTCGAAATTACCCTGAACAAGTATTTCTTACGGTTAATAAGTCTATTAACGGTCATAAAATGCCTCTAAAAGTGCATTTATGGTAATTTCGGGGTTTATTTTTTGGGTACCTAGCACTTTTTTTTTTACAAACACTTCAACGCATCCAATTGAGCTCTTATTTGTTCTCGAAAGTCAAAACTAAAAAAACACAAACAAACCCTTAACACATAAAAATGGGTTATACGTTTTAACACTTTTTGTTGCATACCACATCCTCTTTTTTTATCAGAAAAAAATAGCTTATAAATCTCTGAAAAGGATTTTAAATATTCAACGGATCACGAGCACACAGGCATAATTTGGGGTTAGGAAAAAAATCTGGCAGTTTTTGTCTCTAATGGAGGTTCAAAAAAATCTTAAAACCTAGATACCCCATGCATAAATTTGCCAAGGTGGGATTGTCCCCAAATTAATCGGTCTATTTTGCTATGATAGCCCATGATATAAATTTTAAAAAAAAAACTAATACTCCCACCATTCGAGTTTTTTATTCTTTTATGGGAATTCATGCACTTTTCAATTGTTAATTTATAATAGTTAATCTGTTTTTGAAAATATTATTTAATAAAATTAATTGAGATCTATCAAACAAGATTTATATTGCCTATAAAAAATATTTCCAATGAAATAATATTATCAAATTTCTATTCGATTAGGATAGAATGAGGGACTAAAAATATTTGCATGTATATTGAGATTTTTTAACATGTTCCAAGTTCATCGATAACTCCAACGGGTTACCCAACTTTTAATAGGTTTCAAGGTGAGTTTTTATTTATAATTTCTACGAAAAATCACAAAATTGACATCACAGGTACTCATTTGAACAGTTATGGTAGCTGAAGGATCAATCAAAACTATCAAAATTCGCGAGATCGAGAATTGAGAGTGAGAGTGCAAAGTGAGGATTGAGAGCGGGAGGTGAAGGGTGCTATTGAAGGATTACGTGAGAGTTGGATTGTCCACATTAAAACTGAAGTGTATAAAGTGACACGAAATAGCAGTGCAGGGGTATAAAGCGTATTTTACCCTATACGCAAACCCTAAATTGTTGGGTTTATAGGCGGTCGCCTCCATTGCATCTTGATTCTTGGCTGAGTTCAACTAACATGGTCTCTCTCTCTCTCCTCGATTCTCATTAGTCTCATCCTGTCATCTCGCTCTTGGTTTTTGAAAAGTAGTATTTTCTGTAATGGTGATTTGATTTCTGGTTAATTATTCGGCTCAAATTCAGAAGGCTACATGTACCAAGGGGAGGGGTTGGACTAAATTGTCAATACCCTCGATCTTGATTTGCCAAAAACGGCTGTAGCTACATCCATGCATAGAGACTGAGAAGTTTTACTGGCCGCTTGTCGTTTATTCCCGTCGACAAATCTGCTTACCGAGCTTCTCACATTTCCCCTCTCCCTCCCTCTCTAATCTATACATATTACAGCTTTTCTTTTTAAATTGTTGGTTATACACATACATATATATATATATATATGTCCGTGTATAAGCATGTGATGAGAAGGGGAAAAGAGGGAAAAATTAGCATAGCCTTTTTCTCAAACAACCTTCTCTTACATGGAAACCCTAGTGGAGTCACCGTCCAGGCATGCTGCTTTATTTCCTCCAACTCATTTATTAATCTTTTAGTAGTAGTAATTATGGAACCGATTTCGTTTTCTTTTTGTGTCAGGGGATGTTGCCGAGCGGCATCCCTGCAAAGCGGTGCCAAACCGGCCGTTCATCTCGGCACCAACGGCGCGGATTGATTTTGAGTGCATACAAATCCGAGCCGTCAATTGCTCGGCAAAGATCCGATTCGTTGATTGCCGATATGAACTGCCGGATAGGCAGCTTTGCAGGGGGTTCTTGTGAAGTGGGGAAAGTAAGTTTTCTGCTGGAAATTATGCAAGTTAGCATAAATTGAAACTTAACCACTGCATATGAGAGTGGCTTTGGCCGTGTGGAAAGGAGCAACAATTTCGTTGAAATGCTTCCTTCCTCTGAAAAAACAATAAACTTGCAAAGTAGTATTTGGAGTCTACTTTTAGATTTTGGGGTGGTGTTTTGTTGCTCATCGATTTCGATTGGAAGATAAAGCTCTGTGCAAATCTCTGTTTTAGAACTGCAACAATGTTGGAACTTTGACGGGAGATGGTATCGATATGAGTGCAAAGGGATAAGAATCAAGAAAAATAAACCGTTTGATGTGAACTGGATCAAGGAGACACAAAGATCAATAACGGATATAGCGAGCCAACTTGGCGAGGCTTCTAAGTTCTACCTATGAAAGAAGTGCGAAAGTGAAGATGGAAATATGTAAGGCTTCTAAGTTGTAGCTATGAAAGATGTACTCTGTGCAAGTCGCTGAGTGAGAACTGTAACAGTGTTTGAACTGTTACAACTTTGAAGTGAGACGACGTTGATACTAGTGCAAGAAGAACAAAATCAAGAAAAATAAACTGCTTGATATTAACCAGATCAAGGAGAAAAAGATGAGATCCAAAAATAAGAAAGGGAGACAAAGATCAGTAAAGGAAATGTCAACAAATTTGACGATGGTTGATGAAGTTAAGATGGAAATATGAGATTTTGAGGCTCTTCTAACTTTGACAGAAAGAGTCTATGGGTCTGGGAGTGTCTTAAGGAGTGCTTCCCCAAACGCAGAGTGATTTATTAAGGTCATGGTGCCTGAGGAGGAGCTTGAGCTTGTTCTTTTGATTCGGATGTTGCCACCTTTGAATTACCATCGGGGACTTATTTGCTAGTTGAAGTGTGCACCTTAATTTGTGTGGCAAAATGGATCAAAGTTCTGGAAAGTAGAAATTTGCGGGAACACTTTGAAGCCTTGAAGGTGTCAAGATTCCAAACAAAATGGATGGCTCTGTCACCTAGGCCATCGATAAATGGAGCCATCACTTGAACATGATGTCTTTATGTGATCCGGCTTGCCTTGTCGTTTTGAAAGTTGATGATTTCCTGTTAATGATTTTCTGATTTCTTACAAGTTTAATCTGACTTCTGTATGAATTTTCAAGGGTTAGTTAATTGATGTCATGAAACTTGCATATGCAATTGCCGATCAAAAAAAACTTACATACGTCATGGAAAGAAGAGGTGGGGTTTGCTTACAGTACAATGCTCATGGTTATGGATGATTTTGTTCTGCTTTTCAGTCGCTGTTTTTTCGTTCTCAAGCTCAACTCGGTACAGCTTGAACGAAGAGTTTTTTCAATTTCTAGATTCTATCTCACATTGGACTTGTTACCCAGAAATTGTAGGAACTTGGTTTCTTTCACTTTGCTAGTGTAATTACTAATTAGTGAAATGTACTTCAATTTTGGATTCACTCTTCTCAGAGAAGCAACAATTCAATGGTTAATAACCAATTCAGTGATCACCACATCACGATTCGGCTTTACTAAACTAGGGGTACTCGTTCGTTGCAGCCTTTCGGACGTTTTCGATGATCAATAGAAATATCTCAGAGCCAATCGCTTGGACAAGAAGATAATCTAACATGTTTACAACCAATTGTATTTGATCACCAGGATATCTAATGACGGAAATAATAAAGAGTTGGTCTGAAGAATTCTGGTTGGAGGTCTTGGGAAAAAACTATACCCTGTAGACTGGAGAGTGCTTTACAAGCAGATGCTGAACAAGGCATGCTTTTATCCCACATCGGTTCTCAATATGCAAAGTGGGCAAAAGACAGAATATAAAATCCCAAACCTGGCCGCTTCTCAATTCGTATTTTTCTCGGCCTTTTGGCTAAGATGAGATCAAGTGTAGGATTTGTTCTTACCAATTTAATTAAGGGGAATTTTAAGGCTGGTCTTAAAAAGTAGGTTTGGCAAAAATATTTTTTTTTATTTCAGTCTTTTTTCTTAACTTTTCATGTGTTTTTATTATTTTGTCCATTCTTCTTAACTTTTTGTGTACATGTTTATTTTTAATAAAATTTAATATATTTTTAGTATCAACTTTTGATCTATATTATTTTGGACAAAAATATCTTTGGCTATGTGAACTGATTATGAAAAGGAAAATGATATTGGCATTTCAAAAAATAAAAGAAATTGATTTTGGAATTAATTTTTGGAGTGCCAATATCATTTCCCTTATGAAAACTGTCAATTCTATAGCCAGTTAACATAATATCTTGGACAAAAATATCCCCGCCAATTCACATAGCCCGAGTTAACATATTATTTTGGACAAAAATACTCCTTAACTATGACTATGATAACTGAGGTTATGAGAGCTATATTTTTAGAATCAATTCTTGAATTATATTATTTCAGACAAAAATACCCTTAGCTATGTGAGCTGGCTATGAGAACTGTCAAGTTTCATAGTTAGTTCTATGAGAACTGTTCAGTTCTCATAGAGATCTGGCTATGTAAATTGCCAATTCTCATAGTCAGTTCTATGAGAACTATCAGTTTTTATAGAGAACTAGCTTTATATAGAAAACTATCTTTATGAATTGGTTATGAAAATTGGACTATGTGAACTGAAAAATACACAATTCACATAGTCTTATTACACACTAAAATAAATAGTTTTCATAAAAAATATATAGTTCACATAGAAAAATACTCAATTCTCATAGAAAAAACAAAGTGAAATAGTCCAATACATAGTTCTCATAGGAAAATACACAATTCTCATAGACAGTTCTCATAGAAAATACACAGTTCTCATAAACAATACACATGTCTGATAGAAAAATACACACACGAACAAAAATTGAACTAACAATAATAATAATCAAACACAAATCCATCCATATCACAGCTCACGTAGTTCCTGATAAAAAAAAAAGAAAGAAAAAGAAATCCAAACCTGAAATTTAACTTTCAAGATTTACATAGTTCTTGATATATATATATATATATATATATATATATATATATATAAAGGATTTTACATATTTGCAAACCTGAACTTTAAGGATCTATCAATCTCAGCATCACGTCTCTATAATTCACGATCGATCTCAGCTCATTACTATACGACTGAGAAAAGGCGAGTCATCTGACGAAGCCAATTGACCATTGTCAAGTGATAAAATTAAACCAGTGGACACCGATCGTGCTTGATTGAAAGAAATCCACCGACGGCGGCCTCGTCTCATCAGAGTACTCCTTGGAGGTGCGACTAGTGTTCGATGTAAGTTGATCTGTATTAAAACCAACGGAGGTGGGAGAATCGAGCGTCGACGGCGGAAGATTTCCATGGTATGTCGATTTAGCGACGGCGATAGCGGCACTGCCTTCAAACCACCTATACTGTTCGCTGAATCGCCGTCGCGGCTGAAGAAGTAGAATCCGGGTTTGGGTGGCGACGGTGGCTGGTGAATCAAAGAGAGAGAGAGAGAGAGGAGACGGCGCGAGTTCTCGTCGGAGAGGAGACAGCGGTCGTGGTCGGCGCTGCTCTATCGGTGGAGGGAGAGCGAGAGAGAGGAGTTGGTGTGTCGGTGACAGTGGTTTAGAGAGAGAGAGAGGGGTTTCAATTTATTTGGGAAAACATCGGTTTTATTTCGTTTGTCGACATTTGGGGCAAAAAGGTCAATCACGCAACATAACTGAGTCATCTAGCTTCGGTAAAATATATTAGGATTGGGATCAAACCGAACCTAAAAAGGAGGATTGGCCTCTAATTTTCTATTTAATTAATATCTGATACATGGGCTATCGGCTCATATGATATTAAATTAATTTTTTTTAGGAGGAGGATCCATCACAATAGCTTGCTATTGGGATCTTTCGAGCATTGTTTTGGTGTTGCACTATAGCCTTGGCCTGGCGCACCCCACCCAAATTAGTACAAATATTTTTGTTTTTGGGTTCTTCATTGAATACTCTACAAAATTTATGTAAACAAGTTGAGCCAAGTTTTATTGATCGTGTGTTTGTTTTCTTATACGAAACAAGACAAAATCTTGAGCTCGAACATGTTTTGGTTGGGTTGAGTCCTCAACGAGTTAAAGTTTAGTAATTTATTAAACGAGTCTCTTTAATTGAGCCAATTTTGTCTTAAATGAGCCTCTGTAAATGAATTGAGGAGAGCTCGCGAGTTGCTTCGTTTATTAAGAACAAAGTTATTAATAATCAATAAAAATCAAGGTATCCTGGATAAGTGGGGGGAAAAAAACACAAAAAACCTTGGATGTAAACACCTACTAAACAGATTTGTTGAATGGAAAAAATTAAATGAAAGGAGGTAAATTGACTATATTTTCAGTAAGACAATTGCTATTTGCTACTAGTAGGTCAAGCAGACAAATCTGGTGGTAATTACAAGGGCGGAAGCAAATTTCAACATTTGAAGGGGTAAAGTGATTTCAAACAACAAAGTGAACAAGTGCGAGAGGCGAGTAAACAAAGTGTGAGCAAGGGAGATGGATCAAGTGGTCCCTCAAGTGGTCCCTCCTTGTTTTAGTTTCTCAACAAGTAGATAAAATTAATTAACCCACTTGCTACATGTTCATATAAACACAAAGGCCCCGTTTGATAACCCTCCAAGGGGTAGGGATTGGATTGGTAGAGTGTTGGTATTATTAATACCTTGTTTGGTAACCAAAAATGGTTCGGACTAGTAGTCCGATGGGATTAAAAATCCGGGTAATAGGGGGTATTGCTAATACCCCGTGGGACTTGGTATTGAGGGGTATTAATAGTCCAATCCCAACTCCTTCACATTACCAATCCCTTTTCATTACCAATTTCTTCTATCAATCCAATCCCATCATCTAATCCCATCTCAAACAAACATGATATTAATAATCCCATCATTTAATCCCATCCCAAACAAACATACTCATTATCAATCCCTTCTCATTACCAATCCCATCTACTTACAAATCCCAATCCTAATCCCATCTCCTTACAAATCCCATCCATCTATCACTGTTATCAAACGAGGCCAAAAGACTAATTGAACCAAACTTACTTTCTTCTCTCTTTTTTTTCTGGTCTTTTCCCCTTTCCTTTTCACACTATTAACCGGGCCACATATGTTCTCTCTTTATACTTTTCTCCTCCCTTTAACTCATGTTGGGGATTCAGACTTAATATACCAAGGATAATGCCTCTCAACATTTTTCCCATAGTCGGATATTACAAGGGGCTCCCTCCGGCTCCTGCACGGATAATCAGAGTCATTCAATAATTTTAAAATAATTGTTTGAGTGGCTCCGCGAGAAATCATCTCAATCTGATATGTGTAGATATTTGATTCAATCTTTCAATTTTTTATTCAAATTTTGAATCCTCTATGTGTAAGATTTTTTTTGATCCGCTTTATGTGTAAGATTGAATGGGCGAAAATCTATAAAAATTTTAACTTATGAAAGGCGATACTAATTTTATCAATACAAATTGTAAAGATACTAGCAAAAGATTACATATATTTTCGTCAATCTATTTACTAAGATAACTTAACCCCAAGGGTTGGCTTAGTGGTCAAAGGCTTGGGACTTATGAATTTGCTCCCTCCTAAGGCCATCCACAGTAGTATAATCAAAAGCTAATTGTTTTTAAGGTTAACAATGTTGGTGCAAAAAATGGCTCACAATGGTATAATCAAACTTAGCAACATCTTTAGAAATAATCAAATTTTGGACTTTGGATAACCAAAACTAGCAATCTTTTTCAATAATCAAAATTTGTGACCCCACATCATATGTTAATTAGTTCCAAAATTTGTATACACGTACACGTGTTTCAACTGGTATTTTCTTCTTCTCTTCTTCGCCTACTCTATACCTTCTTCACTTCACTCACAAACTATTTCTCTTTCTTAATTTCCCTCCAAAAGTGAAGCTCATAGCTCTCGATCATCTACAATTTAATCCATCGTCGCCAGATTAAGGTATTTCACTCTTCTTTCCCATTTTTATTTTTTTCCCCAAAAAAATTCATAATAGGAGGGAAGAAAGTCATCGATTTTTTTCCAAAATTAAAAGAGGGAATTGATATATTTTTGCTCAAAAAAATCGTAAATGAAGGGAAGTGAATGGCGTGAAACAGAGGGGGGGGGGGGGAGAGAGAGAGAGGGAGAGAGAGAGAGAAATTGTAGTGGATCTCTTATTTTGGTTATGGACTAGAAGTGACCATTGTGAAGCTCAACATTGTTAAGCTTAGCAATCTCTTAAGTGAATAATCAAAAGCTGATGTGTCAACTTTTGGTTATCCTTTTTTGATTATACCACTGTGGATGGCCTAAGGCCTCAAGTTCAAAATCTCTCACGTGCAATTAACTTTTTTGGGATCAGTCCATACAGAGCTTTGCTCCAATTTAAATTGGGACCCCCACAAGTGGGTGATGTGATTGATTTTTCAAGATTAGTCGAGACGCGCGAAAGCTGGCTCGGACACCTGAGTTATCAAAAAATATATATACTAAGATAACTTCAAGATTGTCCCTACCAATTTCAGAAGAAAAATAGTACTATAAAAAATGATACGAGTATTATTTTACTCAGAATTCTTGGTTAGAACTTAGGAGTAGAAGGGTGTTGGATTGTTCGAAACGATATTGGGCAGACAACTTACGTAATTTTAAAGTTTTTTAGGAAAAATCTACTGTATCATAATTCTAACCAAAATTCAGTAAGTGGGTTGGGCGATCGACCAGGTTCATTCGTCTCTCGGTCTGTCCTTGAGTAACAAAATATATAGAAGGGACAAAACATCAAAACATAGCAGTCAATGTGTTACCTAGCGTTCACCATTTAAAACCATGGAGGAGAAACATTTTCCCCTCCCTTTCGTATAAACAGATTGCCTCAGAAATTCGTCAATTAATTAATTAATTAAACGTTCGGTAAATGAAGAGAAATCTGTTAGTCTAACAATTTTTGTTTCAGCTGCTCAATCCTAAGGGATTCAAAGCTAGATTAATGCCTTAATCCCACACTGATCCCCGACAGGAAAAGTGAGCTAAACCTGTTCTATTAATGGTGAAACAAGCAGCATATCAATTCATACCTTTCTCGGCCTTTTGGTTAAGATCATGTGTAGTATTTTTTCTTATCAGTTTAATATTTGATATGTGAGTCATTGGCTCACACGATATTAAATTAGTTTTTTTTAGGAGGAGGACCTATCACAGTAGCTTGCTATTGGGGTCTCTCAAGTGTTGCCTTGACTTGCGCACCCCACCCAAATCAGTTCTAATTCTTCAAGCAGTGCTAACTACTCTGTTTTTGAACAGATTTGTTGGCATTTTGAATGTCAATCAATTTTTCCTCAAAAGTTAGCTTGAAACAAACTGCAAGATTTCAATATCCGAGGTCCACATTTCATTGCGACTGAGTCCTGCTTGCCATAAAAAACCAGAAGTTTTTTTTTTTTTTAGTGTTTGTGGAAGTTTACTATTCCAACTAAATCGGGTCAAACATGGCGTAATAACATTCTTGCGTCCTTGTTGTCAACTTGATACAAGAATGTATGCTTTCCTTCCTTTCACTATTCTTACGATTAACTTCGGCTGAGTTAGAGTATATGTTAAGATTTTTGGGTTTTTTTTCTTATTTTGTCCTTATTCAATTTTTTTCGCATTTGTTAGTTTTGCGCCTAACTTTTAGGGATTATTAATTCGTCTCGTCAAGACGAATAAGAAAAGTAAAAAATCATGACTTTTGTCCAAATATTTTTTGAAATATCAAAGATAAAGTCCAAAAAGCCGAAAATTTTGAATAAGAACAAAACAAAAAAAATTCCAAAAAGCAGTTAGCGGAACTTAGCCGAATTCGCGTAAACATTCCTTGACAACGGCAGTCTATTTTCTAAAGCGCACTAGAGAAGAGGAGAGATTTGAAACAAACTTTTAAGATTCAATGTAAAAGAGTATTAAGCATATATTCTCGGAAGTCAACACTTACATATTTGAGACCCACCAATTCGCTCCCCAAGATGTTATAGGGTCTTGGCCGAACCACGCAAAACTCAACTAGTACCAACTAAATTAGGACTTCATCAAAAACAAATGCATCCAGAAACCCTTAATTTTCTGGGCTTCCAACCAAAAATTTAAACAAAAAAGAGTCTTTTTGCGACCTCACATATATAAACTACTCATCATTTACCAATATAACCGCCAGCAGTGGAGCCAATATCGACCCAACCCCATTTTATCATTTTATTTACAGGAGTATGTTGGCGCCATCAAATGCCACGGCTAGCTGCCCCACTTTCAGACCAACCTTACTTGCGAAATCCTCCCTGCAGTAATACGAAAAAACCAACGGCACCAGCCCAAACCCAACCGATCTCTGTCTACCCAAGTCTGACCCAGGACCCGAACTCATTTCAACCGTGACTTTACCGGTTGTCCTTTCAAAATCAGAACCAAACCATTTGGCTTTCATGTACCCGAACCGCCTCCAAGGGGGCACGTGCATGTCCATGCTCTTCATAGAGACTTTGATGGCATTGCACATTAGTCTCACTACTTGTTTGAGCTCTTCCACTTTTCCCACAAAAATGGGATGAACAAGTTGTAGGAGTGAAGAGTAGCACTCTGTGGCCCGGGCTATGGAAAATTCGTCTGTGAGGGAAAACTCGATTATGTAGCGGGTTCCGGATACGGTAACGTCCATGTACTCGTGTGACCCTGATGGGAACAGGCCGATTCTGTCCCATTTTGATTTGCAGAGACCTGTACATTCAACGTTAATTAGTAATTTTTTAAAAAAAAATTGTAACACAAAATTGCTAGTTATGTAGTTAGCTATCAAATGTACAGCTTCTTGATTTTTACTTTATTTTATTTGCATTGCCAATCACTCTTGGTATGGAGCATTTTTCTTTATCCCAATTTGTTTTTATTTTGAAAATAGAATATAGGAGTAGATTACAGCAACAAAACGCTTTGTTCGGTTCGCATTTTAACTTTGTTTTAATTTTGTTTTCTAATCATTACCCTATTACTCTCTCCAATCATTATCCTATTTATCTAATTATTACTTTCATTTCTTTCTCTATCTCTCTCTATTCATTATCTCTCTCTCAAATCATTACCATATTTCTCCCTCCACCCACTACCAAAACTAAAATATCCAAAACTAGCAAACGAACAAGGTCATAAATGAAAGACGATACGATGGTGTAAAGAAAAAAAGCATCAAAATTTTGAGGTTTTGGCAAGATTTTCATCCCTAAACTAATAAGTCAGATCAAGTAAGTATTACAACGGTTATTCGTAACCCAAGGTTTCAAAAAGCGATAGCGAAGATATCAATACGTAACAGGAATTAGGGTGTATCAATCGTGAATTTTTTTTAAAAAAAAAACTGGCATCTAACCACATAGCAGCCATGAAGCTGTCAAAAAATCAGATGTACAAGAGTGTAAAGGTATCACATGGCTGAAAAACCGCTACGTAGCCGCCGATATACTGCATACAACTAATGTGCAAATCCAATTTATATGTTCATAACGATTCTCTCATATGGGATAAGACCTACACATAAACGGAAATCACCTAATGTAAGATGGAGTTACAAAATCAAAAACAAATATCGGGAGGGAGAGGGAGAGACTCACCGGCGTCAAAACCTCTGTCCCGCAACCGAGCCACAACCCGACGTTTAAACCCCGGTGACGTCAGGCCATTTCCGACGCCTCCACACGCTTTTTCCACCTCCTCACGAATATTTCTCTTCACTTGATCATCATCTCCACATCCCAACAACGCACTCAACTCATCTCTCAACTCCCAATCACTGCAATCCCCATCCGATTCAGATCCGTTAATATTCCCTTCTCTCTCCTCACCCAAACCTCCCTCCTCTCCTCTCTCCATAAACGACTTCACCAGATCCGACAGATCCTCCGCCGTCTCCGGCGGCGAATACTGATCCCCGCCGCAGAGCCGCCGCGCCTTAGCGGCCGCCTTGTCGAACGCCTCCGCCACCCTCTTGAATTTCGCCATTTACAGTGAAGTGATCGAGATGATGATGATGACCCAGAACAAGTTTGTTGGTGATATACAAACAGAGGTCGATATTATATTATATATAATTGCACACAGATGTCGTGATTATGGCGATAGGATGTGTTCACAGAGAGAAAATGAAGATAAACATTAATGGGGTAGAGAGAGAATGAAGACATCATGTCGAAGGTAAAGGACTATATATATATATGCATTTAGTGTAAACTAATTGTTAATCTAGATTCAGGACTATCTCTTTCGGGATGTGTCGATGAATCTTCCCTCGTTTAGGTAATAGGTTCGGTTTTTGTTTCAACTTTCATTGGAGTAATAAAAATTAGAGACAAACTTATTTTCGGAAACAGACTATTTACTGAACCGTGCAATTTCAGTCGTTCATTTCGACAATTAAAGGTCCGGATTTTAAAAATACTATTTGCGCGAATAGTTTTTTCAAAACCCGAACCGTCCAAAACACTTTTAGACGACCGAGATTGAACTCCGTAAATATTTGTTTACAGCTGCTCCGTAAACAAGATTTTCTCTAAAAATTATATTGTACTCCTTCCATCCCAAATTAGATGACAATTTTTGATATTCGTATCAATTTCAATTCCTTATATCTTTTGATATGAATCTCAAAAAACATGTAATATGAATCTTGTTTGAAAGTTCTCGGTTAGTTCTATTATGCAAAGTTTTCAAACCCATAAAAAAACGTTATAGATTGAAAAATATAAGTAATAAAAACTGGTATAAATTTCAAAAATTGTCATCCTTTTTTAGATGGAGGGGGTACTATGGAGTATGCTAGAGTGCTAGCTGGAGTATTTTATAATCCACGGCCTCAAAATAACCAAATTCTATTACCATTAGAGATAATTTTTTTTATTTTTATAACCAGATGTCTTGATCAGTTTGCGTGCACCTCGATCAATTCTGGACCCTAAAGGTAATGACTGGGCATAACCTCCAGTGGCTTTAAGGTTTGGGATGGTTGACCTCCGTAGAAACTCAAACATGAGATCTCATTGTTAAGCAATTATTGTTTTCTCATGCTCACTTTTTTTGAAAACTTGACATTCATGATCTCATCAAATGTTGAAAATTTAACTTTGATTCAAAAGAGATTTGATACTTTATTTTGTAACCGGGATTTTGCAAATTGGATTCTTATAAGGAAATTAATGAGACATTATGTTTACTTCTCTAGCAAGCTTGGAGTAAGCTTTAGTAAAGAAAGGAATTTGATGTCTTTAATTTGGACTAGAAGTTTAGCTCTGAATTGTCCATTACTATAATCAATTATTTGATTTTACTTAGAGGCTCTTATCAAAATGTATGGTTCAAATTACCGTTGCATTGTCCAAATTTGAATTATTCCATCAAATTCAAAATTTAGACAGGAGAGAATTCAAATCTGGTAGAAGAATTTGCAACCCGTCACATGGGAACTCTCCTCGTTTTAGCAAAATCTTTTTCTGTTTCCTTTTTCATAAAGTCTACAGCCACCGCACTAAAATATGGTGGCCGGCCACCGCACGTCGTGTGGGGTCCACTTCGAGTCCCGCATGGATGATCCAAGCCGTTCAATAATTTTAAAAAAAAAATTGAGTGGGCAACGCGGAACATCAGCTTGATCTGATATGTGTAGATGTTTGGATCAAACTTCTCATCTTTCTGTACACCAGAAAACTAATCTTTTCATTTTTTCCGATTTTCCAAAGATGAGAAGCTTGATCCGAGCACCTACACATATCAGATCAAGTTGATGTTCGCAATGCTCACTCGGTTTTTAAAAAAAAAATTATTGAACAGCTCGGATCATCTGTGCGGGACCCAAGATGAACCCCATACGACGTGCGATGGCCAGCCACCGAATTTTTGGTGTGGTGGCTGCAGCACTGCTCTTCCTTTTTATATAGTAGTACTATATACACTACTGATGACTAGATGGTTTCACGATTGCATTTAATTTATCGACGTGGCTTCTGCGTGAATAAGGGATAAACTGGAGATTTTCCATGTCGGTGGACGTTGCGAATAGACGCAGTTAATTCATTCGTGAGTATATAGAACAGTAATGTGGCGAAGTTCATTGAACCTACAATGTGTCTACATTCATTGAACGTAAAAAGGGCGGAATCAGAAATTAATGGACTCCGTCCCGCCTGGGCTAACCCAAAAAAAAAATCGGTGAATAAAATAGTGTATATAATATGCATTCGGGTAAATTCTATGGAATAAGGGTCTGTTCCGCTTTCTGAAGAGTTAATGCATTGATATTTTTATGCACCATGCATATTTCTAGCACCATCATACACTTCACCTCGCATATTTGAATGTCCTTGTAACGAGTGAGGACATTGGATATCTATTTCTGAAGAGTTAATGCATTGATATTTTTAACATGCATAATATGGAAAATAAATAAAAAAAAACACTCCCGTAAAAACCTTAGACAACAAATCTCAAAAAATGTTCCAGGTTTTTTTTTTATGGTCCATTATAATTGAAGGCGGTTGACAATGCCAAAACTAATATTGTTCCTGCCAAAATCAAAAGTGTTCCTGCCAAAATAATAGTGATGACTCCTCATTGACTTACTTATTTGCCCCTGCTATGACTTTTCAACCTCATCTTTGCAAACATTCTCTCTCTCATACTCAGAGACACACCGAAACACACCCACTCACACGCACTCTCTCTCTCTCTCCCTCTCCCTCTTCTCCAAAACCCACTTTTTGACATTTCCCCCCAAATTTCTACACATTTCCTCCCCCAAAACAGAAGCCAAAGCAACAAAATGTCGGGATTAAATCCTCTGCCCTTAGTGATTTTGGTTTCCGATAATGGCAGAAGAAAAAGATAGCAACAATTTAATTCTTTTTTCTTTACGATTCCATTTTGCAGTCAGAGGAGGGAAAAAATTATAGGCTGAGATAACTAAGCATGACCATCTAACATCAAATGATTTAGATCCCAAAATACAATTGGTGAATGTGATTCCATGGTAATTTTTTTTTTTGATCATGATTCCATGGTAATTGGTACCCAATTTTCTTCATGGAACTGATATAATATACGTTCATATTTTACCAAGTTGGGTGCCTATGCGAATAAAGAATATGAACTAGATCCTTCATGAGAGAGAGAGAGAGAGAGAGAGAGAGAGAGAGAGATAACGGGTGGTGGTCGATCGGGAGGAGCTTGTCACCATGTGTTGAAGTGGGGGCTAATTTGAGAGAGGAAATCGGAGAAATTTTTGGAGGAGAGCTCAAAAATGGTTTTTGGAGAGAGAGAGTGTGTCGGAGGGAGAGAGAAACTGAATAGTATTTGCAAAGATGAGGTTGAAAAATTAGGGATGTAGCTGGGGCAAATAAGTAATTCAGTGAGGAGCCACCACTAATATTTTGGCACGAACATTTTTGGTTTTGGCAGGAACAATATTAGTTTTGGTATTATCAGCTGCCATAATTGAAACCTAAATGAGTAAGATTGTAAAAATCAACATCTTAAAATTTAAGCATATCAATCAGTATTCTACATCAACTAAATCCCATCAATAAGGGAAATGCTAGTTACCGACCACTGGGCATTTCATGTGCACGAGTTTCATGGCCGACTTGACAGCCTTTTGCTTCAATGTCGGGTGGCTGGGCACTCCTCTCAAACGCATTTAAGAGCAAGTTTACCAGTTATTAGCAAAAAAGACTCATGAACAGTTCACATTTTTCATTTTACCTATTCATATTTCTTTCAACACTACACCAACACTATCTATTTAACCTATTCTCTATTAAAATATACAATCTTTTCCCTTATTCTATTATTATAATATGAGAGAGAGGGGGAGAGAGAGGGAGAGAGAGAGTTAAATAATCAAAAAAATAGAATTCCTAGTGAACAGTAGTGAGGTATTATTACCGAACCAGTTTTGAAAAGCCATTTTACCGCCTCTGTTTTGCTCATCTGGTGCACCTCTTTTTTCTACTATTCTTCGGTAAAATAACAAAAAAAGTCATTTTAACTCCTCTGATGTTGATGCTCTAAGATGTGTAAACCAAATTACTACAAAAGTAACTCCTTCTGCATTTTCCACGCTCTTTTCTCCGCTTGGGTCATTGCCCCACAATTGTACGACCTAAGCTATTTTATGACACGTGTCATTTTTGGTCCGTAGCATTTTTTTTTTTTACTTAAGGGGTGTTCCAGTTTCTTAAAAAAAAAAACTTTTAGGAAAGGAAGGTAATTTCAAGCTTAAAAATCATATGTTTACACAAATAATTTTCTACCAATATGGATCTTGTTTGATAGATCTCATTGAGATCTTTTAAACGGTGCAAAAAAATCAAAAAATTATTTTTCATTTTCGTTATATTTGAGTTTGAAATTACCTTCTTTTTTAAAAAAAAGGTTTAAAAAGAAAGCGGAATGGGACCTTACTTGACTAATTAGGTCCCGTTCCGCTAAGATTTTTATTTTTTAAATATTTATTTTTCGTTTAACAAGACAGATCATCATCTCAATTTTTTCGCTTCACAAGACAGATCATTGTCTCACAATACATCACCTTTTATTAAATTTTTTTATTTTATTTTAGTTAGTGAAACACATCCTAAATGGTATTTTTGGTATTCAATCAATAAATACTCACGGTTGTAGATAACTCATGTCTCTTATCTAAATGAACTAATTGTATTTTTAGTGGAAGCAAGTACTCCCTCCATTCCAAAATGAGTGACCTTTTTGGAAAAGCGTGTTATTTTCAATTGTTTATATCTTTCAATTTGAATGTTAAAAAATATGCAATATAGATATTGTTTGATAGATTTTAATTAGTTCTATTAAATAAAGTTTTCAAAATTACATAAAACTTCATAAATCAAAAGATATAAGCATTTTAAAATGACACGAAGTCCCAAAAAGGTCACTCATTTTGAAACGGATGGAGTAATATTTGGACATTAGTCTAGAGACCAAAACATATAGGGCGAATTCTCCATTACATGTTACTATTTTTCAGTACGTCACACAGAAAAATTAAAAATTTTACTTTTACAGACGTGTTTTGAAAAATATCCAAAAAAAATAAGCTCAAAAAGTCAAATTTTAAACTTTTTCTTGAATATTTCTCAAAATACTTGTTTAAAAGTTATTATTTTTTACTTTTCCGATTCCTCTCTTCCTTACTCACCCATATCACATATAAATTTGGCGTAAAACCAACAAATATAAAAAAAATTAAATAAGGACAAAATCAAAAAATTGTGGTGACAGTTAATCATGAACAAGAAAGGAGAAATTTCAAGCAATGAAAGTGGGTTATTGACATGTGTCATAAAACTAGCATAGGCCGTGAAATATGGGACAAGTTGACCAAGGGAGAAAAGAATTTGGTAAAGGCAGGGGTCATTTTTGTCATTTGGCTTTCACATCTTAAATGCGTTTCAAATAAGTGTACAGAAAATTTGACATTGAAACAAAATGCTGTCAATTCAGCCACGGGACTCGTGCACATGGACTGCCCAGTGGGCGGTAACTAGCATTTCCCTAAAAGTTTAAACACATGGGGAAATTGTTTAAACACATGGGGAAATTGCATTTCAGTGAGAGTTGGGACAAATAATGCTCAACTCATGAAGAGCTTTTTTCGAAATTACATAAATATGAAACGGATGGAAAAAAATTTCCCATACATGAAACGGAGGAAAAAATATTCCCCATACATGGAGTTGGTTGTAATTGAATCTGGGTTTCCTAAGTTACCCCTTCTATGAATTTAAGTTGCTCCTTATATGGACCTAAGTTGCCCTTTTTATGAACTTCTTGAGTAATCAATTTCTTGAGAATTTCTTCAATCTCTTTACCATTTCTATTATTTTCTGAGAAAATTGGGATTTGGATTACTTGCAAATTTAAGTTTTTAAAATATTTTGAGATTAGTGTATTTTGGGTAATTTTTTAGAAAGAGAAATGATAGAGAAAATAAGATGTATGTTTTCTAGCATCCATTTTATACTTTTACTTTTAGATTCTAGGAATTGCCACTTGAAATTTCTTATTTGGTTTTACTTAAAAATGGGAAGAAGTTATGCTACTAGCTACCAATTTGCTTCACTGGCTGTTTTTCTTAGAAAAAATAAGGTGCAACTTAAGTCCATAGAAGGGACAACTTAAATCCATAGAAGGGGCAACTTAGGTCCATAGAAGGGGCAACTTAGGTTCAAATTCAGATTTGACTACAACCGACTTCATGTTTCAATACTAAGCACACCAACCAATTTTACTGGGTTTTATGAAATTTCTTGAGTCGATTTAATTTTGTTTCAATTCTGAACTGTAGAGACTCGCAAATTGGTTTTAATTTCGAAAATCGTTTATTCCGTTAAGTAATTGTATTGCTGGTAAAATCGCTCGTATGTTGTGGGAGTGTACGGAGATACGTATCCAGGTGTGTATCGGACTTTCGGAAAATAGTATAATGTTAGTTTTGAAGTTATATTGATGTTTGGTAGTGTTGGTACCAAGTCGGGTTCGTTTCGGTGTCCGTTAAAAAAAAAATTTCTTTTTTCTGCCCTGCATGAATCGGTACAGCTTTTCCCCGTACCGGTACATGGTGTCCAGAAGTTGTGTCTTCTGACAGTTTGAAGGTTCATGAACCGGTACAGCTTTTATCCGTACCGGTACATACTCTGTTTTCTGCACTTTTTCAGCACGCTTTTTGAACCACTATAAATACCTCCTTTTTGGCATTTCTCACTCCAAACCCACGAAAAACACTTGGAAACACCCCCTCTCACCCACCTCACTCCAATCTCACCCACACCTCTTGATTTCAAGTTCAAATCTTCAAGATCCAATAGTTTCCAACCTCAAATCTCACTTGAATCTTGCTTTTGGAGAACAAGAGGTAAGTTTGTGTTCTCACTCTTGTCTTGGGGCTCTCACCTATGTTTTTTCTCTCTCTCCTCTCAATCACTTGTTGATCCTCGTTTGTTTATCATGTTTTGGGTCATATTCACTCTAGATCTTGTACCTAAGCTTGGGTGAAGCTCATTTTCGAGGGATTCAAGTGTTTGGCTCTCGGTAGACATAGGATTTTGCTCAAAATCCACTTTGGTAGGGATTTCTCTCTCTCTACATGTTTTATGGTGATTAAGAATGATATTGGTGATTGATTGCTATTTATGTTCGAATGGGGTGCTTGTGGCTTGGTAGTCGCTTATTTTATCAAAAAGGGGTATAATGGTCATGAATGTTATAGTTCATGGGTTACGTGTAATGTGTGTGATAATGTTCGTACGTGTAACATGTGGTTGGAGCATCGGAAATGATCATGGAAATAGTGGATTTGTTGTGATGAAGTGAATGTGGTGTATATCGTGACACAAGGGGTGGAAACACAAGAATCGCAAGGGGTGGATTATATTGTGACGCAAGGGGTGGAAACACAACTCGTAAGGGGTGGAAATGGGTTGGAGGAAGTGTGTGAGTGTGTGTGTGTGTGTGAGAATTGGTATGTTACATGAAATAGTATTGACTTGCGTTGTTGGACCTTGACATGTGATTCAATTTGCCACATTCATGCTTATCATCTTATTGCATATAGAATCTGTAGAGAATTTCCTACTGGGCTCTAGTAGCTCAACAAAATCCTTCTTTTCAGGTTTAAATGCCGGTCAGTAGCGAGCATACCTCGAGTATAGTGATATGAAGACCCTTTTGGAAGCTAAAAATCTCTTAGTTACGCAACCATCTTTGTAATGACTCCTTTTGATTAAATAAGGTTCTGTAACTAAATTTTTTACACTTGTATTATCTTTTGGTAACGGTTTGTAATATTCTAAACGTTCCGTACTTGTAATTAGTTTAATATGGGCCTCGGAGCCAAGGTTGTTATTTATGTAAACTTGGGGACTTGATTTGTAATTAAACAGGTGGAAACTCTCTTTGGGGGTAATCTATATTACAATACACAACGGTTTGTAAAATGTCTCTCTCACAACTGTCCTACGTGGCACATTGAAAGGCTCTGATTAAATAAAGGGTTTGAGGGTTAAAATTCAATCCATCCAAGGGTTATCATTTGTTTGGGTTCGAAATTTGAAAACCCATTATTTTTCTCCCTTAATTTCCAATTCTTTCCTTTTTCTGTGGCAAAAAATATGAAAATTTGTTTTCTTTCTTACTTTCCCCTCTCCTCTCCTTTTCTTCTCCCCTCTTCTCTCATTGATTTCTCAACAACAACCTCGAGATTGCTGTAATATTGGTATATACACCGGTTAACTTGAATCAGCACAAAATTTCAACTACAAAAAAACAACAGTTCAAATATATCCATCGGTTAACTTGAAACAACACAAATTAGCTATTGTTTTTTTGTAGTTGAAATTTTGCGAATGGGGCGTTGGCTTTCAAGAATCTAGATAGACAAAACTGATGAGCCGTGCCTTCAGGCATGGGCATGCACTAGTTTTGTTACAGTTCTTAGCTACAAATACCTAAGCACTGTACATCTGCCATTTATTTGTTTATTTGTATTCACCCACTCTCTCTCTCTCTCCTCCTCCTGTGCAAGAAGGCCTCTCTCTCTCTCCTCTCAATGATGAACCCAATTTTTTTACAAGATGACAAAAGTAAAAATACAATATTTTAATAGAGGTTTGATAAAATAGATAGTATTGGTAGAGTGTTGATTGAGATGTGAGAAGGTAAAATGTACACTGTTCACTAGTATCTGATCGTATACTAAGGCTGTGTTCCACAAAAGGATTAAGAACTTATTTTTTGTTCACCCTTAGGTAGTATGGCCGGCGGGAGGGAAATCGGTCCGGCGGCCGCGCTATATGTACACGGAAAAGGGGTGCTCGGATCAAGCACCCTACACACCTCGGATGACGTTGATTCCCGCGTTGGCCCCCTTGGTTTTAATTTTTAGAATTTTTGGATGGCTCGGATCGGCCGTCCGGTGGCCGGAGACGGCCCAGCGCGGCCGCCGGACCGATTTCCCTCCGCCGGCCCCCATATTGGTAAAAACAGTCTTCTTTTTGTAAAGGCAACTTTAAGCTCAAAAATAATGTGTTTACGCAAATAATTTTTCTACCACTATGGATCTTATTTGATAGATCTCATTGAGATCTTTAATACGGTGCAAAAAAAATATTTTTTTTTTCATTTATGTTATATTTGAGTTTGAAAATGTGGAAGGAACTTTTTAGTTGGGAAAAATAAGAAGGTTGGATTATTTTTGAATAAGAAGTAGGGAAATAAGTATTTATTTTTTAAGAAGATTTGCGGAACGGGGCCTAAAGATCGTTGTATTATTATTGAAAGGACACTTATGGATGACACTTCTGTGACAGTTTCACAAAAAGAATCAAGACAAAAACACATAGAAGTATAGAACAGTTACGCAAACAATATATACAGCATGCGCAAATGGTCTGGCCTCATTGTCGATTGGATTTTAACAAGAAAAATACTCACAACCCAATAAAACGTTTGACATACCGCATGTTGTCGCAAAATTACAGAAAGTCTAACGGTACAGACAAAAAATTTGTACCAGTGGGTACAAATTCTTTTTTGAGCTCATTTTGGGTCTAAAAAAATGATTGGAGTTGCTTATTTTGTTTAAAATATTTTGCTTATGGTCCTTACAAAAAATAAGCTCAATCTAGTATCAGTAAGAGCATTTACGAAACATTCAAACTTTGCTCTAGAATTCAGGCTTGAATTCTGAGACAAAATTGGACGTTTTGTAGGTGTCTTAATCGATATCGGATTGAGCTTATTTTTCGTAGGGACCATAAGCAAAGTATTTTAAACAAAATGAGCGACTCCGATCATTTTTTTGAGACCCAAAATGAGCCCAAAAAAGGGTTTGTACCCACTGGTACAGATTTTTTGTCTGTACCAGTAGCACCAATTTCTATGTTAGTAGGCTTGCTTCATTTTTAAACACGTGTGGGTTTCACGGTGTATAGAAACTACTCGTGAAAGTACAACTTCATCTAAGAATTAAGATGGTACTTCCTTTATATATTAGAATAGATGAATTTCCGTCAATATTGATCTCATATTATGTCAGTACTCAGATTTCCCATCGATTCAAAAACAAATGTGCTTAAAAATCATATAGAAAAATAGTACTGTGGGAAAAGTTAGGCTACGACCATCAGTTGACCAATTGCATTTTTTTTTATGAACAAGATAATCCCATTTATATAGTAAAATAACAAAGTTTAAAGGACCGGAACTCCATTGGGCCGAAAATACGGGAAACAATAAAAATACAACAAGAAAACAAAAAATACAACGACAGTGTTGGAACCCAAGAGAAGGGTGGAGAGTCTATAGAATCCAAAATGGTAAGCATGTTCCCGCTGCATAGGCCAGATAAAGACCGAAACTTGCGCATGCCGTAAATTGGATTTTTCTTGTTAAAATCCAATTGGTAATGAGGCCAGACCACTTGCGCATGCCGTATATATTGTTCGCATAAGTGTCCTATGTATTTTTCTCTAGTTGATTATTTACATACAAGATATTGTATATACACAAATAACACATAGTTTCATCATTAATGTATGAAAAATCACGACTTCCATCAGGACTTCAGCATAGCTCATAATTATGGGAACGAATGTATTACATTAATTTGATTCATTAGATCGGACAAAGTCCCAAACACCCTCGTCGATGAAGTTTAAACACCACACGGTCCTGTTCGATTTAAATTTTGAGGGAGATTTTAAGAGTAATGAGTGGAGAGATAAATTTTTTTGGGATATGATCATGCCATCATCCCTTTTTCCTTTAATCTTTATAACAATATCAAAGATTATAAATTTCTTTTGCCTTTTAAAAAAAATACATGTCACGCCATCGATTTTTAACATAAATAATAATAATTTTAGATAATTGAAATCCTCGCAAGAGTTACGATTTATACCCCAAAAGACATTTCAGTTCCCAAATTAGCAAATTTGTCCAACAGTTACAATGTTCCAAAGAAAAATATTACAATTTACTTATACAAAGATACATGGGTAGCTCCCGAAAACAGCTTAAACCATGACATCACCATGCACTCCAAGCATCCCATGATTGTGTCCCTGTAATGTACCTGAAAATGATAAGGTGAGCAAACACACGCCCAATAGAGAAATTTATACTCAAGCTATATGAAAATGTGATGAAACATGCACCAAGTGAGAGAACGAATTTCAACAATCGAACATGAAAAATAAAGGGTTACCACAATGAACAGACAGACTACGACTGCGAGATTGATCTAGACGTCTTATAGATATATCCCTAACCATTCATATGTCAAACTAGAAGCATTATTAAACTCGCATCAATCTAAATAACCTATGACAATTTCTCAACCATTTTATGACTCCTCGAATGAATACCACAAATAACTTTCTCATTTCAAACCATTAGCCATCAAGCCTCTTTTTCATAAAACTTTCCTTTTTTATTACCATAATAATTTAGAGAAAACTCAAGACCATTACGGGTCAAACTCCGTTGATTCGAGCTTGAATGCCGGAGTCCGTTGACTTGTGCCCAAATACCGGAGGATTTTTATTGAAAATTCTTTTTCCAAAACCCGAATCCTTTCTTTTTAAGAACCTCTATAGAATCCATCATTTTTTTTCCCTTTTTCAATAGTCACAATCTCAAGTAGCAAATAATTCAAGAAACAACATGTACTTTCGACGTTGACTATACCACCCTCCATCTCGCGAGAAATTCAACTGTATTACCACCACATGCGTTACAGTAAACTCTCTTCACTTAGGTCTCCGCATTATCACTCCATGCGTTGCGGGACCCTTTTGAGTCTTCGCATTTCCACTCCATGCATTACGGGACTCCCCTATTCAAATTCTCAACTCACGCACACACACACGCACCATCAATCTATATACAAGCAAACAACATTCCTTAGTTCACATTTTTTCATTCATCATCATACAAGGCAATACAAACATTGTAAACATGACACATTATACATTGACAAGTATGCAAGTTCACATTATTCCTCTAAATATATCACAACGTCCTTCGTCACATACCGAACCCATAAATAACTCTACGATGCACCACCCGCTAGGTTCTAAACTAGAATCTTATAGAACAAACGCCAAAAGAATTTAGAAAGATCAACGAGACGAATCACGAGGATATGAGTTACCCTATTCTCATTCGGACCATTAGGCAAGTCCCCATCGACCAATTATGCACCCCACGATATACCTTATAGCCTACGATATTTGAAACCACTTTACGGTACGTTTTTCAATTCACCAACACCACGTCATGTCATAGCACCTAACATGTCTATATCGTTTATCATATCATGCCACAATGTCCACATACTCATTCTAAGACATAGACGACGAATAAATACCATACTTATTGGATTTGACAAGTTCCTCTTGTACAACGAGAGTCAAAGGAGATAGATTGATCAAAGAATCACTTAAGGTACGAATAATCAAGTTTTGAAGTGGTTTGGAGGTGTTCCAATGGTATTAGAAGTGATTGGGGGTCAAAACAATTAAGATAACACAAAATGGCAAAAAGTTGTCTAGAGACACGGGGGATCGATCCCTGATTACATGGGGATCGATCCCAAAGAGGGTAAAAATCCAGATTGCAGAGGGATCGATCCCTAGGCAGTTCGGGACGATTTTCTACAGATTTTCAAGTACGAAACCCAAACAACAAACCTCGATCTAAGGCACGATTGAAGCACAAAATCAACTCATAAATACATAGAATGAGTAAGAAAGGCCTACCTCAAGCTTGGAGTGTGAAACCCAAAGAAATTGATTCAAGCCCTAGCCTTCCAAACTTCAAAATCCACCAAGAACAACCTCAAGCTCGAACCCACGGGATCCAAGGCTCGTATCCCGTGAAAGAGATGGATTGAAGGTCGGAATATGTGGGTTTTGAGGTTGGAGGTTGAGTTTTGAGCTCTATGGAGCAAGAGAGAGAGAGAGAGCCGAAGAGAGGGAGAGAGAGGCGTGAGGTAGAGAGAGAAAGGAGATAGAATTATATTCTCCTACACACACACACTCTTATATATACTAGCACATACACAAATCATACTTGCACTCCATCAAGTAGCAATTCTATCACATTGACCCCAAATCTTATAAACTTAACAAAATTCACATTTTCATCAACTTCACATAAACTTATAACATTTCATATTTTTCCTCAGTTTCCAATATCAAATAAGCCTTTAAATATTTTCTAAAATTACGGGTCTCTACAATACAGGTGTCCCGAACCAGTGCACTTGTACATACTTCAAATTAATCCTTACAGTCCTTCTAGGCTCTAGCTTTTACACATTCACATGTAGAGTTGGGATGACCCCAAGAGTTGTAGGCTTGGATAATCGAACCCGAGACCATAAGTTATGTTCCAAGGGCGGAACCACTTGGAGGCTCTATTGGGCTATAGCCCAGGTGGTTTTCGGAAAACCCCCCAAAAAAAAAATTATATGTATAATTTTAGGCCAAATAATTTTAGCTCAATTCATTTCTTCTTTTAGCCCAACCCATTCCACCAACCTATTTTGACCCAAGCCTTCTCAACCTCTCTGTTAACAGACGTTTTATCTTCCTCTCTCCTACATTCTTTCTTTTCTTGCATTCTCTCTCGTGCTCTCCTTCTCTACCACCGTCAAGGGCTGGGTTCATGTTGATTGTTCATGTCACGCCCTCGATTTTCAACACAAATAAATAAACCATTTCAATAAAAGATTCTCACTTTAAGTAAATATTACCCCCAAAGAGAGTTTCCACCTGTTTAATTACAAATCAAGTCCCCAAGTTTACATAAATAACAACCTTGGCTCCGAGGCCCAAATTAAACTAATTACAAGTACGGAACGTTTAGAATATTACAAACCTTTACCAAAAGATAATACAAGTGTAAAAAATTTAGTTACAGAACCTTATTTAATCAAAAGGAGTCATTACAAAGATGGTTGCGTAACTAAGAGATTTTTAGCTTCCAAAAGGGTCTTCATATCACTATACTCGAGGTATGCTCGCTACTGACCGGCATTTAAACCTGAAAAGAAGGATTTTGTTGAGCTACTAGAGCCCAGTAGGAAATTCTCTACAGATTCTATATGCAATAAGATGATAAGCATGAATGTGGCAAATTGAATTACATGTCAAGGTCCAACAACGCAAGTCAATACTATTTCATGTAACATACCAATTCTCACACACACACACACTTCCTCCAACCCATTTCCACCCCTTGCGAGTTGTGTTTCCACCCCTTGCGTCACAATATAATCCACCCCTTGCGATTCTTGTGTTTCCACCTCTTGCGTCACACCACATTCACTTCATCACAACAAATCCACTATTTCCATGATCATTTCCGATGCTCCAACCACATGTTACACGTACGAACATTATCACACACATTACACGTAACCCATGAACTATAACAATCATGACCATTATACCCCTTTTTGATAAAATAAGCGACTACCAAGCCACAAGCACCCCATTCGAACATAAATAGCAATCAATCACCAATATCACTCTTAATCACCATAAAACATGTAGAGAGAGAGAAATCCCTACCAAAGTGGGTTTTAAGCAAAACCCTAGGTCTACCGAGAGCCAAACACTTGAATCCCTCGAAAATGAGCTTCACCCAAGCTTAGGTACAAGATCTAGAGTGAATACGACCCAAAACATGATAAACAAACGAGGATCAACAAGTGATTGAGAGGAGAGAGAGAAAAAACGTGGGTGAGAGCCCCAAGACAAGAGTGAGAACACAAACTTACCTCTTGTTCTCCAAAAGTAAGATTCAAGTGAGATTTGAGGTTGGAAACTATTGGATCTTGAAGATTTGAACTTGAAATCAAGAGGTGTGGGTGAGATTGGAGTGAGGTGGGTGAGAGGGGGTGTTTCCAAGTGTTTTTCGTGGGTTTGGAGTGAGAAATTCCAAAAAGGAGGTATTTATAGTGGTTCAAAAAGCGTGCTGAAAAAGTGCAGAAAACAGAGCATGTACCGGTACGGGTAAAAGCTGTACCGGTTCATGAACCTTCAAACTGTCAGAAGACACAACTTCTGGACACCATGTACCGGTACGGGGAAAAGCTGTACCGGTTCATGCAGGGCAGAAAAAAGATTTTTTTTTTTAACGGACACCGAAACGAACCCGACTTGGTACCAACACTACCAAACATCAATATAACTTCAAAACTAACATTATACTATTTTCCGAAAGTCCGATACACACCTGGATACGTATCTCCGTACACTCCCACAACATACGAGCGATTTTACCAGCAATACAATTACTTAACGGAATAAACGATTTTCGAAATTAAAACCAATTTGCGAGTCTCCGTACACTCCTTCGGAAATATGTCCTCATCTAAGGCCAAACTCGTAACAAGGCATACATCGACTCCTGCTCTCGAGACCCACACAGATACGGTTCTAACGGTTCCCGTCGCTCCCCGAAGAACTCGAAACAAGGACCCTCAGGCGGACAGATACGGACTCGACGCTTGAAACAATCAATGGTGGCGTGGAACGTAGACAACCAGTCCATTCCCAATATGAGATCGAAACTCGACATATTCAGCACGATAAAATCAAAAGTAAAATGACGATCTCGAATGATAAGTTCACAATCTCGGCAAAGACGATCTAATGGCGACCTACCTCCTATAGGTGTCTCAACGAACAATGGAGGACTAATACTCTCAAATTCCAACTCCAAAGCACAAGCAAAAGATGCAGCAATGAACGAATGCGATGCTCCAGAATCAAATAATACTCTAGCAAGGGAATTAAACAATAGAAATGTACCCCTTACGACCGAAGCCTCTGGGGTCTGAGAAGTGATAGGAGGTGGTGGCGGAATGGCTGACGTGATAGCAAAAGCCCTTCCCTGAGTCATCTGACCCTGAACGTGTCCACCCCGCTGACCAGAACCCTGAGTAGGTGCTGACGAACTCACCCCTCTCTCAGCCTGAGATCCCTGAGCTGACGTGGTCTGACGGAAGTGAGACTGTTGCTGCCTCTGATTACCCCGAAACGATTGCCGACCTGAACTCTGACCACCCCTCGGTTGCTACACCGAACCCGATTCGCTTCGTGTCCCCTCCCCAAGCGGACAATTCCTAGCAAAATGACCGGCCTTCCCGCAAGTAAAACACGTACCCAATAACCGCGGACACTGGGCTCGGATGTGCCCCGTTTGACCACACTCGTGACACACAATCGGAGGCCTATTCGAATTTCCCCGGGTCCCAAACGACGAAGAAGATTGAGGTCTAAAGTTTGACGGACCCTGCGAAGCCGAAAATTGATCTCGTTGCCTCTTCCTCCCCTGACTACCAAAACTCCCCGAAGAGGAGCTCACGCCCCCAACCGGCTGCCTCGGTTCCCAAGCCTTCGAATTTCTCGGCGCTTCCCTCGGAGTCTCGATACTCCTCGCACACTCCACAACCTCGAAAAACTTCCCCTTGCGTTGTGCCACCACAAACTTCTTCACAGTCTCGTGAAAACCCCTCTCGAACCGCCTACATTTTCTTTCTTCAATTGCCACCAATTCCGGCGCAAAACGGGATAAGGATTGGAACTTTAAAGCGTATTCCGACACGGTCATATTTCCCTGTTCTAACTTCTCAAACTCCTTCCTCAATTGGTCACGGCTAGTATTTACTTAAAGCGAGAATCTTTTTATTGAAATGGTTTATTTATTTATGTTGAAAATCGAGGGCGTGACAAATTGGTATCAGAGCGTCTAGGTTTGAATACTTTGAGACCTTGGGGAGACTTCTAGTCTCATGGGTTCAAAAGTCACGCCATTTGCATAACATAGGTGTGTTTATGTGTATTGATCGTTATTTGGCTTACGTGGCATTGCATTTAAAACATGATAGAGGGGTGTTGAGTTGATTTGGCCTTTATTGGGATAGTCGGGGGTTTTTAACCTCATTAAATGATGTTGTTGTTGATGAGTTCCTTTTTCTTATGCCTTGTAGCTAGATGCCTCCGAGAACGCGTGCTAGAGCAGGTGAGGCCGAGAGTCGGGGTGGCCGTGGTCGTGGCCGTAGGGGTGGCCGTGGTCGTGGCCGAAGGGAACCGGTTGAGGATGAGATTAGTCAGCATGGTGAGAATCCGAGTGGGAATTTGGGGGAAGGGGCTGAAGGTGGTCGAGGAGAGGAAGAACCGATAGTTCAAAACCCTTTTGCTAGGGACTTTGTTGCGGCTCTTGCGGCCGCTAACCTTCTAAACCCCGCGCCGAGGGAAGGTGCCGAAAGTCGTGCTTTGTCGGCTATGAGGGAATTTAGCCGTAGGAATCCACCAATGTTCGACGGGTCGAGTAGTGACCCTCTTGTGGCCGATCACTGGCTAGCTCAGATTCGAAAGCTTTTTAGGGCTCTTGGGATTACAGAGGATGACTTACGGGTAAACATCATGGCCGTACAACTTACCGGGGAAGCTAATGAGTGGTGGGAGTCAGTTCTAGAATCGAGAAAGGATGCGAGGAGGGCGGCGAGGACCGCGGCTCAAGCAAATGAGCCGGATGTGGAGAACTTAACTTGGGCCGAGTTCGAAATGCTCTTCGAGGAGCAATACTTTCCACAAACTAGCCGTGACCAATTCAGGAAGGAGTTTGAGAAGTTAGAACAGGGAAATATGACCGTGTCGGAATACGCTTTAAAGTTCCAATCCTTATCCCGTTTTGCGCCGGAATTGGTGGCAATTGAAGAAAGAAAATGTAGGCGGTTCGAGAGGGGTTTTCACAAGACTGTGAAGAAGTTTGTGGTGGCACAACGCAAGGGGAAGTTTTTCGAGGTTGTGGAGTGTGCGAGGAGTATCGAGACTCCGAGGGAAGCGCCGAGAAATTCGAAGGCTTGGGAACCGAGGCAGTCGGTTGGGGGCGTGAGCTCCTCTTCGGGGAGTTTTGGTAGTCAGGGGAGGAAGAGGCAACGAGATCAATTTTCGGCTTCGCAGGGTCCGTCAAACTTTAGACCTCAATCTTCTTCGTCGTTTGGGACCCGGGGAAATTCGAATAGGCCTCCGATTGTGTGTCACGAGTGTGGTCAAGCGGGGCACATCCGAGCCCAGTGTCCGCGGTTATTGGGTACGTGTTTTACTTGCGGGAAGGCCGGTCATTTTGCTAGGAATTGTCCGCTTGGGGAGGGGACACGAAGCGAATCGGGTTCGGTGTAGCAACCGAGGGGTGGTCAGAGTTCAGGTCGGCAATCGTTTCGGGGTAATCAGAGGCAGCAACAGTCTCACTTCCGTCAGACCACGTCAGCTCAGGGATCTCAGGCTGAGAGAGGGGCGAGTTCGTCAGCACCTACTCAGGGTTCTGGTCAGCGGGGTGGACACGTTCAGGGTCAGATGACTCAGGGAAGGGCTTTTGCTATCACGTCAGCCATTCCGCCACCACCTCCTATCACTTCTCAGACCCCAGAGGCTTCGGTCGTAAGGGGTACATTTCTATTGTTTAATTCCCTTGCTAGAGTATTATTTGATTCTGGAGCATCGCATTCGTTCATTGCTGCATCTTTTGCTTGTGCTTTGGAGTTGGAATTTGAGAGTATTAGTCCTCCATTGTTCGTTGAGACACCTATAGGAGGTAGGTCGCCATTAGATCGTCTTTGCCGAGATTGTGAACTTATCATTCGAGATCGTCATTTTACTTTTGATTTTATCGTGCTGAATATGTCGAGTTTCGATCTCATATTGGGAATGGACTGGTTGTCTACGTTCCACGCCACCATTGATTGTTTCAAGCGTCGAGTCCGTATCTGTCCGCCTGAGGGTCCTTGTTTCGAGTTCTTCGGGGAGCGACGGGAACCGTTAGAACCGTATCTGTGTGGGTCTCGAGAGCAGGAGTCGATGTATGCCTTGTTACGAGTTTGGCCTTAGATGAGGACATATTTCCGAAGGAGTGTACGGAGACTCGCAAATTGGTTTTAATTTCGAAAATCGTTTATTCCGTTAAGTAATTGTATTGCTGGTAAAATCGCTCGTATGTTGTGGGAGTGTACGGAGATACGTATCCAGGTGTGTATCGGACTTTCGGAAAATAGTATAATGTTAGTTTTGAAGTTATATTGATGTTTGGTAGTGTTGGTACCAAGTCGGGTTCGTTTCGGTGTCCGTTGGAAAATTCTCTTTTTTCTGCCCTGCATGAACCGGTACAGCTTTTCCCCGTACCGGTACATGGTATCCAGAAGTCTTGGTTTTCGACAGTTTGAAGGTTCATGAACCGGTACAGCTTTTACCCGTACCGGTACATGCTCTGTTTTCTGCACTTTTTCAGCACGCTTTTTGAACCACTATAAATACCTCCTTTTTGGAATTTTTCACTCCAAACCCATGAAAAACACTTGGAAACACCCCCTCTCACCCACCTCACTCCAATCTCACCCACACCTCTTGATTTCAAGTTCAAATCTTCAAGATCCAATAGTTTCCAACCTCAAATCTCACTTGAATCTTGCTTTTGGAGAACAAGAGGTAAGTTTGTGTTCTCACTCTTGTCTTGGGGCTCTCACCCACGTTTTTTCTCTCTCTCCTCTCAATCACTTGTTGATCCTCGTTTGTTTATCATGTTTTGGGTCGTATTCACTCTAGATCTTGTACCTAAGCTTGGGTGAAGCTCATTTTCGAGGAATTCAAGTGTTTGGCTCTCGGTAGACCTAGGGTTTTGCTTAAAACCCACTTTGGTAGGGATTTCTCTCTCTCTACATGTTTTATGGTGATTAAGAGTGATATTGGTGATTGATTGCTATTTATGTTCGAATGGGGTGCTTGTGACTTGGTAGTCGCTTATTTTATCAAAAAGGGGTATAATGGTCATGATTGTTATAGTTCATGGGTTACGTGTAATGTGTGTGATAATGTTCGTACGTGTAACATGTGGTTGGAGCATCGGAAATGATCATGGAAATAGTGGATTTGTTGTGATGAAGTGAATGTGGTGTGACGCAAGGGGTGGAAACACAAGAATCGCAAGGGGTGGATTATATTGTGACGCAAGGGGTGGAAACACAACTCGCAAGGGGTGGAAATGGGTTGGAGGAAGTGTGTGTGTGTGTGAGAATTGGTATGTTACATGAAATAGTATTGACTTGCGTTGTTGGACCTTGACATGTAATTCAATTTGCCACATTCATGCTTATCATCTTATTGCATATAGAATCTGTAGAGAATTTCCTACTGGGCTCTAGTAGCTCAACAAAATCCTTCTTTTCAGGTTTAAATGCCGGTCAGTAGCGAGCATACCTCGAGTATAGTGATATGAAGACCCTTTTGGAAGCTAAAAATCTCTTAGTTACGCAACCATCTTTGTAATGACTCCTTTTGATTAAATAAGGTTCTGTAACTAAATTTTTTACACTTGTATTATCTTTTGGTAACGGTTTGTAATATTCTAAACGTTCCGTACTTGTAATTAGTTTAATTTGGGCCTCGGAGCCAAGGTTGTTATTTATGTAAACTTGGGGACTTGATTTGTAATTAAACAGGTGGAAACTCTCTTTGGGGGTAATATTTACTTAAAGTGAGAATCTTTTATTGAAATGGTTTATTTATTTATGTTGAAAATCGAGGGCGTGACATGAACAATCAACATGAACCCAGCCCTTGACGGTGGTAGAGAGGGAGAGCACGAGAGAGAATGCAAGAAAAGAAAGAATGTAGGAGAGAGGAAGATAAAACGTCTGTTAACAGAGAGGTTGAGAAGGCTTGGGTCAAAATAGGTTGGTGGAATGGGTTGGGCTAAAAGAAGAAATGAATTGAGCTAAAATTATTTGGCCTAAAATTATACATATAATTTTTTTTTTTGGGGGTTTTCCGAAAACCACCTGGGCTATAGCCCAATAGAGCCTCCAAGTGGTTCCGCCCTTGGAACGTAACTTATGGTCTCGGGTTCGATTATCCAAGCCTACAACTCTTGGGGTCATCCCAACTCTACATGTGAATGTGTAAAAGCTAGAGCCTAGAAGGACTGTAAGGATTAATTTGAAGTATGTACAAGTGCACTGGTTCGGGACACCTGTATTGTAGAGACCCGTAATTTTAGAAAATATTTAAAGGCTTATTTGATATTGGAAACTGAGGAAAAATATGAAATGTTATAAGTTTATGTGAAGTTGATGAAAATGTGAATTTTGTTAAGTTTATAAGATTTGGGGTCAATGTGATAGAATTGCTACTTGATGGAGTGCAAGTATGATTTGTGTATGTGCTAGTATATATAAGAGTGTGTGTGTGTAGGAGAATATAATTCTATCTCCTTTCTCTCTCTACCTCACGCCTCTCTCTCCCTCTCTTCGGCTCTCTCTCTCTCTTGCTCCATAGAGCTCAAAACTCAACCTCCAACCTCAAAACCCACATATTCCGACCTTCAATCCATCTCTTTCACGGGATACGAGCCTTGGATCCCGTGGGTTCGAGCTTGAGGTTGTTCTTGGTGGATTTTGAAGTTTGGAAGGCTAGGGCTTGAATCAATTTCTTTGGGTTTCACACTCCAAGCTTGAGGTAGGCCTTTCTTACTCATTCTATGTATTTATGAGTTGATTTTATGCTTCAATCGTGCCTTAGATCGAGGTTTGTTGTTTGGGTTTCGTACTTGAAAATCTGTAAAAAATCGTCCCGAACTGCCTAGGGATCGATCCCTCTGCAATCTGGATTTTTACCCTCTTGGGGATCGATCCCCATGTAATCAGGGATCGATCCCCCGTGTCTCTAGACAACTTTTTGCCATTTTGTGTTATCTTAATTGTTTTGACCCCCAATCACTTCTAATACCATTGGAACACCTCCAAACCACTTCAAAACTTGATTATTCGTACCTTAAGTGATTCTTTGATCAATCTATCTCCTTTGACTCTCGTTGTACAAGAGGAACTTGTCAAATCCAATAAGTATGGTATTTATTCGTCGTTTATGTCTTAGAATGAGTATGTGGACATTGTGGCATGATATGATAAACGATATAGACATGTTAGGTGCTATGACATGACGTGGTGTTGGTGAATTGAAAAACGTACCGTAAAGTGGTTTCAAATATCGTAGGCTATAAGGTATATCGTGGGGTGCATAATTGGTTGATGGGGACTTGCCTAATGGTCCGAATGAGAATAGGGTAACTCATATCCTCGTGATTCGTCTCGTTGATCTTTCTAAATTCTTTTGGCGTTTGTTCTATAAGATTCTAGTTTAGAACCTAGCGGGTGGTGCATCGTAGAGTTATTTATGGGTTCGGTACGTGACGAAGGACGTTGTGATATATTTAGAGGAATAATGTGAACTTGCATACTTGTCAATGTATAATGTGTCATGTTTACAATGTTTGTATTGCCTTGTATGATGATGAATGAAAAAATGTGAACTAAGGAATGTTGTTTGCTTGTATATAGATTGATGGTGAGTGTGTGTGTGCGTGAGTTGAGAATTTGAATAGGGGAGTCCCGTAATGCATGGAGTGGAAATGCGAAGACTCAAAAGGGTCCCGCAACGCATGGAGTGATAATGCGGAGACCTAAGTGAAGAGAGTTTACTGTAACGCATGGGGTGGTAATACAGTTGAATTTCTCGCGAGATGGAGGGTGGTATAGTCAACGTCGAAAGTACATGTTGTTTCTTGAATTATTTGCTACTTGAGATTGTGACTATTGAAAAAGGGAAAAAAAATGATGGATTCTATAGAGGTTCTTAAAAAGAAAGGATTCGGGTTTTGGAAAAAGAATTTTCAATAAAAATCCTCCGGTATTTGGGCACAAGTCAACGGACTCCGGCATTCAAGCTCGAATCAACGGAGTTTGACCCGTAATGGTCTTGAGTTTTCTCTAAATTATTATGGTAATAAAAAAAGGAAAGTTTTATGAAAAAGAGGCTTGATGGCTAATGGTTTGAAATGAGAAAGTTATTTGTGGTATTCATTCGAGGAGTCATAAAATGGTTGAGAAATTGTCATAGGTTATTTAGATTGATGCGAGTTTAATAATGCTTCTAGTTTGACATATGAATGGTTAGGGATATATCTATAAGACGTCTAGATCAATCTCGCAGTCGTAGTCTGTCTGTTCATTGTGGTAACCCTTTATTTTTCATGTTCGATTGTTGAAATTCGTTCTCTCACTTGGTGCATGTTTCATCACATTTTCATATAGCTTGAGTATAAATTTCTCTATTGGGCGTGTGTTTGCTCACCTTATCATTTTCAGGTACATTACAGGGACACAATCATGGGATGCTTGGAGTGCATGGTGATGTCATGGTTTAAGCTGTTTTCGGGAGCTACCCATGTATCTTTGTATAAGTAAATTGTAATATTTTTCTTTGGAACATTGTAACTGTTGGACAAATTTGCTAATTTGGGAACTGAAATGTCTTTTGGGGTATAAATCGTAACTCTTGCGAGGATTTCAATTATCTAAAATTATTATTATTTATGTTAAAAATCGATGGCGTGACATGTATTTTTTTTAAAAGGCAAAAGAAATTTATAATCTTTGATATTGTTATAAAGATTAAAGGAAAAAGGGATGATGGCATGATCATATCCCAAAAAAATTTATCTCTCCACTCATTACTCTTAAAATCTCCCTCAAAATTTAAATCGAACAGGACCGTGTGGTGTTTAAACTTCATCGACGAGGGTGTTTGGGACTTTGTCCGATCTAATGAATCAAATTAATGTAATACATTCGTTCCCATAATTATGAGCTATGCTGAAGTCCTGATGGAAGTCGTGATTTTTCATACATTAATGATGAAACTATGTGTTATTTGTGTATATACAATATCTTGTATGTAAATAATCAACTAGAGAAAAATACATAGGACACTTATGCGAACAATATATACGGCATGCGCAAGTGGTCTGGCCTCATTACCAATTGGATTTTAACAAGAAAAATCCAATTTACGGCATGCGCAAGTTTCGGTCTTTATCTGGCCTATGCAGCGGGAACATGCTTACCATTTTGGATTCTATAGACTCTCCACCCTTCTCTTGGGTTCCAACACTGTCGTTGTATTTTTTGTTTTCTTGTTGTATTTTTATTGTTTCCCGTATTTTCGGCCCAATGGAGTTCCGGTCCTTTAAACTTTGTTATTTTACTATATAAATGGGATTATCTTGTTCATAAAAAAAAATGCAATTGGTCAACTGATGGTCGTAGCCTAACTTTTCCCACAGTACTATTTTTCTATATGATTTTTAAGCACATTTGTTTTTGAATCGATGGGAAATCTGAGTACTGACATAATATGAGATCAATATTGACGGAAATTCATCTATTCTAATATATAAAGGAAGTACCATCTTAATTCTTAGATGAAGTTGTACTTTCACGAGTAGTTTCTATACACCGTGAAACCCACACGTGTTTAAAAATGAAGCAAGCCTACTAACATAGAAATTGGTGCTACTGGTACAGACAAAAAATCTGTACCAGTGGGTACAAACCCTTTTTTGGGCTCATTTTGGGTCTCAAAAAAATGATCGGAGTCGCTCATTTTGTTTAAAATACTTTGCTTATGGTCCCTACGAAAAATAAGCTCAATCCGATATCGATTAAGACACCTACAAAACGTCCAATTTTGTCTCAGAATTCAAGCCTGAATTCTAGAGCAAAGTTTGAATGTTTCGTAAATGCTCTTACTGATACTAGATTGAGCTTATTTTTTGTAAGGACCATAAGCAAAATATTTTAAACAAAATAAGCAACTCCAATCATTTTTTTAGACCCAAAATGAGCTCAAAAAAGAATTTGTACCCACTGGTACAAATTTTTTGTCTGTACCGTTAGACTTTCTGTAATTTTGCGACAACATGCGGTATGTCAAACGTTTTATTGGGTTGTGAGTATTTTTCTTGTTAAAATCCAATCGACAATGAGGCCAGACCATTTGCGCATGCTGTATATATTGTTTGCGTAACTGTTCTATACTTCTATGTGTTTTTGTCTTGATTCTTTTTGTGAAACTGTCACAGAAGTGTCATCCATAAGTGTCCTTTCAATAATAATACAACGATCTTTAGGCCCCGTTCCGCAAATCTTCTTAAAAAATAAATACTTATTTCCCTACTTCTTATTCAAAAATAATCCAACCTTCTTATTTTTCCCAACTAAAAAGTTCCTTCCACATTTTCAAACTCAAATATAACATAAATGAAAAAAAAAATTTTTTTTTTGCACCGTATTAAAGATCTCAATGAGATCTATCAAATAAGATCCATAGTGGTAGGAAAATTATTTGCGTAAACACATTATTTTTGAGCTTAAAGTTACCTTTACAAAAAGAAGACTGTTTTTACCAATATGGGGGCCGGCGGAGGGAAATTGGTCCGGCGGCCGCGCTGGGCCGTCTCCGGCCACCGGACGGCCGATCCGAGCCGTCCAAAAATTCTAAAAATTAAAACCAAGGGGGCCAACGCGGGAATCAACGTCATCCGAGGTGTGTAGGGTGCTTGATCCGAGCACCCCTTTTCCGTGTACATATAGCGCGGCCGCCGGACCGATTTCCCTCCCGCCGGCCATACTACCTAAGGGTGAACAAAAAATAAGTTCTTAATCCTTTTGTGGAACACAGCCTTAGTATACGATCAGATACTAGTGAACAGTGTACATTTTACCTTCTCACATCCCAATCAACACTCTACCAATACTATCTATTTTATCAAACCTCTATTAAAATATTGTATTTTTACTTTTGTCATCTTGTAAAAAAATTGGGTTCATCATTGAGAGGAGAGAGAGAGAGGCCTTCTTGCACAGGAGGAGGAGAGAGAGAGAGAGTGGGTGAATACAAATAAACAAATAAATGGCAGATGTACAGTGCTTAGGTATTTGTAGCTAAGAACTGTAACAAAACTAGTGCATGCCCGTGCCTGAAGGCACAGCTCATCAGTTTTGTCTATCTAGATTCTTGAAAGCCAACGCCCCATTCGCAAAATTTCAACTACAAAAAAACAATAGCTATTTGTGTTGTTTCAAGTTAATCGATGGATATATTTGAACTGTTGTTTTTTTGTAGTTGAAATTTTGTGCTGATTCAAGTTAACCGGTGTATATACCAATATTACAGCAACCTCGAGGTTGTTGTTGAGAAATCAATGAGAAAAGAGAGGAGAAGAAAAGGAGAGGAGAGGGGAAAGTAAGAAAGAAAACAAATTTCCATATTTTTTGCCACAGAAAAAGAAAAGAATTGGAAATTAAGGGAGAAAAATAATGGGTTTTCAAATTTCGAACCCAAACAAATGATAACCCTTGGATGGATTGAATTTTAACCCTCAAACCCTTTATTTAATCAGAGCCTTTCAATGTGCCACGTAGGACAATTGTGAGAGAGACATTTTACAAACCGTTGTATATTGTAATATAGATGTAAAATACACAAGCTGTTGCAGTTGGATTTTCTTCATTTTGATTTGGTAAAGTGACTAATTTGCTCTTTTTGCTAACCTGATGTATATGCTCTTAGAGCAACAACATCAGTTGAGGTAAAAAGTTATTTTACCTAAGCAAAACCTCCAAATTAGCACTACACTAGATTAGGTAAAGACTGAGCTAAAAACCATCTATGAACAGTGCTTAGGTAAATATACCTAAACACTATTCACCATGTATGTAGTATTTTATTAATTGTTCTCTCTCTCTCTCTTCCCAGGAAATAAAAGTAATAATATTTTAATAGAGAATAGGTTAAATAGATAGTATTGGTGTAGTGTTGAGAGAAATGTGAGTAGGTAAAATGAAAAAAGTGCACTGTTCACAGGGCATTTTACCTTTTCATTAGTACACTTGCTCTTAGAGCATCTCCAATCCATACTCTATATCTCTATTTGAGAGTATCAAAGCACTTCAACCCATCCTCTCAACCTTCCTCCATTTAAGAGTATTGAATTTTGATACTCTATATTTAGAGGGTAAGAGAAAATATAGAGGACCATATCTAAAATTCTATTCATCTTTTTAAAAGATATTTTTGTACTTGTTTGCTTTTCTTACTTAATTTTTATCCTTATGAGAATGAGAGTATAAAAAAAGGTTTTTTTTTTCATAAAGTGATTTTAGAGACAAAAATAGAGGGTTTGTGGTTGGTGTAAACATGAATAGTAATTTCCTTTATAATCACTTTATGAGTAAAAATATTATTTTGATACTCTCAAATGAAATATTGGATTGGAGATGCTCTTACTCAACTGCAATGCAAGATTTCATATGCGCTTTCTCGGGTTTGAGCTGGGGGCCCGATTGGGTTTCTCTACTACCTGGACCTAGATTGGTTCCTAATCTAGGCCTGGGCTTTGAAATGAAATTGACAGTTTCAAAAAAAAAAAAAAAACTGCTCCTCACCCCACGTGACCACGTCTTATCCTATATGGACACCTGTTATACTTTTTTTTTTGGTTTGGGGGGGGGTGGGTGCGAGGGGGAGACATGCAATATTCTCTTCATTTATTTTCTCTCTGTAAATTTCAATTGGTGAGTTGTGCTAAATTTCAATTGGTGAGTTTTGTGATTTGCTCGCGATACTTGCGAGTTCTTCAATCGTCGTTCTGTTTCTTAAATATAGTTCTATACTCCTCAATATTTTTTTTTTAATAACAATATCCCCAAAAGTTTTAAACTGATTCCTGCCATGGTATTCATATTTCAGGAATCTTCGATCAATTATAATCGATGGGTCAAACAAATATGCACATGCATCTTGTGTTTATCGACCTCTTGTCTCATTTAAACAATTGACTAAAAATGCCTTGCATAAATATTCTTCCGAAATTTCTTTGAGCAGGACTTTCTTCATATATCGAGTGTTTTTTTTCAAGTGCTGTCAAACTTTATGGAGCCAATTCATATATATGAAACTTTGCTTCAGCTTTAAATGAACCCCTTATAGTGAACAATAAGATTGATTTTTTCAGATTTTAGTTGGGGTGTGCTTAGTCTGACCCATATATATATATATTCAGTCAGGATCCTATGAGGGATCCCTTACGGCCTTACTGTAATAGACTCCCCTTTCCCGATCGAATTGCGACGATTTGAGCCGCTCAATAGTGGTGTCTTATAGAATGGTAGTGGGTTGGTGTATTTTGACTAACACGGGAAATTTGACAGGTTAAAAAGTGAAAAATAAATACACTGTTGCAACCATTCGTTAGCAAATCTTGGAAAAAAAAAAGATGCCTTTGAATCCATCCCTAAATTAATGTCCGGTTCGTAAACCTCGGCCTTTAAAAAGATGTATTTTTTTGGTTAAAAATTTCAAATTTTTTTCACAACTTGAAAGAACTCATTGATATCTATTTGTGTGGCCCGTGATCCTCTGGTCCTCGATCCTTCGTTGGTGGTTCGATGATGGGTTAGCTTTCTTCCCCTAGCCTGCACAAGGAACGCACGACTAAGACCTGACCGGGGGTTGTCCCGGCAAGGCCCTCCGACGAGAGGATGAGTATAGTGCAGAGAGAGGAAGCAGAAAGCTCAGAGAGAGTCAGTGTGAGTATTGAGTAGCGTCTACCTGTTAGGGTTACCATCACTGGTATATATAGTGCCTCCTGGCTTGCTCTCCAAGTACGATCGCGTGCCTTCCACGGGCCGTGTGACGTCACAATGACATCACAGAATGGATCTGGTAACCGTTTTTAGGGCTGAGCTGGCACACCCATGTGCGCCCGTGATCACCTTCTGTTATAACTGCTTCTGCACGTGGCAGGACGCGTGGCTTTACAGCAAGCTATCGTCGGCTGCACGCCGTGCTCTGAAGGTAGCCGAAAGTGGGCAATGCCGAGCACGGCCATATGTTACGTTAAAGGCAGTAACGTCGACGGGGACTCTGCCGACGGCACGATCCGAGCGCAAGCTTGTTCACCGCCGAGCCTGAAGCTAACCGTGCATATTTGACGAGTCATGTTCGGCACGCCGAACATGAAGCCTCTGGTCGAATCATGGCAGATCAGGTCCGCACCGTGCGACAATCCGGGTTCGGCCCGCTACAATAGCCCCTCAATTTCTGCCGAAGCCGTATGTATGGTAGAGATTGAAGTTGAGCCTTAGGCCGAACATGTCGAACCGCCGAGCGTATATCTGTTTGATGAAGATGGATTCCAGCCGAGCCTCAATCATTCCATTCTCAGGAGAAGTCCCGACCGTCGCTGAAGTACCCCAATGGTTGGGCGCCAGATGTCAACCCGTGGATGGGTACGGCATACGAGGGGAAAGCTGACAAACTCTGCAAGCTGTCCTATCAGTGCCACGTGTCATGCGCTGGATGGCCAAAAGTTCGGCGGAGTGATGATGGGCGGGAATTTCGATTTCCCAGCCCTAATTCTATAAAAGGAGCGGAGTGAGGAGAGAGAAAGTCGCATGCCCTCTCTCTCTCTAGAACTCCATCGCCAGAGCTTTGAAGCCCAACGGTTCGTCTTCTGGTCTTGAATCCCAGCGATTTGGGCTATCAGATCTTGCTGAAAGTTACAGGTATGTGCTCGATCCTTGCCCCTATTTACTTTTCTGTAGTTTTTCTGCATTTTCTAGTTTGCTTTCTGGGTTTTTGGGGTGTTTTCTGTTCTGGGTGAATAGTGCTCTACTGGAGATGGACGGACTGTTCATCTCCATCTTCAACGTGTTCTTCTGAGCACAGAACGTTCATGGTGTCAGGGCTTGGCCGACGATGGGGTTGGCCGAGCCCCAATTCTTGATGTTTCGTAGGATTAGACCGAACACAGATTTGGCCGAACCTTTGGAAACGATGATGGGGTGGGCCAATTAGGATGCCGAGCGTAGTGAGATCCTTGCTTTCTAGCAGATGCCGAGGTCTCATGTTTTTGTTTCTGCCTTTGTTAGGTCTGGCTCACCCAATCATCATCATTTCATCCGACTCTGAGAATTCAGAGGACGACTCCGCCGACCTCGTGATCCGAAAATACGTGGAGAGATACAGAAGCCGACGTCGATCTTCCTCCATAGACTCAAACATGTCAGACTCTGGTGATTCAAATGCCGAGCGTGACCATGAGTACGGCGGTTTTAACACCGAACCGGAGATAACCTTTTCTACTAGCACAGAGTCTGAAGCCGAGCACGAGCTTGGGGCCGAGGCTGAATCCAGACTTCGTTCTCAAGCTGGGGCCACGACCTCTTCCCGTTCCGCTCCCGTTGAGACGTCTTCCGACAATAGGGAGTTTACCGACCTATTCGAGAAGGGGCAGGTCTGTCCATACGCCCATTACTTCAGCGGACGTCCCGATGAGTATGATAATTTCTGCCGAACATACCACATCCCGGACGACGTTGTAGTCCACCAGGTAGCCAGCAATAGGATAAGGGATAAAAGGGAAGACCGTCCCGAGCATATAACGGTTCCTCTGATGGCCATCTGCGAGGCTGGGCTCCGTTTCCCCCTTCATCCTTTTCTGAGGGAATTGCTGGCCAGGTTCGGCATAGTACCCCATTTCTTTGCCATCAATAGCTATAGGATAGTGATGTCCATAATTAAGCTGAAAGAGCTACACAACCTCGAGTTCACCGTGGCCGACCTCTTCCACACGTACATCATGTCCAGGCACGGCGGGACCGAGCGCAGGTACCTGTCCACACGTAGTGGCAAAGAGCCCCTGATAGACGGGCTTCCCGATACCGACAAATGGGCTAACTTCTATGTTGAAGTTAGTGGGAATTATGAGTTCGGCAGTCAGTCAGTGCGGCTACATTCTGTGCCGAAGATAAAAGACTTTCGAGGTTGGGTTTTAATTTTCTTTACGTCGCTGAGTATGGCTTATTTCTTCTTTGTGTCGTTTGAGGATATACTCTCCTTGCAGATAACCGAGCAATCACCAAGACACAGCATTCCTTGTCAGTTGAGGCGAACGTTGAGACGTTGAGGGCTCGAATTTGTAGTGACGCGCCGACGCTGCTCGACTACATTCCCTCTTACAAGGGAAAGTTGAGGAGGAAGAAGAAGGAAGCTGGGCCGAGCACAAAGGGTAAAGGTAAGAAGAGGGATGCCGAGGGTCAAGCGGGGGAAAGCAGGCCGAGCAAGAAAGCGAAAGAGCCAAGAGTCAAGTTCCCATCTTTAAAGAAGTCAGCCGACTTCTGGCAAAGCTGCCAGCCGACTTTCTAGGTGTCAACATTCCGCCCATCCGAACACTCATTCCCGAGTATACCGACGAGATGGGAGGAGGAACGTGGTGAAGTTGAACCTGAGAGACGGAGCTGCGACCCGTCAGAAGGAGGCTGCACAGGCTGACCATCCTGCGAAGAAGCAGAAGGTCACCCAAGACTTCTTCCCCACGAGGCCGCCGACGCCACATTCTAAGGAGAGGGACCAAACTGAGTCTTCGGCTGCGGGTGGCTCCAAAGCCGTGGAACAGGCGGCAGGCTCAGGTGGCCGAGCGTTTGTTCAAGAGTTCGCGCCATCCTTCGCGATGGCCGACGGCATGATCGTTACTGTGGAAGACAGTGTAAAGGTTGAGCCTGGGCTGGCAGTCACCATGCTGCACGGCCTCGCCCTGCCGAAAGATATGGACAGAGTCCCAGCTGAGCTGCAGCCGAGCATTACGCACTTGAACGCTTACCTTGTTCAGGTATTTGAGTTTGTTTTATTTCTATCTTCCCTTTTGAGTCTAAACTTTTTCCTTTTTTGCCGAGCATGACCATCTTCTCATTTTTTACAGGCTGGGCAGGCTGCTCTGCGAGTGTCCAATCAGGCCGAATTGCTGGCGGCCGAGAGGACGCGGTATCGTGACGATGCTAAGACCGAGCGTGAAAAAACGAAGGCTGTTAAGAATGCACTGAAGCAGGCTAAGGCAAAAGTTGCCGAGCTTGAGAAGGAGAGGGATGAGGCCCTCGAGAATGCGAAGACGGCCGAACGCGAGCTCGGTCAAGTTGTGAGGAGGGAGAAGAGGAAGATGAAGGAGGTAGACGCGAAGGCCTACCAAGCGGGGTACGACCGAGCATGAGCTGAATATATGAGAGATGCTCGGTCGATGGTGAATGAGGAGGTCGAGAAGAGGGTTCCTGTTGCGTACCGAAGAGGGTACAAGGCTGGGGTGCTGGCTTCTTGTGCTGTTATGCAGCTGGAGCCTGACATGAACTTGATGAAGACCATCCCTGCGGCCGTAGTGCCCGAGCTCGTGCTGCCGTACACGGAGGAGGAATGTGCCCCACTTCCGCCGGAGGAGTTTTCTGAGAGCGAGGACGATGTTGATGATCTAACTGTGGCCGACGCTGAAGGCGGAGTGGATGGTTCTGGTGAGAGGAAAGAGGCCGAGGTTGAGCACGCCGAGCAGGATACTGAACAGGCTCAAAAAAATGATGAAGTCGTCGTTGAAGCCGAGGACGATGCTGCTCGTCTTGCTGAAGCTGCAGCCGGTGGTGATCCGCCCCAACCGTAGAGCTTCAAGTTCTTTTTAGAATTTGTGTTTTTTCTTTTGAACTTTCTTGAATTTCGTTGGACTGGACGGCTCCGATCTTGGGATTTTGCCGTGCCAGATGTAATAGTTTTAAGGGGGGTCGGCACCGAACGATTTACTACGCCGTACCTCCTAGGTTGGGTTCTTGCAAACACTTGTCTTTATTCTGGAGTTTTTAAATGAATGCATGGCTTCCCTTTGCAACGTCTGTATTTTGGCCGAGCTTGTCTGATTGCCTTCATGTCTTCACATAATTTTGTGGGTTTTGCATGTTCGTGAATGTGTAGTTGTCCGTAGCCCCCACTTTTGGTTTGGGTTCGGCAGAATAGTTGAGAGTAATTCGTGATCGAAATGGTTAAGTATAGGTATTGTAGCCGAGCCCTGACCAAAGTAGTAGTATGGCCGCAGTTGCCATTAGTCGCCGAGCAGGGATGTATTGTGATCTTGACATGATCCAACCTTTGACGTAGTTTGAGAGTGTGAGGTGCCCCCTTGCCAGTGGATGGGGCTTGGTCAAAGTGTTAGCCCCTGACCATGGTAGAGGAACGTTGGAGAGTAGTGATTGTTTATGGGTGGTTTGCTCGCCAAATTGCGAGTGTAACCACTCGGTGGCCGACCATAGTGTCTTGCCAATCCGAGCCGAAGCCTAAGTTCAATAAGTGTATTTTAGGCTCGGCGGACCATATGTCCAGGTTTTGCTTCTTTGGGCGGTGGAGTTGGCCGAAGCAAAGGGCTTTTAAAGAGCCGTTTGGAGGGTGTGACCGAAGTCATCGTTTGGTTGTGGCTTTCTAGCCGAGAGTGAAATGAATGCATGAAATGTTGTTTAAAGACTTTTTAGATAAAAGAGATTGTCATTTCAGTGATATTTCTTCGAAGTACAAGGAAAGTAATAAAGACAGTGATAGTGGGTTGAGGCCCTTCTTTGAAATGCAAAAAGAAAAATGTAAAAGATTTATGCCGAAGCCGAAGAAAACAGAAACTCTGTATGCACGAAGTGTTGGCCGAAAGTAGCTGTCGGATTGAAGCATCACATGTAAGCCTTCCTGAGGTTCTGTGCATTCCATGGATTGGTGAGCACCTTGCCGTGCATGTCTTCGAGGGTGTAAGCCCCTTCACCAGCAATCTTCACGATACGAAATGGCCCTTCCCAATTGGGCATAAACTTTTTCTTTTTGCTTGCTTGGACGACTTTCCGCCAAACCAGGTCGTCGGGTTTGAACTTCTTGATTCTGACACTTCTGTTGTAGCCCTTGGCAACAGTCTGTTGGTACTCAGCAAGCTTTAGCCGAGCGTCGTCGCGTTTTTCCTCAGCAAAAATCAGTTCTTGCTCGACGGCTTCGTCATTGGACTGTGGGTTGAAGTTTTCTGTTCTGAGGGTTGGGAATCTTGATTCCAGTGGGATTACGGCCTCCATGCCGAACGCCATTGAGAACGGTGTTTGGCCTGTGGAACGGCGGGGAGTGGATCGGTAAGCCCATAAAACCCTGGGGAGTTCCTCTGCCCATTTTCCCCTCTTTGAATTCAGTCTTCGTTTTATCCCTGCGCAGACCGTCTTGTTTGAGGCTTCGGCCTGGCCATTTCCCTGAGGGTAGGCTGGTGTTGAGTTGAAGAATCTGATGCCGAACTCTTCACAGAGACTTGTGAGGCCGTCCCCGACAAATTGGGTGCCATTGTCGGAGACGATGGCGTAGGGTACGCCGAACCTTGTCACGATATTTCTCCATACGAATCGTCGGACGTCTGCTTCCGTTATGGTGGCGAGGGCCTCGGCCTCTACCCACTTGGAGAAGTAATCCGTTGCTGTGATCAGGAATTTGAAGCCCCCAGGTGCTGTTGGGAGTTTCCCGACGATGTCGAGCCCCCATTGCGCGAATGGCCATGGACTTGTGATGGGAGAAAGATTCTGAGCCGGCTGCCTTGGAATTGGGGAGAAAAGTTGGCATGGTCGGCACCGTCGTACGATTTCGCAGTCTTTCTTCATGTTTTTCCAGAAGTATCCTTGACTCATCGCTCGTTGACATAACGAACGTCCACCAGAGTGGCAGCCGCAGCTTCCCGAATGCAATTCATCAAGGATATCCGGAACTTGGTTCGGGTGAACAACGAGAAGATAGGGTCCGGAAATGGACTTCCTATAGAGTTGCCCGCTCTCAGAGAGCAAGTAGTACGCGGCCTTGTTTCGGATTCGAAAGGCTTCCTTTTTGTCGTCGGGTAAGGTGTCGTTTCTGAGAAAGGCCACGATTTCATCCATCCAACTCGGACCAAGGTTAATGTTGAGCACCTCTAGAGTTGTGTCGAAACTTGGGCTGTCGATGTTGCCAAAATTTATGGTTCGGAACTCAGAAGCTTTTGAAGCCGAGGCGAGGCCGGCAAGTGCGTCGGCGTGGGCGTTGTGCTCGCGGTTGATCTGCTCGATGTTGAAAGTTTTGAATCGAGTAATGAGTTCTGCTGCTGTGGCCTGGTACTTCACCATCCTTGGGTCTCTAGCTTCGTAGTCCCCCAGCACTTGATTGACGATAAGTTGAGAATCACAGAATACGGCCAAGTTGTCAACTTTCATTGCGATTGCCGAGCGTAGGCCAGCAAGCAGGGCCTCATATTCAGCTTCGTTGTTGGTGGCGGGGAAATCGATGCTGATGGCACTCTCGTGAAGAGTTCCGCAAGGAGAGACCAAAACGACTCCAGCTCCAGCCCCGTTGTTGTTCGAAGCACCGTCAACTTGCATTCGCCAAGTGTCTCCCTGAAAGAGGAGCCACCGGTTCTCTTTTGGTTGGTGTTCGGCAGAGGGTTGGGTGGGGGGTTTGTTTAGGATCTCGAAATCTTCAGGTGTTAGCTCAGCGATAAAGTCGGCGAGGACCTGCCCCTTTATTGCTGTCCTTGGTTCAAAACGGATATCAAAATTTGCAAGCTCGACCGCCCACTTTGAAACTCGGTTTGAGAGGTCGGCTCTTCGGAAAAGTGCTTTGAGAGGGTACTCGGTCAACACTGTTATTGTGTGCGCCTGAAAGTATGGCAGAAGTTTCCTCGCCGCAGAGACCAGGGCGAGTGCAAGTTTTTCCAGTGGAAGGTACCGAGTCTGGGCTGGGAGGAGTGTCTTGCTTGTGAAATACACTGGCATGTCGTCGGCCCCGTCTCGACGAACAAGTGCTGAGCTAATTGCGTGGCTCGAGACTGCAAGGTAAAGATAGAGATTTTCGTAATCTTTGGGCTTTACCATTAGTGGTGAAGAACTCAGGTAATCTTTAAGCTCGGCCAACGCTCTGTCGCAGTCCGGTGTCCATTCAAAACTTCGTCGGCTTTTCCCTTTGAGAGCGTGAAAGAAGGAGTGGCACTTGTCGGATGATTTGCTGATGAAGCGATTGAGAGCCGCTGCCATCCCGGTTAGTTTTTGTACCTCTCTGATTGATCTTGGTGGGCGAAGATCCGCCACTGCCTTGATTTGGTTGGGGTCGGCTTCGATGCCCCTCCGTGTGACCAGATGGCCAAGGAATTTGCCGGCACTTACGCCGAACGCGCACTTTCCGGGTTTAAACGGAGTTTGTGGAATTTAAGAATCTCGAAGACCTCAGCCAGCTCCTTCAAATGGTTGTGCTCCTTTTGGCTTTTGACGACGAGGTCGTCAATGTATGCTTCCAGGATGTTGCCTATTTGTGCATAGAGCATCTTGAAGATCGCTCTGTTGAATGTTGCTCCGGAGTTCTTTAGACCGAACGGCATCACCCTATAGCAGAAAATTCCATGTGGAGTTATGAATGCTGTTTTCTCCATGTCGGCCGGGTCCATAGCAATCTGGTGATAGCCACGGTAGGCGTCCAGAAAACTAAGCCGAGCATGGCCGGCAGTTGCGTCTACGAGCTGGTCGATCTTCGGTAGTGGAAACCAGTCCTTGGGACAGGCGTCGTTAAGATTCGTGTAGTCGACGCAGACTCGCCACTTTCTATTCTTCTTCTTGACGACCACTGTGTTGGAGAGCCAGGTTGGGTATTGCACTTCCTGAATGGCGTTGTTGTCTAGTAGCCGGTTGACTTCTTCTATTACGGCGTCGGCGTGCTCTGGTGCCGAACGTCGGGCCCGCTGAATGACTGGTTTGGCGTCCTTTTTTATGTTGAGGGAGTGGCAAATAAAGTTGGGATCCACTCCTGGCATTTCCTCCGGGGTCCATGCAAAAACTTCAAGATTTTGTTTGAGGAACTGGAACATCTCCTCTCGCTCGGCGTCAGAAAGTGAGGAGCCAAGCAAGAAGAAGCGTGATCCGTCCTCGGTGATGGGCATTTTTACCAGTTCCTCTTCGGCTTTGTCCTCGGCTTTTTGACCGACGTCGTCAATGACGGCCATATCTGGGACTTCAACCCACTGCACTTGTTTTGCCTTTGAGGAGCTGTGGACGGCGGAGACGTAGCATTTTTTGGATGCAATCTGGTCCCCTCGCAAGTCCTCTTGTCTTCCTGTTGCGCCGATGAAGCGAACAACCTGGTGGTATGTTGAAGCAATTGCTTGCATTTCATGGAGCCATGTTCGGCCGAGGATGGCGTTGTATGGGCTTGGCGCATTGACAACTATGAATTCGACGATAACAGTCTTTGAGCCGACGACGACCGGCAGAAAGATTCGGCCGATCGGCCATACAGGAGCTCCGCTGAAGCCAATGAGGGGTACCTCGGTGGGTTGCAAAGCCGACTCTGGTAGGTCCAACTTCTTGAAGAGGTCATAGTACATAACCTCAGCTGAACTTCCCTGATCGATGAGTACACGCTTTACGTCATGGACGCCAATCTGGACGGTGACGACGAGTGCATCCGAATGTGGAGTCTGAACGTGTTCAAGATCACGTTCGGTGAAGCTGATAGTCCATTTTGGCAGTTCTTGTGGTCGTGAACGTTTGGATCCACAGCCGACGGAGAGTATCGCTTTTGAAGTTGAGGCTTGATCGATGTTGGCTCTGAGGGTGGTCTCGAATGCCTTTGTTACCGGTCCATGGATGACATGGATCAATGGTCGTTGTTCGTTGGGGTTGGGATTTGTCTGCCGGGCGGGCGTCTTTGCTCGATCAATGTATTGATCGAGATGGCCTTGAGCGGCAAGCTTTTCAAGGAGAGCCTTGTATGGTGCACAAGCAGTCGTGTAGTGGCCGAGCTCGTTATGGTAGGTGCACTTCTTCCTTGGGTTTTGATCGGTTGGCCAGTGTCAGTCCCGAGCTTGGCCGTCGGTCACTCAAACCACGGTTGTCTCATTATTTCCTTCAGAAAAGACCAGATTGGTTCTTTGAAGTAAGTGGTTTCGGCCACGTGGTCATGCTCCTTCGGCTGTCGCTCCTTCCCCTTTTTAATGTTGTGCACTTGCTTCTTCGGCTGCACTTGTTGGGTCGCCGTTTGTACCGGTAGCTGGTGAACGGTTGAGGAGAACGGATTGTTGGAGCTCGGGATTCCCTGTGCGGCTCTGTCTGCGTAGAGTTCTTCGAGAGCACAGAATCTTTCCACTACACGCATCAATTCACCCATGCCGTGTGGTGGGCGGATGGCGAGTTCGTCTAAGATCTTGCTCCCAGTCTCCAGGCCGTTCTTGAAGGTGCTTGCGGCCCAGTACTCATCGATTCCAGGGATCTCGTTAAACAGCTGCCAATAGCGCTCGGCATATTGCCTGAGGGTTTCCGACGACAGTTTCCTCATCTGAGACAGCGATTCAGGCTCCTTAGCCGTTTTGTTGCTTGTGATGAAGCGTGTGTTGAAGGCGCGTTCAAGGTCGGCCAGGGTCCTTACGGATCCAGCGGGCAATTTGTTGAACCACTGGAGCCCTAGGGAGCCGAGGCTGGACGGGAACGCCTTGCATTTCACCTCATCTTTACTCGTGCAGAGTTCAATGGTTTGTCTGAAATGGATGAGGTGAGTGTAGGCCTCACACGTCGACGGATCGAACTTTGTGAACTTGGGTAGGTGGAAGGTGGGTTCTGGCGGCGTGTTGATTATGTGGGAGGTAAATGGGGAGACGCCGAGATCTTTTAGCTGCCTTTCGAATCCTGGGCGCGGCGGTTTGCTGTGTTCGTCCGTTTTCGACCTCTTCGAATCCCTGTCTTTTTGTTCTTTTGCCGATGTCTTCTCCGCTTCCCTTCGGCGAAGCTTGTCTCGCAGGTCCTTCTCCGTTCGGCGTGGGCCGTCGACGGTCTTGTCGTTGTGGCGACGGGTTTTGTTCTCGTCGTTCGCACCATCAATGCGTACGTCCTTCCCGTTGCGCCGAGCGTAGTGCTCATCGTTTTTATTTTCTGTCGGGATGTTCCCCAAGCGCTCAGAGACATGGGGTCTGGTTCGGGCAGAGTCTCGGCTACGGTGCGAGGCCATCGTGCGAGAGAACCTGTCGAGTACGTACTTGTAAACGACTCGGTGTCCCTTGTTCTGGTTCCATCATGATGGCTTCTAGAACGATGTGTTCCGGATACGGTGGGTTGCTTGTAGAGAATTATTCCCCTGGCGTCGTCTGGTGCTGGGGTGAAGCCCAGGCGGTCCTTCACGGATCCGCGTTGGCCTCCTTCGTTCTGACGCCCTTGCGGTGGTGGAGGCGGAGGTGGATGCGGTGTTTGCCCTCCTCTACCCCTGTCTCCGCCAGATCTTGACGCGGTAGGGGTGGCGTCTAGCTGCATGCGTTGCTTCATTTGGGCCACTTCCGCCCTTAGGGCTGCTAGTTCGTTGTTGCGTTCGTCGTCGCGACGCTGCAGTAGGCGGATGTAGGCCGAAGAGACGTCGTCCGAGACCGGTGAGAGCCCGGACCCAGGGGCGAGGGAGAGGGACATGTGCCTCTCGAGGGTTGGCGTGGAGTTGACGTTTCCACCTGCGTCTTTGGCCCCCGAGATGGTTGCGTCTGCTATATCTCCGCCCATGGTGAGTGATTTGGTTGCTGTCTTACGGAGGAGCGAGGGAAGTTTGGAGGACGAGTGAGCCGCTGAGATCAGAAGGGATTTCACGTCGGGTTCACCAATTGTGTTGCCCGTGATCCTCTGGTCCTCGATCCTTCGTTGGTGGTTCGATGATGGGTTAGCTTTCTTCCCCTAGCCTGCACAAGGAACGCACGACTAAGACCTGGCCGGGGGTTGTCCCGGCAAGGCCCTCCGGCGAGAGGATGAGTATAGTGCAGAGAGAGGAAGCAGTAAGCTCAGAGAGAGTCAGTGTGAGTATTGAGTAGCGTCTACCTGTTGGGTTACCATCACTGGTATATATAGTGCCTCCTGGCTTGCTCTCCAAGTACGATCGCGTGCCTTCCACGGGCCGTGTGACGTCACAATGACATCACAGAATGGATCTGGTAACCGTTTTTAGGGCTGAGCTGGCACACCCATGTGCGCCCGTGATCACCTTCTGTTATAATCGCCTCCGCACGTGGGGGGACGCGTGACTCAGCAGCCAGCCGTCGTCGGCAGCCAGCCGTGCTCTGCAGGTGGCCGAGCACGTGTCTTGACGGGTGGCCGAACCCAGCGTTAAAGGCAGTAACGTCGACGGGGACTCTGCCGACGGCACGATCCGAGCGCAAGCTTGTTCACCGCCGAGCCTGAAGCTAACCGTGCATATTTGACGAGTCATGTTCGGCACGCCGAACATGAAGCCTCTGGTCGAATCATGGCAGATCAGGTCCGCACCGTGCGACAATCCGGGTTCGGCCCGCTACACTATTGATGTGTGAAAAAAATTTGCTTTTATAACGAAAAAATGCGGTCGGGACATTTATTTAGGGATGAAAGGAGTTCTATGATTTCATAATCCCAATGGGAGGTTTCTGTAATTATTCGAAACTAACAGGAGAGCCGTGTACTTTTTACCCTTTTAATGAAAACAAATTTTAAAAGGAACAAGGGGGCGACTATTCGCAATCCTCAAATTTTCTCCCGTAGCCCGTTAAAATTTTTTAAAAATTATATTTCAGTAACTACATGTCGAAAATATGTTCAACATTCGGTAAACAACTGCCGAACATACATTTCGGTAAATAGCTGTTGAAAATAAGATTATATTTCGGTAACTACATGTCGGAAATGCACAAGAAACATATATTTCGGTGATTGGATGCTGAAAATGTATCTCAATTTCGGTAATTAACTGTCGAAAATGTATCTCAATTTCGGTAACTAACTGTCGAAACATATGAAAATTTTTAAAGGGCTACGGGAGAAAATTGAGGGGTGCGAATAGCAGCGCCCAACAAAGGAAAAGGGCAAAAAAAAGTGGAAAAAAAGACCAGTCATCGCCTCGATTGTCGAAACAGGAGTCTCCGTCATTCACCCTTTGCTATGCCTTTCTCGATCGATTGTTTTTGAGAGAGAGAGAGAGAGAGAGAGAGAAGACGACGACGAAGAATGCTTGCTCTTACGCTACGAAAGGTATCTTTCTCTCTACGTGATCTACGGCTCTTCTGTGCATTCCCTAGGGTTTCTTTTATCCTCCAACCATTTCGATTATTGTCTCATACATGGGTGTATATTGTTCATATCATACGGACTTTGATCTGATTTCTATATTTGGATGTTGCGTGAACGAATCTCCATTAATTTTTGAACGCAAATGGTTGGATCTCGAAGTGGTTCTTTCTGTTTAATTTGTACCTGACCAGAGTTTATTTATTATTAGTGGATTTAGGGTTCAATGGACAAAATTTGTTTTCTTATAGTTGATTGACATAAAGGTTTTGGATAAGGGGAAATGAACGTAGAATTTGTTTCTAATTTTCTGTTAAGGATAGGTTTAGTGTGGTTAATGTGGTGCAGGAGGATTGGTACCATTACCTGATGCTCTTCTCTTTAAACTTGAGGTATTTCGTATTGAATGGGACAATCTCTTTCGTCAAACTGAGATGTCGGCGTATAAGGTGAAATAAGAGGAGTTTCACAGGAGTGGATGTTGGAATGTATGCCTTGAAAGAGGAAAGAAATAATGCGAATTGTGCCGGAAAATTTTGATTGCGAAAATTGTCAGAGATAACAACCATGGGCAGAGGGTTCTTTGTGGTCCGCATTTCCCGTATGTTTAAGGGGTTTAGATGGGATTGTGGGTAGAAATCGTAGCATCATGATTCCATGGGTAATGATTGGGCCCGCTTTTTTGGGGGGGTTGTTCCTACGGCGATGTGATCGAGCTTTTGTTTGATTATAACCGAGGTAGATACTTCCAGAGTTTTTCACATTCATTAGTTGAGTGAAATCCTTGCTTCAGGTTCTTAGCAATATATGCTCTTGCTTCATATAGAGGCACTCTTGTTTTTGGAGACCTTTGGTTGGGATTTTATGGTTAGGTTCTCAGAAGTCAGGTATTAAATAGCCAATATAGCTTCGGTCCTTTAAATAATAGCAGTGACTCAGATAGAGAGTGTATACCATTACCTAGCTTTTAGACCCATTGTTCCGTTATGAACCACCTTAGATGGAGAAGTGACCTACACAACAATTATCTTAGAACTATCCCTTTAGGAAGTTTGTACCGATGATGCCACAATTAATTCACCTTAGATGGAGAAGTGACCTACACAACAATTATCTTAGAACTATCCCTTCAGGAAGTTTGTACCGATGATGCCACAATTAATTTTGTCCGATAGGGAGAAAGGTTCTAAAACCATCATATAAAATTAATTATATCACCTACGAACTAGCAATGGAGACCATGAGATTTATTCAAAATAAATTCCCTCTCCCACTTAGTTATTTAAAAAATTTGTGAGGGTTATCAAATTTTTGAGTTTGCATATGTGATAGTTTACCATTTTGGCGGTAGAGCCTTTCATTATTTACGTTTCCACATATATATTGTGTGGCTTTGGTTGAGTAGAATTTCGGAGGAAATGCCTTATGTTGGTGAATGTTTTACTTGACACCAACTTCTGATTTCATGGATTATTTACAATAATGTCAAGGGAAAATATCTGAAAAGACAAATTGTCTAGAAACAATGAACTTTATTTTAGCCGAGTTGTAGGTGGTGATGAAGAAAATGCACTTGAATGATAGTTTTCGGCGCTTCCTCTCTTAAGATTTTGGGATTGAAACAGATGTGGTGATTACGGTCTGCTGGCCAATGGCCAAGTTGTTTTCCTAATTGTTTCATGTTTGACTTCTTATTACATGTACTTAACTTAGGTTCCAACATCTGTGACTCTATTGTACAAGTGTAATTTGTTAAATCATTATATTCAGGTTCACTGTCTACCCCTTCTTTTTTTTTTGATCATTAGCGATAAGTTCATGACAATTACATCAATCTAGATATTTCAAACAATGAGAAAATCGTTCAATCTTTCATAAGCACTATAATAAGTCCAACTATCACAAATACAACTCTAAATAAAGAGACAAAGCCTTCATGCAGGAAGAAAGAATTGATTATTGACCTCCTACTGAGGTGCAAGAATACTACTATTGAACTATTTTATGGTAATCTAGATATTTCCTCGTTGGTAATATGAGGAATGTTCCTCATATTACCATTTTTTGGTAATCTGATTAGTTTAATTGGAGGAATGTTCCTTGATCATCAGGTCTACATGCATTCGCCTCTGGGCTGAAAATTCAGGTTTCAACGTGCCAATATCTAGTATGTTTTCAATGATTATTTCCTACCTGCCTGCCAATATTGAATATGTTTTTTGAAGAGCAATATGTAAATTTGTTGTTCCATTTTTCTTCTTCCGTAGTTGGCTTGATAAAATTTAGCATATTTAATGCAGGTACACAGATCATTGGTTTCTGCGAATACTGCCACATTGTAACGCAGGGGGAATATTCTTCACATTTGGGCTGTATTTATTTAGGAGAATGGCAGATGGAATGTCAAGTTTCTGGGGTCCTGTCACGTCCACCACTGAGTGGTGTGAAACTAATTACGTCTACTCTTCCTACATTGCAGAATTCTACAACACTATATCCAATATCCCATGCATTCTTTTGGCACTAATAGGCTTAATAAATGCCTTGAGACAACGTTTTGAGAAGAGATTTACTATTCTTCACATATCAAATATGATACTAGCCATTGGGAGCATGTTATTCCATGCCACATTGCAGCATGTGTAAGTATCATTTCTGTCATTGTCATTGTTTTTTGGTCCATGGAACTGATTTCTTGTCATAATTCCTTTTCCCCCTCTTTTTTTGATTCTCTGAAAGGTGTTGGAGTGTGACCAGCACTTAAATCATGAATACTCAATAAAAAAAAACCTTGGCACACTTTCTAGTTTCATTAGTGTCTGTTGGGGACTCGTTTTATGCCAAATTCATCCTCCTGCACGTTGCTATTTTAATGTTTGTCATTCTCATTACAACGAGGCTTTGAAGTGACAAATATTTTTTTGAAATTGTATGGTTTAGTATTGAAAATATATTTTGAGAGGTGCGTGAATTGTGGTTTTTGATTTATACTAGGATTTTGTATCCCTCTCAACTTTTGCATTCTGTGGAGATAGTTGCAGAACACTGCGTCACAAGAGGCTTCGCTTGAGAAGCTGAATTTGTGTAGATTTATATATATATTTTGTGACCATGAATTTTGGTAGATTCTCTCAAAGAATTAAAATAAAGGGTAAATTACAGTTAACCCCCTCTAACTATGCCCCGGTGACACTTAACCCCCTCTAACTATTATTTTTGGCACTTAACCCCCTCTAACTAACTGAAATTCAAACGGTCATAACTTCTTCGTCCGAAATCGAAAACATGCAAATTATATATCGATTTCGATATCTTGAAGTCAGCTTTCTAATGACACCAAAATCACATCACAATTCAAAGCACACAGAAAGTTATGATCAAAAGAGTAAGGGCTGGTAGACAGAAAGACCGTTTTGATCATAACTTTCTGTGTGCTTTGAATCGTGATGTGATTTTGGTGTCATTAGAAAGCTGACTTCAAGATCTCGAAATCGATATATAATTTGCATGTTTTCGATTTCGGACGAAGAAGTTATGACCGTTTGAAGTTCAGTTAGTTAGAGGGGGTTAAGTGCCAAAAATAATAGTTAGAGGGGGTTAAGTGTCACCGAGGCATAGTTAGAGGGGGTTAACTGAAATTTACCCTAAAATAAAAAATAAATTTTTTGATATATCCCATTCGCTATGATGATGTTGGATAGAAGTGAGGACGGAAATAGTTTCATTCAACCAAGTATTCTTGACAGTAGTGCTAATATTCTGCACTCGAACCATTGTTTTTTTTTTTTTTGGTAAGTAAATTTTATTTCACCAAAAACCGCGCAAGAAGCTACAAAATCTCACAGGGGCATACCCCTGGCCCAACTATACACCAAAACCAAAGAAAAACAAACGTTGTGTTTGGTTGAGAGTTTAGTTTAGTTTAGTTTTGGTAGTGGGTGGAGAGAGAAATAGAGTAATGATTGAAGATAGGGGTAATGATTGGAGAGAGATAGAGAGAGATGAGAAAGTACTAATTGAAAAAATAGGGTAATGATTGAAAAAAAAAATAGAGTAATGATTGAAAACAAAACTAAAACTAAAACTAAACGGGTAACCAAACAAAGCTCTCCATCTACAATTATTTATCCCAAAAATTCGAGAATCAAGAAGCCAATCTTCACACAACCCCCTGTTTTGGGCATGGAACGTCACCGTATTCCAAGAACTGAGCCTGGCACGAATAGCATCAAAAATTGCATTAGTAACCTCAGGAACACTCCTGGACCTGCCCTGGAATATCCTGGCGTTACGTTCCCCCCATAAGAAGTAAACAGAAGCAGCCAATGACAACTTGTAAATGGTGTTTCTAAACCCTTTACCTGCATAACTCTGGACAACCCAAGCAACTTATTGAGATAAAGGCAAGACAGCCCTGTGAATACCATTACGGGTCAGAATTTGCTTTCATATGTCAGAATCTTGTGCTTTTTCACAAACATTAGGCTGATCAAGGCGTATCCATGCCTCTAGGCTTAAGCTAATGTGGATTGTTTTATATAGAAATATGCTGTGATGTTTGGTATAGAAGTCATAGTATTACTAAGCTTTCTGTGTTTGTGCTTTTTCATTCCTTTTGCACCTTCATGGACCTCTGCCATCATTAGTTTAGTAAAGCCTTGAAACAGCTGGGTGAATGAAACCGTTATGTCTGCACAAATGATCAACATTTGTCTCGTTTTTGGAAGGTGGCACCACGTTTGTCTAACTTCATAAAAACAATTATTCTTTGTTACTCTAATCTGATTAGTTGTGTTTGACGTTCATTTACACCGGAGTGTGATATTCAAATTTATTCACAGGCAACAACAAAGCGATGAAACTCCAATGGTATGGGAAATGCTCCTCTACCTTTACATCCTCTACTCCCCAGATTGGCACTATCGCAGTACGATGCCCACCTTCCTTTTTCTCTATGGTGCCACTTTTGCTGTTGCCCATTCCCAGATCCGTTTTCGCATTGGATTCCAGGTTCACTACATAATCTTGTGCCTCCTATGCATCCCCAGGATGTACAAATATTATATCTACACTCAAGATGTCTCTGCCAAGCGGGTTGCAAAGTTGTATGCGGCTACCCTATTTGTTGGTAGTTTGTGTTGGCTGTTTGATCGTTTAATGTGCAAGGAGATATCAAGTGGGCCCTTTAACCCACAGGGCCATGCCTTGTGGCATGTCTTTATGGGTTTTAACTCTTACTTTGCAAACACATTCTTGATGTTTTGCCGCGCTCAGCAACGGGGATGGAACCCAAAGATTGTCCATCTCATGGGGGTCCTTCCTTATGTGAAGATCAAGAAACCAAAATCCCAGTGAGACGTTTTCGGGGCAAAAAAGCAAGCAGACAATCAACTTTTTTTGTTTTCATGTTTAGATGAATTTCCAATTACGTTTATTGATGTGGTTAGTTTGGACCACATATTTTTCCCCATGTGCGTGTGTGGAAGTACCGTGCATTGTACCATATCTTATATGCTTGTTTTGGAGGTATTAGGATAGTGAAATTTGTTTTGTTAGTTTTTTTTTTTTTTTTTGGATTTGGGATTTTAGAGAAGACGGATGAAAAAGCTACCTTGAATTTGTTATGGAACCTGAAGCAGCAGGAGTTCCGATTAATTTGATAGTGTTTGGTTTAGTGTTACGGATTTTATATTAGAAGTTTATTTGCAAATTCTGTTGCATCTGAAGCCTGTTTTGGGGTTCTTGTGTTTGCTATGTCTTGTATTGGAGCTCATTGATGCACTTCATCCATGCCTTTTAACTCGTTGAGGGTTCTGAGCTTGTTGGATTTCAATGGTGCTGGGCGTTTTGACTGCCTTTTCTGAGGTGATGGGAAAACTTAATTCCACAGGGATTGTGAAGATTTATTTGCGGGTTTTCGCAGTTATTACAAAATACATAAAGGGTTTAATTTATGGGACTGGTTAATATGGCTCTCAGCCCGTATCTCCAATCTATGCTACATTTTCTTGAATTGATGCCTTTTTGAAATTTTCTTTTGGTAACTCAGGTATCCGAACCAGCCGTTACAAGACTATTGATTATTGATAGCTTCTTGAGTTAGGTTCATATTGCAAATCTGAAGTTGTCAGTTCTCCCTAGCCGTAGTCCAATGAGCACTTGCACAGCAGCAAGAAAGAGGTAATGTCCACACTCCACAGGGTTCTGTAGGTATTTTATAAAGACGTACTTCAATTATATTCTAATTCTAATAACCGTGCTAATGACACAGGCAATAGTGCACAGATTTGTGCATAGATTTTTTGTAGGACCCACTTTGGGTCTCACACAAATGAACCGATTCGTTTATTAATTTTAAAATATTTTTTTGAGGGATTCCGTAAAAAATCAGCTCACTAGGATACATGCAAGTACTTGATCCAATCTCACAACTTTTCATTCAGAATTCCATATGAATGAAAAGTTGTGAGATTGGATCAAGTACTTAAATGTATTCTAGTGAGCTGATTTTTTACAGGGTTACTCAAAAAAATATTTTAAAATTAATGAACAGATTGGATTATTTGTGTGGGACCCAAAAATGAGCTCCACAAAATCTGTGTCGGCAGTGTTTCGGTAATTCTAACGGCACCGTGACATGAAATTGGTGATTTGGGATTCAAAATCAGTGGGCTCATTTTTTACGTATTTTTATTTTTTGGCACTACACCAGTAGGCATAATGAAAATTTTAATTTTGCGCTCACTGATTTCTTTTTGTTTTGCCGGAACACACGAGGGTGAGCTCCTAGCAGTTGGCTATATCATCCTTGAATAATGTAACTTGTTTATCCTCCTGAGTGAAGCTTGTTATTGAAGTTGATCGCTGGTGGATGAAAGAAATAGGTGAAATTACACGGATACCCCCTCATCTATCTTGTTTGGACACGGACACCCCCTAACCTTTAAAAACGCCCATTCACACCCCCTCATCTACTGAAAAGGAAAAAAAACCTCAACGCCGTTAACGGAATGAACGAAATGTCAAATATACCCTTAGAAAAATTACACGGACACCCCCTCATCTATCTGATTTGGACACGGACACCTCCTAACCTTTAAAAACGCCCATACACACCCCCTCATCTATTGAAAAGGAAAAAAAACCTCAACGCCGTTAACGGAATGAACGAAATGACAAATATACCCTTTGTTATGAAATGGAGCAACAAGCATACGCCACACTTCACTCGATCAGAAATTTCTCTCCACCCTATTTTGATCATAGCGCCTCTATCTCTCTTCCTCTCCCTCTTCAACTTGCATTGTAGATCATGGCCAACCTTAGATCGTGAAGAAAACCTTAAGTTTCGAAGAACATCGGATCGTGTACACTATAGAAAAGCTGTAGATCGTGGCCAACCCTAGATCGTGGCCAACCCTAGATCGTGGCAAACCCTACTTTGGAAGGTATGTTTTATATGTAAAAAAATCCTAGATTTTCTTATTAAATGGAGCAAATGTAGATGAATATGTTCATATTATATGATATATGAATACATTAGGGTTTTTGTTTGGGAATAGTAGGGTTTTTTGAAAGGTGTTGTACGGTGGTGACTTCGATAATCTTTAAAAATTGGGGCTTTTGTTGTTTTGCATTGGCTTGTCATCCATTTTGTATTTGAAGTCCTCAAGGGGGCTTTTTCTCCACAACAGCAGTAGGAATCAACCCAGTTTTGGATTTGTTTGGAGTTATAGCTCTAACTGCAACTATTAGATCTGTTGTTGGTGTGGCTATGGTGGCTACTATAGCTATTGTTGCCGTAGGAGAGAGAGAGAGAGAGAGAGAGAGAGAGAGAGAGAGAGAGAGAGAGAGAGAGAGAGAGAGAGAGAGAGAATCTTTAATATAAAGTGAGAATGAGGAATGAGGTATGAAAGGCAACTGGGTATATGTTGCCGTAAAAGGGCATTTTTGTCTAAAATTTGGCAAAAGTATTGACATGTGCCTTGCAACAAACGGTACTCAAACGGAAGGGTGCTCCTTGGGTAACGGTAGAAGATGAGGGGGTGTGTATGGGCGTTTTTAAAGGTTAGGGGGTGTCCGTGTCTAAACCGAATAGATGAGGGGGTGTTTGTGCAATTTCACCAAAGAAATATTCATCGTTGTAATTGTACAGTGGAAACTTGTTAACTTGGTATCTCAAATTGACAACAACCTAAGTCACATAATGCACGGGTGGGGGCGAGAGCACGAGCGTGAAAGCATATCTCAAAAACATTCCAAGCAATTAAAATTTGCGAGTGTTAGAATTGAGAGCACAAGTGCAGAGCGAAGATTGAGTGCACGAGCAAAGTCCATTTTGAAGGATTATGTGACTAAGCGTAGGACTAAGGATTGCTTCAATTGACAAAACGATAAAAAAAATAAAAATACATAAAGTGTGTGTCTTTAGTTTCATTCCAGATGTCGTTCATCAGCAAGCAAAGAACGCCAGATGCAATTGAACTGGGAGAGTACTTGATCAATTCAGAAGATTTCAAACATCAAAAACTAATCCTTATTGATCCAATTGGCTTTCCTGTACATCTTGTGAATCCCCCGTCTTCAAAAAAAGAAATACAATACCCTTCCACGCAGGGATTTGGATTGAATCAGCATAAGCATCAACTAAATTAAATTAACAATAACTACCAATCTCATGACACGCAATCAAACTCGAGAGATCGAGAGAGAGTGCAAACTGTCCAAGGCAAAATATACAGCATAATGTGTGGCGTACACTACAGAATGTGCACTGCAGTGGACACCTCAACCTAAATAACGTTTGTTGCACATGAGGAAATTGTGACATTGTCAGCTCCGTGTACACAGCATGCCGGAGAGAGACGTCCATAAATTACAGAAGAAGGTGCAATTCTTTTGGATTTAATCAAGACTCTTCAAGCAGCCTACGCTTTGATGATCTGCCCAAGCTTCATGAACAATGCTTGTTGCTCCTCAAATGTAAGGTTCATCATTATCTACATCATATAAATAACACGATGGAACTCCGTGTTTATACTTATAGATTGAATCCGAACAAAAACACTATGTCCACGAGCAAATGAACATGGGAGTAGACAATCCTACCTGGTCCAAAATCCTATCAACTGATAAACTTTGTGGCGCAATAAATGACTGATGATAGATGTATGCGAAAACTGCCATCACCATCTGCACAAATAGGCTAAACTTAGCACAGCACTAGGGAAAAAAATATGAACATTACTGATTCCATTGACGTGCTTTAGATACCAGTTCAACAACATTCTCATAAAAAGAGATTAAAAAGGCACTTAGACAAACATAAACATACACTAATTCAACTAACATTTAACGCCAGTAGTAGTGCCATTTCATTCTCATGATAAATGTTTTTGGCACAAAATGGAGGCCAAGCCACCCAATCTAACTCTGGAAAGACGTTTTACGGTTCAGAGTACATGGGTTCAGATCTCTAATACAGATACCACGTCATCATCTTTCATGAACTTGAAAGTTGGAAGCTATGTGCCATTCTCATGAGAGAACCAGTGGGCCAATCAACAACCACAATGTGCCTTGAGCGCACTATTAGGGACACGGGGCACGGGACACAGCACAAACAGTCATCTCTACCAAATTGGAACACGGAGACTTCAGGCACACACTGAACATGCAATAATATATACCATATGTCACTGGCATCTATTTACATTCACAAATATCAACGGGGAAGACATCATTATTAAACATAGTAGCATACATCAAGATTAAAAAAATCACTAAAAAGTATTCCAGAACTAATCATCTAGTGCAATTTTGAACCTTCTAAGGCCTATTAAAATTGCATTATGGCTTCTTCACACGTCTCTAGCGTGTCCCCAAAGAGTATAGTATGTCCCTATCATTTCCCACACATAACAGGATGCACCTGACACATGTATGGATGACACGTGTATTGAACGTGCCCAAACGAATGAGTACACGCGAGGTCGGTAATGGGGACTGTGCTTCTTAGCACTCCAGGGTCGAGTCACATTGGATGAGGCTCCCTTACGCGACGCCTAAGCCTCAAGTGATAGGCGCTCTGGGACAATCACAAAGACATGTCCTGGCTTGACCTAGCGAAGTACATCACCTCCTGTTATCAATGACATGCACAATACATGTTAGAATAGAGTTGGACTAAGTCCCACATTGGTTGTCTATGTTATGTAACTAGTCACCACATAATATAAATAAAGTATACTTGTGTTAGGGTTTGTTAACACCCTAAAGGGCCTAAACACTTTTCTCTATCTCTAATATCATGGTATCAAAGCAGGGTCTTAACCCTAATCCTAAACCACCACTGTAACCATCACTTCCTGTACGTCGTTACCATCTCAGGCCACACCATCCGTCCTCCACTACCTCTAACCAGGAACCCAACCTCCGAAACCCCGTTCTAGCCCAACCATCATCGGAACCCCTCAATTGAAACCCTAAAACGACCCTTAATCCTTCAATCGGCACCCCTTCAGCCCTTGAAACCCTAAAACGACCCTTAAAACCCCAAGAAAATCCAGACCCAGTCCCTAACACACCTCAATCACGCTCGCCGGAGCTCCAACAGTGCTCGCCGGCCGTCGTCTGTCTCCGACAACCATCGCCGAACGTTCAACAGTCCTCGTCGGACCTGAATCTGCTTCGAACTCTACTGGGTCTTCTTCTGGTACACATATAGTACACCTACAGTGCTTTTTTTTTCAGTTTGTATGTATTTCCGGTCATTGATAGCATGTTCTTGAGGTCTCTCTGTTACTGTTTGTTGGAGGTGATTACTTGCTGGTATCGTAATTGATATGGACAGTACTGGGTTTTCTTTTAACAGTAGTGCATTCGTTGATGGTTGACTGATCTATTGCTAGTGGTGGCTCTTGTTGGTTGATTTTGTTAGTTCTGTTAATTGGTGTTGATTCGGTTTAATGGAAGAGTCAAAGTCTGGTTCTGGCGTTGCTTTGAGCTCTACTGTTGTCGGTAGTTTGTCTGGTTCTCGGTTTCGTGAAAAGTTATCTATTACTTCCACTCCTTTGAATGGTAAGAATTATACTGTCTGGGCTAGAGCCATCGAGGTTTATTATGTGGGTCAGAAACTTTATCATTATTTGACCGATGATCCACCCGCAACGACTGCTTCCACATATGAGGCATGGGTATTTGCGGACGCTAATATTCGGTCTGATTTGTGGAATAGTATGGAAGAACAGATTGCTAGTACGTTGATCTTTTTACCTACAGCTAAACAAGTATGGACACAGGCTCAGGAGATGTATTCTTGTGTTAATAATCTCCGTCGGACGTATGAGCCTCATCATTCTTTTTTTTCGATATCCCAGGGTGATTTATCTTTGGAGGCTTATTATGCCAAGTTTCGTGGTATTTGTGAGGAGCTTAATATCTGTGAGCCGATTTCCTCTGATGTTCAGGTCATGCGGCGCCAGCGTGAGCGTATGCAGATTGCTCGGTTCCTATCCGGTGTATCATCGACTACTTATGGTCCTGTTTGTAATCAGCTTTTGGGGTCTCGAGATTTACCTTCTCTCGGTGAGGTTTTTAGTCGACTTCGTCAATCTTCTGTTTCTGTGCCTGTGCCACATTCTGATCGTTCAGCACTAGCTTCCACTGTTTCTGGTATTTCATTTGGTCATGGTCGTGGTTGCGGCCGTGATTCTGGGATTAGTGGTCGTGGTCGTGACTCTGGGTTTAGTGAACGTGGTTCTAGCCGTGGTTTTGGTGGTCGTGATTCTCGGGTAAGTACTCGTAGTTCTGGTATTGGTCGTGGTTTGAGTTCTGGTATTGGTGGTTTTGGACAGGTTTTGGTGGTCGCATGTCAGGGGGCGGTGGCCGTGGTCGTGGTCGTGATTCCCGATTGTGTACTTATTGTGGGGGGACCAATCATACCGTGGATTCTTGCTATGATCTCCATGGGTTCCCTCAGGCTCATCAGGCTGCTATTTTTGAAGATGTTGAGCCGCTTCCTCACCCTGCCGACCCTGTGGTGACTATTTCTGCAGAAGAGTATCAGCGCCTGGAGTCAAATCAGACTTCACCCTCTACTGCTACGCTCGCTCAGACCGGTTCCTCTGTTGCTTGTGTTGCCTCTTCTCGTTCTTCCACTCCTTGGGTTATCGATTCGGGTGCTTCTGATCATATGACTGGTACATCTACGATCTTTTCTAGTCGTCGGTCTGTTGGTACACCATCCCGTGTTACCTTAGCTGATGGTTCTACCTCTGAAATTACTGGTTTGGGTTCTGTTTCTGTTACTCCATCTCTTACTTTGGACTCTGTCTTTCATATTCCTAGTTTTCCATTTAATCTTATGTCTGTTAGTAAACTTATGAAATCCTTAAACTGCTCCATCACCTTTTCTTCTCATGGTTGTGTTTTGGGATCTAAAGATGGGGAGGAAGATTGGTGGGGGTACTGAACGTGGCGGCCTATATTATTTTGCCGATGACATCTGTCCTGCGTCTGTTGCTCTTCAGTCATCCGTTTCTCCCTATCAACAACATTGCCGTCTGGGCCATCCCTTTCTTCAGAATCTGAAGCGTCTGGTGCCATCATGTAGTAATGTTAAGGACTTACAATGTGTGAAGTCTGTGAGTTTAGTAAACACCGTCAAGTGTCTTTTTATCTTAGGGTTGAGCGTCGTGTGTCGCGTCCTTTTCAGTTAGTACATTCGGATATTTGGGGTCCTATTCATGTTCCCACTTTGGCTGATTTTCAGTATTATGTTATTTTTGTCAATGATTTCTCTCGTGTTACATATCTTTATCTTATGAAAACGATATCAGAGTTGTCTTCTGTCTTTAAGTCCTTTTATGCAGAAATAAAGACTCAATTTGATACTTGCATTCTTATTTTTCGTTCCGATAATGCACGTGAATATTTTCATAATGCTCTTCCTCGCTTTTTTGATGTTCATGAGATAATTCACCAGTCTTCTTGCGCTCGTACTCCACAACAAAATGGGGTTGCCGAACGCAAGATCCGACACTAATCTGAAGTTATGCGTGCCATATTAATCCAAATGCAGGTTCCTAAGTCGTACTTAAGTCGTACTGGGGTGATGCTGTTCTAACAGCCTGTTACTTGATTAACTGTATGCCCTCCACTGTTCTTGGTGGTCAGATACCTCACCAAGTTTTATTTTCTGGTCGTCCTCTCCACTCATTACCCCCTCGGGTATTCGGGTGCACGTGCTACGTTCATGCACTAGATCTTGACCAGGACAAACTTGATCCCCGCTCGATCCGGTGTGCCTTTCTCGGTTATTCGCGCACTCAGAAAGGGTATAAGTGTTACCCTCTCTTCGTCGTTACTTTGTGTGTGCTGATGTCACCTTTAATGAGTCATTGCCTTTCTTTTCGGGGACCCCTGCGTCTGAGTATGTCCTTTTTGAGTCTGAGTATGTTATTCCTATAGATGTTCCTCCTGTTTCTGTGCCACCCTTGCAGGTATATGTTCGTCAACGGAAAAGATTAACAACCCCACCAGTGCCTGCCGCCGCGCCTCCTTCATCCCAATGTTCTAAATGGCGCTTGGCAGTAGTCGGGCGGAGACCCACCTCCAAGCGCCAAGCCGCCTAGGCGGCACCAAGCAATTCGGCGGATTTTTTTTTTAACAAACCATTATCCATTCAAATTATATTCCATGTATCCATAATGCAAGTTCAAACTTCAAAGTACAAACCCAAATGAAATTAAGTAGTAACAACTAGCAAATAAGTTGAATAAGACAATAAGTAGAAATAACCATAATAACGATGGGACCTCGACGCCTCGTTCACTGCTGGGCTAGGGCTCGTTCTTCAGTCCTTGTCTTCGATCGACTGGAGTGAGTGAGAAATAGAATGGGTGTGGGATGTAAATATGTAATTGTAATATATATATATATATATATATATATATATATATATATATATATTCGATCAGGAACTGGGGGGGGTTTTTTAAAGGTTTTTTTAAGGGTCCCTGGAACCACCCCGTATATAGGGGCGGTTCCGGGGACCCTTAAAAAAACCTCTAAAAAAACCCTCCAAATCCTAATCTCATAGTTCCCGATCGAATTTTGATGATCCGAGCCGCTCAATGTGTTTAGAACGTGATTTTAAGGGTGCCCGAGAGAAATTGGCAAAAAAAAATAACCGGGAAGGGCTTGATTTGAGCAGTTTTTTATTGAACCGTTCAATAAAGTTCAATGAAAAATTGTTCAGATGAAGCCCTTCCTGGTCATTTTTTTTGCTGATTTCTCGGAGGTACTCTTAAAATCACGTTCTGATTACATTGAGCGGCTCGGATCATCAAAATTCGATCAGGAACTTGGGGGGTTTTTTTTAAGGGTCCCCGAACCGCCCCGTATACATATATAAATATATATATAAAATAAGCCCTTTTAGTTTAATACTATACATTTTAGGCCTCCAAAGACGCCACTGCCGCCGCCTAGGCGGCCGCCAAACACCGCCAAACCTCCCTGGGCGCCAAATCAAACGCCAAGGGGTATTGGTGTGGCGGCAGGGCACCTCCAAGCGCCTAGGCGGCCGCCATTTAGAACACTGCTCCATCCAAAGATCCCGCTTCACCACCACCACCACCACTTCCCCCTCCACCTCCTCCTCCACCTGGTCTTCCTATAGCTCTTCGCAAAGGTATTGGGTCTTGCACTACTCATCCTATTACTCAGTTTGTTTCCTATAATCATTTGTCTCCGTCACTTCGTGCTTTTACTACTTCTGTTTCGTCCATTTTTGTTCCTAACACTGTTCAGGAGGCCTTATCTATTTCTGAGTGGCGGACGGCTATGGAGGCTGAGATGTCTGCTCTCCATGACAATGGCACTTGGGAGTTGGTTTCTCTTCCGCCAGAAAAGTCTACTGTTGGATGTCGGTGGGTATTTACCGTCAAGTATAATCCGGATGGTACTGTAGAACGATACAAGGCCCGTCTTGTGGCCAAAGGCTATACCCAGACGTATGGAGTTGATTATGCCGAGACTTTTTCTCCAGTGGCCAAGATTAACTCTGTTCGCATTCTTATTTCTCTGGCTGCCAATCTTGGTTGGCCCTTGTTTCAGTTGGATGTCAAGAATGCCTTTCTACATGGTGACTTGCTCGAGGAAGTGTATATGGAGCAATCTCCTGGGTTTGTTGCTCAAAGGGAGCGTTCTCAGGTGTGTCGCCTTCGCAAAACCCTCTATGGTCTTAAGCAGTCACCTCGAGCTTGGTTTGGCAGGTTTAGTGATGCTGTGTTGCAGTATGGTATGCGTCGCTCCCATTCTGATCATTTTGTCTTCTCTATTCAGTCAGATCGAGGGAAAGTAGTGTTGATTGTGTATGTGGATGATATCATTATTACTGGGGATGATTAGAAAGGTATTGATGAGTTAAAACAATTTTTACAGCGTCAATTTCACACCAAAGATTTGGGAAGCTTCGATATTTCTTGGGTATTGAGTTAGCAAGATCTAAGGAAGGGATCAGTTTGTCCCAAAGAAAGTATGCACTAGATATTCTAGAGGAGACTGGTTTATTGGGAGCAAAGCCTGTAGAGACCCCTATGGATTCAAAAGTCAAATTGTGTGTTGATCAGGGGGAGATATTTCCTCATCCAGACCGTTATCGTCGCTTGGTAGGCAAGCTGAATTATCTCACCAATACACCGCATGATATCTCATTTGCTGTCAGTATGGTAAGTCAGTTCATGTCAGCCCCTCGTCTTCCACATTGGGAAGCTTGTCTTCGTATTGTGAAGTATCTCAAGGCTCATCCTGGATGCGGCCTCTTTTATCGTTCGAATGGTCATTTGCGTGTTGAGGCCTTTACCGATGCTGATTGGGCGAGATCACCATCTGATAGACGGTCCACAACTGGGTACTGTACTTTTGTTGGTGGAAATTTAGTTACCTGGAAGAGCAAGAAACAAACTGTGGTTGCTCGGTCTAGTGCTGAAGTAGAGTATCGTGCCATGGCTCATACTACTTGCAAGGTTGTATGGTTGATAGCTTTGCTCGACGAGTTGGGGTTTGACGTACAATTACCTATTCCTATGTATTGTGATAATCAAGCAGCAATACATATCGCTTCGAATCTGGTATTTCATGAGAGAACCAAACATATCGAGGTAGATTGTCATATTGTTCGGGAGAAGATAGATAGTGGCATGTTGGCTACCCCTTTCGTGTCTACAGGAGCTCAGTTGGCAGATATCTTCGCCAAACCTTTATTTAAACCACGTTTAGAGTTGTTATGTAACAAGCTGGGATTTTGTGATATTTATTCTCTAACTAGAGGGGGAGTGTTAGAATAGAGTTGGACTAAGTCCCACATTGGTTGTCTATGTTATGTAACTAGTCACCACATAATATAAATAAAGTTTACTTGTGTTAGGGTTTGTTAACACCCTAAACACTTTTCTCTATCTCTAATACCATACTGACAACTCGTTTGAGTGACATTAACGTGTCTCTCTGCACAAAAGTTGCAACTAAATTAAGTGTTTAGGGTATTAGAGATAGTGTCTTAGCCTAGATAGTGTCTCAGGGATGACCTTGGACTTGGAGGCATCTCCAAATACACTGGCCCACTTAATAAGCAAATCTCTACTTGAGCATGTTGCCTATTCCAAATTTCCAATTACAGTACCCATAACCAAATGGATTGACCCTCCACCAAGTGCATCCCTCCTACGATTCAAATTCACATCTCGAATGTCATCTCTAATGGTACCCTGGTGCTCTCATGCCACCCTAGGTCGAGAGCATAGCCTAGGGACCATGGTGGTTGGTGAGGGTGACGATGAGGCACTCGGGCAACCACGTGATTCTTCAAGAGACCTCTGGCGGTGTTGTCAGATAGGGTCGAGAGATCTTCAAGTTCAAGGCGCTCGTTCCATCACCCGACCTCTAACTGCCCACCAAACATCTCTAACTAGACAACCAGTTAACTCACCCTCAATTGTCCACATCAGTCAAATTTATTTAAAATTCAGTGTATTTCTCATGCCCGTGATTTGTGTTGAAGGTTTTCAAGTACCACAAACCCAAGTACCACAAAGTTTTGAAACTCATCAAGCCTATACAGATACAACAAAGTTTTGAAACTCAAGTACCACAAACCCACTGCATAACCTTGACATTGAAAACTAATGGTGCTAATTCTCACACGTTCCTTCATACTTGGAAAATTGTGGGAGCAGCGATCCTATCAAAACCCTGGAACAACATAGGCTAGCAGCATGTATGAAGCAAAGGATCTCAGGGGCATGGCCGAAAAAGTTCACAGGGTGATCAAAAAGGAACAATTTGGCATTCTTTCATAGCTGGAACATTGATTGAGCAGCACAATATCTTATCAACTAGAAGTTGTGGCACATGTGAAGCATGCGCATTGGCTATATTATTCTAGGAAAATAATTAAATTTGAGGTTACAATTATGAGACTCCGTCCAGTCCCTTTTAGTTGGACTTGAGAAGCAAATATTGTGAATTTCGTTGTGCTTTATTCTTGTTAACTCTTTTCAGCCCAAGGAAAATAACTTCCCTTTTGTACGGGTTACATTTGTGTTTTTGTTCATCCTCTCTTTTAGAAATAGAAGACGTGAGTCCGTGACAATTATTCACTAAAATTCACCTTGCTTCAAAACGCAATAAAATAGATGTAAAGACTGATGCGCTACATACAATCAACTATATGTTGATGAACTTCTCAATTTGATCTAGTAGAGAGGCCTCTGGTCACATTTCTCTCTTTCCCATGGTATTCTAACACTGCCCTTAGATTGACGCTCCATCCCCATATTTTTGCACAAAAAGCGATAAAGAAAAAGGGAAAGATAAATTTAAACATGCTAGAAACAAAATATTAAAGAGATAAGCCTTCTTAGAACCGACAAAATATCTTTTTCAAAAAATACAAAATAAAAAAAGTGTTTGGTTGTTAAACAGAGATTGCACAGTAAAGAAATAAAAGCCTTGTATTTCTTTTTCCCCCTCCTTATCTTTTCTTTCTTCCTTTTCGTCTTGCATTACACTTAATCCTCACAAGGCACAGAATTTGACATTTTTATACAGCTTACCTGGCAATCCATTCTATCTGTAATTCCACCATGCCCAGGAATACTATCACCAAAATCCTGAAACAAGAAAGAAAAGGCCAAAATGAATTGACATCTGTGATCTTTAATGGTATCTACACCACACAGGGGTACCTTAGATATGTATAGTATCGAAAAAAAAGACTTACCTTAATCTTAAAAGCTCTCTTAAAACCACTTGCAAAAAAACCTCCAAAAGGTGCAATTATTGATGCGAAAAGACCAAGCCACATTGCATGCCATTGAACGGGCAAAATCTGGACTTCTCTCCAAGGAAACTGCAGAGGAAAATGACAAATGCTAAACCCTCGGTTGCCATAAGTAACTTTAAGTTAAAGAGCGAAAATAATTTTACGGGTAGTACGGAGAAGGAAGCTCAACAGAGGAATGCATGAAAAACAAAAAACAAAAAACTCCAATTGTCCAATGAAAAGACGAGCATACAAAAGTCAAGAATACGATGAGGACAACCAAACTCCCAATGGCTTATGAGCTGAAACCTCCAACACTAAAAAATATCTTATATTCCTTTGCCAGCTGCCACTGCATAGCACTAGCAGCCACTATCGAGATTTTCCCTCACTGCACTCCTAACCTTGATCCCACAAAGCAAACAAATTCTCCATCATTTTAGCACCATCCAAGCAACCTCAGAAAGAAATACCAGTGGATCCCATCCCCTTGCCGTATATATAACAAAATTCTCTTGTCCTCCTGAACATATGAAACCAAGCCATGAGGACTTTTCCTCCGCATCTCAAGTGTTCAATCTGGAAAATAGCATCCCAAGAAGCTGACCAAGCACGAAAATCATGCTTTGAAGATCAAGCAAGTCGAGGCCCATTGACCATTAACCTAGGAAAGAGCCATGGAGTTCTCGTCACCGTCTCCCTGTCATCAGATCAGCAACTTCCTTGACACCGTCCAACTAAATACACTGATAGGACCAGTGGTGTAGCCATAAATTTAATTGGTGGGGGCACCATTAAACATGGTCCTAGAATTTTCCATCTTTTACTTATAGTAACCAACAATCATATAAAAGAAATGAACTTAAAACGTAAAATTTGCTACAATATATGTAACCGGTCTTTAGGTAAAACAAATAAGTTAGGACAAACTTTTTTGGAAACTTGAAAAAGATACTAGGGGATGTAAGTGATATAGAAGGGAAAATGTGTCTAATTTTCGGAATACAAATTATCATGACCTTCATTATTTAGGGGTAAAACTGAAATTATTGGAAAGTCCAGTGGGGGCCGTGCTCCCTACTGTTTGTACACTGCATCTGGCACTGGATACGACCTACTCCATAACTAGTTACCTAGCCAACTAGAGAATCCCCTCCAAATTAGTTCTCTGTTCTCTCAGCAGAATTCTTGTTTAAAGCCCCACACCAAACATGACCCTCTAAATCTATACCCACACTCCCCTGCCACCTCCAACACGAAAGCTTAAATGCTTTGATAAAAAATCTCCTCCCTTCATAGTATACATTAGCACCAGCAAATGTGAAGGGGAGTGAAGGGAGGAAAACTTTATGCTTTGTGAAGAAGTGTGGCATCCAATAGAGTAACAATTAACAAGACATAACAAGATTAACGCTGAAAACTTATATGCTTTGTCAAATGGCATATGAGAAATAAACTACAGAGAACCATGAACAAAATTCAAAATCCTGTTCTATACCCCATCAGCAACAGGGTGGAGGTTTGAATGGAATCCCTATATCAAGCCCAGTCTCAGTACATACAACTCCCTCAAGATCTGTCCCAACAGTGTGATGACCCAACCGTAAGACAGGACAAAGTGAAAATTCACAAGACATTTGCAATGTATTCTTTAGTTGTAATGTATTCTTCAAACAGCCCATGAAACTTGGAACTAAATAGTTAGCTAGTGCTGTAATACACAACATATTTTATTATTTCCAAAAAAAGGCTTACAACTTCTACGGCCACTGAAAGATGCCACAAGTCATCCATGCAGAAATAATGAAGAGGCAAATCCTAGAAGAAACATCATTCTCTATCAAATATCTGTAGCAGCACATAGGGGGCTTCCCTACGTCAGAGCCTTCCTAGATAAGTACATTTACGGCAATTCACGATTGACCATAGCCAGCCCTCTCCCCAATGAGTCATCATACAACTGTTAACTCCCAAACCCCTCAAAACCCCAACTCCATGCCTCCCATACCCATCACATCAGAAGCAGGGTGGGTCGGGTCCACAACCTCTCTGGGCAGATTGCAACCCCTGATACCATGTTCACTAATAGCCTTTCCAAGCAATGAACAGGATGAGGTGGAATGACTACCATTCTCTACAGCTTGATCATCTCCCAATAACTCTCAGAAAACATCTTTAGATTCTAAAAAGTATTATCAGAATCTTAATGTTCATCAACTCTAGCTCCATTTTAATGATATCTCCAATTCTCCATTGCGTGCATCACAGTCAATCTTGAACGTTATTGTTTCTGTAATGATAATGTTCTCGGTTTAAGCAATTCTCCTTTTATTACAAAGCGGTTCTAATTCACATTTTCATCCACAGTTGGGAAATTTGAACAGATTTCTGAGCTAGAAAAGACCTATAGCTATCCAACATCATATACTCTGTCAGTTATGCACAGATGTGCAACAGTATCTTCACTAAGTTTCATTCTAAATTATTCTCCAAGGTTGGCAGGTCAGTTCTAAATTGTATCGCAAGGAATAAAACCAATTTGGTAGTTTATCCCACGTACCACCAAGTAGTTTGCCAGTTGACGAATTGCAGGTGCCTAAACTGCTGGATCTATTGTATTTTTTTGTCCGGAACAGGAATATGCTCAAATATAGATATAGAAAGTACACCTCCTGGATCTATCCATAGTCCATACCCAAGTTTGGGTGGTGTCCTAAGAGATGCAAAATAGAAGTCCAACAGTACAACACGTACTCTCCCCCGAGGCATCAGGACCTAAGTTGGAACCTACCGATCCATTGGTAGGGACTGCACAGCTCTTTCTTGTTTGCATCCTTTTCCAAGCATATCAATGAATCACAGATAGAGAAACCTGCAATGAGGGACCTGATAAAAGAAGCTTGTGATAATGAGTCACATGACCATTCTCAGCCTGCCTCAAACACGGCAGTACTAATTGATGACTAATCAGATGACCCTTAAGTAAGAGTGACAAGACAAGATCGTTCATCTAATTTGAATAGTTCCCGGAATGCACTATCAAAGTCATTCCATCTGCTACGGTTTCAAACATCAATGCTGAAATGCCCTATAACCTTACGGTTGGCTATTTTAGGTCAGCTCTGCAAGATACATGGTTCACAAAAGGTATACGCTCCCGAGGTAGCTATGTGTTCTGCAATGGGGTGGTTGAATCTCACATCATTTGCTCTTTTGTCGTAGCTTTTCAAAAGAACAAATGGTTACAGGGTTCAAGCAATCCTCGATAAATGCCACATTATGGAAACATTGGACCAATTTATTGACTGTTTGAATTTGAAATGGAAGGAAATCTTGTTCCAACCATATATGGAAGTTGCCCATTGCCGCATGGCATAGCATATATATCACACTGTTGCTTTTAAACCAGGCGATGCATGGACTGGGTTTTCGGGGAACTATTCTACATTAGCTGGAGACATAATAGAATTGGAACTTGGAGCTCAGTGGCTCAGTTTTCTTACTATAACCGGTAAAGAAGCATTCAAGGCTCCTAATGTACTTTGCCTCTGTTCTTTTACAAAATTCCTATTCAAACAAGCAAAATAAACAAAAATCAATAGAAAGAAGACAGTGATCCCTATTTCTTACTATAGTTGTACTTGGAGTTCCTATAAAAATGCTTCAAGTCAACAATCACTATTACACGTTTAAAGCAAACTCTTAATCACAAAAACACACTTTTACCAGTTAATTCACAATGATTAAAAGTGTACTGTCAACTAGAGCCAGAAATCAACTAAAATCAGTCAAAGAAGATCTTTTGGGCTCGAGTTCGTCTAAATTCAAGTCCACTTACCCATTTTGGAATCCATGCTGGTAAAGTGAAGTACTCAGGTTTAAACAATGGACCAGGATCACAATGAAGCCAACCAGTTGACAAATCCTGTATGAATTATCAGAATGCGTGAATAGAGAAGTTTCTTCAATTTGGACACAAAGAGCTTTATAGTAAAAGAAAAAATGCTATAATACTAAATTATAGAGTTTACCTTCCTCGGACATGTTAGCCACTCATAGCGGCCCAGGACATTCGCAAGCTGTCAAAAATTACACATCATTCACATATGAAATCCCAAAAGCACAAGTACAACGAATGACTCTTATTTGACATATATCATCAAGTGAGTATGCCCTTAGTTAATCGGTGAAAATACAAGCGCTAAAGTGTGTATATATAAAAGATTCTACATTAATCAATTGTGACAGCTATACTAACAAGCAACACAATAGCACATTATTTAAGGTTAGACTTCAGTACTAGCACAATATCCATGAGACCAATGCAATGCAGTGCCTTCTTTTTTTATTTTGTCCAGAGAGAAATTTAAGACTGAGTTTATCATATGAGAGTTGGAACTGTTAAAGCATCCAACTCATAATCAATTGCCAGTGAGTGTAGAGAGGCTGCCCAGGTTCACATACTAGTTTTGGAGGCAATATTTAACCAGTGGGGGACAAGCTCCAACACTTTTCCGCATATGCGAAATAAGGTGCACCTAAGGCACAAACAAAGGGACAATCAATCAAGTAATGTCTACAAATCATCGAGCCTATCAGTGATATCATGTTGAAGCATCCAACTTAAAACGTATTCTTGGAGGAGATAATTAACCGCTGTGAGACAAGCTCTAATAGAACCCAATAGAATTTACAACCATCCTCTAAAATACTCGAGCAGTGTACCTTCAAGGAGCACTTTATCATGTAAATTGGAAAATAAAGTGCTTCTCAATTCTCATTGTCGACTCCAACCGAACATACAAAAAATGCTCACCACAAATGCAGAGATAATGGTTGTAACGGATGCTCCAATGAAACCCTCCCAAGTTTTCTTTGGAGATAACTTGATCAAAGGGGTTCTCCCAAAGAAGAATCCAAAGAAATAAGCAGCACAATCATTGATAACAATAAGTGATGCTGGCAGGAGGAACCTGTGTTAAAAGCAAATGTTCTTGATCAATTCACATTCAAGTTTAATACATTCATATGGAAAAAGTGGAGGGCACACAAGAAGAAATAAAGAAACAACGTAAAATTCAAAAACCTTGAGGTCACACAAAGAATCCAGATTGAATTACAAACAGGTACGGTGCATAACTCATGACTGCTCATAAAACACCAAAGCAAATTGAAATACAGTGCTAATAATTACCAAAATTCCAAGGGGACAAACATGACTCTTGTTATTGCCTCATTTCACAGTCTAAGAAAAGATTCCCAAAAGTTCAAAGTCCTCCATTTTTACAATTCTTTTTGTTCCCTGTTTTCTATTTGTTTGTTTGCATGTGTTATCCTAATAACAAAACTCCTCACGTCTGACCCGACAGTGCACAGAACAAGGATGATCATTTTGCTACTCCCATGGTTGTATAAAGCAGAAAGACCAGAAGACAAGCTAGCAGTGGTGTCTCAGAATTCTACCTACATTATATTCATGGCTCCTTGTCCACCCAGATTAGGGGCTCTAGAGTTTGTGAGTGGGAGTTAGGAATGTTGCCAGCTAATTAGTAATTACATTCTCCTCTACCATTGTTAATTGCCCTGCGCTGATCTTTGCAAAATTGATTAGGCTTCAAGCTGAAGTGCTGAACCATTTAAATCCTTAGTATTTGTACGATTGCTCTGATTTACTTTTTTTATCATGGTGATTCACCATAACAAGAAGAACATGCAAAGGCACGTAAAGAAGCTTCCCTAATATCTTTATATGGAGAGTCGACGGTATAAATAACAATAGTCATAGACCAACAGTAGAGATGGCTTGCATGTTTTGAGTATGATTAATTCCAAAACCATGATTTGAAACATATGTTACCAGAAAATTCCCTCGAAAATGTTGGCAACGGTGAAGGAGGATTGTGTGAACACCACAATTAGAATCATGTGTGTCCACGCATATTGGCCAAATTGATACTTGTACATCTTCTTCTTTAGCGTAAGAATGAACCACATAAAACCTGTGTTCAGTAGCAAGGCATCACAAATGATATGTCAGGGCTGCAGTATACTAAGAGCAATGAATCAGTAGCATAACAATCAAGCATACACGAATAAAACACCAGACACGGATGAAAATCCATGCATAATGGAATGCGCATTTGTGTGAAAATAATTGACATTAGCTATAACCCAGACACTGTTCTACAAGAGGAAGCTTAATGCAAAGACGACTCCAATTCATTGCAGGAGATAGTTATAATCATAAACTCACCTGCAATATACAAGAAATAGCAGGTAACCATGTGATACTTGATAAAAGTGCTCACAAGCTGATATAAGGGTTGGCCAGAAGTAACAGTGTTGACAAGCTGTTGGTTGAGAAAACGGCCATATACGAACAGCACGGCGGTGAAGAAAAAGTGCCTGAAAACAACAAGTTGAAGTTGAACAGAATGAAGACCATGACAGAACTTTAGTGGACTTTGGGGAGACCCCAAAAACAGGTCAGACAAGGACAAGTTGCCCAAACCAAACCAATCCGAGCCTTATGTCCCAATCACTTGGGGTCGGCTACATGAATCCGTTTTCTCCATTGAGCTCTGTCGAGGGCCCCTTGTTCAACAAGTTGCCCACTTAAAAGGGAAAAAAAAAACCCAAGAAGGCAAGAATCCTCTTAGAAAAGAAAATAAAAGGGAAAAAAACGTTATTACACAGATATCAGATCTCTACAGCATGTTTGCTAGCCATGGTATATTTGTGACAGAGATAAGAACTAAGGCGTAAAGCCGTAAACTATCCAAACGTTAGATTTTCTAAAGAAGATAGACCTGCTGTGTAAGGTATGACTGATCCACCTTAGAATTAAGAACAGCTCATTCGTTGGCATTCAACTAATGAGCTTTCTTCAAGAGTAGCTTTCCCAGTTCTACACCAATCTTCTGTTTACAGTTGAATATGACAACAATATGGTTTTACATACCAATTCATTTGCCTAAATCCTGGTAGCTGTCTATCTTCATGGGATTTCCTGAGAAGACTGAACAGCTCTCTCGCCATAAAAATTTGGATAACCACCACCATGGCCCAAATATAGAGATGACCCAGGTATATTATAAGTACGAAGCCCCCAATCATCCAAATTGATGAATATATGCGAGTTAGCATTGATCTGTATTTGTTTTGATCATTAACAAGTAAATGACTTCCATTTTCTTTGCCAACGTCTGGAAGAACCTGAATGCCAAAAGAGGAACCAGAAAAAGAAAACATTAAATCTAGCATTCAGAAGAACCAAAACACAATTTTCAAGAGTTTCTGCATCTTCTTATCCTAGAAGGTACCAAAAAAGTACTATGATAAACTACCATTCCAACTCAGTAAGTTCAAAAAAACCATGCTGATGGCTTCATGAGGCCTCGAGCACCAACGATGAGATGTATGTGAGTTGTTGAGGAAAGTGCTAATACTCAAGTTTCACAAGGTTAACCAGTGAGGCAGCAATAATATCTAATAGTTATCTGTTAACAATTAGCACAACTGCAGTTCTACATAAGAGATTGCCAAAAATAAACAAGCGCTGCAGCTAAGTAACCTACCTCAGTTGAGCGTCTACGGTGCCGAAGCCGTCCAGTTGGTGTTGCTGGGGTACTGCCATGATCCTTCTGCATGGCTCTTTGATTTAACTTTTTCTCACTTAACAACAAACAAAAGCATAGAGAAATTCTACACGCAGAGGCCCTGAAACATCAAGACAATCTATGATAAACACGAAGAAGGCAGATGATATTCTGTCTACAAAGCATAAATACATACTTTTAATGGGAAAAAAGGTCATGTAAAGCAGATGATAATGCTCGACGCCATCGAAGAATTCCTCTCTTTTAAAGAACCCAACTTTACATGGCAAGTAGCAAAGGGCAAAGAGTATAAATTCAACTAATTGTAGACCCACACTTAATGTGGACACAAGATGTGCAACTTATCACAAATTTTGAATGGAGGAGATAACAGCAGCTGAGAAAAAGTAGCAGGGGAATCAGCACACAACAATGTCCCACAGGCGGTGCAAGCGCGAAAGAAACTGGAGATAACTAAGGATTTTAACTCCAGTTTTCCGAATAACATGCACGCAGTTATTGTTGTTGCTCATGTAGAGCTTACCAAAAGGCAAAAGGTTCAGGCCAGATAGTAGGAAGTGGAAGAGATGGTTTTGTCTTTCTTGAGGGGCTCTATGGAACCCATGAGGCTGTGATACCCAGTAGTGAGTCGTTGTGTTAAGAAAAGACTGGCTATCTAGAAACTTAAGAGCAAGCAGCCACACATGAACCGCAATAAACGATGTCTCCCAGTCCTATCTTGAATGTAGTGAGCCCTCTTCTTGGACTGAATCATGTCAGTAATGCTTTGCTCGGTTCACATTTTGAAAAAAAATTCTCAACTAAAAAAATACTCATTACCCCTATTTCCAATCATTACTCTCATTTCTCTCTTCACTCATTACCCCTATCTCCAATCATTATTCTCATTTCTCTCTCTATCTCTCTCCACTCATTACCCCTACTTCCAATCATTACTCTCATTTCTCTATCCACTCATAACCCCAAAAAATTTCTCAAAAACTCATCCAAACACAGCATTAGTTACTGCATTCCGCTCTCAAATTGGGCAATAAGGGTCAGAGAAGGGCAATCACTCATTCTTAAAACCAAAGTTCTTAAGACCAAAGAGTCGGGCGGAAGGGGGGGGGAAGCTCTCCGTTCCTGGTTCTCCGGTAGCTGGATCCTCCGGAACCATAAGAATCCTTAGTTAGAATGGGATTCCAACTCAGCACCACATTGAGTGAGAAATGAGATTGAAGAAAAATAGCAAGCAAGTGAGTATAGCATTCGATGCTGACCTAAGGCCAAAGTTCCAAATCACCACATAAAGCGCAAAAGAATCTAAGCCATGTCACTCATGTCCCATTCCCGGTGTAAAATGTGGCCAAATCATATGAAGAATATAACTCCACATTTTATTGATACCTGCCATCAATTCTAAGAAAACTACTATGATTATCCAAACCGAGCCTTAAGTCCCAATCAATTGGGGTCGGCTACATGAATCCGTTTTTTCCATATGATTATCTATTGTAATGACACCATTGTCACCAAAGCCATTTCTTTTTGCAAAACACTGAGCATCATCAAACAAGATACAGATTCAGGAACTTCAAGCAATTAGCCTAAATTTGGCTAATTCAATTCATTCTTACGGAAGCCTTAATGCATCTTATCAAGGATTAATTCCTCTCGAAAGGAAGGAAAAAACACCTACAGGAGAAGATGGTAGCTTAGGAAGAACTAGAAATCACATGTTGGACACTCCCTATTGTTAGCCAATGAAATTCAATTGCAAGTGATGATCTTGAGCATCCACAAGGCTAACTCTACACTCTTCACTCGAATAAATCAGTGATATCAACAATCATAGTGCAATAGAGAATAAGATATCCAACTCCCGTTTCTCCATATTCAGCAACAAAATCCCATATTCGGAGAACTAATATCAAGCATGTGACGTATATAAGCTACCTTAGCATTTCCATTCAACTGAACCTATATCCATCAACAAAGCGTGTTGATAATATAAATAATGAAGTTGCTTCTCTCTCTAATAGCTTAAGCTTTTAGATGGGTTGGTGGTTAACAATCTAATATGGTATTGCAGGCAAGTGTTCAAACCTCACCGCCTACCTAATTGATTAAATATTTGCATGTGTTTAGCCCGCTTATGATGGAAAGCCTAGCTACACGTGTGGGTTATGATGGAGAGCCTATGTGGGGGGGGGGGGGGGGTGGGTGGTGGTGGTGTGGGTGTGTTGAGAATATAAATAATAATAATAAAGTTGCCCCTCCCTCTAACAGCTTGAGCTTTTAGATGAGCTGTTTTTTAGGTTTGCTCACATTATTCTGCAAAATCTCAAGTTCAATCACAAGCTTAATTCGAAAGAAGCACAAAAGACAATTTCCGACACTAAATATATAATTTTGCATATGGACATGACACAAAATGAATCTCGAAATTAACATTTGAAGCGGATAACGTATAAACACATTCGAAAGCTAAATGAAAACTTGAATGTGATGAGCCAAAGCGTTCTTACAGTCAAATCTGAACTGCTGCAGCCTCGCTTCCCCTAATTCGTAACCTGAAGATTGAAACCACAACACCATTTACACACAAATCGTTGTATAGCATATAAATTGTGTAAGTAGACATTTACAGGGGTATAAATAGAGAGAGACAGACCAGCTTCGGTCGGGCTCAGAAGGGCGCAAACTTTAGAGAGAGAGAGAGAGAGAGAGAGGGGCGAATAATTACGAAGATGGAGAGAAGAGGCAAATGGAGAAGAGTCTCGTTACTGATTCCCTGGAGAAATCCTATTTAGACGAATATATACTCCATATCATTTTGGAAAATCTTTTGAAAGTCTCATCGAGGATAGAATATCATTTCGGAATATAATTTTACCCTACTTTTATTTCAATTCGCTTTATTTTCCATATTCATACTATAAAACAATAAAAAATAAATTATATATACCATGTAAATATATATATATTTTTAAATCAATTACATTGTACCACATCGTCAAACTAGTGGTTCCAACAAATAGAACATGGTGGCGTGAAGCAATGTAATTGATTTGGAGGGAATATACATTTACACCGACGGCGATATAAATAATTTATTCCCTAAATTCACTCTTTTACACGTGAGAAAATTTAAGTTTGTTATCTTTTTCATGTTTAGATGTACCAAGCTGCTTTCAACCTATTTGTTGGTGCCTTTAAGGCGTGGTTTTCCCTCCCTCTGTCTAGATGGACGGGAAACATCGCATATCTTTTAGTCCATGTAGCCTTTTGGCATAAGCCTTTTCTTTAATTTTGTTTTTTTTTCGCTTTTTCCTCCTAGGGTATGCCCGTTGTAGGCTGTATATTCGGTTAGCCTCTTTTTTCAATTTCAAGCTGATTTACCAAAAAAAAAAAAAAGTTTGTTATTGATTTTATATATTCACGCGATTAAGCATGAAATGGGTATGTGTATAAAAATGTTTGTCGTAATCAAATGTTTGTACTATCTAATTGAGAGGAGTTTCTTAAGTAACATCCAATAAGATGATGGGGAAATTGCATTTCAGTGGGAGTTGGGACAAATAATGCCCAACTCATGGAGAGATTTTTTCGAAATTACATAAATATGAAACGAAGGAAAAACAATTTTCCAGACATGAAACGGAGAAAAAATTATTCCCCATACATGGAGTTGGTTGTAATCGAATCTGGGTTTTCCTAAGTTGCCCCTTCTTTGAATTTAAGTTGCTCCTTCAATGAATTTAAGTTGCTCCTTATATGGACCTAAGTTGCCCCTTCCATGAACTTATTGAGTATTCAATTTTTTGAGCATTTCTTCAATCTCCTTATCATTTCTATTATTTTCTGAAAAAATTGGGATTTGGATTACTTGCAAATTTAAGTTTTTAAAATACTTTGAGATTAGTGTATTTTGGGTAATTTTTTAGAAAGAGAAATGATAAAGAAAATAAGATGTATGTTTTCTAATATCCACTTTATACTTTGGTTTTAGATTCTAGGAATTGCCACTTGAAATTTCTTGTTTGGTTTTACTTGAAAATGTGAAGAAGTTATGTTAGTAGCTACTAATTTGTTTCACTGGCTGTTTTTCTTAGAAAAAATAAGGTGCAACTTAAGTCCATAGAAGGGACAACTTAAATCCATAGAAGAGGCAACTTAGGTCTATAGAAGGAGCAATTTAGGTTCAAATTCAGAATTGACTACAAATTGACTTCATATTTTGGGGAAAAAAAAATTGTCCCTCTATGGACTTAAAATTTCCTCAACCAGAAGAAAAAAATTTCCAAAATATGAAGTCGATTTGTAGTCAAATCTGAATTTAAACCTAAGTTGCTCCTTCTATAGACCTAAGTTGCCCCTTCTATGGATTTAAGTTGTCCATTCTATGGACTTAAGTTCCACCTTATTTTTTCTAAGAAAAGCAGCCAGTGAAACAAATTGGTAGCTACTAACATAACTTTTTCACATTTTCAAATAAAACCAAACAAGAAATTTTAGTTGGCAATTCCTAGAATCTAAAACCAAAGTATAAAGTGGATATTAGAAAACATATATCTTATTTTCTTTATCATTTCTCTTTCTAAAAAATTACACAAAATACACTAATCTCAAAGTATTTTAAAAACTTAAATTTGCAAGTAATCCAAATCCCAATTTTTTCAGAAAATAATAGAAATGGTAAGGAGATTGAAGAAATGCTCAAGAAATTGAATACTCAATAAGTTCATAGAAGGGGCAACTTAGGTCCATATAAGGAGCAACTTAAATTCATTGAAGGAGCAACTTAAATTCAAAGAAGGGGCAACTTAGGAAAACCTAGATTCGATTACAACCAACTCCATGTATGGGGAATATTTTTTCTCCGTTTCATGCCTGGGAAATTGTTTTTCTCCGTTTCATATTTATGTAATTTCGAAAAAACCTCTCCATGAGTTGGGCATTATTTGCCCCAACTCCCACTGAAATGCAATTTCCCCGATGATTGGGGGATCCTAAGATGTATAATATGTCACCGTAGAGGGCGCGCGTCTAATTAATACTCACAGCAACAAATATAAGACTGAAAATAAATAAGATGTGAATCATGTGATAACCAGGCGGGTCCCAGCCTCATGTTTTTTTTTTTTGGCCAATATTGTATGTATTAGCGGGGGTCAGTGGAGGGGAAGTTAGTGAGAATTCACAGGAGTTTAGAAGTTATCCATAACCCTCAACCCACAAACCACTCACAGCAAAACTCAAACCTTGGTATCCCACAAGAAAGAGTCAAGAGTTACCAACTGGGCTACAAGCCCATTGGTCCAACCTCATGTTTTACATGTGTTTTATTGGGAGTAACTTTGATAGTAACTTAATTCTAAAATGTGAAGCTCAAAACGTTAGGGGTGTTCAAAAAAATTGTCCGAACCGTAAAATCGGTCCTATCTGGATCGGACCGTCCTATTTGGTCCGGTTCTGCGGTTCTATGGTCAGGTTATGGTTCCAAAAAAATAAGAACCGTTAATTTTGGTTCGGTTACTGGTTCTCAATTAAAGAACCGTGGTTAAAACCGGATCGGACTGTTTAGAACTAATATATATAATTATATAAAAATAAATATATGTGTAGAGATTCGTCTACTTTTTGAACATTGAAGAAGTTAGCGCTGCTGATTTAAGTGATGTTTTGGGCATTGGAGCTGCTATTCTTTACTTCAAGACCTGCTGCTATATTTTATAGTTTATGATATAGGTTTAATTTTAGTCCTAAATATAATGGGTCATTAATATTTTTCTGTCGCTGAATTTAATTATTCCATAAGTGGTTTTGGCTAATTTATTGGTGGTTTTCGTCAATGTTTTTCGGTCGAGTGTCAAGTATTTCGTGAAGCATATTGGGTTTTGATTCTTAATAAAATGTCTATTATTATTTTATGAGTTATTTGATGCGTTAAATTTTTAATTTTATGAGTTTATATTTTGTGAATAAGTGTTTGGATGCTAATTGGATAGAACCGGAACCGAACAAAAATCGGACCGATTTTGCGGTTTGGTTCTGGTTAGGTTCCACGCATATATTGGTTAGGTTCTGGTTCCCAATTTTCTAGAACCATTGAAAATGGTCCGGTTACTGATTTTCTAGAGAACTGGACCAATCCGGACCGTATACACTCCTACAAAATGTTACTTCTATATAGACATGTACAATAATGAAAAGTAAAATGGGGATCTGGGTGCGTGAAGCCTCCTCAAAAGGGTAAACCATGTACTGTCCCGCCTAGTGGGATTCGCTCCGGTTTAACTCCGATTGACCTAAGACATTCACTTTGTAGAGCTCGTCGAGTAGAATAAACAAGCAAAAAATCAGCTCGAGCTCGATCGAATATCACGAAATGCCTGATCGAAACATATTTGTCTTCTTTTTTTTTTGGGTAAATGAAACATATTTATCTTGAAAAGAATGGATCCGAAACACTAGGTCAAACCTATTGGAACCGATTATTTTCAAATTATAATCGACGAGCTCTACAAAGAAAACGTTTTTGATCTATCGAAGTGAGACCGGAGCAGACCCACTCGCAGGATAGCACGGTGTTGCCCTTCAAATGGCTACCCAATATTAAAATTTTGTGGCAATTTATTATTTTGTAAAGACCACTCCAATAAGGCAATCTATTTTAGCTCTCTTTAATTAAAATATTAATTTATTTTCTTTAGATAGTCTGTTTGCACTCTTTTTTTTTTATTGTTAGAGTCCGCTTATGTTTTTATCTTTTAAGTACTTATTTTCCGCTTTAAGAGACAGATCATTCTCTCATAATACGTCACATTTAATTCAAAAAATAAGTACTTATTTTAGTTAGTGGAACACATCCTAAGCTTACTTACTCTGCGCTCGCTTGCATTTCTGAAAGTTGAGACGACAAATAGGAGAGAGAAAGAGTTTATGATTTGAGATTAAAAATTTTGTGAACTAAATATAGGTCATGTTTGGTTGCCATTCTATTTTCTGTTTTCTGTTTTCATTTTCAGTATTTTCAAAAGTTAACTTTGAAAGTTTGTTTGGTGCACTACTTCCACTTTCAAATTCTGGAAATCACTTTCACTATTTTCATTATTTGAGGAAGTAACAAAACTCAACTTTCACTATTTTCGTAAACAAAAAACAAGCTACTCCGCTACAATTCCTTGGAGGTCTTTTTTCATTTCCTTTTCCTCTCTCTCTCTCTCAAACCCAGGCCATTGAAGATACTCTCTCTCTCGCTCCCTCCCTCCCTCTTATATAGTCAATAAAAGATACTTATCGAAGGAAAAAACCTTATCTATATTACAATACACAACGGTTTGTAAAATGTCTCTCTAAAACTGTCCTACGTGGCACATTGAAAGGCTCTGATTAAATAAAGGGTTTGAGGGTTAAAATTCAATCCATCCAAGGGTTATCATTTGTTTGGGTTCAAAATTTGAAAACCCATTATTTTTCTCCCTTAATTTCCAATTCTTTCCTTTTTCTGTGGCAAAAAATATGAAAATTTGTTTTCTTTCTTACTTTCCCCTCTCCTCTCCTTTTCTTCTCCTCTCTTCTCTCATTGATTTCTCAACAACAACCTCGAGGTTGCTGTAATATTGGTATATACACCGGTTAACTTGAATCAGCACAAAATTTCAACTACAAAAAAACAACAGTTCAAATATATCCATCGGTTAACTTGAAACAACACAAAATAGCTATTGTTTTTTTGTAGTTGAAATTTTGCGAATGGGGCGTTGGCTTTCAAGAATCTAGATAGACAAAACTGATGAGCCGTGCCTTCAGGCACGAGCATGCACTAGTAGTCAATAAAGGACCGACTTTGGAATTAGAAAATTTCACATGTATTTCATCTATATATATATATATATACACACACTCTCTTAACTTAGAGATGAGAGGAGGCCGGAAGGGATACGTTGGGCTTATGAAGCCATCATTTTATGAAAGTTGATACTATAACTTCGGCCTAGGAAAGAAGAACCCAATCACCTGGACTCAGTGTCAGCTCAAAGATATTTGGGCCCGAAGCGAAAGTTGCAATAGGGGGCCATTTATCTCCTCATCTTTGAACAAAATTTTGCGAAATGTTGAGGAAAACTAAGGGGTGGAGATTCGAACCCAGTTTTTAAAGCATTCAAAGAGCCTAAGCTGCCACATGACCAAAAAGATGCTACTTAAAGCAAGGCAATTGAAACTTCTTTTTATTTAAAACTAAAAAATTGTATTTTTTGGAGCCCTCTTCGGGCTAAAAAATCAGGGGCCAAAAGCAACGACTTCTTCGGCTTCCTCTCTAAGCCGGCTATGCTTGGTCTATCCACCCGACCCTTTCTTTCAGAATATCAAGTATGGAATTTGTTTCTAACATGATTGCAAAGGCTTGGATGATTCTCTCTCTCTCTCTCTCCTCTTTATTTTTTGAGAACTAGTGGAAAAATTGCAAGAAAGACCATTTTAGAAAAAGTAAAAACTAGTTTCAGAAATTGATTTTTTTTTTAAAACAGATTAACACAAACATGTTTTATGTTTTCACTTTTTTTTAGGAAAAGTAAAAACTGATTTCAGCAAATAGAAAACAGGAAACAGAAAAGTGGCAGAGTTACCAAACATAGCCATAGTGTTTCCAATTTTCAATAGATGTGGCTACGTACCTGACCGGGGCAACACTATGAGGATCCGTTTCTTTTGGAATCAACCAAGCGAGGTCTCTTTGTTTAGGTGCTTTTACAGCATCACACCCTTGGAATCTCTCTTGTTTCTCTTTCAATGCGCTTGTGCTTGCCAAACAATCAATTAGCCAAACAACAATAACCAAAGGATCAGTTTAACTGGTTAAAGATTTCAAGTGGAAGAATTTTACATTTGTTTTCTATAATTGGGTATGTGCGCGGGTCAACTTATATACTCACACATACATTATTAGGCCATAAATTAACAAATGTGAAAACTTTCAGTGGTCCTAAGATTAAAACTATAGTAATGGTGCTTAAATACTAACAAAATGGTGATTTCATGCTACATTTTTTTATCTTCAAGCTAAGGCAAAAAATACCATTTGTTTCCCCTAATAATACCAAAACTACCATTTAGTTAGATGGAATGAGTTGTCTTGAATAATCAAAAAAATTTGAACTCTCAATACCTAAAATACCGTTTAGTTAATAACGTGAACTCGCCCTAAATTCATTTGGTTGTTGGCACGAGAAATTCCTAGCTCAACTAGTAATTTCTCCAAATGTAGGGTTACCCTGGCTTGTGGGCTAGTATACCCAAATTTAGAAAATTCACATTACTATGCTCAAATGGGTTAGGCAGTTAGCATAGGGTAGAGCAACCCTTTTTCTTTTTGGGTTAGGCAGTGGGGGACACAAAATTTCTATAAGCAAGATTTCATAGGAAAAAAGGTTTCAGAAGAACACCAATGTGAGTAATGAACCCTACTCGACTACTCCAGCCCGCAATGGGATCAAACCATGTAGTGGAAAAGGACATTATGTGCTACCGAACGGTATAATCAAGATTTTCTTTTCTCTTTAGGGGTGTTTTCGGTAGTAAAAAATTTATAGATTTTCATTTGTGGTTAAGAAGTTGTTTGGTGTTTTCAGTAGTGAATAAGTTGTTGAGAAATGTCAAGTTGTTTCCGGTAGTAATAAGTTATTGATAGGTTTGTGAGTAGAGTTATTGTAGGAAAAATAGTTTTTTTGACAACTTTTTTGTTAGTGGAAACGAGATTATAAAATGCTAAAAATTTTTTGTTAGTGGAAACGAGATGGTAGAATGCGTTAAATTTTAGTGTTTTTTTGTTAGTGGAAACAGGATACAAGAGAAAAATAGTTGAAATCTGTAGGGAAAGTCAATGAGCTTGACGATTTGACTACTTGACTTGTTGACCAACTAACCAGCAAGTGACATGTGTAGTCACCGTCGTGGGGTTGACTCTTGATGAACACCCAATATTGTTCAATCTTGGTGCTCTATGTCCTCTAGTTTGTAGCATTTTTACGTTTAAGTTATTGTTTTTACTCGATATTGCACGTGAGGTATTTTGTTGAATTTTGTAGGTGAAACGTGCAAATAAGACGTATTTTGACGTCAAGGATAGCCCTCGAGGTTAACCGTTCCACCCGAGGCATGTGGCACTGCGCCACCAAGTCTCACGAGTCGATAGGCGATGCCTTGGAGGATGACCGGGAGGTGTTGAAGGCAAGGAAGGAAGTTCAACCTGCAATCTGCAGTTTTTACCCATAGGTATTGATACCAATTCATGTTGGTATCGATACCATTTGGTCCATTTTGGTCTAGAAGCCGTCCAGACCTAAGGGTAATGATACCTATGAAAAAAAAGGTATCGATACCAGTCATCCACAGAGAATCATTAACCATCAGGTATCGATACCTTGTTTCATAGGTATCGATACCTTTGGCCTTCGATAAATATTTTCTGCTTTTTCAACTTTTCATTAGTAGCAAGTATACTACTTTTGGGGGTGTTTTTGGGATATTTAGGTGGGGAGAGAGGTGCTGTGTATAAATAGTCTTCTCTCTCTCTTGTACCTAGACCTTTATGCTTTAAGCCTTTCTTCTTTCCTAAGTTTTTCCTCCATAGCTTTTCAAGCTTTTAGTTGTAATCCTTGCAAGAACACATTAAGGTAATTGTTGTTTGTTAATTTCTCGTTTATTAAAGTTGCTTGTACAGATTAGATCCTTAGTAATATCAAGTTTATTTTCGTTTTTACTGGTTAAACAACTTATCTTATTTCTCTGCTATGTCTTGTTCTTTAGCTATGTGTGAGTAGTTTCTTGGCTAAGTCTTGGATTAATATTTCCCAACTACTTAGGTTGTTGTTTGGTTCTCGAACCCTCGGGCTTAAAAGTATGGTTTTCGGAATAAGAGCTAATCTTGCATTTTGGGTCTAAACTAGGGGTGTTAACATCTTAGCATGTCGTTTAGCCAAGCGATCTTGGCACGCGGCATGTTTAGGACTTTGGCCTCCTACGTGTTCGATTAATTAGTTAAACAAGTTAGTTCGCCTCCGGCAAATCACATCTTTTGATAAACGTAGTCTTTAAAGCTAAATTTTCCGAGCGTGAGCACGCGGTCGTGACTCTCGCTTGAGTTATACTCCCTCCGTCCCAATTTGTTCCGCCCTTATTCCTTTTTGGGATGTCCCAAAATGATACGCTTGTTTCAAAACTTTCCATTTTTAGATGTCGAGATTACCATTTTACCCCTCATTTAAGGAGAGAGATTCTCCCTCCCAAATTCAAATTCAATGCAAATGGCCAGCAAAACTGAAGTTGGCTCCATTCTCTTGATATGACATGACAGGAGGAGAGTACTTTTCAATTGGTGGGTTCAATTATTTATTTTTACAAAATTTTAGTAATATTTTCTCAAAAGGGTAAAATGGTAAAATTGATCAAAAGTCAATGTAAGTACAATGTTTTCTTAAATTTCGTGAAAGTCAAAGTAGGCGGAACAAATTGGGACAGAGGGAGTAATCAAGAACCAATAACGGTCTTTGTCAAGGGATGGATGATCCCTAGGCTTGCCTCTTTTAAGTTAATTAAACTCTTTTCTAATCTTTTGCCTTAGTATTTCCACTTTAAAAGAAAAACCGAAAGTTGGCCGTCTTAAACACCACAATCCTTACATAAAACCTACAATCCGAGCAAGCTATTACCGATTCCCTGTGGTACGATCCCGGACTTACCGGTTTATTATGCTCTCAACGATCTAGCCCTACGCTTGGGGCTTTCAACCTTATTTGAAGGTAAGGTTTTGGCTAAGCATTTTTGGCGCCATTGCCGGGGATTCTTAATATAGCTTATTTGGAGGTTCGACAAACCACTATAAGTACTCCGTTTATTTTTCTTTTGTGTAATTTGAACTCAATTTAGCGGATACCTCTAACCAAAACACCAAATCAACTTGAGGTGTAACGAAGCTAGATTGAGCATCAATTGCCTTTTTACTCCATTTTATCTATATAACGTGGCGGCAGCATAACCCCACGGAACTGTGTTGAGAAAGAGGCGGCGACATAGCCCCTCTAGCCTGTTAACGATTTTTCGCAGGAGTTACTAGTGTTCAAGGAAGGAGTGCTTTGTATGCCCAACGTCTATCGTAGCCCTTTGTCAAATCGGCTTCATAGGTCTACTTCTCCTCCGAGGGTACGTAGTATTATTCCGGCATATTCTCCACCACGAGAGTTATCTCCTCCTTCGAGGCCAATGGCAGATCCACCGGCTCAATCGTTGCGTGATTACCTAACTTTGGAAAGGGCTCCGCAAGTTTCTCCTATAGTAGTTCCAAACACCACTGCCGCCAATGTTTTTGCGTTCAAGCTAGACTATCACCGGGTTATACCTGAGTTTCGGGGGCGTGAACTTGAGGATCCTTATGCGCATATTCGTGAATTCGAGGCTATTGTCAACACATTTGTGACAAGTGCGGCTCACTAGAACAAACGCGTTTAAAGCTTTTCCCTTTCACGCTTAAAGATAAAGCCAAGCAGTGGTTTCACTATTTGAAGCCCCGATCCTTGCGAAGTTGGGGTGAAATCCAGGACGTGTTCACCACGAAGTTTTTCACGGTTAGCTGAACAAAGCTTCTCATGGATCAAATCCAAAATTTCAAGCAACGGGATGGGGAGGCTTTTTACAAGTATTGGGAACGTTTCAAGGATTTACTTGCGGCTATTCCACATAATAATTTCCCCATGTACCTACTGATTAACTACTTCTATTTGGGTTGCACTCGAGATAGCAAGCAACTCCTTGATACGATGGGTAGTGGTGACTTTATAGGAAAGAATCTCGAGGACGCTTTGGATTTCTTGGAAGCTCTTGCAAAAAGGGCTCAGACTTGGCAATACATAGATCCGGGCAAGCAGGCAATGAGAAACCAAGGCCCGAGTGGCTCCGATAAGTTCTCGGAAGGCGAGCACAATGTTTTTCGAGACAAAGTTGGAAGAGTTGTCAATGAAGTTGGATAAGATGAACTTGGATGCGGTCCAAGTGAAAGAGGTTAAGGAAGTGTGATAAGTGGAGGAGGTGTGTGTGATTTGTGAAACTTTGGGTCATTCGACCGACAATTGCCAAATTAATCCCGCCCTCCGGCACCACGACAGTCAACTTCCCCCGGAGGAGGTGTGCGCAATGAACCAACGTTTTGATCCTTACTCGAATACGTATAATCCGGGATTGAGGCAAAATCCGGCATTCCGTTGGAACCAACAAGATCAAAGTGGGCCATCTCAAGTACCTCCACCACCTCAAAAATCAATAATGGCAGTCTAATGCAATCCAAGGGCCACCTGGTTTTCCCCAAATTCAAGGACCACCAGGATTCATACCCTCTGGCTCATTTCAAGGTTCAAACTCCTTTCCACAACAACAACAGAGGCGATCTTTGGAGAATACCCTGCACATTTTTATGCATAACCAAACGAACCTTAATGATCAAAACACCCAACTTTTGGGAGAGATGAAGAACCAAATGGGCAAGTTATCGAATGCTGTGGGCCTATTGCAACAAGAGAAAGGAAAGTTCTCTGCTCAGCCTCAACTGAACCCCCAAGGTCAACATTTGATTGGTAGCTCTTCGGTGATTATCCCCGAGCAAGCCAAGGCAATTATCTCTTTGCGGAGTGGCAAGGCGATGGATAATGGGGTTTTCAACCTTATTTGAAGGCAAGGTTTTTGGCTAAGCAACTCTTTGACCAACCAACCCTAACTCACCACGTGGCGCAAGGTTGACACGACACGATGAGTGCCGCGCAGGTAGTCCGACACTACCTCCGCGATATCTAAAGGATCGCAATGCCTGATCAAGGTGCGCGGTCCCGCAAAATCCTCCGAAAAGGAGAGGTAGCCCAAGAGACCAACATTGGCGCGGTCGTAGAGAAAGAAAGTTGGTGAGCACTGATTTCCAAGGGGAGAACATTCCCTAATTAGTGCCCTATTGTCTTTCCTCTTAAAGATCTTAGATTAAGGACTCCACTGCCTTATCCTACTGTTCACCCCTGCTCTCTTCTTCACCTTTCTAGATCACTCTTTTCATCCCCTTTCCATTGATTATCCTAACCTATCTGGCATAGATATTTGTCTTGTCACATTCAGACCTATCCTACACAATCAACATTGCACACGATTACTAGTGTCCACGTTCAATGGCATGCTAGTCTGCGACGTTACACAAAGAAGGGTTGCCCAACCCTATGCTACCCCATTCTGCGGAGTAATAGGAAAATTATCAATTACTCATCAAGCACTGGCACGTGGTACTTTAGTGTCCTTCCCTACCACACATAATTGTGAGCTGTGTGACTCTTGCATCAATGTGTAGTTGGAAAGATCCCTTGACAGCCCATCACCCGGCTGTGCTCACTCAATAATCACTTTTCTCTTTATAAGAGGTTTTACATCTCCATAATCCAAACACAGCCAATATGAATACCTAACCTCTACGAAATAGGGATTCAAAGCCATAGTAAAAACTCAGAAGAATAAGAGGAATTCAAAAACACTTGGGAGGATTATTGGATTTTTAGAGAATGGTACCGCAATCTAGTTCGGTCTAAATCACTGAACTTATAGCTCAGGAGAGGTAACTGGTGATTCTAGGCCGATTAGTCCAACTAAATGGCCGCGACTTTTAAGTGACTACTTTTTTTTTCCTTGTAAAAGAGAAAGATCCCTAGAAATCCTCGAGGAACAGAGAAAGCGTTTTACTGATGATCTTGAAATCTCAGAAGTTTTCGAAACATACTGACACCGTGACTTAATTATTAGTAGTAATAGGTGAAATACAGTAGTTAACCTTTTGTGACTCGTTATTCAAATTCCAAAGTAGGCCTGTCAATAGACCGGATTTAATCTGCGAATCCGACAAATCTGAATCCGATAAGACTCGAATCCGAACCCGAATCTGATCCGAAATTTTTTTTACTTCATATTTTCCAAAAAATTAAATTAAATAAAAAATACAAGTTTAAAATAAAAATACAACTTCTTAAACATTTTTTTTTCAACATAAAAAATTTACAGTTTTTTTTTAAAATTTTTAAAAAAAGTTCGGATCGGATTGACAACGGATTTAATCCGATCCGTATTTGGATTACCGGATTATCGGATCGATGTTATTGGATTCGGATCGAATTTTCCGGATCGAATCCGATCTATTGACAGGCCAATTCCAAAGCAACAACACAAGAAAGAATGGGCAATTGGATTTTTTTTTTGTCAATCGATAGAAGAGACCTTTTTACATCAGATATGAAATACAGAGTACAAACTCGAAACATTACATCAATTGTGAGAGTCCACGAGACAACCAAGTTCAACAACTGAACCAATACAAGAAATAAGCCCATACAAGGTAGAGACAAAGAAAGGAAGGAAAAGCTCTGTAAGGGAAGAACACCCACACTGTAACGACCCGGATTTTCGAGCCAATTTTTTTCTAATAATAATATTATTAGGATTATTTTCTTAATACAATTACATAGTTTCTTTTTTCCTAAAATACAAAATGCATGTATTTTTTTTCCCTACATGCATGTATTATTATTTTTCTTTTCCTACATGAATGCAAACTCCTTCCGTCTCTCCTTCTCCTACTCAGTCTCTACTTCCTCCCTGATCTTATTTTCGTCCTCATCTCGTCCATCTCAAAGCCCAAGAGTTAGAATTTCATTAAAACACTCTTATCACCCTCTTCAAAATTCTCTTATAAATACCCCATCAATACGACCCTAGGGCACACCACAATACTCCCCACACCCCACCAGTCCAGAAGAGAGAGAGAATTCAGAGAAAACCAAACTCCAATCCATGGAGTTTTATAGAGAGAAAGAAAGAGAGAGAAAAGTGGGTTTCGTACAAAGACCCAACCGAAATCCAAATTGATCGTTCCAATCACTTCCCTCAACCCCAAGCATCCCCAAACGTCATCCAATTTGAGCCCAAGATTCCCCGATCGCCAAAATCGAAGTCTTCTTCTCCAAATTCAAGATTCGTTTTTGAACCAATTCGATCCGATTTAAGGTATTATAATCCATTCCAACCTCTTCTCTAAGTATATTAAGTGTTTACATGCTTGACCCTATGCCCCAAATGAACCCATGCATCGAAACCATCACGAAAAGACAAAAAAACGATTTCTGCATTACACCTTGCGGTCGCAAGGTTCGGGCCGTAAGAACCAGGGCCGAGTTTGCGGCCGGAAGCTCTACCGCAAGGTTGACTCTATCAGACCTTGCGGTTTGTACTGTTTTGGTTCGAATTGACTTTTCGACACCCCGAATAATGTTTTCGACCCCCGATCTATTTTTCCTAGACTTCTAACACATCAAAGATCATAACTTGTTAATGTCATATTTTTTTTATCTATTTATTAATTATTTATTTGATATCTTGTAAAAGTTTACAAACGAAAAATCCTTGCTACTTTATAAACCATTTTATTAATTCCCGGAATATTTTTTTTAGATTCTTTACATTCCAAAGATGATATGTTGTTAACCTCAATATATATTTTAATTATTAAATAATTTATTATCCATTTATTTTACTTTTGACAACTTTAAAAATCATTTTTATTTTAAAATGATTCCGTGACCCTCCGGACCCACTTTTTGGTACTTGAACTCGATATGTTGGACCTTCAGGACTCTTATTAAGGTCATGTTCATTATTCTAATACTTTTACCTAATTAATACATAAAATTAGTTTTAATCAATCTAATTTCAAAACAAAAAAAAAAAAACTAATGCGAGGCTATTATTATTATTATTTTTTGTTTTGACAAAAAAAATTATTAAATAAAAGTTTCTTGCTCTATTATTGTCATCTTGGTCATACAGGATTAAGGGCAACGGCCCATTCATAAAAGGTTACGTGATTTTTATGCTTATTGTTTATTTCAATTATTATTCTGATTGCTTATCTATTATTCCAACCTTTGATTGATATGTTAGATTGGACCCTAGAGATATGGGGTGGTATGCGAAATAGAAATCACTTAGACGATGCTAGGTAATGGATGAATTGGAAAGTTTTTGTTTTATATTGCCTGCAGGCGTGATTTTGAGATATGATGAGATTTGTGATGAGATTTAAACTGGCGAGAGTCCAGTGATGAATTGATAGACTGGCGAGAGTCCAGTGATGAATGATGATTTGAACTGTCAAAGTAAGCCCAGTGATGAATGTGATGATTTGAAACTGGCAAAGTAAGCCTAGTGATGATTGTGAAGTGGTATATAAGATAGGCGAACCCTAGTTATGATTCGGGCATGATAAGCTTTCCTTTTGTTGTAATGAGAGGGATACACGCTGGTACATAACTTGGGTGCAATCCGCGACAACAAAAGAAAGTGATCTCATGGGACAGGGCATGGCTAGAGGTTGGGGAGGAAAGTTCTCGTGGATGAGATCTTAGATTTCACGTTAGGTTAATGGATAGTAATAAACCGGTTTATGTGAAAATCTCTGTTTTACTTCTTCGCATCATTATTATCCTGTTGCTTGCTAGCGGTAAAATAAGAGGGGTAGTTGGGCTGGATTATTCTACTGGGTGATTTATCACTCACGGATACGTCTGTATCCTGATAAATCGATTGCTTCGGCGATCAATTTGCCAGAAGGCGCAGGATTCAATGGAGGAGATTCAATGATGTGCAGTTCAACACAGAAAGAATATCAGGAACGGAGATCGAGTATGCTTGGGATTCGTATCAAGCCTAGAGTCAGCTCTGAAGTTATTGTATTTTGAATCAGTAAATTTATCTTGAGATTGTAATAGCCAAACCTTTATTTGGAAAATTATATTTGCTTAGCGAATTTTCTTAAGAAATTATTTTATATTGCTTCCGAAAAATCGGGGCGTTACAAATGGTATCAAAGCATAGGTTCAACACTCGGTCTTGGGTAGATTGGGTAGACCGCATACTGATAGCGTAAATCCGAATAGCTAAACGTTTACGGTATCTATTACTCCTCTAAACCACGAGATATCCTACCTAAGTATACCGTATAAATATTTATTTACCTGTTGCGACTCAGACTCTGAGAAGTTATGAAATCAACGTTGACTCCGATCAGAAGGAAGCAATAAGGGAGCCGCTCCTTTTAAAATTGGTTGGCCGATCAAAACGAGACGAGTAATCCCAGTACGAAGAAGGTAAGGAGACAAAATCTCGACAATAGAGGATAAGGAGGCTATTCAGTAAATAGAGTATCTGTCGAAGAAGAATTTCCTTTCTCTAAGCGGATAATGATTGAAAATAGGATAGGATCAGTGAGAGAACGTTATTACACTCACTCCCTTTTGGGAACCGGATATTTAGAAACCCTTAAAACCCTAAACCTAACCTCGAGGAGCAGTCGTTACAAGATTGGTACCAAAGGTCAACGACGTCACTTTCTACGGTCATTTTGTCAACCTCACCAGCAAGGACAATACACGTAGCCCTAATGCCAACGACAACATTGCCGACGTCGAGAACAATGATTCCGTGAATCTCGAGATCAATGCCAACTCAAACCCCAACGCAATACGGGTATCAACAAAGATATGCAACTCATACGAACGATTATTGCCATGACTACGCCAAAACTCCCACCTCAAGCTCCGAATGCCTCTCATCCCTAAAAGATAGATAGATCATAGTAGAAGGAGTTTTAGCCCTACATTTGACTTGTGATTCTTAGGTCACAAATGAATTGACTTTGACGTCGAGGTTCGATTGTTAGCCAACCGCGCTATTATTGAAAGTGATAAGAGAAGCGAAAAGTCATTTTCACCAGTGAGGTCTTACCCATTTAAGGGGGGTAGACAGGACCTTTCTACACCCAATGCACACAAAGCAAGGTGACATGATAAGCTCTCTGGATGGTTAACAAGTTCGAAAACCAAATCGTATGGAGTTAGGGCTTAGCTTCCTCACATCATCTACGAATACAAGGACGTGTTCCCTGAGAATTGCCAGGATTACCGCCGCCAAGGGAATTGGATTTCACCATCGAGCTATAACCCAGCACGGCCCCAATCTCGATGACCCCGTATCAAATGGCTCCAGCAGAGCTACGAGAGTTGAAGACACAGCTACAGGAACTTTTAGAGAAGGGTTTTATCCGACCTAGTACCTCGCCATGGGGAGCTCCTGCGCTAGTTGTCAAAAAGAAAGAAGGAACGCTCCGACTTTGTATCGACTACCGCCAACTCAACAAAGTCACCATCAAGAACCGATATCCTCTACCGAGAATAGATGACTTGTTTGACCAATTGAGAGGGTCAACTTGTTTCTCGAAGATTGATCTAAGATCCAGATACCACCAATTGCGAATCAGAGATTGTGACATACCTAAGACAACGTTCCATTCACGTTACGGACACTAGGAGTTCGTAGTTATACTTTTCGATCTAACCAAAGCTCCTACCATTTTCATGTGTCTGACGAACAAGATTTCACACCAAACTTGGACTAGTTTGTGGTAGTGTTCATTTATGACATTCTTGTCTACCCGCCAATGGAGAGAGAACAAGAAGACCACTTGAAAATTTTCCTATAAATACTCCAGACAATCATCTAAGAGCAAAAGCAAGCAAGCGCAGATCTTCAAAGGAAGCTGTGAACGACATCTATCTCTAGTCGAATTTGCCTACAACAACAATTATCAATCCAGGATGGAAATGGCACCATACGAAGCTTCGTATGGACGACCCTGTCGATCGCCAGTAGGTTGGACTGAATTGGGAGAAACAAGCTTACTAGGATCAGAGTTAGTTCAAGAGACAACAGAAAAGATCAAAACCATTCGCCAACAGCTCCTGATCGCGCAAAGCCGACAAAAGAGCTATGCTGACAAAAGGACCAGACCGTTGACATTTTAGGATGGAGAACACGTGTTCCTAAAGATTAGACCACGAAAGGGAGTTATCTGATTTGGAAAGAAAGGAAAAACTGTCACCACGATACATTGGGCCCTTTGTAATCCTTGAGAAGATTGGAGAAGCGGCGTACAACCTGGCATTGCCGCCACAACTAGAGCAAGTCAACAACGTGTTCCACGTGTCTATATTCCGAAAATACTTGTCCCACTTCAATAATTGGAAACATATCGAACTCAACGAAGACATGACCTCAGAAGAACAACTAGTGGAGATCCAGGATCATAGCGAGAAAGGTATCCAATGCATATCCATTCAACTCGCCCGAATTCTTTGGCGACATCAAGGAATTGAGAAATCAACCTAGGAATGAGCAGATACTACGCGTGCCAACTATTCGAATCTGATCCCACCGGAAGATATATCCTAATTTCGAGGACGAAATTTTGTTAAGGGGGGTAGGTTGTAACGACCCGGATTTTCGAGCCAATTTTTTTCTAATAATAATATTATTATGATTATTTTCTTAATACAATTACCTATTTTCTTTTTTCCTAAAATACATAAATGCATGTATTTTTTTTTCCCTACATGCATGTATTATTATTTTTCTTTTCCTACATGAATGCAAACTCCTTTCGTCTCTCCCTCTCCTACTCAATCTCTATTTCCTCCCTGATCTTATTTTCGTCCTCATCTCGTCCATCTCAAAGCCCAAGAGTTAGAATTTCATTAAAACACTCTTATCACCCTCTTCAAAATTCTCCTATAAATACCCCCTCAATACGACCCTATGGCACACCACAATACTCCCCACACCCCACCAGTCCAGAAGAGAGAGATAATTCGGAGAAAATCAAACTCCAATCCATGGAGTTTTAGAGAGAGAAAGAAAGAGAGAGAAAAGTGGGTTTCGTACCAAGACCCAACCGAAATCCAAATTGATCGTTCCAATCACTTCCCTCAACCCCAAGCATCCCCAAACGTCATCCAATTCGAGCCCAAGGTTCCCTGATCGCCAAAACCGAAGTCTTCTTCTCCAAATTCAAGATTCGTTTTTGAACCAATTCGATCCGATTTAAGGTATTATAATCCATTCCAACCTCTTCTCTAAGTATATTAAGTGTTTACATGCTTGACCCTATGCCCCAAATGAACCCATGCATCGAAACCATCACGAAAAGACAAAAAAACGATTTCTGCATTACACCTTGCGGCCGCAAGGTTCGGGCCGCAAGAACCAGGGCCGAGTTTGCGGCCGGAAGCTCTACCGCAAGGTTGACTCTATCAGACCTTGCGGTTTGTACTGTTTTGGTTCGAATTGACTTTTCGACACCCCGAATAATGTTTTCGACCCCCGATCTATTTTTCCTAGACTTCTAACACATCAAAGATCATAACTTGTTAATGTCATATTTTTTTTATCTATTTATTAATTATTTATTTGATTTCTTGTAAAAGTTTACAAACAAAAAATCCTTGCGACTTTATAAACCATTTTATTAATTTTCGGAATATTTTTTTTAGATTCTTTACATTCCAAAGATGATATGTTGTTAACCTCAATATATATTTTAATTATTAAATAATTTATTATCCATTTATTTTACTTTTGACAACTTTAAAAATCATTTTTATTTTAAAATGATTCCGTGACCCTCCGGACCCACTTTTTGGAACTTGAACTCGATATGTTGGACCTTTAGGACACTTATTAAGGTCATGTTCATTATTCTAATACTTTTACCTAATTAATACATAAAATTAGTTTTAATCAATCTAATTTCAAAAAAAAAAAAAAACTAATGTGAGGCTATTATTATTATTATTTTTTGTTTTGACAAAAATATTAAATAAAAGTTTCTTGCTCTATTATTGTCATCTTGGTCATACAGGGTTAAGGGCAACGGCCCGTTCTTAAAAAGTTACGTGATTTTTATGCTTATTGTTTATTTCAATTATTATTCTGATTGCTTATCTATTATTCCAACATTTGATTGATATGTTAGATTGGACCCTAGAGATATGAGGTGGTATGCGAAATAGAAATCACCTAGACGATGCTAGGTAATGGATGAATTGGAAAGTTTTTGTTTTAGATTACCTGCAGGCGTGATTTTGAGATTTGATGAGATTTGTGATGAGATTTAAACTGGCGAGAGTCCAGTGATGAATGATGATTTGAACTGGCAAAGTAAGCCCAGTGATGAATGTGATGATTTGAAACTGGCAAAGTAAGCCCAGTGATGATTGTGAAGTGGTGCATAAGATAGGCGAACCCTAGTTATGATTCGGGCATGATAAGCTTTCCTTTTGTTGTAATGAGAGGGATACACGCTGGTACATAACTTGGGTGCAATCCGCGACAACAAAAGAAAGTGATCTCATGGGACAGGGCATGGCTAGAGGTTGGGGAGGAAAGATCTCGTGGATGAGATCTTAGATTTCACGTTAGGTTAATGGATAGTAATAAACCGGTTTATGTGAAAATCTCTGTTTTACTTCTTCACATTATTATTATCCTGTTGCTTGCTAGCGGTAAAATAAGAGGGGTAGTTGGGCTGGATTATTCTACTGGGTGATTTATCACTCACGGATACGTCTGTATCCTGATAAATCGATTGCTTCGGCGATCAATTTGCCAGAAGGCGCAGGATTCAATGGAGGAGATTCAATGATGTGCAGTTCAACACAGAAAGAATATCAGGAACGGAGATCGAGTATGCTTGGGATTTGTATCAAGCCTAGAGTCAGCTCTGAAGTTATTGTATTTTGAATCAGTAAATTTATCTTGAGATTGTAATAGCCAAACCTTTATTTGGAAAATTATATTTGCTTAGCGAATTTTCTTAAGAAATTATTTTATATTGCTTCCGAAAAATCGGGGCGATACAAATGGTATCAAAGCATAGGTTCAACACTCGGCCTTGGGTAGATTGGGTAGACCGCATACTGATAGCGTAAATCCGAATAGCTAAACGTTTACGGTATCTATTACTCCTCTAAACCACGAGATATCCTACCTAAGTATACCGTATAAATATTTATTTACCTGTTACGACTCAGACTCTGAGAAGTTATGAAATCAACGTTGACTCCGATCAGAAGGAAGCAATAAGGGAGCCGCTCCTTTTAAAATTGGTTGGCCGATCAAAACGAGACGAGTAATCCCAGTACGAAGAAGGTAAGGAGACAAAATCTCGACAATAGAGGATAAGGAGGCTATTCAGTAAATAGAGTATCTGTCGAAGAAGAATTTCCTTTCTCTAGGCGGATAATGATCGAAAATAGGATATGATCAGTGAGAGAACGTTATTACACTCACTCCCTTTTGGGAACCGGATATTTAGAAACCCTTAAAACCCTAAACCTAACCTCGAGGAGCAGTCGTTACAAGATTGGTACCAAAGGTCAATGACGTCACTTTCTACGGTCATTTTGTCAACCTCACCAGTAAGGACAATACACGTAGCCCTAATGCCAACGACAACATTGCCGACGTCGAGAACAATGATTTCGTGAATCTCGAGATCAATGCCAACTCAAACCCCAACGCAATACGGGTATCAACAAAGATATGCAACTCATACGAACGATTATTGCCATGACTACGCCTAAACTCCCACCTCAAGCTCCGAACGCCTCTCGTCCCTAAAAGATAGATAGATCATAGTAGAAGGAGTTTTAGCCCTACATTTGACTTGTGATTCTTAGGTCACAAAATGAATTGACTTTGACGTCGAGGTTCGACTGTTAGCCAACCGCGCTATTATTGAAAGTGATAAGAGAAGCGAAAAGTCATTTTCACCAGTGAGGTCTTACCCATTTAAGGGGGGTAGACAGGACCTTTCTACACCCAATGCACACAAAGCAAGGTGACATGATAAGCTCTCTGGATGGTTAACAAGTTCAAAAACCAAATCGTATGGAGTTAGGGCTTAGCTTCCTCACATCATCTACGAATACAAGGACGTGTTCCCTGAGAATTGCCAGGATTACCGCTGCCAAAGGAATTGGATTTCACCATCGAGCTATAACCCAGCACGGCCCCAATCTCGATGGCCCCGTATCAAATGGCTCCTGCAGAACTACGAGAGTTGAAGACACAGCTACAGGAACTTTTAGAGAAGGGTTTTATCCGACCTAGTACCTCGCCATGGGGAGCTCCTGCGCTAGTTGTCAAAAAGAAAGAAGGAACGCTCCGACTTTGTATCGACTACCGCCAACTCAACAAAGTCACCATCAAGAACCGATATCCTCTACCGAGAATAGATGACTTGTTTGACCAATTGAGAGGGTCAACTTGTTTCTCGAAGATTGATCTAAGATCCATATACCACCAATTGCGAATCAGAGATTGTGACATACCTAAGACATCGTTCCATTCACATTACGGACACTAGGAGTTCGTAGTTATACTTTTCGATCTAACCAAAGCTCCTACCATTTTCATTTGTCTGACGAACAAGATTTCACACCATACTTGGACAAGTTTGTGGTAGTGTTCATTTATGACATTCTTGTCTACCCGCCAATGGAGAGAGAACAAGAAGACCACTTGAAAATTTTCCTATAAATACTCCAGACAATCATCTAAGAGCAAAAGCAAGCAAGCGCGGATCTTCGAAGGAAGCTATGAACGACATCTGTCTCTAGTCGAATTTGCCTGTAACAACAATTATCAATCCAGCATGGAAATGGCACCATACGAAGCTTCGTATGGACGACCCTGTCGATCGCCAATTTGTTGGACTGAATTGGGAGAAACAAGCTTACTAGGATCAGAGTTAGTTCAAGAGACAACAGAAAAGATCAAAACCATTCGCCAACGGCTCCTGACCGCGCAAAGTCGACAAAAGAGCTATGCTGACAAAAGGACCAGACCGTTGACATTTTAGGATGGAGAACACGTGTTCCTAAAGATTAAACCACGAAATGGAGTTATCCGATTTGGAAAGAAAGGAAAAACTGTCACCACGATACATTGGGCCCTTTGAAATCCTTGAGAAGATTGGAGAAGCGGCGTACAACCTGGCATTGCCGCCACAACTAGAGCAAGTCAACAACGTGTTCCACGTGTCTATATTCCGAAAATACTTGTCCCACTTCAATAATTGGAAACATATCAAACTCAACGAAGACATCACCTCTGAAGAACAACTAGTGGAGATCCAGGATCATAGCGAGAAAGGTATTCAATGCATATCCATTCAACTTGCCCGAATTCTTTGGCGACATCAAGGAATTGAGAAATCAACCTGGGAACAAGCAGATACTACGCGTGCTAACTATTCGAATCTGATCCCACCAGAAGATATATCCTAATTTCAAGGACGAAATTTTGTTAAGGGGTTTTTTCTAATAATAATATTATTAGGATTATTTTCTTAATACAATTACCTATTTTCTTTTTTCCTAAAATACATAAATGCATGTATTTTTTTTCCCTACATGCATGTATTATTATTTTTCTTTTCCTACATGAATGCAAACTCCTTCCGTCTCTCCCTCTCTTACTCAGTCTCTACTTCCTCCCTGATCTTATTTTCGTCCTCATCTCGTCCATCTCAAAGCCCAAGAGTTAGAATTTCATTAAAACACTCTTATCACCCTCTTCAAAATTCTCCTATAAATACCCCATCAATACGACCCTAGGACTAGGTCTGTAAATGAGCCGAGCTACTCGCGAGCTCGAGTATTCGGCTCGTTTAGTAAACGAGTCGAGTGAAGCTCGGCTCGTTCGACAAAAACTCGGCTCGTTAAGGGAGGCTCGACTCGATTAAAGAGGCTCGTTTAGTAAATGACTAAGCTCGGCTCGTTAAGGCTCGAGCCGAGCTCGAGCTCGAGTTTTTGACTCGTTAAGTTAACGAGCCGAGCGACTCGACTCGTTTACACCCCTACCTAGGGCACACCACAATACTCCCCACACCCCACCAGTCCAGAAGAGAGAGAGAATTCGAAGAAAATCAAACTCCAATCCATGGAGTTTTAGAGAGAGAAAGAAAGAGAGAGAAAAGTGGGTTTCGTACGAAGACCCAACCGAAATCCAAATTGATCGTTCCAATCACTTCCCTCAACCCCAAGCATCCCCAAACGTCATCCAATTCGAGCCCAAGGTTCCCTGATCGCCAAAATCGAAGTCTTCTTCTCCAAATTCAAGATTCGTTTTTGAACCAATTCGATCCGATTTAAGGTATTATAATCCATTCCAACCTCTTCTCTAAGTATATTAAGTGTTTACATGCTTGACCCTATGCCCCAAATGAACCCATGCATCGAAACCATCACAAAAAGACAAAAAAACGATTTCTGCATTACACCTTGCGGCCGTAAGAACCAGGGCCGAGTTTGCAGCCGGAAGCTCTACCGCAAGGTTGACTCGGTCAGACGTTGCGGTTTGTACTGTTTTGGTTCGAATTGACTTTTCGACACCCCGAATAATGTTTTCGACCCCCGATTTATTTTTCCTAGACTTCTAACACATCAAAGATCATAACTTGTTAATGTCATATTTTTTTTATCTATTTATTAATTATTTATTTGATTTCTTGTAAAAGTTTACAAACGAAAAATCCTTGCGACTTTATAAACCATTTTATTAATTTCAAGAAATCATTAGATCCAAATACCATCTTTACCAGGCACATCGGCGGTATACTGCAAGTTATGTGTGCACACATCAATACACTTGTAATAACGTGATTACGAGTGTCAAATCAATATGCTTGCACACATCAATACACTTGTAATAAAAGATTCTAGGCTGGTAAGCCATGGCATGGTGTGATTTTACCATAATACCCTCTGAGCTTTTGTCTTTTGTTTAGTTCTGCAGGTGTTTGTGTATGGGTAGATTCGGCATTCTACGTTATTGTTGAAAACGGTGTCGCTGAGAGCCCGTGTCTCGCGTTTACACTTCGTACCCTTTCCTGTTGTCACCGAATTCTTGTACTGTGTGTTCTTCGAAGCGTTCGATCGAGAGAGGAGTGACAGAGATATGATCGGTCGTCCGGTTTTGGCGCCTAAAATTGGTACTCTGTCTGGTCATTTCGCCGAATTTCTTGTACTGTGTACGATTGGCGCCGTCGTCGAACGAGAGGCATGGGTAGGTTTTGGTACTTCGGTTCCGTAATTTATTGAAATTTTGTACCTGTTTAGCCGAATTGGTTTTCGTAGGTCATAATGGCGACACTGTTGGTCCGGCGGTCCCCGTCTTTAAAGGGGATGCAAGACCAATTCTTGGTTCAATGCATTCCGGCCATGCTAGAATGAAAGAGGAGGTGTGAGGAGAGGTAAATTATTGATTTATTTCCATTTTCGATCGATTGGATTTTGATTCGATTAGACGATTTAGGGAAAATAAGAATTTTGCTGACCAACTTTTGAACAGATTTTACATTTGCGAGAGTTTCGATTCCGATCTGATTCCATGATTTAGGGAAAAATTGTTTTTCAGACCATATTTGGTGCAGATGTTATGTCGGCGAGCCACTGGAATAGGATTGAACTAAATATTCAACTAAGAATAAAATTCACACGCATTTCTGGTCTAGGTTCATTCTTGAAGAAAATTATCCCATATTGCACAGAGCGATATAGTTTAGCCTTGTTTGAGCTGTTTTTTATCTTGTCTGCGTGTGGATTTTGCTGCCGTTTAGTGGTCTTTGGAATATTTGTGTAGGAGTGTTAGGTATTTTGCGATCATACTAGCAATATATCTGTCAACTTTTATGTAATTTTTGGAATTGCGTTTAAAGGTTTCTTGGTTAGTATGGCTGTAAGCTTTCAGGATGCTTTGGCATCTACTTGCCCGCACTTTGTGGAAGTTTTGCGGGTGCGCCGCTGTAGGCTTGGAATAGATCCTGGAGCAGTGTACTATTTGAGGATTTCAAATGATACAGTTGTAAGAGTTGGAGCGTCAACGTCACGGAGCACACATAACTTGCAGTATACCGCCGATGTGCCTGGTAAAGATGGTATTTGGATCTAATGGTTTATAAAGTCGGTATTTGGAAAGCTGAGCCTGTGTTTTGTTCATTTGTAAGTATAAGTTTGAGCTAGAAAGGTCCAGTACTCTGGCTTAACTTCATTCTGCAGAGTTCCTTACAATGACAATGGCTCATAGCTTTTTGAGAAGCCTATTTTGTATTGCCATATCTGATTGTAGAGTGTCCGAAGAACACACACACTTTGTAAATGGCAATGAAATTGCAGGCTATTGTGTTTTCTTTGTGTTAATTAAATTGGATGTGCTTTTATATTTTTATAAGTACAGTTCCCAGTTTGTGGAGGTTGGAATGGCTTATTTTACGGACTGTGTTTATTAAGGGCTTTTTCCCACCGTTACGTTGTTGGGATTCTGTTTGATATTTGGAAAACCCTAAAAAGTATTTGCCTTTGCTTGCACATTGAAAATAGTTAGTTTTGGAAGGGTTCTTTAAACGTCCTAGACGCATGGACATCGCTTGCCAAGTTGACCCTTTGGTGGCTGTATTAAAACCTGTTTTAGGTGGTTGTGTTGTGGGAGATAATTCTCTCTTCTTTTTTTTTTTTGTGTGGCTATGTGAGATGGTAATTAGTATGAGCTGCAATTTATTCCTCACTTCTACAACTCATCTGTTGTCTGATTTTAACCTATCTGTATGATTGTTGTATAGAGGATTATTACAGTTAAGACGATCGATTGCAAACCAGATACAATAAACTATTTAACGAAAAACCAGCCAACGATATGAGTAAAACTTGGAATTTTATTGTGTCCCGGCCTCGGCCGCCACCATTGCTGCCGTAACTTAACTGTAAGCAAGTGCTGCCTGCAACCACCTCGCCGTCTCTGTACTGGTGGCCTAAGGATAAAGACAGTTTATCTGCTGGTCTGGTCTATTAATGTTGGGTTGGGCTCTGGATATCTACCAGACGTTTACTTACAAAGAGACATCACAATAGTTACAAAATGAGTATGTTGTCTGCCATTTAATCTCTCAGAAGTTGATTTACTTTTCAGTTTCCTGCTGTCTTTGATTTCCAATTTAATTCTTGCTCATAATAGTTGTCTTTTGTTTGATAGACTTTCCACAAATAGGCGTTCTCTCAGTCTTCTATTTGCAGTATTGATTTTTCCCAATATTGCACAGGTTTGCTGGCAATATTTATTACTTATATTTGGTAGAGCAGGGTTTTGGGGTTCAAGTTGCAGATGGCTTATGTCTACAGCACATTGACTCGGGCAATATTGCCAGACCATACAACATAAATCGGCTGAATGAACAAAATCCTTAATGTTCATCTCCAAAGAATCCATCAGGTGTGAATGAGCAGAATCTGTAATATTCACCTCCAAAGAATCACCAAGTCTTGATCACTACCTCCTGAAGGACCAGAGCTCATGCTATCACGTTCTTCGTTAGTGCAACGCACTAATGCACGATTTTGATTTCAGATGCACATACTGTGTTTGGTTGGTGAGCAAGGGAGATCATTTCCATCCAATGTATCCTGCCATATTCATAGAATTCCTTTTTTCCGGAAGTTAATAGTTTTTCTATATGTTGTGGTTACTGATTTGAGCTATATTGGAGTGATTGTATTTGATTCAAATGGATTAGAGGATATTAACCCTTGGTAGTACCAGCTATGTCTTAATTGTAGTTGGAATATTTGTATTGAAGAAGGCATGCGAAATATTCCCCAGCGATTCTGTGGTGGTTTAGACTATTGCTTGGTTAGGACGAGAACATGTATTGACAAAAGATGATATGTACATTGTGATGGGAATCTAATCTGATCCAAGATTTTCAGTTTCATTCAAAGTTACTGAAGCTGACAAACAGTTGTTGTGTTTGATTGTTTATTTTTTGGATTAGATTATAGAATAGATTTTGGGGTGAACTTTAAGCAAGTTTAATGGGATGTAATGTAATTATGATGAATGTAAGTAGTATGGATATCTTGTAAAAGGGATGTTAAGTTTTAGCACTTTGGTTTGTTTGCATTCAATCTCCAGATATTTGAATCCGTGCGAAGCGTATGTCGAAAGTAAAAACCGTTGCAACCTCATGGCAAGCGTATGTATCCGTGTGCTTCCTGCTCTATACTACAAATTGTAATCTATTCAGTGGATACTATCATACACGAAAACCAATGGGTTTTTTTATGAAATACCTATATATTCTATTAACCCAGCTTTTAGCAATTTAAAATTATAATTGAAAACCCCAAAAAAAATACCCAGGTTGGCAAAATAAGTAAGGCATCGTTGTAAAACAGTACCATTTTGATAGCTTATTCTACTTGCCAGTACTATGTATGTTTAATGACTTCTACCATTTTGTCGTTTTGAAAATTCTGCACTTCTATGCTGGAACAAAGCATAGGTAGTCAGAATTTTGTACGCCTGCACCGCAGCTCACATCTTCTATAGCTATAAAATAACTTCTTCTCATCGCCTATGAAATAAAATTTCAATACAACTTACCTATTCTCTTCATAATTCAATACCTTACTTCTCCACTCTTCCGCTTCTGCGTCCAAACTACTCCAAACTACAAACACGGTAATGACCGACGGCCGAAGAAAACTTCCAAATAACAAATCAACAGATGAGCACGCGAAAATGTGCAACGCACGTGCATTACACTAGTATAAATATATGTACACAGTGGGTGATCATCAGTACACAAAGCTCATGCAAGGTTGGCCCTAACATTTTGAGAGCCTAAGATGGACATCGAAAATTGGGCCCGGACATTTTGGGGGCACAATTGATGTTGTGTTCTCTTTGTTTCTCAAAAAGAATTTTTCAATAGATTCCTTTTAGATTTTACGTATTTTCAATCATTTCTCCCTATCTCTCTCCACTTATTATCCCTACTATTAAAAAAAAAAAATTCAAATACCAATCCAAACACATAACTTTTTAAAAAAGCACAAATGCATGTATTCAAGATGAAACCCCCCCAAAAAAGATCCAATCTTGCAAGATTTCAAATGCATGTATAATACCTTGTCTCTCTTAATCTCTATTTTTTTTGCCCTCCCTCCATCTCTAGTTCATCTTTGTTTTTTGTTTTTCTTTTTTGTCTCGTGTTCTTCCCCTCTCTTTCTTGATCATCTAAAACAAAAGGAGAGGGGAGTTTGTAAAGCACGAATTTTTTAAGAAAGAGGCATGACACAGTACATAAAAAAAAACAAACATAAAACTCTCCATGAAAGAATCTGAACCGTTCAAAATTCTTTTATGTTTTCCTTTCATGAATCCTATCATTTTCCCATGAAAAATGATGCACCAAACTCAAATGATGCGTCTACCACAGTACCACATCTGATCACAGGCCCTCACTGGAGTCTTTAGCCCAACTTACTATTTTCCCCTCTCATTTGGGAAGAAGTACGGCCCGTGGCCCTTAAGTTTAAAATGGATTGTTTGGGTAAATTTGAGTCCACTAGTGTTATAAAAAAAATATAGATTACCTCCCTGTGGTTTAAGCGTTTGGCAGATAACCTCCCTAAGATTTACAAATGACTAATTTACCTCCTTGTGGTTTTGGACTAAAATGCTACCGTTAGATTTTCCTTCCAAATTAACAGATTGTGTAGTACACATGCCTGTTAAGAGAGTGCCAATCGAAAAACTAATTAAATAAAGTTGAAATTATATGTAAGAAGACATTATTACCCTTCTACATCTCCTCCAAAATAAGATAGAACCTACTGTATTAACCAACCAATCAAATTCAACACAGTACGTCATCTTCTTCACACCTCCCAGTTCAGAACCTCCAGGTTTTGTTCCACTACATCTCATGCTCCGACAACGATTAGCATTTCCGGCGAACGAAACCACCCACGAAGCCATGACATCTCCGTCTCTCTCTCTCATCCCCCTGTTGCTGCTCTTCTACAGCGGTCCGGCGGCCTCACGGCGAGAGTGAAGGCGGCGGGATAACGAAGTACATATCCTCTGCATCAAAATCCAACCCACCACCTTTAACAAAGGTTCCATTGCATCTTGGAGCTTAAAAATCCCAAACCGTTTACCCCAAATCGTCCCAAAGCTTCCATTGCATCTTAGAGCCCACCGACCCAAAAACGTAATTGGGGACCGATCATCGTCTCTCTCGCGTGTCTCCCCGTCCCTTTGGCGCTCTCTCTCTCTCTCTCTCTCTCACACACACACATCAGAGCTCACCGAAATTGGGTGCTTTTTTTCCATATGAAAATTTAGGTCAAAAAAGATTAGGGATGCTGGAAATCAAAGATTATTTCTTCCTGTTTAGCTGTTTTTTTTTTAACTTTAGATTCATAAATTGTGATTTTTGGTTTAATCGTAAAGCAAAAAAAACATGACCATCATCCATATTTCTTTTGGGTAATGACATGGTTGAGATTTTTTTAGTGGATTATCAACTGTTGGTGTTGTTTGTTGGTGGAAATGTTCTCTTTCATTTTGTCTCCTTCCTTTCAATTTAAAGGATGACAAACCAAAAAAAAAAAGTGACATTACCAAACGTGTTTTATGTTGGCTTTATTTTATAGTGTCTACAAAATATTTAATACCAAACATGTTTTCCTTTTGTAATGTTGTTAAAATAAAATCTAAAAACTGACAACGTTACCAAACACCCCTTAATGTGCACCAAACGTGTTTTTTCCTCTATTTTTTGATTAAATAAGAAAGTTTATTTCTTTTTTTGATTAAGAGAAAGCAAAAAAAAGAAGAAGCAATGTTTATTTTATAATT